>JACCIC010000134.1:122500-767500 GCA_018907035.1 Sycobia sp. Sy_11
ACGCTTTGGTACATAGGCTGTAAAATTATTGAAAGTTATGATTATGAAATAATTCAAAAATATATACTAAGAAATTTTTTCAGAATAGTTGAGTTCACTACTCCTGGCTAGGTGTTCAAATTTGTGTATTAAAACTTTGTAATTTAATTAGCAAATAAAAAAAAATCCGTAATTCCATCTGCTGAATAAAAGAGATGAATGAAACGTGTTCAAATTCAAATGATATCTATTGAAAATTAACTCCTGATGCTTATGAAATATGATTTTTTCACAAACTGGATTAAATACTTTTTATTTAACAACATCTGTATGTTATTTATAAAAACTACTTACCTTTCGGAAACCCCAGATTTAACAGTGTAAAAAGTCATGCACCTCCAGTTAATCTCATGTTCTTTTTTATTTTTTTTTTTTTAATTCTGACATTTGTAGGTTTTCTTATTTTTTTGTAGATTTGTAGAGTTCTGTAGAATTGAAGTTTTTTTGTTTTTGCAAATGAGCATTTAACATATTTTATAATTTATTTTTATAGAATTTTCAAAGGATAATTTATGCATGCTACATCATTGCCCATAATAATTATTTTGATTTATTTATAAAAAAGGTCATTGATATGTAGCAGGTATAAAAATAAAAATTCTTCATTTAGAAAAGAAGTAATCAAAAAAATAGTTTCAGCATTATATCGATTTTAGTATCCTTAAAACGAAACAAATCTCAACGGATGATGGAAAATCTGCATCCTGTAAATCGGTATTAGCAATAAAATTTTTATCAGTAAATAAGGACAATTGATTTGAAAAAAAAATCTTAAAATTTTGATATACTTCAACTAATAAAATAAATAATTCAAATATTTATTATCGTTATATCGATATTTTTCTCATTATCAAATAAATTGATTATGTTTTTTTTTTTAGTATAATGATTTTAAATATGTGAATATTCGAAATAAAAAGTATAATTATAGGATTCCTTTAGAAAGTCTATTTGGAAAAAATAATGTTAAAAAAAATTTGATTGAAAGCATATATTTTTCTTCAAAAATAATATTACGAATTATACATGATTTGAAATAGTAATAATACACAATAATATTATACTTTATTAACGAGAAACTGTTGTTTTAATTATATATGGATAGTCAATCAGAAAATAAATTTATTTGAAGAAGATTAACATTTGATTAAGGAAATACCTTCATTAAATTTGAACTTTTATTGGCAACTGTGAGGTAGAATAGATAAAAGTTTCTTTATATGAATAATGATAACGAATTTATTCACTTTAATTAAGTACACTGTGTGAAAAACAATACAATATGCATTTGAATACATTATGAACATGAAGTATAATGATGAATTAATATACATATTACATTATATATACATAACATTGACAATTTCACCTATCAATGCGGCTAAATTATTTTCAGATGTGAATTTTTTTTCTGTAGCGAGGATACTTAGTGATTGACTCCCGATGCTGTTAATGTGTGAATGATACATTGACGGCCATGAGCAGAGAAGTATAACTTCTATACTTGTGAACTTCTATACGTGGCAATATATAGCTATGTATATAAATCGATGAATGACAAGTACATTCTTAAAAAATCAATTCTGTAAAAAACTGACAAACAATTAAAACGTTTCACTATGTGACAATCAAGCTAAATCGTAAGAATCCTTTATGAATTTTCTAATTTTCATGCTTACACAGTCAGTTTTAACGAGAAAAATCAAACTTTTTTTTTTTTTATAAACCGTTGAAATATTTTTAACATACAGATTAAAAATGTGTCAGCAGAATATTGCCTCATCGGATCCAATTCGGAAGGGTGATTATTTTTATTGATAAATGAATAAAAAAAGAAAGCTGTTGTAGCGTACTTTTTTCGCACAATTTTATTACAGAGTTCTCATTTCTCACATTCCGTTATAACATAACAAAAGTCCTATATACTTTCAAGGTACATACGATGATGTCTACATTATATTATTGAGATCTTTAAAGGACCATTCTATAAGATACGCAGCGCTCGAGCTCCTGCGACGAAGCCCCCGACAAAAACAAGGATGATTGGAAGGAAAAACAATATATATTCCGAGTCCTCCTCGAATTCGATATATATAATATAATATTAATATACATGACGTTACACTGTACAATTGTATATCAGCCGTAAACTTTTTCTCCCTCGCTTCGATATAATACGTGAATTATTTATATAATATTATCATAAATAATACCAATAATCAATAATATATTATTATATATAGTACAGAATAATAATATCAATACAATACTATTCAATTAAGAAATTAGGATATTGATTAAGCTCGAAAATTCTCAGCTGTATAGTGCATCAATCATAATAGGACACTACTCCTACATATATGTATAAACTTGTTTTGCCGACAATAATTTCTACGGCGACGATTTGTCATGATGTTATGACTGAATCGTAGATTCGAACGCATATTATAAAGATTTGATCTTATAAAAATTTAAATAACAAATATATATATATATATATATATATATATATATATATATATATAGGTAGATAGATAGATAGATAGATAGATAGATAGATAGATAGATAGATAGATAGATAGATAGATAGATAGATAGATACATACTTATAAAAGCTCAATTTTTCAGTACGCATAATATGAAC
The DNA here is from genome assembly GCA_018907035.1 of Sycobia sp. Sy_11. NCBI lineage: Eukaryota > Metazoa > Arthropoda > Insecta > Hymenoptera > Epichrysomallidae > Sycobia > Sycobia sp. Sy_11. Next base: position 125,184 of record JACCIC010000134.1, read on the forward strand.
ACTGGATCGTTACATTATATTAACGCCTGCCAAACACCCTCGCGTTATACCGTCGTCCATCGCACTCTTAGTACATTTGGTATGTGTATATGTGTATATATATATATATATGTGGATAAATACGCAAATTCTGGGAGATTTCGTGCACAAACTCATATGTTCTGGGACCTGACCGCATTTTCTGGTAAGTCCCAGAACTGCCCTGCACAAGACAGTATATTCTGGTACTTCCCAGAATATACTATAATATGCTTTTTGCACGTTTGGAAGTCCCAGAAAGTACGCATTTTTTAGTTTTGGTATTTTCTGGGATGCCCAGAACCGCATATAGAATTCTGGGATACCCAAGTATCATCAGCCGTATTTTCTGGTCAGTCCCAGAAATTATATAAATATATTATAGGATATTCTGGGAATTTCTGTACAAATTATTGCATTTTTTCGTACTTTCTGGTAATTGATTTCGGTTTTAAATAGATCTCATAAATTACATTTTCTTTCCTTTTGGTACTTTCTGGGATGTCCAAAAGAACAAATTATACTTTCCAGAAAGCAATTATTTTGAAATTCAATTAAATTTTTGTGCGAGGTCATAATTTGTCATAACGCAATGAATCTTAAATATTCGATCATCACATAATAATTCATATAATTTAATAATTCCAAATTAAGAGACGTTATAAAAATTAATTTGTAAATAATATCGTAATGCAAGTTAAGTGAGGTTTCTTTATAAACTAAAATCAATAAAAATCAATTTGAAACAATTGGAACGAGTGTTAAAAATGAAGATTATAATAAATTCATAATTTTTTTATAAATACAGATATCAAAGGAGCATACATTTATTTATTTAAAGTAAATCCTAAATTGAATAAATAACTTTTTATCGGCATTATTTTTGTTTTAAAATTCTATTTTATGTTTGTTTAAAATTTGACTAGATTTTGAAATAATTATAGCGTCAATACTAAACTATCAGTCTATAGTCTATCGATTCGTACATTTGCCATCGATGTTGATACAAACCAAATTTTTTACATCTTATACTATGTAGAGTTCAGAAAAACTGCGATTTTGAAACAAAGCATCGGGTATGAAAGTAATGAAAATGAAATTTTGTTTATTACACATTTTCACATTTTGATTAAATATTTTAAAAATAACGTTTTCATATCAAGGAGCGTGGTCATACTCCGAAGGCAAGTGTGCGTACTACAGCCGGCGTACGACCGTGTTTTTAGTATATACTTTGATATTGGGTTGGGAGATTTTGAAATAATTATAGCGTCAATATTAAATTATGATATTACTTCTTATTGCTTAATATAAAGCTATTCTGTTAGACGACCTTTCAAAAAAGGTTTGATGTATAAATATTTTATTATATTAAAGTTATTACGCAATAAATACATTTTACTCCGTTTTCAGATTCTTTCCATTTATTTAATTTTGCCCATTAGTGAAAACGAACTAGATAATAAATAACTAAATTATATCTAGCTAAAACTTAAAGTGTAAAAAAAATTAGAAGGTCGAAACATTGGTATTTTTTGATGCTTGTGAATTGCTTATAGTATGTTAATCTTTAGAGCAGTACTAACTTTATGAACAGGTAACTTATATAGGGAACTCTAAAAATATAAAAGTCCTTCAATGTTTAAAACTTTTTTTTAATCCTAATTATTCAATTTATAAAAATAATACAATGAAAATTACAAAAAAACTATGCGAAAATTTATTTTTAAAAATGTATTTGAAAAGCGCATATAATATTAATAAATTTACCATGTCAAGAAAGAGACTAATTTTCCATATTATTATAAAATACAATTCAAGAGATGATATTTATTAACTTTTTATATACCATACGTTGTTCTGCACACTCTTCATTCTTTTCGATACGACGATAACGGTAGGTTTCATGAAAAAACTTTTTTAAATTTGTAGAAAAGATTTATACTTTCTTTACTTTTTCATCTAAAAGTTACAATGTATAAAAATTAAAACGTTTTGTACAAATTCCGATAGAAGATTTAAAAATAACTCCAAAAGAGTAAGTAGATGTGGTTGAATTTCGGAATCTCAAGCACAAACGGCATAAAATTATATTACATAAAAGTTTAAGAGTTCATGAACTGCATTAAATAATTAGGCTCGAAATACATTCTCTTATAAATCGCATGCCAATCTGAATTTGACATTTTATAATCGTATGAAATTTTTTACAGCTTCTATACGTAAAAACAATGAACACCGGTTTCAAGATTTTGCTTGAAAATTTTTTTTGTCCAAAATATAACCTAAAGTTCGAAAAGATTGGAAGATTTACTCTAAAATCTTTATAGTTCAAATTGATTAACTCAGACTAGTTTCTAGTAACTAGACTAGACCATATTTATGTCGAACTAATACAGTTTACACTTTGTTTCGTCAATTAATTTGGAGTGAATTAAAAACAATAAATTGCTAAAATTTTTAAACATTCATAATTTAATTATCCAAATAATTGTAACATATCTGCCCGTCAACTGAGACTGATTGTGAAAAATAGTATTTAATCTAATATTCTTATTTATAAAATTTAAACGATTGAATTGTTTGTCCTTTAAAGTTTTTAACAGTTAATATGTTATTTACTTCGCTTTTAAAGTTTAAATAATATAGCATATAAATGAAAAATTTCGTCATCGATACGATTAATATAGTTAATATAACAATTGATTTCAAGTATGATGGTTTTAGAGTAAATGTACCAATTTTTTCAAAATTCATATGTGGATAGGTTTGAAAAAAATTTTTTTCATCGAAATCCTCAAATAGGCGTTCATTAATTATATATATATAATCTCAAATGAATTATGTACATCTGATTTTATTCATCACTTTTAACAAACAACTTTTTTATTCAATAATAATGAGTAATAATTTCGAAGCTTACACGAATTGGTACTCATACAGATTTACATATACTTGACTATGTAAAAATTGACTTCAATACTTTCTTTTGCTTAAATTAGAAATAATTGAATATAATTGAAATGTCATTTTATTATTAGGATTATTTTACGGTTATTGTTTTAAATTTGTACAGGTTTCATGAAATTTTTGAATATTTTAAAATTGTCTGAATGATTCACAGCGTATATATCATTATTATTGAATAAAAAAGTTGTTTGTTAAAAGTGATGAATAAAATCAAATGTACATAATTCATTTGAGATTATTTTCGACAAGGCGAACTGTCATTTCGGATGAAGATTTTTTATCCTTGTTCAATTACTTCAATTACTGTATTTACTGTTAAAATGAACGAAAACTAAAAATCTTTTTAAGACACCAAATGACAACCACACTTTACAAATTTAAAGGAATTTTTGAAAAATTAATAAGCTGGAAACTAGATATTTTGTAACCTTCTGATATGGTATTAAAATTACTGAATTTAATTATTCCCGTACAATTTTGGAATTAAAGAAAATAAAAAAAAATATTTAAACTATTCTAATATAATATAATGTAATAAATGCAAAAGATTTTGGATCAATAAATTCTGTAAAATCTAAAGAAAAATTATATATAAATTTTAAAGGATATAATTATATATTTGTTATAACATAAAACGTATCACACATATTGTAATATTCTTACGAATCTAAATGTTAACGTATATGTAAACGTATATGTACGTAAATGTGCATACTAATATAAATGAAAAATAGCAAACTTCCGATTAGTTTCCTCGTCTAATTTTGATGAAAACGTATGAACTTATATTTTTTAAGCTACTAGTTAGAAGTATCGTACTGACTTTTAGATTTTCGATTTTCGTAGCGTAAGCCATAAAAGTAATGGTTTGAACGAACTTATCTCGAAAATTAAGAAATTTTTTGTGATCTAAAATTATTATTTAAAATATTTTTTGAGATTTTTCGTATTGCGTAAGATAAATTAGGAAGACCATTATATTTTTCTGCTTTACACCATAAAAATCGACAATCTAAATGCCAGTACAATATTCCGAAATTGTACATGTAGTTTATTTATATTATTATTCATTGTATGAAAATAATTATATTCATATTAATATTTAATATTAACAAAAAAACAACTGAATTTATCTACAATACATGTACCATTTCATGTTTCTATATTTATTTGTTTACATGTTTTAATAATTGAATATACTAAATAAAACTTCATTAATAAACTAATTTATACAAATGTTTATTAATTTTTAATAAAAATAACAGACGAGAATGTTGTCAGAACGAGACGATATGCATCAAAAAGTGGCGTAACAAGGATTAAATGTTTATTGCTAAAGTCATGGTTTATTTAACAAAATTTAGATTTAAATCATTCAAAAAGATTACTCAAGAAGCAATATTATGAATTTTTAAAAAATTTGAACCTGCTGCAATTTTACAGATTTTTTAAGTTGCAAAAAGATTGCAAAATTTGTATTTCTAAAAATCATAAATTTTTTAATATGCATTTTGGAAGAATAATTCTTAGATTCTTTTTTATTTGAAATAATCTATTTTTTCAGAAAAAAATTTTCCGATATCACATTTTAATTCTCTTCCATTTGTTGAAATAAAAGTGATTTAAACAATGTACTGCCCCGATTTTTAAAAAAGACCTCAGGATTCGTGCTCTACGAGTCAAAATACATAAGAAGTAAATTTTTTATTTGCGGACATCTCATTTCATAAGGGAAGTATAGCCAGCGCGAGATCTTCAAAACAAAAACGAAACAATCAACTCATATACATGTATAGTGAATCGGACGGTAGCACGCTTTAGGCAAGTCAACTACACACATATTGCACAGTAATTACTATGTATATCTATATATTCTATAATATATATATATATATATATATATATATATATATATATATATATATATATATACACACAGATTTATAGTACGGATTCAAATAATCTTAAAAGGAATATATATGATTATTTATATATATATATATATATAGGAATATATATATATGACCTTTAATTAAATTATTTCGTGCAAATATTTAACCTTTAAAATGATGATGTAATTATTGTATATATAAAAACTTATGTGAAAAAGTATGAGAATATTTTATAAAATTACATTATTATGTCAATTCTATACTAAATATTTTAATAGTTGTTGCTGGGGTTTTTTCTGTTATTGGAAATCTTTTACATTTCTTATATATATTGTATTATTAATAAAAGATTCGTTTACTTTAAATATATTTTTCATATTATTTTACTTAAAGAATTATACAGTAATTTTTAAATTACGGAGTTAAAATATCATGTCAAATTTTTACAAAATATATAGTCTGTAGCTTAGTAAAATATATAAAAAATTCCTTCAAATTTGTAATATATGGACACACACCTTTAATAAATTATGCAATAAAAATTACAGACTCTACTTAAAGTCCAACATTAAACAAACATAAAAAAAACTTTAAGAACAAAAAATAATGCCGATAAACAATTATTTATCCAATTTAAGGAGATTAAATTTAAGTAAATAAATTTTTCTTCTTTGAGATATTTATTTATAAAAAATGAATTTATTTATAAAAACCAGCATTTTTAACACTCTTTCCATTCGTTTTAAATTGATTTCTATTGATTTTAGTATATAAAGAAACTACATTTAATTAATACTACGATATTATTTATAAATTAATTTTTTTACGTCTCTGAATTTTGAATAAAATTTCTGGATATCATTTTATAATTTCATAATTTTTATTTTGCTGCAAAAAATTAAAAAAAAATCCTATTTAACCAGACTCGAACCGCTGACCCTCTGTGATTTGCAATCGAACGCCTTCGCCACTACACTACAGTGTACATATAATAATTAAAACTATTTCTAATCAGTATCAATTCGCGTAAGTTACGACATTATTAGTTATTATTATTGAATAAAAAAGTTGTTTATCAAACGTGTGGAATAAAACCAAATCTAATCTCTCAAATAAGGAATACAATATAGAATAGTGAGCTATACATTTACTATTTGTAGAATCACATCTATATCGATGTTTTAGCAGATTTAAGTTATTTTCATAAAATAAAGCATTTACGTTGATAAAAATGCATTCAGTTATTCAATATCTTTCAATAATATTCGTAAATATTAAACCTACAATTAAGTAATTTTAATTAATTAATTAATTAGATGGTCTGGGAACTATAGCGTAGTTTGTGTACTTTTCTGTAAACTCATACTACTTCTTAAGACTGTAAATAATACTTTACTGTAGGAGTGTGTCCATACATTACAAATTTGGACGAATTTTTGATATATTTTACTAAGCTACAAACTATACATTTTGTAAAAATTTGACATGATATTTGAACTCCGTAATTTAAAAATTACTGTATAATTCTTTAAGTAAAATAATATGAAAAATATATTTAAAGTAAACGAATCTTTTATTAATAATACAATATATATAAGAAATGTAAAAGATTTCCAATAACAGAAAAAACCCCAGCAACAACTATTAAAATATTTAGTATAGAATTGACATAATAATGTAATTTTATAAAATATTCTCAAACAAGAAAAAACAAAAGATTGAATTTATCTGTTAATGTAGAATTTACATAGATTTATTTAAAGTATAACTTTTATATTTATACTAACAAGTGTACGCATTATACTAGGTGTTCTAGAGCTGACTAGTAACATTATCATATTTGTGGAAATTTTGAAATATAAATGCAAGAATAAAATTGAATGGAAGTGAATTATATTTAGTTTTTGAGGTATTGGCCATTGTTGCGAATGCCAAACAAAATCGCAGGATTTAGATTTTGATCGAGAGGCTGAAAGTAGAATATGTAATTATTCCTCCTAATGAAATGGAGGAATCGAACATCAATTTTTTTATGGATAGTGAGAAAGCATATCATGGTGCAGTCATCAGTCGGCCCTCTTATCTATTTAAAACATGAATACGGCATTAGCGAAAGAGACCATGAGAGAGAGAGAGAGAGAGAGAGAGAAAAGAGGGAAAAGAAAGTACATATAGTAATTTCTGTATTAGAATAATTATTAATTATTAATTAAATGTATATATGGAAGGTAATTTTTTTTGTAATAAATTAGACATTAATTACTGTTAGATATTTTATTCTTTTTGTTTCTTTTAATAAATATAAAATAGGTAATAGAGATTATTATTCTAGTACTTTGTAAGTAAAGTAGAATTTTTTTTATATATATTGCTAAATTTTGTGCGAATCACTTTTTCGCCACGTCTTTTTAATATTGGATATTTTTCCAAGTTTTTCCTTATAATTGCTGCAGGTGGATATATACCTTTGTCTATAAAATTAGAGAAAATCTTAAAAAATATGCGGTTTTCTGTTTTTGTCCACGGAATTCTTTTAAATTTACGCAGTTTTTTTTCTGAAATATTAAGTAAATAATTCATTATACATCGAAAAATATGTTTCTAATTGAATTAAAAATCTACTTGTATTGTATTATAGAGTCAAATAAAAAAATAATGCCAAGTAATACAGCATTATTAATTTTATTTTATAATATTTATATAAACTAACAAATATTTTTACCGATCTTACAGTTTTATTATAATGATCATCAGACTGCTCTTTTTTATGATCCTAATTTAGGACTGTAAATCTGAATAAATATTTATTAGTTTGATGGAAAGAAAGCGATAAAATTTTTAAAGTATAATATTAAAATATATTACTTTCTAGCTCTGAAACTGGCAGCTTATGAATAATTTTATTAGATATATTATTTTCTTCAGTGCTTAATTCATTTGAAATTTCCATTAAATTAGAGCTCGAAAAATCTTCATATTCATTTTCACTAGAGTCATTGTATTTGTTCATTTTTTCCAAAATTCGGGTAATGTCTACATCAATCTGATCAACTGTTCTCCGATAGAAATTACGGTGTGTTTTAACCGTATGCGACAGGTGATGTGCAATGATATCCAGTTTATTATCTTCGTTAAAAGTGCTGAATTTTGTTGCAAATCGCTTCCGTAGTTTTGTCCCACGTAAAGCATTTGGCCTGATCAATTTTGCAAAATTGTTATTACAATCATCGACCATTTTAGTCATTGACACACAAGCATTTAGATGCCGCATTCGACTGTCTCCTTGAACACACGGCAATCCAAAAAGAAAGGTATTTGTTCGTGGAACTTTAGCTTTTTTACGCAATTTAATAATTAATTTAAGACATTCAATGTCGAACTTACTCAAGTAAGTTGTACTGTCAATTCCATCAATTTTTTTTCCTTGCCCATCCATTCTTTCATATTTTTGAGCGTGTTTTTTATCTTTCTGTTTCATTGGTTGAAAATACTCATCGTCAGGATTACACGACTTTCTATTATTAAAATCATCAATTGTAGAACGATCAATTTCGCCAGATCGCCTACAATTGAATATTTGTAAACTAACCATTACTGCTTGCATTAAGTCATACCAATATGTATATTTAAAGCCGTTCTTAATCAGAAAATTGTAACATAACTTAATTTTAAATTGAATAAAGTTGTCCAGTGTATTTACGTCTTTGGTAATGGGTAAATCGTCCAGTTGTGTACGACGTCGAGAGTTTACGGTTTTTGTTGCTTTTGTACCGATAATCACATTATAATCGTTTTCATACAATGATTCGAAGGTAGCTAGCCAATCTAATTTTATCTTACATTCCTCTACCATAAAATTAGCTCGTAAAATTTTAATTAAACGTTTTAGCAACATTCCTATGGTTCTACCATTGTATGCATTTCCAAGCAAATCATTTATTTCGTCGTATTGAGATAGCATCTTGCAAGCTTCTAAAACTGCCGTCCAATATGTCCCACGAAAACAGCTCTCCAAATCCGTAATTGCCGGATGATTTTGCTTTGCTTCATGTAATAATTTAGCAAGAAGACGTAAATGACCACGTATTAACATTGCTTGGTCCAATAATGTGTGCCGCTGTGCGTATTTGTTTCCATACAAAATTATTAAATGGTCATGCCTTGCTATATTTCCATATATGTCATCCCTTAAGTAGAGTAAAATATCATGACGCATCCTAGAGTTTGCTTGTAAATGCACATTATTCATTTTTCTTCTCGATGCCGGTAGAAGCCCTTTGGTGTTATTTGTACTAGAACTAATTCCATGATAATTTTTAAAATGCCTATGCAATGTATTTTTTGATAGATAGGCTGCACATCTTGGACACTGTACTCTCGATGAAATCAATATTTTATTTGCTTTTGCATTATTTTCATGAAATTCATTATCGGTATCTATTTTATTTATGTAGGCAGTTTCTGTAACTACTGCCACGATTCCAGTGTTCTCATTTGGATTAGATATGTTAGTAAGATTTATTAATCCTTCTGATTTATCATTTACATTATTTATATCCGAGATTTTTTTCAAATGTTTCAGTGGCTTTCCCCGATTTATAGCAAGTCGGCGTTTTGCTATTATCTTTCCTGTTGGATTGATAGATGCATTTTTATTATATTTTGCATTGCCAGAGTCTCTTAGAACTCCCAATAATCTCCTTCGTTCTAAAGATTTTTTTGGGAGAGATAGAATTTTTATTACACTTTTCTGTTCTGTATGCATATTTAAAATATGTCGATCCAGTCTTTGGAACGTCTTAAGACAATAACAGCAGCACTCTTCCTTAGCATACCACTTCCCCCCTTCTGACGAGTCAGGAACATACTGACTTTCCAAATTTATATTTGTGGGATTTTCTAATATTTCATTTCCTTCGTATGAAGTGTTGCTTCGGTTGAAAATTCCTGTTATGTTACATTCAGCACCATCAGTATTCGAATAGTTATTACTACTATTTACAGTAGTCTCAGAATGTTCACTTTCATTTGATAAATCAGATAATTCGTCATCTGAAAACGGCAAATATTCTTTATCTGAACCATTTCTGTGATTATTGTCGTTGTCTGAACCTGATATATTAGAAAAATGATTCTGATTTGATATTTTTTCTGAATTCTTAAAACTCTGTTGACGTTTTCTCTTCTCTATTATACGAGGGTTGCGATTTACTGTAAATAAATAAAAGTATTCATTAAATTATTACTTATTACTTATTTATAAAATTATAAATAAAAAATTACCTTTTTCCTCTTCTGAGTTAATGTAACTCGTATCACTATGATATATTGAATTTAAATCAGAATTATTTACTTCTTCTAAATTGATATTAGATCTATTCAAATAATACTTTTTGAAATTGCAGGAACCTCTTACTACGTTCTCGCTTTCATATCCCTGAGAAACTATATTAGAAAAATAATCAATTAAAATATGAAAAGGTATGACTGAAAGTAAATATTTAATAACAATGTGCAAACTCTAATAAAGTTAAATTATTAAAATTATGAAATAAAATTTGTAACAAATGATTTTCTTTATGAATGTATGTACTGCCCTTAAGGTCAAAAAGATCTCTTGATTTTTGTATTTTGTAGATAAAAATGAATAAAAACTCTGTGCAAAATTTATGCAAAGTTGCCGTCCAGTTCTCGAGTTATTGCAAATTTATTTTAAGACATGTTCTTATCGGAACGCAAGAAATTCAAATTGTTTTACCAATTTTCATCAACAAAAAAGTATAGAAAAAAGTTTTACCTATGAAAGAAATTGCACAGTAATAGATAAATAGCTTAGCAATAACTAGATACCAAAATTTTTTACCATTTATAGATTACTTTCGGAAATATAAAGTAAGAAGTGAAAAAAATGGGATTTGTAATTTTGGAAGCAGTGAGACGTAGTATCGTCATATCCTGTTAGTATTATTTCATGTCGTCCGATAGTGTATTCGATCGAGCACAGAGGGAACAGAAAAGAGTCACTATTCGCTTCATGCACCGCGTTGGAAGTTGTTTTGTGTTTAATATAGTTATATAGATATAATGAGAATAATCAGGTATATATAGGTCGAATAAAAATTTTTTTAATGTAAAATAAGTAAGTTACATTTATTTCTCTGTAATAGTATTTGATACTCAAAAAAATATCAAATACAAAATATTATATTGTGTATGTATTAAAAAATGATTACATTAATATAATATTTTGTATTTGATATTTGTCTAAGAGTATCCAATAGTATTACAAAAAAACGGTAACTTAGCTATTGTATAAAAAAAAATTTATTCCTCCTCTATATCTGATTATATTTCCATTATGCATATATAACTTTATTGAACATAAGAAGGCGAATTTACGTTATGTTGCAAATACAGGCTGCCTGCTCTGTACCTGTATGTCTGTTTAAGCTAATGTATGTAACTTGTATAGGCCCTGATCTGCGGGCTTGATAAATTTCTAATCGGGCTGTAACAATAAATGGTGAATTTACACAAAAGACTTCACCTTTCATTGCATTGTTTTAAGCGTATATGATATACAATAAGACTGCTACAACAATAATTGCTAATATATATCTATCTGCATGTACATTTTTATACATTTTTGTTAACATATCCACTATGAAAAATTCATGAAAAATGTTATTAAATATTTATTTGACTATTAATAGTTATTATCATAAATTCTATTGTGAATAATAATATTATTAATGTATTAATCGTATTATTAATAACTCACGTATCTTAAAATGATCACTGCAAACTATTGTAATGTTCAATGATAAATTTTATTTTTATTTTATCCTATTATTGACAAAATAAGTATAAAATATAATCGATATTACAATAATCCGTAGAGATCATTTTAAAACACCTGAATTTATTCCTGAAGTGAAATTTAATTAATTATTTTGTATTAATATTAATAAAAGACAATAATATTAATAATATTAACAGTCTTATTACATATCATATAAGTTTAAAGCATCGCTCGAGTTTCAGCGAATCCGTGCAAGTAAGAGTAAAGTCTCTAACGCAGATGCACCATTTGTCGGTATCGCGTAAATCTCCGGCGTCCAAGAAGAAAAAACTAGGACGTTTCTAATAAATTTAGCAAGATAAATAATATTTGAGAGCAGCTACTTTACTTGTTCTTTAGTAAATTAAAAAATACATGTTGAAAATGGAATTATATATCACAGAATATAAATTTTGGACGCAAAAGGTAGGGATAGTACAACGTTACATAAATATTATTTCGTTTATTGTATTAAATGAGTAGAATATTCTTTGCGAAAATAAAACTAAAAAAAAATATTATTCTAGTGAAAATGATTCATTAAATGCAATCAAATAAAACTTACAAGTTAATATTAAGCCCTATTATGCTTTTTAATTATACCATGCTAAACTTGGATTTATTAAAATATAATATCATTATTAAAATTCTTTCAAGGTTATAAACAAAAGTTTATTAACGGCAATTAAATTTTTGGAAAAAAAAGACATTTAATTGCAATTGCTTTTGATCAAATTTTTTTTGTCAAAAAATTTCCAATTAATTTCAATAATTTTTTTAATAGTTATTAACTTTATTTTATAATATTAAATAAGCAATAGCATATTTTATTAAAAGAATTCATTTGCAATTTGCATATTGAATTGGCATATTAACTTTTCTAACTAGCATTCAAACTAAAACTTTAAATATTCATGTAGTCAAATATATTTTACCTTGATCTAATGTAGTTTCTAAATTGATTTCGCTTTCTGCACATCCTTCCCTAGTAAATAACTCCAACGATTCAATAGAATCTTGCATACCTTCTATACTTTTCTGTTCATTTATTAAATCCAAAGAAATATCTGATAAATGTTGCTCAACTTCAATATTTTCTACTTGATTTTGAAAAGTTGAAATATAATAATTTTTATTGTCTACCAAATCTTTATTGGTCGAGCTACAATATTTATGAAAATTATTATATAATATTTATTATATTATTATATTAAGATACATTTATTTAATAAGTGAAATATGTTAAAATCGTATTTATGCACTATAACGAATCTTGATTATAAATTAAAAATTTTTTAAAATAAATTAAATTTATTCAATTCGGTTAAAAAAAATTGAACTTCACTGAATTGTTTAAGATACTTCTAAAAACTTTGTATAAAATTTATTTTAAAAATCTAAAATTCAATAACGTTAATTTATTTTATTACTTTTTTTCATGTTAAATTACTACTTCAATATTAAAATTTGTTATTATTAAATTTTTATTTAAAATATCATCACATGTATTTTTTTTACAAAAAGCCGCAAGAGATTCGAACCACAAAGTGCAATCGTACAATAAATGTTAAATGTTAAATTCAATTTTATTCTATTCTTTCTATCTCAGTTTATAGGCATGCTTGTATTATTATAATGTTTATAAAATTTGAAATGTTGTATTAAAAGAACTTTTTTGGTATATTCATTAGTATAAGATATAGTAAAAATAAAAGTTACCTTAAAGTAATTATTGGTATATTATTAATATTCTCTGGTGTTAGCACTACGGATTTATTCTTTAAATTTAATGTATTATATTTCAAACTTATATGATTTTCCAGTATAATTTCTGATGTGATTGTTGGCTTCTTTGAGAGTCTAAATGGATTATCTGAAATCATTATAATAATCTTAATAAAGTATATAAATATAATTGATAAAGCAATCCTTAGTTATACTTACTATTTTTATATGCATCAATATGTAATTTCTCTACAGATATATTCACCACATTTTCAAGTTTATCCTTTACATTTTTTAGTTCTTGTAAACTTTCTGTAAAAAATAATTTTAAATATTATAATATTTTAAAAGGAAAAAATAAAAAAATAAATTATAACTAATGTATAATTAATGCACTGAAAAAATAAATTTCTGTTATTAATGAAATATTTTCTTGTTTTGCATCAAGTAAATCATTTTCTTAATTTAAGAAAATATTCATTAAATTTCAGTAGATTCTTCTTGTGTGAAATAAATATCTACTTCATTTAAGAAAAGAATTTCTCAATTTAAGATAATAATTTACTTGGTGCAAAACAAGAAAATATTTATTTGATAACAGAAATTTTGTATTTTATTTCTATTCTTCACTCTATGAATTGAATTCCTGAAAATTTATAAATATAAAAATATATTACTTACCACTTGTTTTAATAATGTTACAGCTATAATAACGACCTAAATATTTGCACTTATTTAGATCATTATTTAATTTATTCCTTTCAACAATTTGTAAATATTGGTCGTGAAAATATATTAAATAAAACATTTTCTTTTTTCACTTTCTTTCACTTCTTTTTTCACTTTTTTCACTTCTTTTTTATGTGTATGAAAAAACTTGTTCTCAGGCCGTTACCTATATCTCAACAACGAAATTGTAAGCTTAAGGGACATTTGAACAGTGCCGATTCTGCGGTGCTGTTCGAAGGAGCTATGTTGGAGCGCACGTTCATTTGTTCAAACCGTATCATGTGACCGAGCCATACAAGGAATAAAATAGTATCTGTGTATAAAAAACATAAGAACATCGTACGAAACCATAAGATATATACAGACACATTAACAATGTTAACGTCTTCTATCATGTACTTTGTAATAAAAAAAATGAATTGGATTAAGAGAATATGAATTTAAAACAACTGAAAATTTCTTCGGTTTGCTAACCAGTAGCAAAAAATGTTTAAAGGAACATATATTATTTCATTCAGATTCGTAAAATGTTATAACATTTTAAATATGTTTTTCTAAAAGAATGATTTTTCAAATCTACACGCAGTATAATTCGGGCAACTTTCAATTAAATTTTATATTTAACTGCTTTCATTGTACCAATTTTTAGATTTTATATATGGTGTATGAAAGGCACAAAATGATTATTTAAAATATTTATTAATATCCATAAAAAACAAAAGTAACACATTATTCAAATCTATGTAAATTTTACATTAACAGATAAATTCAATCTTTTGTTTTTTTTAAGTTATTGAAAGTGTTTGACTAGTACCTAAATCATTCACAAATATTCATATTAAATTAATTACGTTTTGGAAAAATTTGAGTTTTATAATATATCTCTTCAAAATTATTTGAGAAATCAACTTATAAAGGATCAGTATTACATAAATAAAGTTATCATTTTAGTAAATATATAGTATATCAAGTTTTCAGTGAATTATACTTTTACTGCTGGTATATACCGCAAAGTTTTTAAAAATTGAATACTGAAATATTATCTTCATTTATATAACAGTTTATAACAACTATATATATATATTTAATTATTAAATATATTATATTATTATTATTATTATTATTATTATTATTAATATATTATATATATATATATATATAAATTATAAACTTAAAAGAATTAATACTTTTAGTAGGAATATTAATTTGTTGTGTGATACGAAAGACAACCTTTAAAAAATTAGTAAAAACCAAATAGATAGTTACCTGTTAATGTAAAATTTTTATAGATTTGATTGATGCTTTACTTTTATATTTATACTATCAAGTGTATGTGTAGGCATTATACATAAAAAATTAATCTTAATTGCACATTGGCAAAATAAACTGAAATAATTTTATATTTACTTTTTGTTATATTTCTCAAGTCATACAATTTTTTTTCTGTTTTCTAAATCTTCAATTATATTTTTTAAGAATTTTTAGAACTGGAAATTCAATTATTGGATTAAATGAATTATTACGTTATGTTCATATATTTAAAAGTCGTTTTATGACAAATTGTCACCCCGTGTAGGAATTTAGTTTACAATTCATGACAAATCCAGTTCGTTATCTCAATTTATAATTGAGGTCTGTCAATGACACCTTAATAGATTATTACATTATGTATATCCCATACTAGTAAGAATATTTAACTAAATCATAGCATGTAATTAATATATAGAGAATTGTATATAAAACCTATTCAAAACATTTTTATTGGTCCTTAAAATTTTATTTCATTCTATCGCACAAATAACTGAAATATGGAGTAGAATTAGTATGTGAAAAATTAAAATACGAAGAATAACTTTAATATAAAGCAAAAATTAATTTAAATTAATTACGTGCAAATTTTCAGGTCTTCTTGTTTCCAATCAATAATAATATTATACTAATTTCTTAAGATTTTTTTTACATAGACATACATATCAGATCATATATTCATACTTATTATTATTAATTATCTACATATATTACAAATAATAATTTTATTACGCTTCAAAAAAAAATCGTTCGATTGATTTAGATTCGAACCAACGACCCTCTGGGTTTGCAATTTAAGGCATTATCCACTGTGCCAAAGTTTACGTATGACCATAACTGATATATATGAATGTACATATAAACTCAACTTTGCACAAATCACGATGGATTATTTTTTTTCGATCCTTGCGTAGAAAATCCTAATTCATCCTTATGTAAGAAATAAGAAATGACAATTCAATAGATACAAAATAGAAATTCCTATTTTTTGCTTACCTTTCCTATATGAAGAAAAATTAAATAAATCTAACTATTTTAATCGAATAATTCATAGACTATTATGGAAATGAAATAAGCACAAGGAAATACGACTAAGATCTAGCAATCTAGCGAGCGTAATTATGAAAAATTACGACTCTTTGTAAATTAATAAATGTGTTTATATAAATCGATTGTGATAAATACTATTTTGTTCTGTATTTTTTCATATACAAAATCCGCTTAATATACCCGAGGATTTGCCTAATTATGTTCCGACGATAATAGCAATTCTGGAATAGTTTTTAATAATTATTTTATAAATTGTTAATAATATTAACAAGTTTGCATTTATTTTATTTATATTGTTATTAATTGTATAAAAATAATTATATCCATATTAATATTTAATATTGGCAAAAAAACAATTGAATTTATCTATAATGTTTGTACCATTTCATGTTTCGGTTGTAACGTTCCTATCCCCCTCGGGATAGCCTACGCGGTATCTTCCCAGGGTAGTTTTGAGAGGGGAGGAAGTTTTTCGGGATTGGACGGCGGTTTCAGGAAAATAATATTACACGAACACAGTATATAATTTTTTATAACAAAAAATATAAATTTATTTACGAAAAAAATAAACCAGCTCCTCTATCTACAGGATTCTGAAACAAATCAATATAAACACAAAAAATAATTAATAAAGGTAAACTATAGCTAGATCTATATATTTATTTGTATAAATTTTGCGCTATTTTCCGCAATGCCTCTAATATTCGGCGCTAGTTTCCGCACGAATACCCGGTGTTATTTTCCACACGGGGATTTAATGAATCGAGACAGGTTGATTTGAAAGGGAAAAAAAAATAAGGAACAAACTTAACTCCGCTGGTCTTTTGAGGAGCGCCTCGCAACCAGGATCAAGAGTTAAGGGGGGAATTTCTGGTCTGGATAAGTAAACTGCTGGTCTTTTGAGGAGCGCCTCGCAACCAGGATCACGTTTACTTAAGGATAGGTAAAGTTATTAGCCGTCTGTCTTTTGAGGAGCGCCTCGCAACAGAGATCAAGCTAATAACTTCGGAGAAGTTGGTAAATGTAAGGATAAGTAAACTGCTGGTCTTTTGAGGAGCGCCTCGCAACCAGGATCACGTTTACTTCGGAAAGGTAAATTATTAACCGTCTGTCTTTTGAGGAGCGCCTCGCAACAGAGATCAAGTTAATAATTTCGGAAAGGAAAAAAGTCAGGATTAAATCGAGCTCTGGAAAAGGTATTAGCTCCGGGAGGAGTTCGTGTGAAACAACTTCGGGGCAGTTGGTTCACCGGGCGAACTGCCGATTTTGCCTTTTGCGGGCCTTTTTATAGCAAAATAATCGGATAATTCCGTCGCCGCTCGTTTAATTTCGGACGAGGCGCCGAATTATAATAATTATATTAATAATAACAATAATTATAATAATAACAATAATAATTAATAATAATTATAATATTCAATAATAATTATAACAATTATTATTTTGTATTTCGTTATTATTAGCAGCCTGTGTCCTGCGCACAATAATAATACACATATACACAAGCTTAAATATTTATATACATATATTTATACATTATGTGTACATTAAATTATTTGTTTTAGATAATTTAATTAAATACAGCGGGTGCATTCGTTTTTGGACACCCGTTGTATATGCTGGTATTCGCGCGTTCGCTACATTGGTTGCGGCTCAGGCTGCTCAGTGAGAGCGTATAATAGTGTGCGTGCGACATGTATTAGAGGGGATAGCGGCCGCCGGTCTAATACATTGAACGCGCGTTCTCTTGCCGCGCGCAGTGTATCCCCTCTACGGCATACGCTGTACTTAACTTAGTGGTAGAGAGAGAGACTAGATATCGCGTTCTCTCTCTACTTGTTCGAGTTTCGGCAGTTGCGACGACTACCTTCTTCAGTAGTCGTCGCGACCTTTGCCCGGTTTTCGGTGTTTATTTGGTATATACGCGCGTCTTAATTTAATCATTATAGAAATAATATGTTTAAAATATTATTTCTAATAATATTCGATATTCTTTCTTGTAAATTTATACATCTAATTCCGTGTATGTATTGTAAAATACATCCACCGAATTAGATGTAATACTATTTCAAATTTTAACGTGTAACATGAGTCCTTTGTTCGAAGTAAATTTGCGCGGCCATGTTTTTGGCCGTCGCACGGTATTTATTTGTTTATATGTTTTAATAATTTAATATCTACGCCATCATTTATTTAACAAAATGGAGATTTAATCATTCAAAAAGATTACTAAATAGATAATATTATGAATTGGTCAAAAATTTGAACTTGTTGCAATTTTACGGGTATTTAAAGTTGCAAAAAGATTGCAAAATTTGTATTTCGAAAAATCATAAATTTTTTAATATGCATTTTGGAAGAATAATCCTTAGATTCTTTTTTATTTGAAATAATCTATTTTTTCAACGAAAAAATTGTGCGATATCAAATTTTAATTCTCTTCCATTTGTTGAAATAAAAGTAATTTAAACAATGTACTGCCCCGATTTCCAAAAAAGACCTCAGGATTCGTATTCTAAATTTCTTATTTGGGGACATCTCATTTCATAAGGGAAGTATAGCCAGCACGAGAACTGCAAAACAAAAACGAAACAATCAACTCATATACATGTATAGTGAATCGGACGGTAGCACGCTGTAGGCAAGTCAACTACACACATATTGCACAGTAAATACTATGTATATCTATATATTCTATAATATATATATATATATATATATATATATATATATATATATATATACACAGATTTATAGTACGGATTCAAATAATCTTAAAAGGAATATATATGATAAATGTGAAATGTGTAAGTGTGTTAAATACAAAATATAATTCTATACTTGCACATTTTGGAATTAATTTTAAACCCAGGCTACAAATATTCTTTGAAACGTTCTATAGGATTTCATACTTTAAATTTTATATATTATTTTACCTTTAATGAAATTATTTCGTGCAAATATTTAACCTTTAAAATGATGATGTAATTATTGTGTATATAAAAACTTATGTGAAAAAGTATGAGAATATTTTATAAAATTACATTATTATGTCAATTCTATACTAAATATTTTAATAGTTGTTGCTGGGGTTTTTTCTGTTATTGGAAATCTTTTACATTTCTTATATATATTGTATTATTAATAAAAGATTCGTTTACTTTAAATATATTTTTCATATTATTTTACTTAAAGAATTATACAGTAATTTTTAAATTACGGAGTTCAAATATCATGTCAAATTTTTACAAAATGTATAGTTTGTAGCTTAGTAAAATATATAGTGAAGTGTGGGATATCGAACTAGTTATTTATAAGTTTTGTAGTGTTCGTAATCATGGTATGTGTGTATGAAAAATGTGTCTAAAAAAAAATAAAAAATAATGTGTGTGTGTTTTTTTTTTTTTTTTTTTTTTTTGTTTAAAATAAAAGTGTAAAACATACAAATCTTTTTCTCGGAGCATGTGACACATCTCACATGCCCCGTTTTTGCGTCCATCCGCATGTGGAACCTCCGGTTCCCGATGCGTTGACGATGCCGCACGGCTCCCA
This sequence comes from Sycobia sp. Sy_11, assembly GCA_018907035.1. Taxonomy (NCBI): domain Eukaryota; kingdom Metazoa; phylum Arthropoda; class Insecta; order Hymenoptera; family Epichrysomallidae; genus Sycobia; species Sycobia sp. Sy_11. Next base: position 145,269 of record JACCIC010000134.1, read on the forward strand.
GACGGAAAAACAACGTGGCCTCTTCATCGTAGATGAACGCACGCCAAGGGCGCGTGTCGTCCGTCGGGGCCGAACCGTGAGGCTTATACTCGGGAGCCGGTAACGACGGCATCCCCAGCGGAACGGTCTGCTCAGCTGGCAGTAGTGGTGGCGCAGGTCGTGGTGGCCCGGGCGTTTGTGCATTACTCGGTAGGGCGGGCTGCTCGCCGTCGGCTGGAGGCACGTCCGCCTCGCTGACCCGTGGTGTCGTCGGGACGGCTGCAGGTTTCGGACCGACGTGTTTTATGATGGAAGAGCATCGGCCTTCCACCTGCAGACGAGGCGGTCGTGCTGGCGGTACGATCAAACGCGGACGTACCGGAATTCTTAAACTATTATTTAACTCCTGCTCGGCGACGAGCAGGTCGCGCTGCGCCCGGGTAAGTACATATTTTGCCATAGTGTTCGCTAGTAAGTATTAACGAGTACTGAATAATAATTTTAAATTTAACTTTAAATTTAAAATTATTATTCAAAAAATTTTTATTTAACCTTCCCCGGGTTAAATTTTATTTTTCTCGAGAGGGCATCAACCCTTGTTCGTACTTAATATATAAATATTTGGTCGGTTTTACAATGTCATTATCGCAAATATAAATGATTAAATTTCTTTTGGTAACATAAAATATAATATTAATAAAATAAAAAAAAATTAAAAAAATTTATTGAAACAAAAATATAAAATTTTTTTTTTTTTTTTTTTTTTTTTTTTTTTTTTTTTTTTTTTGAAAAAGTTATATTTTTCTTTTTTTTTTTTTTTTTTTTTTTTTTTTCAAATTTAATCCTTTATATTAAATACTCCACACCTAGCACCAAATCATTTTTGAACATTAAAATTTAAACTTAAATGATATAATCTATAAATTTAATAAAATATTTATATATTTCTTTCCTTACAGTTTTACTCGCTGTCGATGCTAGGATTTTCGGAGTCGGTGGCGGTGTAGATTCCTTCGTCTTCCAATCTAGCGGCGACTCTTCTGGCTGCTCTACGATGCAGTCGCCTGTTTTCTCGGCGACGTTCCTGGGCTGCTGGACTTCTTTGGTTCCATAGAACGCGAAATCCGATCTTGTTGATTTCCGCCATACCAAAAATGATGTCCACGGGCTGGTCTGGGACTATGGCGAAATTACTCATTCTGGTTTTCTCTTTGCAGGTGTATTCGACCTCCAGCGTATATGTGGACACAATGTTGACAGGATCAATGGTGTATAACGGGTCCCGGTTAAGATGGAGAACCGCTTCCCCGTATACACGCCGAGCACCACGTCGCTCAAGTATCCTGCCGATTTCTGCTGACACCGTGGTCATCAGTGTCCCAGTGTTAATTAGTGCATGGAATGGCAGTCCATAACACTTGATAGGAACACTGAGTTCCAGGAATTGACGGCAGAGTTCTTGTTCGAAGGGGTGCTGCATTTTAACTATACTCTTGGGCCTCTGGTCGGCCCTTATATAGTGAGTTCACGGTGGTATCTTATCTAGATTGTTATATCTTTTACGAAGATCCTTAATATGAATATGTTTAATAATTTGACCTTTATTATCTTTCAGGTCGTATATAACTGGCGATACCTTCCTGAAAATAGTATACGGACCCAGATATTTTGGAGCTAATTTTGCGTTAAACGCGTCTAATTTATTAGATAATTCGTGTGAGCGTTTATATACATAATCGCCGATTTCCGGGTTCCATTTTCGACGGTTTTGATCATAGTAATGTTTTTGTTTTTGGAAGCTCCGAGCTAATTGACTTTGTACAAGTTCTATTGTCTCTTGTATTTTTTTTATCCGATTCTCGGCTGTAATATTACAAGTTTGACCAAATTTTTGGACAAGAGACCCGGGTGCTTTTAATTCTCTTCCAAAATTTATGTAAGCGGGTGTAAATCCCGTTGTTTCGGATGTAGCGGTATTATATGCGAATTGTAGCTCGAGTAAATAGCAATCCCATGTTCGATGATTTTTCTCTATGTATTGAGAAATCATGGTTTTTATTACTTTATTTGCTCGCTCTACTGGATTACACTGCGGCGTATACGGTGGTGTTTTTCTATGAGTTATTCCAGATTTTGATAGCATTTCTGTAAATTCTTTTGACACGAATTGTCGTCCATTATCGGAAATTATAATTTTCGGGCATCCAAAACGTAGAATGACTTGCTGTTTAACTGCCAGCGTTATAGCTTCGGCAGTCGCTTTTCGTAAGGGTTTTAATTCTACCCACTTTGTTAATTTATCCTGCATGACTAACAGCCAGGTGTTCAATCTTGACGATCTTGGGAGTGGTCCTATAAGATCAACGGCCACGATATCCCAAGGCTGTTCGACTAACGTCGCATGCAATTTTCCAGCCGGTGATTGTTGTTGAGATTTAAATTGATGACAATTCTCGCAGTTTCTTACATAGTTTGTAGTCATCCGGAGCATTCCAGGCCAGTAATAAGTTTTGGATATCTTCACCAGAGTTTTCGAAATTCCTAGATGACCGGCAGTAGGATCGTTATGTACTTCGTTTAGTACTCTATGTTGCTCGGATTTCGGTACACAGATCTTCCATTGCAAATTTTCACTCGTATCATTGAAGTCTAATGTGTGTAAAATATGCTTATATAATCTGCCATTAATGATACAAAAATCGGGGTAGTTTTCAGGATCACTCTCCACATTTTTGTATATTTTTTCGTACCAATCTGCTATTTTAATTGTAGTTGCTTCGACGGCTAGCGGCTGTCGAGATAAAGTATCGGCTAATAAATTATCTTTACCAGGACGATATTTAATTTCGAAATCGTACTGGCTTAATTCAAGTGCCCAGCGGGCTAATCGACCGGAAGGATTCTCTATGTTATTAAGCCATTTCAGCGATTGATGGTCGGTGAGTACAATAAATGATATCCTTCAAGATAATCTCGAAATTTCCACACACCCCATTTAATTGCTAGACATTCTAGCTCAGTGGCGGAATAGTTTTTTTCGGCTGGGGAGAGTGTTCGACTTGCAAAGGCGATGACTCGTTCGTTGTTCTCATATGCTTGAGTAAGCGCAGCTCCCAATCCTTCTTTACTGGCATCCGTTTGCAGGATAAACGGACGGCTCCAGTCTGGACAGGAAAGGATGGGTGCGTTTGTGAGAAGCTGCTTGATTTTGTCAAATGCATCTTGCTCGGTTTCTCCCCAGGTCCACTTAGCTTTTTTTCTAGTAAGTCGATGTAGTGGTGCGGCAAAATTCGAGATATCTTTAAGAAATCGTCTGTACCATGATATTAGACCCATAAATCGCTGAATTTCTTTCATGTTTTTCGGTGGTGCTAAATTTAGTACAGCAGCCACCTTTTCCGGATCGGTTTGTAGACCGTTTTTGTCTACAATATGTCCTAAATATTTTAGACTTGAGCGGGCGAAATGGCATTTATCCGGATTAGGTTTTAATTTCACTATTCTTAACCGGTTGAAAACTTCTTTTAATTTTTGTAGATGTTCCTCAAACGTAGACGAGACTACTACGATGTCGTCTAGATATGCGAAAGCATACGGAGCCATTTCTGGAGTAATTACTCTGTCTAAGAGTCGTTGGAAGGTAGCCGGTGCTGAGTGTAAGCCAAACGGCATTACATTGAATTCATATAGGCCTTTTCCGGCGACGGTGAAGGCAGTGACAGGACGACTTTCCGGTGTTAGAGCTACTTGCCAATATCCATTTTTCAAATCTAATGTGGATAGATATCGGGCTCCTCTTAGCTTGTCTAGTGTCGCATTAATTTGTGGAAGAGGATAAGCGTCTTTCTTTGTAACTTTATTTACTTTTCTGAAGTCCACACAGAATCGTGCTTTTCCGTCCTTCTTTTTTACAATAACGACTGGTGAACTCCACGGACTGTTTGACGGTTGAATTACGTTTTCGTTTAGCATTTTATCAACTTCCTGATTGATAATTTCTTGCATGGCCGGATTTCTTGGCCGATATTTCTGTTTAATAGGTGTTTTTTCTTCCACGACGATTTCGTGTTGTAGGAGCGGAGTAGGACCTTTGATAAAGTTAAATTTATCCATCTCTGTTTTTAAAAATTTTTCTAATCTCTGACGTTCGGTGGGATTTAAATTCTGTAGTCCGTACGGTGTATCAATTGTACATACCTGATGTATTTGATTGTTTACTGATTTATTTATTTCACAGTTGTTTAATATTATACGGATTTCAAGTTTTTTTAGAGTATCCATACCTAAGAGCATAGGATGGCTCAATCCATTCATTACTAAAAATTTTTGTTGAAATCTTTTTCCTTGTACATATATTGGTCCATAAATATTTCTTCCAAGGCTTATTTCTGAGCCATTTGCCAAGACTGCAATTCGATTACTTGGCTCAGTATGCCATCCGAATTTCATACAGATTTCACTCAATTGTTCACTCACATAGGAACTTACAGATCCCGTATCCAAAAGGGCTGACACTTCGTAATCGCCAATCATTACTTTTACAAAATGTCTGTTGTCGGTTTCTATTTCTAATTGTTGTTGTTGGGCCGAGCTAGGTTCGGTGTGGGCTCGGCCCTCCTGGCGTTTCCCGACGGGTGGCACTTGCAATCACGGGTGTATACATTATCACGACCACAATATGAACAAAAGATCTTTTGCTGGTTTGTGCACTTAAAACGATCGTGGCCCGTTTGTTTGCACTTCCAGCAACACTTAGTTCGGTCGTATACTGAAGCAATTTTATTGTTAAAATTATTTACTCGGATCTCCGGTTTTCTTGTTTTATATTCTGGTGTGGAGGTGTGATTTTTCGTAATTTTCTGTCTCTCACACTGTTTTTTGGTTTCCAGATACTCTTCTACTTGTTGAACGATATCTGACGTTGTTTTGACGTCATCACGACGAATATGTAATCTATATTCGGCGAGCATATTGTAGTACATTGTTTCGGTTTTCTGTTCCTCCGAAAAACCTCCTCGACGTCTCATTAGTGTAATTAATGAATTATCGAATGCACGGATGTCTTCATTAGGTTCTTGTACACGATTATGGATCTGTCGATCAAGATTTCGACGTTCGCTAGGTGACAAGTAGAATTTTCTCAACCCTTCTTCTAATTCCGAGAACGTTTTAAAATTTGAGGCATAATTTCTATGCCATAATTGTGCATCACCTCGCAATAGTTCCGGGAATCCATTCAAAATTTGTTGTTCGGATAAATTATATGCTCTTTTCAACTCATGGAGCCTTTCGAGGAAAGAGTGTAGGTTTTTGCCATCAAAGTGACAATTCCACTTTCTCATTTGGTCCATCACTTTGGCGTTTTCTTGTGCAGCCGACGGTTGTTGCACGTATACAGTAGCAGGCGGAGTGCTAAAAGGTGTGTTCGCAGCTTGGTGTGCCACGACTGGACTGGACGTTGATGCAGCTGCTTGTTGGTTTAATAGTTGTATACGTAATTGACGAAATTCTTCCTCAATTTCTTCAAGATCTTGAGTTCGATTTACATCTTCGTTGAAGTCTTTTTCGTCTTCTGGTTTGTCGAAAAAGAGCTCCGGGTGAGCTCGTACATATGAAATTAAATTTTGTCGCAAATACGCTTTTGTACCTTCTATTGGTAAATTGTTTTTAACGAGTTCTCTTTCAATTTGCTCTTTCGTTAGTTTATAGATCCAGCTTACGCGTGGTTTTGCCATTTTAGCAAGATTTGAAATTTATATATATATAAAAAAATATACTGTGTAATATTTTAATTCTTTCTGAGATGGAAAAAATAATTCCTTTTTATTTTATTTATAAGAAAAACTATTATCGTAGTTTTCTATTTTCAAAACGATAAAATTTTTAAATAAATTTCGATTTGTATTACTTCGTGCTTCGGCTCAGCCCGCCTTAGCACCTAGTCGCTCAACCCGCCACTAGGCTCTTTTCACACAAATCGAAATACGGTTTTTTATAAACAATTAAAAAATTCCGCTTAAAGAAATTATTCTGTAATTTCAGAAATAATAAACTTTATTCCAATTAAATTTTTTTCGGATTTATACTAGTCCCTGTTCGGGCGCCATGTAACGTTCCTATCCCCCTCGGGATAGCCTACGCGGTATCTTCCCAGGGTAGTTTTGAGAGGGGAGGAAGTTTTTCGGGATTGGACGGCGGTTTCAGGAAAATAATATTACACGAACACAGTATATAATTTTTTATAACAAAAAATATAAATTTATTTACGAAAAAAATAAACCAGCTCCTCTATCTACAGGATTCTGAAACAAATCAATATAAACACAAAAAATAATTAATAAAGGTAAACTATAGCTAGATCTATATATTTATTTGTATAAATTTTGCGCTATTTTCCGCAATGCCTCTAATATTCGGCGCTAGTTTCCGCACGAATACCCGGTGTTATTTTCCACACGGGGATTTAATGAATCGAGACAGGTTGATTTGAAAGGGAAAAAAAAATAAGGAACAAACTTAACTCCGCTGGTCTTTTGAGGAGCGCCTCGCAACCAGGATCAAGAGTTAAGGGGGGAATTTCTGGTCTGGATAAGTAAACTGCTGGTCTTTTGAGGAGCGCCTCGCAACCAGGATCACGTTTACTTAAGGATAGGTAAAGTTATTAGCCGTCTGTCTTTTGAGGAGCGCCTCGCAACAGAGATCAAGCTAATAACTTCGGAGAAGTTGGTAAATGTAAGGATAAGTAAACTGCTGGTCTTTTGAGGAGCGCCTCGCAACCAGGATCACGTTTACTTCGGAAAGGTAAATTATTAACCGTCTGTCTTTTGAGGAGCGCCTCGCAACAGAGATCAAGTTAATAATTTCGGAAAGGAAAAAAGTCAGGATTAAATCGAGCTCTGGAAAAGGTATTAGCTCCGGGAGGAGTTCGTGTGAAACAACTTCGGGGCAGTTGGTTCACCGGGCGAACTGCCGATTTTGCCTTTTGCGGGCCTTTTTATAGCAAAATAATCGGATAATTCCGTCGCCGCTCGTTTAATTTCGGACGAGGCGCCGAATTATAATAATTATATTAATAATAACAATAATTATAATAATAACAATAATAATTAATAATAATTATAATATTCAATAATAATTATAACAATTATTATTTTGTATTTCGTTATTATTAGCAGCCTGTGTCCTGCGCACAATAATAATACACATATACACAAGCTTAAATATTTATATACATATATTTATACATTATGTGTACATTAAATTATTTGTTTTAGATAATTTAATTAAATACAGCGGGTGCATTCGTTTTTGGACACCCGTTGTATATGCTGGTATTCGCGCGTTCGCTACATTGGTTGCGGCTCAGGCTGCTCAGTGAGAGCGTATAATAGTGTGCGTGCGACATGTATTAGAGGGGATAGCGGCCGCCGGTCTAATACATTGAACGCGCGTTCTCTTGCCGCGCGCAGTGTATCCCCTCTACGGCATACGCTGTACTTAACTTAGTGGTAGAGAGAGAGACTAGATATCGCGTTCTCTCTCTACTTGTTCGAGTTTCGGCAGTTGCGACGACTACCTTCTTCAGTAGTCGTCGCGACCTTTGCCCGGTTTTCGGTGTTTATTTGGTATATACGCGCGTCTTAATTTAATCATTATAGAAATAATATGTTTAAAATATTATTTCTAATAATATTCGATATTCTTTCTTGTAAATTTATACATCTAATTCCGTGTATGTATTGTAAAATACATCCACCGAATTAGATGTAATACTATTTCAAATTTTAACGTGTAACATGAGTCCTTTGTTCGAAGTAAATTTGCGCGGCCATGTTTTTGGCCGTCGCACGGTATTTATTTGTTTATATGTTTTAATAATTTAATATCTACGCCATCATTTATTTAACAAAATGGAGATTTAATCATTCAAAAAGATTACTAAATAGATAATATTATGAATTGGTCAAAAATTTGAACTTGTTGCAATTTTACGGGTATTTAAAGTTGCAAAAAGATTGCAAAATTTGTATTTCGAAAAATCATAAATTTTTTAATATGCATTTTGGAAGAATAATCCTTAGATTCTTTTTTATTTGAAATAATCTATTTTTTCAACGAAAAAATTGTGCGATATCAAATTTTAATTCTCTTCCATTTGTTGAAATAAAAGTAATTTAAACAATGTACTGCCCCGATTTCCAAAAAAGACCTCAGGATTCGTATTCTAAATTTCTTATTTGGGGACATCTCATTTCATAAGGGAAGTATAGCCAGCACGAGAACTGCAAAACAAAAACGAAACAATCAACTCATATACATGTATAGTGAATCGGACGGTAGCACGCTGTAGGCAAGTCAACTACACACATATTGCACAGTAAATACTATGTATATCTATATATTCTATAATATATATATATATATATATATATATATATATATATATATATATATATACACAGATTTATAGTACGGATTCAAATAATCTTAAAAGGAATATATATGATAAATGTGAAATGTGTAAGTGTGTTAAATACAAAATATAATTCTATACTTGCACATTTTGGAATTAATTTTAAACCCAGGCTACAAATATTCTTTGAAACGTTCTATAGGATTTCATACTTTAAATTTTATATATTATTTTACCTTTAATGAAATTATTTCGTGCAAATATTTAACCTTTAAAATGATGATGTAATTATTGTGTATATAAAAACTTATGTGAAAAAGTATGAGAATATTTTATAAAATTACATTATTATGTCAATTCTATACTAAATATTTTAATAGTTGTTGCTGGGGTTTTTTCTGTTATTGGAAATCTTTTACATTTCTTATATATATTGTATTATTAATAAAAGATTCGTTTACTTTAAATATATTTTTCATATTATTTTACTTAAAGAATTATACAGTAATTTTTAAATTACGGAGTTCAAATATCATGTCAAATTTTTACAAAATGTATAGTTTGTAGCTTAGTAAAATATATCAAAAATTCGTCCAAATTTGTAATATATGGACACACACCTTTAATAAATTATGCAATAAAAATTACAGACTCTACTTAAAGTCCAACAATTGATATTTATATAATTGATGCCGTATTGTTGTTCTTGTTATTGTTATTATTATTAGTAGTAGTATTATTATTAATATTCCCATATTTATGTGGAAGGGAAGTTCCCGAAAACATAAGTTACTTTCATAAAACATAGAAATATTACATATATAATAGTTATTTATTCCAAGCGATTAATAATAATAAATTATTAATTAAAGAACTTTGATCTAGACAGTCCAGGATGCTCAACGAGGAAGCCGTCAAAGAGAGTGCACCAAGCACCCCGACCGCACCCGCACCGAGGCTAGAAAATAAGCCAAATCAGCATAGGAACATCGGCAGACCGCCATTTAAGGGCAACAAGCCCACTGGGAAGAAACCAATTCCCAAGTTCCAACATGCGACATCACTTCAAGCCAACTACATCGGCGACCTTAAGACAAGAGATGACCCGATCTACAAGGAAGCGATTTTCGCTCCAACTGTAGCGGTAGAAGAGATCAAACCAATTGTGAGATTTCACAATAACAACGCGGCTTTGGTTAGACTCACCCCTCAGATGATGAATGTCTACCAAGCTAAGAATCCAAAGTTAGGCTATACGCTTACTTTGGAAATGCTTAACTATTATGTTACAGCATTATTATGGTTTCGACTCATCTACCTGCGTCAAAACGCAAAACGAGTCATCACGGAGACCGAAAAACAGGTTCTTCGTTTAATACAAAGCATGGCATTTAACATCCCTGAGCCTATCTTCCTCTTTATTAAAGGATTAGGAAGTATTAGGACTTCCTCCGGACAACATTTACATCCGGAATCACCATCACTGCCCGATCAAGTAATCGGTGGAGTAGGCGGCCTATTTGGAGCCGTCGAGGAAGCAGACGCTCGGAACGCCATATACTACACAGAGTATCCAACACTTGGACTCTGTTCAGAAGCAATTCAGCAAACCCTTCGGAACGATGTTAATCCGAATTGTCGATCAGTAATCTCAGTAGGCCATCATCGTGCGAACCTAAACGCACTGGGCGTAACAGTCCCTGTTAAGCCACAAAGAGAGATTAATAGGATCTTAGCTGGCATTGGCATTACTGCTGAAGATTTTCCTGAGGATATTCGAGATTCCAGGATTAATCTGGATTTGCTTTCTGTTATCTCAGAGGTAATTGGTCAATTAACAACTTTTAAGAACATCACTACGACCATTGACAAAATTGAGACGACCGGATCATTAGCACAAGTCATTAAGTGCAAGCCTATAGCTTCGAATGATCCACAAGCACCTATTTCAACATCACTTGACGTGCGTGTAACATCGATGTCCGCTGATTCAAAAGTTTGGTTTGGTATTGCCGGAGCCTTCAGTTACCAGCTGCTGAAAGAGCCCATCCCATCCGTTGTCTGTACCTTGACGAAGATCGGCTATTTCACCATCTCTCAGCCGATCGGGTGATGGGCTTAAAAGAGTACCTCCTCCTACCAATGAATGGAAGGGCTAAAAGATAGTATGATAGCTGCCATTTTATGAGTGAGCGGATATCCCTGGAGTATATCCCAGAGTAAATGAGTTAACGCACGGAGCAATGATGTGCTGGAAGACCCGAAAGGGCAACTGAATAGGGATTTCCATGCCGACCATGATCGAAGCTGCAGGTCCTATAAACAGACCTTCGTCAGTAATACAGAGATTAAGGAAGGCACACTCGCTCAGAGACTCTATAAACGGGTACCTCTTGAGGAGTGAAAACACATGCGGAGCGTAAGCGAACGTTCCTGTAAAAGGGATCCTAGCAGAGTAATTATAGATGCATGAGTGAACTTCGAACATTGGAGTTTCACTAGAATATTTGAGGGCAAATATATGTCAAGCCAACTACATCGGCGACCTTAAGACAAGAGATGACCCGATCTACAAGGAAGCGATTTTCGCTCCAACTGTAGCGGTAGAAGAGATCAAACCAATTGTGAGATTTCACAATAACAACGCGGCTTTGGTTAGACTCACCCCTCAGATGATGAATGTCTACCAAGCTAAGAATCCAAAGTTAGGCTATACGCTTACTTTGGAAATGCTTAACTATTATGTTACAGCATTATTATGGTTTCGACTCATCTACCTGCGTCAAAACGCAAAACGAGTCATCACGGAGACCGAAAAACAGGTTCTTCGTTTAATACAAAGCATGGCATTTAACATCCCTGAGCCTATCTTCCTCTTTATTAAAGGATTAGGAAGTATTAGGACTTCCTCCGGACAACATTTACATCCGGAATCACCATCACTGCCCGATCAAGTAATCGGTGGAGTAGGCGGCCTATTTGGAGCCGTCGAGGAAGCAGACGCTCGGAACGCCATATACTACACAGAGTATCCAACTCTTGGACTCTGTTCAGAAGCAATTCAGCAAACCCTTCGGAACGATGTTAATCCGAATTATCGATCAGTAATCTCAGTAGGCCATCATCGTGCGAACCTAAACGCACTGGGCGTAACAGTCCCTGTTAAGCCACAAAGAGAGATCAATAGGATCTTAGCTGGCATTGGCTTTACTGCTGAAGATTTTCCTGAGGATATTCGAGATTCCAGGATTAATCTGGATTTGCTTTCTGTTATCTCAGAGGTAATTGGTCAATTAACAACTTTTAAGAACATCACTACGACCATTGACAAAATTGAGACGACCGGATCATTAGCACAAGTCATTAAGTGCAAGCCTATAGCTTCGAATGATCCACAAGCACCTATTTCAACATCACTTGACGTGCGTGTAACATCGATGTCCGCTGATTCAAAAGTTTGTTTTGGTATTGCTGGAGCCTTCAGTTACCAGCTGCTGAAAGAGCCCATCCCATCCGTTGTCTGCACCTTGACGAAGATCGGCTATTTCACCATCTCTCAGCCGATCGGGTGATGGGCTTAAAAGAGTACCTCCTCCTACCAATGAATGGAAGGGCGAAAAGATAGTATGATAGCTGCCATTTTATGAGTGAGCGGATATCCCTGGAGTATATCCCAGAGTAAATGAGTTAACGCACGGAGCAATGATGTGCCGGAAGACCCGAAAGGGCAACTGAATAGGGACTTCCATGCCGACCATGATCGAAGCTGCAGGTCCTATAAACAGACCTTCGTCAGTAATACAGAGATTAAGGAAGGCACACTCGCTCAGAGACTCTATAAACGGGTACCTCTTGAGGAGTGAAAACACATGCGGAGCGTAAGCGAACGTTCCTGTAAAAGGGATCCTAGCAGAGTAATTATAGATGCATGAGTGAACTTCGAACATTGGAGTTTCACTAGAATATTTGAGGGCAAATATATGTCAAGCCAACTACATCGGCGACCTTAAGACAAGAGATGACCCGATCTACAAGGAAGCGATTTTCGCTCCAACTGTAGCGGTAGAAGAGATCAAACCAATTGTGAGATTTCACAATAACAACGCGGCTTTGGTTAGACTCACCCCTCAGATGATGAATGTCTACCAAGCTAAGAATCCAAAGTTAGGCTATACGCTTACTTTGGAAATGCTTAACTATTATGTTATAGCATTATTATGGTTTCGACTCATCTACCTGCGTCAAAACGGAAAACGAGTCATCACGGAGACCGAAAAACAGGTTCTTCGTTTAATACAAAGCATGGCATTTAACATCCCTGAGCCTATCTTCCTCTTTATTAAAGGATTAGGAAGTATTAGGACTTCCTCCGGACAACATTTACATCCGGAATCACCATCACTGCCCGATCAAGTAATCGGTGGAGTAGGCGGCCTATTTGGAGCCGTCGAGGAAGCAGACGCTCGGAACGCCATATACTACACAGAGTATCCAACTCTTGGACTCTGTTCAGAAGCAATTCAGCAAACCCTTCGGAACGATGTTAATCCGAATTATCGATCAGTAATCTCAGTAGGCCATCATCGTGCGAACCTAAACGCACTGGGCGTAACAGTCCCTGTTAAGCCACAAAGAGAGATCAATAGGATCTTAGCTGGCATTGGCTTACTGCTGAAGATTTTCCTGAGGATATTCGAGATTCCAGGATTAATCTGGATTTGCTTTCTGTTATCTCAGAGGTAATTGGTCAATTAACAACTTTTAAGAACATCACTACGACCATTGACAAAATTGAGACGACCGGATCATTAGCACAAGTCATTAAGTGCAAGCCTATAGCTTCGAATGATCCACAAGCACCTATTTCAACATCACTTGACGTGCGTGTAACATCGATGTCCGCTGATTCAAAAGTTTGGTTTGGTATTGCCGGAGCCTTCAGTTACCAGCTGCTGAAAGAGCCCATCCCATCCGTTGTCTGTACCTTGACGAAGATCGGCTATTTCACCATCTCTCAGCCGATCGGGTGATGGGCTTAAAAGAGTACCTCCTCCTACCAATGAATGGAAGGGCTAAAAGATAGTATGATAGCTGCCATTTTATGAGTGAGCGGATATCCCTGGAGTATATCCCAGAGTAAATGAGTTAACGCACGGAGCAATGATGTGCTGGAAGACCCGAAAGGGCAACTGAATAGGGATTTCCATGCCGACCATGATCGAAGCTGCAGGTCCTATAAACAGACCTTCGTCAGTAATACAGAGATTAAGGAAGGCACACTCGCTCAGAGACTCTATAAACGGGTACCTCTTGAGGAGTGAAAACACATGCGGAGCGTAAGCGAACGTTCCTGTAAAAGGGATCCTAGCAGAGTAATTATAGATGCATGAGTGAACTTCGAACATTGGAGTTTCACTAGAATATTTGAGGGCAAATATATGTCAAGCCAACTACATCGGCGACCTTAAGACAAGAGATGACCCGATCTACAAGGAAGCGATTTTCGCTCCAACTGTAGCGGTAGAAGAGATCAAACCAATTGTGAGATTTCACAATAACAACGCGGCTTTGGTTAGACTCACCCCTCAGATGATGAATGTCTACCAAGCTAAGAATCCAAAGTTAGGCTATACGCTTACTTTGGAAATGCTTAACTATTATGTTACAGCATTATTATGGTTTCGACTCATCTACCTGCGTCAAAACGCAAAACGAGTCATCACGGAGACCGAAAAACAGGTTCTTCGTTTAATACAAAGCATGGCATTTAACATCCCTGAGCCTATCTTCCTCTTTATTAAAGGATTAGGAAGTATTAGGACTTCCTCCGGACAACATTTACATCCGGAATCACCATCACTGCCCGATCAAGTAATCGGTGGAGTAGGCGGCCTATTTGGAGCCGTCGAGGAAGCAGACGCTCGGAACGCCATATACTACACAGAGTATCCAACTCTTGGACTCTGTTCAGAAGCAATTCAGCAAACCCTTCGGAACGATGTTAATCCGAATTATCGATCAGTAATCTCAGTAGGCCATCATCGTGCGAACCTAAACGCACTGGGCGTAACAGTCCCTGTTAAGCCACAAAGAGAGATCAATAGGATCTTAGCTGGCATTGGCTTTACTGCTGAAGATTTTCCTGAGGATATTCGAGATTCCAGGATTAATCTGGATTTGCTTTCTGTTATCTCAGAGGTAATTGGTCAATTAACAACTTTTAAGAACATCACTACGACCATTGACAAAATTGAGACGACCGGATCATTAGCACAAGTCATTAAGTGCAAGCATATAGCTTCGAATGATCCACAAGCACCTATTTCAACATCACTTGACGTGCGTGTAACATCGATGTCCGCTGATTCAAAAGTTTGTTTTGGTATTGCCGGAGCCTTCAGTTACCAGCTGCTGAAAGAGCCCATCCCATCCGTTGTCTGTACCTTGACGAAGATCGGCTATTTCACCATCTCTCAGCCGATCGGGTGATGGGCTTAAAAGAGTACCTCCTCCTACCAATGAATGGAAGGGCTAAAAGATAGTATGATAGCTGCCATTTTATGAGTGAGCGGATATCCCTGGAGTATATCCCAGAGTAAATGAGTTAACGCACGGAGCAATGATGTGCTGGAAGACCCGAAAGGGCAACTGAATAGGGACTTCCATGCCGACCATGATCGAAGCTGCAGGTCCTATAAACAGACCTTCGTCAGTAATACAGAGATTAAGGAAGGCACACTCGCTCAGAGACTCTATAAACGGGTACCTCTTGAGGAGTGAAAACACATGCGGAGCGTAAGCGAACGTTCCTGTAAAAGGGATCCTAGCAGAGTAATTATAGATGCATGAGTGAACTTCGAACATTGGAGTTTCACTAGAATATTTGAGGGCAAATATATGTCAAGCCAACTACATCGGCGACCTTAAGACAAGAGATGACCCGATCTACAAGGAAGCGATTTTCGCTCCAACTGTAGCGGTAGAAGAGATCAAACCAATTGTGAGATTTCACAATAACAACGCGGCTTTGGTTAGACTCACCCCTCAGATGATGAATGTCTACCAAGCTAAGAATCCAAAGTTAGGCTATACGCTTACTTTGGAAATGCTTAACTATTATGTTACAGCATTATTATGGTTTCGACTCATCTACCTGCGTCAAAACGCAAAACGAGTCATCACGGAGACCGAAAAACAGGTTCTTCGTTTAATACAAAGCATGGCATTTAACATCCCTGAGCCTATCTTCCTCTTTATTAAAGGATTAGGAAGTATTAGGACTTCCTCCGGACAACATTTACATCCGGAATCACCATCACTGCCCGATCAAGTAATCGGTGGAGTAGGCGGCCTATTTGGAGCCGTCGAGGAAGCAGACGCTCGGAACGCCATATACTACACAGAGTATCCAACTCTTGGACTCTGTTCAGAAGCAATTCAGCAAACCCTTCGGAACGATGTTAATCCGAATTATCGATCAGTAATCTCAGTAGGCCATCATCGTGCGAACCTAAACGCACTGGGCGTAACAGTCCCTGTTAAGCCACAAAGAGAGATCAATAGGATCTTAGCTGGCATTGGCTTTACTGCTGAAGATTTTCCTGAGGATATTCGAGATTCCAGGATTAATCTGGATTTGCTTTCTGTTATCTCAGAGGTAATTGGTCAATTAACAACTTTTAAGAACATCACTACGACCATTGACAAAATTGAGACGACCGGATCATTAGCACAAGTCATTAAGTGCAAGCATATAGCTTCGAATGATCCACAAGCACCTATTTCAACATCACTTGACGTGCGTGTAACATCGATGTCCGCTGATTCAAAAGTTTGTTTTGGTATTGCCGGAGCCTTCAGTTACCAGCTGCTGAAAGAGCCCATCCCATCCGTTGTCTGTACCTTGACGAAGATCGGCTATTTCACCATCTCTCAGCCGATCGGGTGATGGGATTAAAAGAGTACCTCCTCCTACCAATGAATGGAAGGGCGAAAAGATAGTATGATAGCTGCCATTTTATGAGTGAGCGGATATCCCTGGAGTATATCTCAGAGTAAATGAGTTAACGCACGGAGCAATGATGTGCCGGAAGACCCGAAAGGGCAACTGAATAGGGACTTCCATGCCGACCATGATCGAAGCTGCAGGTCCTATAAACAGACATTCGTCAGTAATACAGAGATTGAGGAAGGCACACTCGCTCAGAGACTCTATAAACGGGTACCTCTTGAGGAGTGAAAACACATGCGGAGCGTAAGCGAACGTTCCTGTAAAAGGGATCCTAGCAGAGTAATTATAGATGCATGAGTGAACTTCGAACATTGGAGTTTCACTAGAATATTTGAGGGCAAATATATGTCAAGCCAACTACATCGGCGACCTTAAGACAAGAGATGACCCGATCTACAAGGAAGCGATTTTCGCTCCAACTGTAGCGGTAGAAGAGATCAAACCAATTGTGAGATTTCACAATAACAACGCGGCTTTGGTTAGACTCACCCCTCAGATGATGAATGTCTACCAAGCTAAGAATCCAAAGTTAGGCTATACGCTTACTTTGGAAATGCTTAACTATTATGTTACAGCATTATTATGGTTTCGACTCATCTACCTGCGTCAAAACGCAAAACGAGTCATCACGGAGACCGAAAAACAGGTTCTTCGTTTAATACAAAGCATGGCATTTAACATCCCTGAGCCTATCTTCCTCTTTATTAAAGGATTAGGAAGTATTAGGACTTCCTCCGGACAACATTTACATCCGGAATCACCATCACTGCCCGATCAAGTAATCGGTGGAGTAGGCGGCCTATTTGGAGCCGTCGAGGAAGCAGACGCTCGGAACGCCATATACTACACAGAGTATCCAACTCTTGGACTCTGTTCAGAAGCAATTCAGCAAACCCTTCGGAACGATGTTAATCCGAATTATCGATCAGTAATCTCAGTAGGCCATCATCGTGCGAACCTAAACGCACTGGGCGTAACAGTCCCTGTTAAGCCACAAAGAGAGATCAATAGGATCTTAGCTGGCATTGGCTTTACTGCTGAAGATTTTCCTGAGGATATTCGAGATTCCAGGATTAATCTGGATTTGCTTTCTGTTATCTCAGAGGTAATTGGTCAATTAACAACTTTTAAGAACATCACTACGACCATTGACAAAATTGAGACGACCGGATCATTAGCACAAGTCATTAAGTGCAAGCCTATAGCTTCGAATGATCCACAAGCACCTATTTCAACATCACTTGACGTGCGTGTAACATCGATGTCCGCTGATTCAAAAGTTTGTTTTGGTATTGCCGGAGCCTTCAGTTACCAGCTGCTGAAAGAGCCCATCCCATCCGTTGTCTGCACCTTGACGAAGATCGGCTATTTCACCATCTCTCAGCCGATCGGGTGATGGGCTTAAAAGAGTACCTCCTCCTACCAATGAATGGAAGGGCGAAAAGATAGTATGATAGCTGCCATTTTATGAGTGAGCGGATATCCCTGGAGTATATCCCAGAGTAAATGAGTTAACGCACGGAGCAATGATGTGCCGGAAGACCCGAAAGGGCAACTGAATAGGGACTTCCATGCCGACCATGATCGAAGCTGCAGGTCCTATAAACAGACATTCGTCAGTAATACAGAGATTGAGGAAGGCACACTCGCTCAGAGACTCTATAAACGGGTACCTCTTGAGGAGTGAAAACACATGCGGAGCGTAAGCGAACGTTCCTGTAAAAGGGATCCTAGCAGAGTAATTATAGATGCATGAGTGAACTTCAAACATTGGAGTTTCACTAGAATATTTGAGTCTTATATTTAAAAATGTTATTATTCCACTTTTAATCTCATCTACGGGACATTCTCGTGTACAGGTATAGTTTCAGTAGCTAAAACTAATATCTGAGCAAACGCTTTGGTACATAGGCTGTAAAATTATTGAAAGTTATGATTATGAAATAATTCAAAAATATATACTAAGAAATTTTTTCAGAATAGTTGAGTTCACTACTCCTGGCTAGGTGTTCAAATTTGTGTATTAAAACTTTGTAATTTAATTAGCAAATAAAAAAAAATCCGTAATTCCATCTGCTGAATAAAAGAGATGAATGAAACGTGTTCAAATTCAAATGATATCTATTGAAAATTAACTCCTGATGCTTATGAAATATGATTTTTTCACAAACTGGATTAAATACTTTTTATTTAACAACATCTGTATGTTATTTATAAAAACTACTTACCTTTCGGAAACCCCAGATTTAACAGTGTAAAAAGTCATGCACCTCCAGTTAATCTCATGTTCTTTTTTATTTTTTTTTTTTTAATTCTGACATTTGTAGGTTTTCTTATTTTTTTGTAGATTTGTAGAGTTCTGTAGAATTGAAGTTTTTTTGTTTTTGCAAATGAGCATTTAACATATTTTATAATTTATTTTTATAGAATTTTCAAAGGATAATTTATGCATGCTACATCATTGCCCATAATAATTATTTTGATTTATTTATAAAAAAGGTCATTGATATGTAGCAGGTATAAAAATAAAAATTCTTCATTTAGAAAAGAAGTAATCAAAAAAATAGTTTCAGCATTATATCGATTTTAGTATCCTTAAAACGAAACAAATCTCAACGGATGATGGAAAATCTGCATCCTGTAAATCGGTATTAGCAATAAAATTTTTATCAGTAAATAAGGACAATTGATTTGAAAAAAAAATCTTAAAATTTTGATATACTTCAACTAATAAAATAAATAATTCAAATATTTATTATCGTTATATCGATATTTTTCTCATTATCAAATAAATTGATTATGATTTTTTTTTAGTATAATGATTTTAAATATGTGAATATTCGAAATAAAAAGTATAATTATAGGATTCCTTTAGAAAGTATATTTGGAAAAAATAATGTTAAAAAAAATTTGATTGAAAGCATATATTTTTCTTCAAAAATAATATTACGAATTATACATGATTTGAAATAGTAATAATACACAATAATATTATACTTTATTAACGAGAAACTGTTGTTTTAATTATATATGGATAGTCAATCAGAAAATAAATTTATTTGAAGAAGATTAACATTTGATTAAGGAAATACCTTCATTAAATTTGAACTTTTATTGGCAACTGTGAGGTAGAATAGATAAAAGTTTCTTTATATGAATAATGATAACGAATTTATTCACTTTAATTAAGTACACTGTGTGAAAAACAATACAATATGCATTTGAATACATTATGAACATGAAGTATAATGATGAATTAATATACATATTACATTATATATACATAACATTGACAATTTCACCTATCAATGCGGCTAAATTATTTTCAGATGTGAATTTTTTTTCTGTAGCGAGGATACTTAGTGATTGACTCCCGATGCTGTTAATGTGTGAATGATACATTGACGG
This sequence comes from Sycobia sp. Sy_11, assembly GCA_018907035.1. Lineage (NCBI taxonomy): Eukaryota > Metazoa > Arthropoda > Insecta > Hymenoptera > Epichrysomallidae > Sycobia > Sycobia sp. Sy_11. The sequence continues at coordinate 165,080 of JACCIC010000134.1, forward strand.
CCATGAGCAGAGAAGTATAACTTCTATACTTGTGAACTTCTATACGTGGCAATATATAGCTATGTATATAAATCGATGAATGACAAGTACATTCTTAAAAAATCAATTCTGTAAAAAACTGACAAACAATTAAAACGTTTCACTATGTGACTAATCAAGCTAAATCGTAAGAATCCTTTATGAATTTTCTAATTTTCATGCTTACACAGTCAGTTTTAACGAGAAAAATCAAACTTTTTTTTTTTTATAAACCGTTGAAATATTTTTAACATACAGATTAAAAATGTGTCAGCAGAATATTGCCTCATCGGATCCAATTCGGAAGGGTGATTATTTTTATTGATAAATGAATAAAAAAAGAAAGCTGTTGTAGCGTACTTTTTTCGCACAATTTTATTACAGAGTTCTCATTTCTCACATTCCGTTATAACATAACAAAAGTCCTATATACTTTCAAGGTACATACGATGATGTCTACATTATATTATTGAGATCTTTAAAGGACCATTCTATAAGATACGCAGCGCTCGAGCTCCTGCGACGAAGCCCCCGACAAAAACAAGGATGATTGGAAGGAAAAACAATATATATTCCGAGTCCTCCTCGAATTCGATATATATAATATAATATTAATATACATGACGTTACACTGTACAATTGTATATCAGCCGTAAACTTTTTCTCCCTCGCTTCGATATAATACGTGAATTATTTATATAATATTATCATAAATAATACCAATAATCAATAATATATTATTATATATAGTACAGAATAATAATATCAATACAATACTATTCAATTAAGAAATTAGGATATTGATTAAGCTCGAAAATTCTCAGCTGTATAGTGCATCAATCATAATAGGACACTACTCCTACATATATGTATAAACTTGTTTTGCCGACAATAATTTCTACGGCGACGATTTGTCATGATGTTATGACTGAATCGTAGATTCGAACGCATATTATAAAGATTTGATCTTATAAAAATTTAAATAACAACTATATATATATATATATATATATATATATATATATATATATATATATAGGTAGATAGATAGATAGATAGATAGATAGATAGATAGATAGATAGATAGATAGATAGATAGATAGATACATACTTATAAAAACTCAATTTTTCAGTACGCATAATATGAACACTGGATCGTTACATTATATTAACGCCTGCCAAACACCCTCGCGTTATACCGTCGTCCATCGCACTCTTAGTACATTTGGTATGTGTATATGTATATATATATATATATATATATATATATATACACGTATGATAAAAAAACCCAGCCCGTCATACTTTAAAAGCCGATTATAGACCGTATATATAAGTATCTGTATTGGGTGACAATGAACAAAAATATTATAATATATTGTACATACATAAAACCAAAGCACAATAAAATAAAATATTACAAAATTAATGTATTTAATATCAATATGCAGTCGTAATCGTAATATAATGCATTAGCTGTTTTAAGCTTCGTATAAGCCCTATTTCTCTTGCCTTTTCTCTCCCTGCTTCTCCTTCTCCTCCTCTTTCTCAAAATTATATATGGGGCTCATCGTCAATTCGCAATACATAAACTATTTACTATTCGGTGAGGTATCTGTATCTATAATTGAAGGATCTTATTTGCGAGAGCGCGAAAATGCGCCAAGGAGCATATAGTTGAAAAAATATCTTTGTGTATTTATGTAAGTATAATTGATGCCGTATTGTTGTTCTTGTTATTGTTATTATTATTAGTAGTAGTATTATTATTAATATTCCCATATTTATGTGGAAGGGAAGTTCCCGAAAACATAAGTTACTTTCATAAAACATAGAAATATTACATATATAATATTTATTTATTCCAAGCGATTAACAATAATAAATTATTAATTAAAGAACTTTGATCTAGACAGTCCAGGATGCTCAACGCGGAAGCCGTCAAGGAGAGTGCACCAAGCACCCCGACCGCACCCGCACCGAGGCTAGAAAATAAGCCAAATCAGCATAGGAACATCGGCAGACCGCCATTTAAGGGCAACAAGCCCACTGGGAAGAAACCAATTCCCAAGTTCCAGCATGCGACATCACTTCAAGCCAACTACATCGGCGACCTTAAGACAAGAGATGACCCGATCTACAAGGAAGCGATTTTCGCTCCAACTGTAGCGGTAGAAGAGATCAAACCAATTGTGAGATTTCACAATAACAACGCGGCTTTGGTTAGACTCACCCCTCAGATGATGAATGTCTACCAAGCTAACAATCCAAAGTTAGGCTACACGCTTACTTTGGAAATGCTTAACTATTATGTTACAGCATTATTATGGTTTCGACTCATCTACCTGCGTCAAAACGCAAAACGAGTCATCACGGAGACCGAAAAACAGGTTCTTGTAATTAAATTATTAGTATTCTTGTAATTAAAGTTCTTGTAATTAAATTATTCTTGTAATTAAATTAGTTCGAATTAAATTATTAATTAAAGAACTTTGATCTAGACAGTCCAGGATGCTCAACGCGGAAGCCGTCAAAGAGAGTGCACCAAGCACCCCGACCGCACCCGCACCGAGCCTACAAAATAAGCCAAATCAGCATAGGAACATCGGCAGACCGCCATTTAAGGGCAACAAGCCCACTGGGAAGAAACCAATTCCCAAGTTCCAGCATGCGACATCACTTCAAGCCAACTACATCGGCGACCTTAGCAAGAGATGACCCGATCACAAGGAAGCGATTTTCGCTCCAACCGGTAGAAGAGATCAAACCATTGTGAGATTTCACAATAACAACGGGCTTTGGTTAACTCAAGATGATGAATGTCAGCTAAGAATCCAAAGTTAGGCTATAGACAAATGCTTAACTAATGTTACAGCATTATTATGGTTTCGACTCAGCGTCAGCAAAACGAGTGACGGAGACCGAAAAACAGGTCTTCGTTTAATACAAAGCACATCATCCCTGAGCCTATCTTCCTCTTTATTAAAGGCGACAACATACATCGGAATCACCATCACTGCCCGATCAAGTAATCGGTTAGGCGGCCTATTTGGAGCCGTTGAAAGAGACGCTCGAACCCGAGTCCAAATCTTGGATTCAGAGCAATTCAGAAGCGATTTTCGAATTATCTCCTCAAGGCTCATCGTGCGAGCACTGGTAACAGAAGCCAGATCAATACTTAGCTCATTGGCCTTATGGCATGGCATGCTGAGATTTCCTGACGAATTCCAATTAATCATTTGCTTTCTGTTACGCAATTAACAACTTTTAAGGACTTGACAAAATGAGTTAGACTCATTAAGTGCCCTATAGTTTCTGATCACAAGACCTGATGAACATGATCCGCTATTCCAGCCTACAGCCAGCTAAGAATCCCAACCTTGAGAAGATTAGCCGCGGGTATGGGCTTACCTCCTCCTACCAATGCGAAAAGATTACTTTGAGATAAGTGAGTAAATGAGTTAACTGATAAGACTGATAGGGACTATGTGATAAGCAGGTCATAAACAGACCTAGTTACAGAGATGGTCGCTTCTATAAACGACTCAGGAGTCACATAGCCGAACGTGTAAATGGGATCGCAGAGTCATGAAACTTCAAACATTGATTTCACTAAATATCGGAGGCAAATCAAGCCAACTCACTCGGCGAGACAAGAGATGACGATCTAAAAAGCAGGTTCTTGTTAGAAGAGATCTTGTAAATTAAAGTTCTTGTACTTGGATAAAAACTAAATTATTCTTGTAGATCACCACCCAGGAGTTCTATGCATAGTGATTATCCTAAACCTTCCTTATAGTAAAAGGAAGGCGGTTAAGCGAATCCGGATAAGGATAGTTGCTTGCTAGCCATTCAAACCAAGCGGAAAGAGAAGCCGGAGATCCTTCACCAGCCGTCAATCTAAAGGTTACAGCACTTTATAACAAAGAATAAATAGATTTTCACTTGAATGTACTTCACCGAACTCTGAGTCCTTGAAGTCCACCGGATAGAAAATAAGCTCAGCAGGAACATCGCAGGCCAAAGCAACGCCCACTAAGAAACCAATTCCCAAGTTCCAGCATGCGACATGCCAACCATCGGCGACCTTAAGCACCCGATCTACAAGGAAGCCGCTCCAACTATAGCGGTAGAAGAGATCGTGAGATTTCACAATAACAACGAGGATGATGAATGTCTAGCTAAGAATCCAAAGTTAAAGGCCGCTTAAATGCAACTATTATGCATTAGGTTTCGAATCACCTCGTCAAAACGCAGAGTCCGCCAAAAACAGGTTCTTGTAAGTATTCTTGGTTCAATTAAATTATTCAAGTTCCCAGACAGTCCAGGATGCAATCCGTCAAAGAGAGTGTCACAAGCATCACCACCGAGCCTACAAAATCCCAGCATGAGTCGGCATGACCGTCTATTTAAGGGCCAAGCACTGGGAAGAATAGCATTCCCAAGTTCCACATCGACATTTCAAGCCAACTACATCGGCCTATAGACCTTAAGACAAGAGATGACCCGGATCTACAAGGAAGGCGATTTTCAGCTCCATCGGACTATAGTAGCCGGTCCCTAGAAGAGATCAAACCAATTGTGAGATTTCACAATAACAACGCGGCTTTGGTTAGACTCACCCCTCCTGATGAATGTCTACCAAGCTTCAAGAACATCCAAAGAGAAGTTAGGCTATACGCTTACTTTGGAAATGCTTAACTATTATGTTACAGCATTATTATGGTTTCGACTCATCTACCTGCGTCAAAACGCAAAACGAGTCATCACGGAGACCGAAAAACAGGTTCTTGTAATTAAATTATTAGTATTCTTGTAATTAAAGTTCTTGTAATTAAATTATTCTTGTAATTAAATTAGTTCGAATTAAATTATTAATTAAAGAACTTTGATCTAGACAGTCCAGGATGCTCAACGCGGAAGCCGTCAAAGAGAGTGCACCAAGCACCCCGACCGCACCCGCACCGAGGCTAGAAAATAAGCCAAATCAGCATAGGAACATCGGCAGACCGCCATTTAAGGGCAACAAGCCCACTGGGAAGAAACCAATTCCCAAGTTCCAGCATGCGACATCACTTCAAGCCAACTACATCGGCGACCTTAAGACAAGAGATGACCCGATCTACAAGGAAGCGATTTTCGCTCCAACTGTAGCGGTAGAAGAGATCAAACCAATTGTGAGATTTCACAATAACAACGCGGCTTTGGTTAGACTCACCCCTCAGATGATGAATGTCTACCAAGCTAAGAATCCAAAGTTAGGCTATACGCTTACTTTGGAAATGCTTAACTATTATGTTACAGCATTATTATGGTTTCGACTCATCTACCTGCGTCAAAACGCAAAACGAGTCATCACGGAGACCGAAAAACAGGTTCTTGTAATTAAATTATTAGTATTCTTGTAATTAAAGTTCTTGTAATTAAATTATTCTTGTAATTAAATTAGTTCGAATTAAATTATTAATTAAAGAACTTTGATCTAGACAGTCCAGGATGCTCAACGCGGAAGCCGTCAAAGAGAGTGCACCAAGCACCCCGACCGCACCCGCACCGAGGCTAGAAAATAAGCCAAATCAGCATAGGAACATCGGCAGACCGCCATTTAAGGGCAACAAGCCCACTGGGAAGAAACCAATTCCCAAGTTCCAGCATGCGACATCACTTCAAGCCAACTACATCGGCGACCTTAAGACAAGAGATGACCCGATCTACAAGGAAGCGATTTTCGCTCCAACTGTAGCGGTAGAAGAGATCAAACCAATTGTGAGATTTCACAATAACAACGCGGCTTTGGTTAGACTCACCCCTCAGATGATGAATGTCTACCAAGCTAAGAATCCAAAGTTAGGCTATACGCTTACTTTGGAAATGCTTAACTATTATGTTACAGCATTATTATGGTTTCGACTCATCTACCTGCGTCAAAACGCAAAACGAGTCATCACGGAGACCGAAAAACAGGTTCTTGTAATTAAATTATTAGTATTCTTGTAATTAAAGTTCTTGTAATTAAATTATTCTTGTAATTAAATTAGTTCGAATTAAATTATTAATTAAAGAACTTTGATCTAGACAGTCCAGGATGCTCAACGCGGAAGCCGTCAAAGAGAGTGCACCAAGCACCCCGACCGCACCCGCACCGAGGCTAGAAAATAAGCCAAATCAGCATAGGAACATCGGCAGACCGCCATTTAAGGGCAACAAGCCCACTGGGAAGAAACCAATTCCCAAGTTCCAGCATGCGACATCACTTCAAGCCAACTACATCGGCGACCTTAAGACAAGAGATGACCCGATCTACAAGGAAGCGATTTTCGCTCCAACTGTAGCGGTAGAAGAGATCAAACCAATTGTGAGATTTCACAATAACAACGCGGCTTTGGTTAGACTCACCCCTCAGATGATGAATGTCTACCAAGCTAAGAATCCAAAGTTAGGCTATACGCTTACTTTGGAAATGCTTAACTATTATGTTACAGCATTATTATGGTTTCGACTCATCTACCTGCGTCAAAACGCAAAACGAGTCATCACGGAGACCGAAAAACAGGTTCTTGTAATTAAATTATTAGTATTCTTGTAATTAAAGTTCTTGTAATTAAATTATTCTTGTAATTAAATTAGTTCGAATTAAATTATTAATTAAAGAACTTTGATCTAGACAGTCCAGGATGCTCAACGCGGAAGCCGTCAAAGAGAGTGCACCAAGCACCCCGACCGCACCCGCACCGAGGCTAGAAAATAAGCCAAATCAGCATAGGAACATCGGCAGACCGCCATTTAAGGGCAACAAGCCCACTGGGAAGAAACCAATTCCCAAGTTCCAGCATGCGACATCACTTCAAGCCAACTACATCGGCGACCTTAAGACAAGAGATGACCCGATCTACAAGGAAGCGATTTTCGCTCCAACTGTAGCGGTAGAAGAGATCAAACCAATTGTGAGATTTCACAATAACAACGCGGCTTTGGTTAGACTCACCCCTCAGATGATGAATGTCTACCAAGCTAAGAATCCAAAGTTAGGCTATACGCTTACTTTGGAAATGCTTAACTATTATGTTACAGCATTATTATGGTTTCGACTCATCTACCTGCGTCAAAACGCAAAACGAGTCATCACGGAGACCGAAAAACAGGTTCTTGTAATTAAATTATTAGTATTCTTGTAATTAAAGTTCTTGTAATTAAATTATTCTTGTAATTAAATTAGTTCGAATTAAATTATTAATTAAAGAACTTTGATCTAGACAGTCCAGGATGCTCAACGCGGAAGCCGTCAAAGAGAGTGCACCAAGCACCCCGACCGCACCCGCACCGAGGCTAGAAAATAAGCCAAATCAGCATAGGAACATCGGCAGACCGCCATTTAAGGGCAACAAGCCCACTGGGAAGAAACCAATTCCCAAGTTCCAGCATGCGACATCACTTCAAGCCAACTACATCGGCGACCTTAAGACAAGAGATGACCCGATCTACAAGGAAGCGATTTTCGCTCCAACTGTAGCGGTAGAAGAGATCAAACCAATTGTGAGATTTCACAATAACAACGCGGCTTTGGTTAGACTCACCCCTCAGATGATGAATGTCTACCAAGCTAAGAATCCAAAGTTAGGCTATACGCTTACTTTGGAAATGCTTAACTATTATGTTACAGCATTATTATGGTTTCGACTCATCTACCTGCGTCAAAACGCAAAACGAGTCATCACGGAGACCGAAAAACAGGTTCTTGTAATTAAATTATTAGTATTCTTGTAATTAAAGTTCTTGTAATTAAATTATTCTTGTAATTAAATTAGTTCGAATTAAATTATTAATTAAAGAACTTTGATCTAGACAGTCCAGGATGCTCAACGCGGAAGCCGTCAAAGAGAGTGCACCAAGCACCCCGACCGCACCCGCACCGAGGCTAGAAAATAAGCCAAATCAGCATAGGAACATCGGCAGACCGCCATTTAAGGGCAACAAGCCCACTGGGAAGAAACCAATTCCCAAGTTCCAGCATGCGACATCACTTCAAGCCAACTACATCGGCGACCTTAAGACAAGAGATGACCCGATCTACAAGGAAGCGATTTTCGCTCCAACTGTAGCGGTAGAAGAGATCAAACCAATTGTGAGATTTCACAATAACAACGCGGCTTTGGTTAGACTCACCCCTCAGATGATGAATGTCTACCAAGCTAAGAATCCAAAGTTAGGCTATACGCTTACTTTGGAAATGCTTAGCTATTATGTTACAGCATTATTATGGTTTCGACTCATCTACCTGCGTCAAAACGCAAAACGAGTCATTACGGAGACCGAAAAACAGGTTCTTCGTTTAATACAAAGCATGGCATTTAACATCCCTGAGCCTATCTTCCTCTTTATTAAAGGATTAGGAAGTATTAGGACTTCCTCCGGACAACATTTACATCCGGAATCACCATCACTGCCCGATCAAGTAATCGGTGGAGTAGGCGGCCTATTTGGAGCCGTCGAGGAAGCAGACGCTCGGAACGCCATATACTACACAGAGTATCCAAATCTTGGATTCTGTTCAGAAGCAATTCAGCAAACCCTTCGGAACGATGTTAATCCGAATTATCGATCAGTAATCTCAGTAGGCCATCATCGTGCGAACCTAAACGCACTGGGCGTAACAGTCCCTGTTAAGCCACAAAGAGAGATCAATAGGATCTTAGCTGGCATTGGCCTTAGCTGGCATTGGCATTACTGCTGAAGATTTTCCTGAGGATATTCGAGATTCCAGGATTAATCTGGATTTGCTTTCTGTTATCTCAGAGGTAATTGGTCAATTAACAACTTTTAAGAACATCACTACGACCATTGACAAAATTGAGACGACCGGACCATTAGCACAAGTCATTAAGTGCAAGCCTATAGCTTCGAATGATCCACGAGCACCTATTTCAACATCACTTGACGTGCGTGTAACATCGATGTCCACTGATTCAAAAGTTTGTTTTGGTATTGCCGGAGCCTTCAGTTACCAGCTGCTGAAAGAGCCCATCCCATCCGTTGTCTGTACCTTGACGAAGATCAAGGTACTTTCAATTACTATTTCACTAGAATATTTGAGGGCAAATGTATGAATCTACATGAATGAAGGTTAGAATGAGGTACTCTTGAACAAATGACAGACCGCCGTGTTTGCCGTGCGGTGCGACCCGTGAGCTGCCAAAAGGAGATCCTGGATGTCGAGGCTTACGCCCGGTTGCGTGCTGGGTGACCCGAAACATCTTTGGCTCCCGCTGACGGCAAGACGGGAGGCTAGATCCTAGCCAGATCTAGTCAAACGGCCTTGGCGAGCGCGTTCGGTGTGTGATTTCCTCCGATGCTTCTCCAGAGAGTGAAACACCTTGTTGTTGGGGTGCGAAGCTCGAGAGGGCGGAGGTGGAATAGTGCACCAGAGCGCACTATACTCTTGCACAATGGTCCGAGATGAGTCAGCCCTTACAGGCATGTGTTGGGGGGCTGCCTTATCGAGCTCAACGTTGAAGGGTCCAGGAGGCCGACCATCTGCAGGAATGAAATAAAAAAAATTGACCCATGGATTGCCAAAAGCAACAAAAGAGTTACCTTGGAGTGGAGGAGGGACAGCCGGCTGAGGCCGGGATTAAGTCTGTTGAGCGGACGAGTGAACTGGAGATTATTCTCCAACTTGCTCGGCTGCTCAAGGACATGATCAAAGCAATGAAGAGCCAATCAAACATCAAAAAAGATATCAAGGATGGCCTTCCAAAAGCTGAAGAGCTCGTAGATGCTCTTCAGCACAAAATACAAGGGAAGAAGGTACCGGGGAGCCTCCTGCCAACAACTAGACAGAAGAGAGAAGAGATAACCCCGAAGAGACCGGCATCAAGTCCCCCGGATATCTCCCTTACTAAGGAGAAAAAAAAAGGGGGAGAACAGGAGGACAAAAAAGAAGGGTGGCAAGAAGTTAAAACAAAAAAAAAGAACAGTAAGAAGAAGCAAAGTGTGCAGAATACTGAGGAACAACCTCAGCATCCAAAAAAGAAAGCAATAAGCACAGAAATTAAAAAAAAAAGGCCAAAGCTCGATGCGATCGCCATCAAACCAGCGCAGGGGAAATCCTACGCTGAGGTGATGAGATCCATCAGAGCGGTCAAACCGGAGGACTTGGTCGCGGATGTGAGGACCGTCCGGAAAACCAAATCGGGTGAGGTGCTGATTGAACTCAGACATACCAAACCCGAAGGTCGGAAGGCACTCGCTGAAGTGCTCAAGGAAGCAACTGGCCAGAGTGGCTGTGTCAGGGAGCTGACCCCTAGAGGAAGTCTAGAGGTTAGAGACCTGGACTGCTGCGTGACGGAGGATGAGGTGTGTGAGGCCCTCAAAAGTAAACTGCCAGATTATTGTGGCGAGCTGCAGGTTAGAATGACCAAAACCAACACTGCGGAACAGCGTGCTGCTATCGTAGTGTTGGAAGAGGTTGCTGCCGTGTGTCTGCTGAAGATCGGGTTTTTGCGAGTGGGCCTGGTGAATTGTCGTGTACGCCGACGCGAAATAATGACGAGGTGCTACAGGTGCCTAGGATATGGCCACCGGAGCCATAGCTGTAAAGGCCCTGATCGTAGCGCCTGTTGTTATCGTTGCGGACAGAGAGAACACAAGGTTGCGTCTTGCACCGCAGAACCCGAATGCTTTCTCTGTAAAGGTGAAGCGAAATCGGAGGGACGCCGGCACGTTGCCGGTTCCGGCGCCTGTCCGACTTTTCGCGAGGCTCTCTCAAAAAAGGCTAAATGGTCGTAATTCTGCAAGGGAATATTAATCGCAGCAGGACAGCTGATCACCTCCTTCTTCGGCTTTGCCACGATACTGATGCTGATATATTAATTATCAGCGAACAGTATCGGAACAGAGAAGGAGTAGGTTGGTTCACCGATAACTATGGAACGGCAGTCATTTGGATTCCTGACCCACGAAAAACAAAAGTAGAGGATCATGGATCTGGAAATGGCTATGTTTGGGTAACATGCAATCACATCACGTATGTGTGTTGCTATCTTACACCAAACCAAGCCATAGGTGACTACCAGGTCATATTAGATGACCTGGAAGACACCGTCAGAGAAATGAAAGGTGAGCTGGTAATGGCAGGTGACTTTAATGCAAGGGCCCTAGAATGGGGCATGGCGGAGCCCGACTCCAGAGGTCGAAGAGTCATGGAACTAGCGTCCAGACTTGGTCTAATAGTTCTAAATACAGGCAATACTTCGACCTTCAGGAGACCGGGCTATGCCGAAACTATACCTGATGTGACCTTTGCGACAGAACATCTGGCCTCTCGAATCCAGGACTGGCAGGTGATCGAGGACTACACAGCCAGCGATCACCAGTATATCACATTCCGCGTATGCGATAGAATGCCAGGTTTCACTGGACACAATTCGCGAGGGCCCCCTAGATGGAACGTTGCAGGGATAAATAGAGAGAAATTCTCACAGGCCATTGAACGCGGTCAGCAAAGCCTTGTTAGGATTCCAAATGGCTCATCGACAATTCAGCACGCCAAGGAGTTGACTAGCGCCACAATGCGCATTCTACGCTGGGCTTGCGAAGAGTCGATGCCGTGCAAAGTGGTTGGTGGAAAAAGACGTCCTGTTTACTGGTGGACGGCTGACATAGCTGACATGAGGCGTAGGTGTTTACATCTACGACGAATGTCACAGAGAGCTTGTAAACACGGAGATGACATCACTATGATGAGGGCTGAATACAAGCTATCTAAGAAAGCCCTTCGACGAGCGATCGAAGCCAGCAAACGCCGATGCTGGAAGGCGCTGTGTGAAGACATAGATGGGGATCCATGGGAATTGGGATACAGGGTAGTTGCTGGAAAACTGGGAGCTCATGGAAACATGGGCACCTTGGACTCCGGCACAATGCGAAACATCGTAGATACCCTTTTCCCTACCCACCCTGATAGGTCTGATCCAGCTCCACCGAAACGAGAACTGGATGTACCTCTTTTCAGCAAAGAGGAGCTCGGTAGAGCCGTGAGAACCATGCGGAATAAGAGGGCTCCAGGACTTGACGGAATTCCAGGAGAGGTGCTGAAAATAGTAGTTGAGGAGCATCCAGAACTCCTTCTGTCGATGTACAATTCGTGCTTGACAGCTGGTTTATTCTATTCTAGCTGGAAGGTGGCGAAACTTGTGCTTATCGACAAGGGCAAGGGTCCGCCGGAGGCGCCCTCGTCGTATCGACCTCTTTGTATGTTAGATACAGCTGGAAAGTTGATGGAGCGTCTACTGAAGTCACGACTCCTGGGAGCTGTTGCTGCTGCCGGCGGCTTGGCTGACAGACAGTACGGATTCCGGGGAGGCAGGGCGACGGTGGACGCAATCCTCGAGGTTGTTGATGCGGCGAGGCGCACAGAGAGAGGTAATCACTACTCTCGACCTGTTTGCCTCCTGGCTACCCTTGACGTTCAGAATGCCTTCAACTCTGTTGGATGGGCAAATGTTTTGAGGGCCATGGAGCGAGACTTTCGGATGCCACCTTATATACTTCGTATATTGGATGACTACCTTAAGGATCGATACTTGGTTTACGAGACAACGGACGGTCGAAGAAGGAAAAAACTTAGTTCCGGGGTGGCTCAGGGGTCTGTACTCGGAGCCGACATGTTGAACGTTTCATATGACGGAATACTCCGGATGCAGATGCCTGAGGACACCTTTCTGGTTGGATACGCAGATGATGTAGCAGCCGTTATCATCGCTAGAGATTATGACGCTGCACAGATGCGACTAAACCAGGTGATGCGTCGAGTGCAGAGATGGATGGAGAACAATGGGTTAGAACTGGCGGCGGCGAAAACGGAGATCGTGCTCCTAACTAAGAAACGTATCCCAAAGATACGCCTTATGCAGGTTCGAGACACGACGGTGAGTACCAAAGCAGCTGTAAGGTACCTGGGGGTGACGCTTGATTCCAAGCTGACCTTCTGGGACCAAATAAAAAAAGTGGCGGATAGAGCTGCCCGAGTGACAGCACAACTTAGCAGGTTGATGGCCAATGTTGGTGGTCCAGCACCCTGCAAGCGGCGTCTGCTCATAAGGACAGCTGAATCCATCATGCTATACGGCGCGGAGGTATGGGCCGATGCACTGATGGCCCAAAAATATAGAAAAAGAATGGCGGCAGTGCAGCGTAGAGGGGCATTACGCATCGTGAGCTCCTACCGTACGGTCTCCGAGTCGGCGGTGCTGGTAATCGCATGTGTTACCCCCATTGATCTCCAGGCACAAGAAAAGAAATTTGTCCACCAGAATAAGAATATTCTCGGCAGAATTGAGGCAGCTGCACGGGCCAGAGCTGTCACGATAACCGAATGGCAGAAGCGCTGGGAGAGGGATCCGCGTGGCCGATGGACGGCTCGTCTGATCAATCAGTTAAAGCCATGGCTCCAGAGGTCGCACGGAGAGGTTAATTACCACCTCACACAGCTCTTATCGGGGCACGGTCGGTTTCGATCCTATCTCCACAAGATGGGGAAAGTACCGGATCCGAGCTGTGCCCACTGTTGCGCTCCCCGAGACGATGCACTTCACACATTCTTTCAGTGCGAGGTGTTTCGCCTTGAAAGGGAGTGCCTCTGGAGAGACATAGGACCATGTGGGCCTGATAATATCGTTTGGCTGATGCTAGAGAGCTATGAGAAGTGATACAGGATTTGCAATTTCTGCAAAGCCATCCTGGACCACAAAAGAAGAATTGAAGAAGGCGTGTAAGCCCGCAAGGGCGAATAGGATGGCGCAGCCCAGAAGTAATGTCCTCATAGATGGTTCCTGGGCTGCACTTACGCCATCGTGAGGTCTCCTCGGTGCACGCTTATCGACCCCGACTCGTAGCTCTTTTCAGAGCTGTGGGAAGCAGTCGAAGGGAATGGACTGAGGAGGTAGTTTTTTAGTGGGTATGCCCTTCACAGGTGAGTCCTACATACCCGGGGACCGGTCTCCGGGATCCATAAAGGATTTTTCTCCTCCTCCCAAAAAAAAAAAAAAAAAAAAATTATTATTAATATTATTAGTAATATTATTTATTATTATTATTATTATTAATTATTATTATAGAAATCTATATAACGCCGCAAGCGCTTGTATGCACACGTCGACTAATTTCAAAGCGATCACTAAAAAGAGCCCTTATTTATTTTTTTTATATTTTTATGTAGGTATATATATTTAGTTGCGTGGTCGAAAGTTTGACGAACTTTAAATAAAAGCGCCAAGTGATATTCTGATTATGTCGTATTTTGTTGTTACGGTTGCTGTTGTTGTTGTTGTTGTTGTTGTTGTTGTTGTTGTTGTTGTTGTTTTCATTTATCACAAAACTAATTGATCCATTTACATACCGATTAAATTTTTGATTAAAACTAAATAAGGTATAGTGTATCTAAAAATATTTAAATGTTCATTTTCGTTTAAACAAGCATAAGCATTAAGACTATATATATATATATATATATATATATATATATATATATATATATATATATATATATATGAATATTTTGTATATTAGGCAATAAATTGAAATTATTCAATTTCAGAAGACATTTAATATTAGACAAACGTAGCTCCAAAAATACATAAAATTTCGTGCAGTTTCACCACTTCCTCTCTTTACTTGAGCTTTCTCAACTCCTGAGTACTAAAGTCATAAATTTAAATAATTATGTTTAAAGTTTTTGATTTTTCCTTCAAATTGACTATCAAACATTGTCCCCAATTAAGGTTAAAATTGTTAGTCTTATGTTTATAATTTAAGGGTATTAACTTTATTAATATTCGTACGCAACTGCAATGTTTCATTTATTTAATTATACAAATGCAAAATACGTCGATAAGTGAGAATTATTTGATTACTTATGTGACTAATATTGCGCTCACTTTTCGCGTTACTTTTGTTCATTTTAATATACAAATAAGATTTATTTAAATAATCCGTCAAGCGTATTACAATATTTTTGTTTTAACACAACTGACGGATGATATGTAGGTTTAACTATCGTGAATAAATTATAAATTCTAATCCCATTATATCTATATTAAGAAAATACTAAAAAAATCGAATTCATATAAAATTTCAAATTATTAAAGTATCATTAATTTTTTTCACTTTAAATATTTATGTTATTGTTATACATGATATGTAATACTAATTGATATATTCCGTTTTCATAAATAAAGACACCAAAAGAGATTTTAATGTGAAATTGGAAAAAATTTTATCGTAGAAAAAAATTACGTTTGTGGCGCACATTTGACTTAAGGTACACATTCAATAACACTATTAACAATGTTTTTATTCAATCGCAGATATAGCGCAATCTGAGAATTTAGTTCGTCAACCTTTCTCTAACCAAACGCAATTAGCCATATCTTTGAATCGTGTAACTATTAATATTAATATTTTTATTATTGTTATTATTATTGTTAATATTATTATTAGTATTATTAGTATTATTGTTATGATTCTGATTGTGGTTATGATTATTATTATTATTATTATTATTATTATTATTATTATTATTATTATTATTATTATTATTATTATTATTATTATTATTATTATTAAATGCATGCTTGAGGCTGTCAAAATCTCGCACAAACGTCTATTGAAATTCCTTGCTAAAGTTTAGAAGGAATGAAAATTGGGGCATGCCATTTTTTTTTTTTTTTTTTTTTTTTTTTTTTTACAATATATATTTCCACAATATGCAACTTACAATAAAGCATAATGTGTGAGCAATCGTAACTTTTTCTTCAATTATAAAAAATCAATAAGCAATTATGGCACTCTAAAATTTTGTCGGAGTGAAATTTCGATTGAATTTTCAATTCGTTTAAAAAAAATTTTCAGCTGATCTTTTGAAAAACGTTTTCTTTCTAAATTATATTTAGTATTGAAATTATATTTGAAACTTCCTTTTTCTTCGTTGTACGACCAGAATGATATTCAATAATTCTATGTATATAAATTTTATCACCTCCGAAATTGGAAAGTCTCCATCTATGAGTCCAGCTGTATGTTCCGATCCATTATTATATGAAATAGGAATCAGGAATAAATTTTTTTAAATTTTATACACTCCAACAAAAATGTTTTGATCCCTGCAATATTTGACAGTTCGGTAAGGCAGAAATACTGCTCCCCGATATAGACGTCGAATATCGTTTTCGCACTTAATGTTAATATTATTAAATACAAAGACAAAGTTCCGGTTGCTTGTTTTTATGCAAATATTCGTGAAAAAACACACACAAACATGCAGAAGTTATATATAAGAATGAAAGGGCAATTTATACAGGCTTTGAAGAGGTAGATAAGGCAACGTCGATAGCGTATATCCTTTCGATAAGTGTGCTATTAAATAGCGAGAGGACGAGTTCTTTCTTTTGTTTTATTCTCTCTGTTATTTTTTTTTCCTGTTTCTGTCTTTTTCAATCTGTACGCAGCTTTGCTTCGTCCGTCTATTTTCTTTTCATTGTATTTACTCATATAAGATAAGTTTTTTTCTAATAGTATTCCATATTTATTTATTTGTAAGATTATCATCATTGGTATTTTCTATTTCATCACATACGATTTTTATTTTCCAAAAATCAAAAGATTATGTCCAATTGTTGAGTGAAAATTTCACTTGTCTCGAGTAAAAGTTTTGTCAACTCCATCTTAATTAATTGAAATTCTTTTCCGAATAGAAACGTTAAACTTTGTTTTTACACTTTTATAATAGAACAAAGTGAAAATTCTCCAAGGCACATGATTTCACTTTCTTAGAGTAAAAGACTCTCGCTCAAAAAATGTCCAATGCTTTCGTTCCCAATATGTTATCACAACATGTTGCGTGGTGTGCGCTTCTCAGTCGGCCGCCTGTACGAATATTGCAAGAAATCTTCTTTATTTTCCTTTTTCTAATATTGGCAAACGTTCTCGTTAATGTTTCGCAAGGACATCGTGAAAAATACATCTAGATGAATATAAAGGCAGCCTCGAATTATACTTTTACGAAATATTAAGAGACGTCGTACGAAAGTTAAAAAGAGACAAGAGTATAAAAAAAATTTCTTGCTTTTTTCGACAGTCGCGGATTTTTAAACGATATAATTGTTAGCGGTCGGTGAAAGGCTAAAGTTTGAACTTTAATGGCACAAACAAGAAATTATTGCTTTTTATTGTAGTTATAATAAATATGGAATACGTATTATTAAAAGTATATCTTTATGTAGAAGTAATCTCGATCACATTGGTTCAGTTTTTTTACTTTTTAGCTTCGTCTAGCTTCTCTCTTTGCACTTAAACGTGATTTCATCGCTCCAATCGTTTGACGACTGAAGGTAACGAAAAAATAACATCACTTGTTAAATTTTTCTTCCCCATCATCGATCCTCGAAACACATAAGAGTAACGATTGATTCTCAAGTAATATAAACGATACAATAAAGTCACGCTGTCGGCCATCAGCAATTTTCATGATTATATGCATTTTTATACAATGCTCCCCTCTCGTTACAATCTATACAATCTATGAAGAACGCTTGTAATATCTTTTTAAGTTCAATAAAACGGGACGGTTATTATGTATGTACGGGATCGCTCAAGAAGCAAATGACATGCTAATCGTAATTCTTGCGGTCTTCTTGTATTTTGGAAGCGTTTCCTCATAATATACTTATCTTTAAAGTGATCGGATAACTGCGCGGCTCTCCTTTCTCATGACATTAGTATAGATTATAAAATTGGACATTTTTGACATTCTTCTATAAAACAATTTTTCGCTCTTAAAAACAGAATCGAACTTATACAAGATGTATTAAAAAAAAGTCATTTGAGAATGATTAGTGCTTTATGTCATTAGGTGTCGAAGTAATTTAACATTGTACGTTATATATATATATATATATATATATATATATATATATATATATATATATCTTAACTGAAATGAAAGAAACATTTATTTCTAAATAATCAAATAAACAAGAGTCTCGCGCAAAATTTTCTTCTAAATCCAGTTGAATTTTTGTCTCGCGGTACAGCTGATATACAAATCGACAGATGTATTTTTTCTTACGTCGGTTGATGTACAAAAAACTATTTTCTATATAGTAGACCGTCGTCTTGTAGTTTTCGAAGGCACTGCTCGAGGGGTTTCACAATGTATACAAAGCGCAGAGAGGGAAACCGAAGGGACAAGGAAACGACTAGCGAGCAAGAATCTTCGTATAGCAATATCTATGAAAAAGTCCATGGCTATTGATATAGGTAAAATTATTATTGCAGTATATACATTTATTTATGTAAAAAAAAGGGTTAACCAAAATTCGAAGAAAAAAGTATTTCGATTATGCTCTAAAATAGCATAATCTGATTTCATAATAACGGACTTTTTCATTTGCTGTAGAACGACTTCGTTTTATGATTTTGGCAGCCTCATTGAACCCGTATCACATACTTTTCAAGTGATTTCGACTTCACAAACGGTTTTTATATGTGCTACATTACATCGGAGTCCATGAGTCATAATAGAATTACAGTGTAATGCAAGGAAATCGACAATTTTTCTTTTATAATCATTATTATAACGAACAGCAAATGTAAAATTTGATTTCGTTTAAAAAAAGCACTTATTAGACGTTAAAGACACATTGATTGTTTCCTTTTTCATCGCCAATTACAGCAATGAAAAAAATTTAGCTTTAGAAAAATAAGTTTACATAACAAGTAATTCTTGAAAACAATTATCTATTTAATTTGTAAAATTACAATGTAATTAATTGTTAGCAATAAGCAGCACTATAAATAAATATTTGTATAAAATATATACACGCATTGATAGTTTTAGTTTAATTATGATTTCCAACCAAACGGTATGCTTAATTCAATACTAATTCGTTTTCTGTTTAAAATTTGTGACGAAGAACGAAATAATTATTATTAAAACAAGAAAAAAAGAAAATAATATGCAAGGTTCTTTAAATAGAAGTACCATATTGATTAAAATATAAAATTTCGAATATACAAATATTTGTACAGTGTAAAACTTAAACTGTATATATAACAAATGATATTTAAAACTCATAAAAATTATTCTCCTCACTGTGTAGAAATATAGAGATATGTGAAACAGTTTTTTAACTAAACAAACTTGATTATTTTTTAATATTTCTTACATTTCATGTAATTTTTTTCTAAGTAGGAGTTTCATCGAATAGATGAAATTAGTTAAGAATCACCACTAGCATTATCAATTGCAAATTTATTGAAAAATTGTAAGTTAATAAAATTTTATTGTATAACTAGAAATGTATTGATTTCTGCTTTTTATAGTTTTGCTTAAAAGTTTAAAATCTTCAAGTGGTGGAAATATAACAAGGAATTACATTTTGAGATAATAAATAATAATTTATGTTATATTAATTAGTACTATAAAAAATACTATTATTGAAAGAAAAGAACTTCATATTGAAGTATAAAATGCGCTATAAATATCTGATAAGCAATTTCCAATAAAATTACAATCGTCAATCTATAGGCAATCGTTTTCTCATCACAACAATTTAAAATCTGCATCTTTCGTATAAAGTTGCAAAATGTGACGGCCGGTAGCGGTGACGGAATTCAGGTTATTAATACGCAAACACTACCACTCCCACATAATTTTTCATTGATCGGCAGAATTCGGGTGAGCATTATACATGCGAAAGGTGCGTTTCATCGCGTCATTTACCATTAAATTGTTCTTTCTTCGCTATTATATTTAATATGTATACACATGAACGCTTACTAATTTAGAGGCACATTGCTAAGGGTCACGGTTCTCGTTTTCAAAAAACAAACTTGCTCCCCTACGAGCGAGAACACATTATCTACAGAGAGTATTTTTGCTTTTTAATAATTATTTTCATCTACGACAAGATTCCGGCCATTTCATGATTATTTTAAATTTAATTTTCATTCCATTATAATTGTTATACGGCTTTCGTCTCATTTCTTGTATGCATCATCGTTTAATTGTACAACTAGGAACACAGAATCGTTAAGCAATCACGGGAATAAGTTATTGAAAAAAGATTCGTTAAGTATCAAACTTTCTTAAAATCTTAATATTAGTTATGCAAATAAATTACAACCCTGGACACAATGTAGATCTGGGATATGTTTTAACAAAACAGATCAGTCCATTTATGTAATATTTTTTCATTGTTGTTATGCAATTAACTATTTTAAAAAAGTACTTTATAAATTAAATTTAGTAGTTCCTTTATTTTTATACTGATATAAACCAGTATAAAAGTTGATGTAAATAATTTTAATAAAATAGATACCAATATTTTAATATTATAGAAATTAATAATTTTCTGTTCAAGCTAATATGCCCAATACTGATTATTTTAATTTAGTATATACTTTTTTTAGACTAAGTAATGCAAAAATATATATTTTATTTAACTGAAAATTTAATATTACTTTAAGAATAACCTACAATAATATCTAATTCATCTAAATAAATTTTACAAATGTTTAAAAAATGAAGATTCAATAATATTAATAAACATACACATTTAATACAATTATATTGAACACTCTTTCATTTGTTTAAATAAGTTTTTAAAAATATTTGATTTGTACTGTTGGAGAAAGTTCAGTTTATGATTTCGTATGGATTGATTTATGAAGCAAAAAATTACATGTATTAAGTAAATAACTTCAGAATCTAACATGCTACCGAAAGCAACAGAAAACCTTACTTCAATAGCTTACATTCGTGTTTTTTTATTTATCCAGACTTGCGATGGCTCAGTTGTTAGAGTAAAGGATTTTTGATTTCAAAGCTAAAAGTTCAAATCCTGGAGCTTACCAATTAACAAAAACGCATGCGTAAATTTACAAATGTTTTGGTTGCCAACATAGCGTAGACCTTTGTCACTGATTAGCACCGTAATAAGAGCATACATAGAACGACTTTAAATAAAATAAATAAAAAGAAATACGTATATAAAATATTTTGCACACGGTATTGTTTTGTTGACGAAACAATTTTCCAGATTTAAACTTCGACTTCTACAACTTCAAGTGCTTTTAGGATTACCAAAAACCTGTATTATGCACTTTTGCTATACATGCATTGACAAATTCAAAAAAATTATTTGTTTAAAATAGAAAAATTGCGTCAGCAAATACTAATATATATGTTGATAAAACTACTTATACATGAAGCATAATCTTTCATTTTCTTCGCTTTATCAAAATTTAATAACAAAACAAGAAAACGTACCACGGTGTGAACAACACAGCAATTTAACAATCAATTATATTTTTTGCGTAAAAATACTTGGTAAAATTATTTAAAATACGCATGTATTCAACTATGTACTGAGAACTTTGGCTACTGCTATGAGCTATCGAACACACAGAGTAAGACTCTCTTGGTGAGAGAATATTACTCGCACAACTACATTATAGAGGAAAGAATGCATTAGCTCGTATGAAACAATATTAAAAATATTATCGTTTAAATAGCTGCATTTTTATTGAATTATATCAATGATCTACTGTAAATATTATTATTTTTAACAAGAAAAAGTGTTATAAAATTCTTTGTAGTATTATATCTATATTATATTGCATACAGAAAAAATTCTTTAGGTATCTAATAAATAAATAAATATTATTAGTTTTTAAATGTAAAGGAACATATAATTATTATATTTAATAAATAATAATATTTTTAATATGAATTTCAATACGGACTTATACCTCTACACATAGTATAAAAAAGAAATGGACCATACATTTTTTCTTTTTTAGGAAGACCTTATCGATACTATTTATATATTCATTTAATGCTAAACCTGAATTCCACACCATTGACAATTGACTTAGCATAAGAGCATTTGTCATAACCCAGAACCTACTTCTCGGAATGTTTGAATAAAAAAATAAAAAAAAATCAAAAATTGCTTATTAATCTTTTCAACTAAAGCATTATTCATGATTGAGTTTTTCTATAAATCTTAATAAAAGCTCTCAACAATGAACGAAATAAAAGAACCAACATTGCTCTCTTTTTCGCTTACAGGCGCAAACATTCACACGCGCATACAGGCACACCCACATACAAACCTTTTTTACAGACCATCTTTCTATTCAAAATATTAGTGCTCCGCAAAATATACATAGTAAAGAACAAAACTATTCAAACTGCAGACTTTTAGCAATATTCTTACTGTAGAACTATAAGAGCTGAAAATATGCTAACAGTCACTGGTTATCTCTCTGTTTTTAAATCCTTTTTCTTTTATAAAAACTTCGTAAAGCTCTCTCAAAAAATTACAAAACATCGATGTGTTCAAGAAGATAATATGTCTTATACATCTCCCATTCCTTTTCAAATGTCACCACTGACATCTTCGTAATTCATTTAAAAGTGGAACAAAAATCAGAATGGGAAAACTTTTAAAAAAAATTATCTCGCGGGAGAAATTATTTTATTTCATATCCCACGTAGCCTAAAGAACGATTTTCTTCTGGTATTCCAGAGCACAGAGATAAATCACAAGAAGTAGGGAGTGGTAAATGAAGGAGGAATAACTCGCTTGTCATTTGGCACAGCGTTAAATAGTATCGAGTTCTTTTCCTCGGCTGTCGTGAATTGTAGAATGCTAGCTACGTTACCACAGCGATAACAATAGTTGGGTGCTGACCATACTGTCACCAATTTATCATCGAACATGTATCTATATCCTGATATATAATTATATTTTAAAAAATTTTATACTGTATGAAGAAACTCGTTTGAACTTTAATACTTCAATAGGAATTACTTTTTGTTAGTTATTAAATCATTCTAATTTAGAATATTAATTATTAATTGGTTTTCACCAAATGTACAGTGATTAATCAATTCATTTGTGAATATTAAAGTTCTATTAATAGAAATTTAAACAAGTCTTAAATTAAAGAAAAAAAAATTTAATTAATTTAACAAGAACAAAATAAATTGTAAAAAATTCTAATTTCAATCAATAAACATTACAATTTTGAATATTAACTCTATTTAATACTTAATGTCATTTAAATTAATTAGTGCTGCAACGTTAGATTATTTGTATTTAATATTAATTTTGTATAAATTGTTGAGGGTTAGTTATTAATACTTAAATTATATTCGTTTTATCCAATGAAAAATATAATTTAATTTTATAAAAAATAATTATTTATTACAACTAATGATTTATTAAAATTCTTAATCTTACCTTCATTTACTAGTTGATGAGCTCTACAAATAAGTTCTAAATCATTTATATTCATGAACAAATGCGTTATATTTGCTCCAAATAACCATCCAGCTCCTCTAGGACTAACTGTCCACGTTTTTACATCTTCTGGATCTGACCAGACCAAATCACAGAATGCTCCTATGAATTAAATAAGGTTTAAGATTTTAGAATTCTATCTGAAATTATTTAACTATAAACAAATTTAGAATTTATAATTACAACTATTAAATAATAATAAAAAAAAACCAATGATATGTATGTTTACTTATTTAAACTTCGTATAAGATAAGTTAAGCTAAGCAAGTCAAACTCGCAATTATAAAATAGGAAAATCAAATTATAAAAGATAAAAATTACTAATCAGAGAATTATTAAAATATTGTAATTCTTAATATATTTATGTATTAGACTGGCATCTAAAAAACTTAATAAAATGTAAAATTGTTACACATTTGAATTTCTTTTATGACTTATTTGATTCCTGTATATGATTTGGCAAAACCGATAATTCCTATGTGCATAAAATAATAAATGTAAAAAAAATATTTAACAAAATCTTCTGATATGTACCTGAATTATTATACCCATAATATACCTAAAATAATTATAATTATATAATTATCACCTTTATGTGGAATTTCCTGCTTCCTATCAATTGTTCTAATTTGATCTAAGGTTTTAATAGCTGGTGATAATCCGCCATGTACACATAAAACTTTTTCATCAATTAACTGAAAATTACAATATTTAATTAACATTGCTATAATGTTTTATTTTAATATTGTTTATATCTTCTAAGATTATAATTTAAATACATACGGCAGCAATTGTGAGCAGATCAAATACCCTGCAACAATACTTCCATGGATTGGCATTTCCATATTTATTTAAACACTCATCTGAAAAATCAAACCGTAAATTAATCAAGGAATAACGTGAATTAATCTCGGTTACTAAACAAAATTAAGAATGGTCATACCGTAAAAACCATAAACGTTTGTGATTTGTCTGGATTCATGGTTTCCACGAAGTAATGTTATCCTGTCAGACCATTTGGCTTTTAATGTTAATAGACGTGTAAGTGTTTCTAAGCTATAATAACCTCGGTCGACAAAATCTCCCATAAATATGTAATTTGTATCAGGCACAGGTCCCCCATTACGAAAAAGCTCTTCTAAATCGTAAAACTGTAAATCAATTAAAGTAAATGTTAAATAACCTATTCATTCCTTGCATACACACTCATGCGCACACGCACCGCACACGCGCGCGCGCGCGTGCACGCACTCACGCAATACACACGCACATACACACGCACATACACACGCACATACACACGCACATACACACGCACATACACACGCACATACACACGCACATACACACGCACATACACACACATACACACACACACACACACACAAAATGTACCAGTAGTTTTAAATAGAATATTTTCTATAGAAATAGGTTTTATATAAAACTATTTTAATCTTAAGAACAATAAATACAATCATACAAATAGATATTGCATAATAAAAATAAATAAAATTAAAAAATTTTACAAAGGCTCATCTTACACATCCTCTTCAAGTTAATGATTTTGCAATTTTTGTTATAAAACATTTGAGAACATTTTAATATACTAAAACCATTAAAAGTTCTAACAACAAAATTAAAATGCATAATAACTTAGTATTCTAGAATAAATAGAGTATAATTATCTAATATAATAATATAAAAAATTTCTTACATATTTATAAATTAAGATATTAAATATAGTGCACTATGAAAAAATATTAAAGTCAATTAGAATACATTAGTATAAAGCAAAGAACAAAATATAATTGATTTAACACTTGTTAACATGATAGTATGCAAATATCGACCATGTGATACAAGTTAAAAGTTAGTTTTAATAGAATCAAATTAGATAGCAGTCATGTTGAAGTAGCAAAAATAAAGCAAATATTTATATTTCATGACCATTACTAGAAACTCTACAATAAATAAGTATACATATCTCCTTCCTGAATTTCATAATTGAAAAAGATTGCAGTGCTTATTGAGAGTCATATAAGGCAGCATTTTTGATTAGAATAAGATCAGAGTGATATAATTCACACTACTTTATATGAATAATTTTTGAGGTTAGAATTTGTACACCACGACCATACGACTTACCTGGCCGTGGATATCACCGCAAACAGTCACCGGAGACGACACAGGCTGGATATTTGATTCTTCAAGTAGAATGTCGATGACCATATCACAGAGTTTCTGTTGTCACCAAAAATCAAATAAAACATTAAATGAGCAGGACTCACTGGATATGCGAGTAATCTAAGTGACTCCCACAACGTTTTCAATCTTTTTACAAATTCCAAGATTCGTATTTTTCCTAAATAAAATACTAACCTTTAGATCGTGTTCTGGAAGATATTTACATTCCTTTGCGATTTCGATCCAATCATCAATATCTGACATTTTACAAGCCATGACAAATGATATATTTTCAGCAACTGTAGCAGCGACAACTTTTCTTGGTTATATCTTTATATGTATATAGATATATTTAATAGCGCATAGGACACATATATGAATCGAAATATCTCCTTTTTTGCCTGATTTCAATTCAATAGTTCACTGCAAGTTACAAAGTATAGACGTGTATAAGATGGATTGCACTACAGTGAATTACCACGACCGATCGTCTTCGTCGTCGTCGCGTTATCGCCATTCACCTTTTATAATTAATAGTGTGAAAAGAGGGGACAGAGAAACTTGCAATTTGTAATGGTACTCGCTGATATACTACTTGATCCCTGTTTTCCTTCCTTCTCTCTCCCGCTCTCCGGCTCCCCTGTCCGCTCTCTCTCAAGCTTTACACTCACTTCTCTCTCTCTCTCTCTCTCTCACTCTCTCTATCTATGTCTGGCTATGTCTTTATCGCTTTCTCTCTATCTTTCTATGTCTGGCTAAGTCTTTCTCACTCTCTCCTGATCTCCCCTTCGTCCCCTCTCCCCCCTCTCTCTCTCTTCTTGCTATATATCTCTGCTCCTCATACGATACAAAAATGAAAAGTGACTAGTATGGTGACCGCGTGACCTGGTGTGACGAAGCGAGGGACAGAGGGTATGTTCCAAATGTTCCAATATCTCTGATTTCGAACTGATTCCGAATGTTCCGAATGGTTCCGAAAGTAGAGATAATAGTTGATAATAGGGGGAGATCACCGACGTTTATGGATTAGACTGCAATAATCTTTTCGATTGAAAGCGAGGGCCTCTGGTGGTCCAATCCAGGTACTGATCGTTTCGTGCAATTTTCCAGATGTTGCTCTGTGAGCTCCGGTGATCGAGAGGGTGGCGACTGTCTTTGGCCCGTGCAAGGGGAGGGGGGCGATAAGAGATAACCTGGCAGCGGGGTGCAATAAAACAGGAACAGCTTATACTGGCAGCGACCTAAAAGAAATTTTTTTGCTTTAGGTATAATTATATACCATATATCGTAGCTGCAGCTAGTAGACAGTTTAATGTTTTCAAACTTGCAGTACCTTTCAAGAAAACTGGTAAATATCAAAAGTTGAGATAATTTCTTAAGCCAAAGAGCTGCTAAATTTTCAACTAATCAACTAATTGGATTTTCAATAAAATTTATACATATATGTTTTCTAAGATTCTGATTACAGATATGATAGTAAAATTTGATAATTTCATTTTTTCTAAAGAATCACATTAAAAAACCAGTAAAAATATCATTTTGCTAACTTATTTCGTAAAATACAAAAACTTTCAAAAAGTGTTTCAAATAAAAGAATTTTCTTCCATTTTCACCATAATATTTGTCGTGAGCGCTCCATAAAATATAAGTAAACAATTTTTTAACACAATAGACTAAGCCGACTAATGTAAAGTTTACAGTCTTATTTATGCCAATTCAAAAAGGAAATAAATTTTCCTGTCGGTAAAAAAACAATGCTTAGCAAAAAAATTCACTAGCAAAGATAGTATATACTAATATTTTTGTAAAAATCTAAAAATAAAAATCTTAAGGACATGGCAGTAAACAATAGATGAATATTAAAACAATTTATGAATATTTTAATAATTATTAATAAATAATGGAAATCAATTTTAAAAAATTAGTCCGCGAAGCTCTTCTTGAGATCGACATTGAATTGAAAAAGTACAATTTTGTTCAAAACTACAATTCAAAACTATTATAATGAAAATGAAAAATTGCTCTTATTTCGACTGTTTTTACTTAAATTAATACATTTTTTTTATCGATCTTCAGTCTTTATACTATAATATATTATACTAAACAATGCTAGTCAGACTGTCTTTGTTTATGATCACCTCCGAAGAACCTGAAATAGAAATTACTACTAAAAATAAAATTCAATTAAATTTAAATTTTAAAATAATAAAAACAAGCTATATTGTATGTAAGGACAACCTGACTGCGCCCACCATCTTAAATTAAAATTTTCTTTTGTTACTCGATGTTTCGAACCGCTATGGTTCATCTTCAAGGACTAAACTAAAATGAAAACCCAACATGCTACTATATATACCGTATCCCCATTTTAAATTTATTTGTATAATATTTATAGAATTCCCACCCCCTGGCTTAAATGTAAAACATCTCCTTTTAATATCTTGTTCTAAAATATTTACATTTTCAAAATCGAAAGAATGTAACAAGTTTAAACTATGTTCTTTCAGTCAAGATGTGCCATACATGCTTCGTAAACTAAAAATAAAAAATCGAAATTGCATGATATTATAATATAAATATCAATAAAATAAATCTTATTATATAAAAATGTAATAAATATGGAAAATAATTAATTTTAAAAAATTAAATTGTTTATATCAACTTGTAGTCTTATTATTAAATTTGAAACTCAAAATTTTAGCAGTGGGTGCAAGAAAGAAATTAACGGAACTTGACGAAAAAATTGTTTAAAACATACATATATATATATATATATATGAATAGCTGTCTACAGTTAAAGAATTTCTTAGCAGAAACTTGTTAATCCCTTTTATTACATCTATAGTTTTGCCGTCGTCCTGCTCGGGCCGCCGAGAGTCGTCACCCCCTCGATTGTAAAGCTCGAAAACAAAAGAATCTGGAACATCACACGAACCAACTACCTACATTTACCGCCGTGGCGCTGGGGGGGGGGAGGTTCTTACTGCAAAATCTTACTGCAACATCTAACATCGGCATCGAAAATCTTCCCGATTATTTGTCAAAAGTAAAACAGTAAGTTGCCAGTACGTACAATTTCATTTAATATATAAATGATCAAATTTCCGTTGTGTAACTATATAGTCCGTAATGGAAGGGTTTTTAACGCTACTTGAGCTATGTTCCGCATATGACAGTAAGAAAATCTGATCCATGTAAGTACTATAGATGGGCTGGCCGTGTGTAGACGCAATTATAAAACCAGATAAAACCTAATTTTTTATCAAATTTTTATAGTAAACACATAGTAAATATGGATATACAAGAATCTGCAGTTACTGAAAGTTTTCATTTTGATTTAATAAGTAGTTTA
The DNA here is from genome assembly GCA_018907035.1 of Sycobia sp. Sy_11. Lineage (NCBI taxonomy): Eukaryota > Metazoa > Arthropoda > Insecta > Hymenoptera > Epichrysomallidae > Sycobia > Sycobia sp. Sy_11. The sequence goes on from JACCIC010000134.1 coordinate 194,000, forward strand.
GACAGTTACAAGAATTCAATAGAAAATAAATACTATCGAATTAAAGAAATTGGTGATCTAAATTAAAAATAAACTAATCAAAATAAAGAAACGTCAACAGTATAATTTTTTATCGAAAATATATTGTTCAGAATTATATCGTAGAATACATACAGCATTGGATGATATTTTAAAAGTTTTATAATTAAACCTCTATATAAAATACAAAATATATCATCTAAAAAATAAATACTTTTTTAGATAAACTTTTTTATGAACAGAGTTCCAGTAATCCGACAGTAGCGTCGGAAGCCGTTCCATGACGGATTATATAGGTAGAGGTACATAACGGAAAAATTATCGTTATTTTATACTGGCAACGAAAATAGACATGGATAGAAGCGTAAAGCCCATAAAAATGTCACAACCCCGAGGTAAGGTACTACCTGGTACTACCTCAACATGCAGATGGCACAACCACTTTGAATCACGATGGTAACCGTTTTTTGCACACTACCAGTCCCTGTTCTACCAATTCACATATCGGCGGGAATTACAGTTTCTTACGAACTGCACTTCAGCATGTAATATATTTACTTGCTGGAGTACAGTAAGTAAAAAACTGCAATCCTTCAATAAAAATACTTCAGCATTACTTGCTAAAGTATTTTGTAAATAGTTATACAAGGTGGGCTGAAAAGTTTGTAGGCTGATACATAGATAGCATTACTATAATTATACGTGTATAAATGTAACAATTATCGGAAAATTGGTTCATGAGATACAACATTGCAAGTAAAGCAATTTTTGTGATTGTGAAGAAAAGGATAAAAAAAATTTTGTGCGATAATCAACCATTGCTTTTTTTGCAAAAAAATGCTGTTTTATTAAGATTCTGCATCAGGAAAATCAACCGTTGACAAGGGATTTGCTAAATTTAAACGATGTGAAATTAGCATTGAAGATTATGCACGCAGTGGACTTCCGAATAAAGCTGTTACCGACGAAAACATCCAAAAAGTTCAAAAAATAATTTTAAATGATCCGAAAGTGAAGTTAATCGCGATAGATGAAACTCCAAAAATATGAAAGGAACGTGTTGAACATTTCATGCATAAATGTTTGGACATGCGAAAGCTGTGTGCATTGTCGCAATCGCTTAAAATAACAACGTGTTGATGATTCGGAACAATCTTTAGCGATATGCAAACGTAATAAGACAAATTTTTCCGTCGATATATTACAATGAGTAAAGTGTGGCTCCATAACTATACTTCAGAGTTCAGTCGACAATCTGCTTAGTAAACTCGACGCTATGAACCGATTCCATAGCGAGCAACAGACTAGATGTAACAATCTGCTGGCAAGGTTATGGCATCAGTATATTGGGATGCGCATAGTAATATTCATAATATTCGTCGACTACCTTGAGAAAGGAAATACCATCAATAGCGGTTATTGCGTAGCATTGTTGGATGCATTTGAGGAAAGAATTCACGAAATAACTGTTCCCATTAAATACTAAAAACGTATTGTTTAATCAAGACAATGCACCGAATCATAAATCAATGAAAATGATCGCAAAATTACATGAATTAGACTAGGAATTATATTCCCAACTACCGTATTTCAAGATCTGGCGTTAAGTAATTTTTTCTTGTTTGCAGACCACAAAAGTATATTCACTAGAACATAAAAGTTGAAGCTTTTTCGCTAGAATTTAGAAGCTGAAGCTTGTTTGGCAGCCAAACTGAAATTTGTATATAAAAATGGTTACATTGACCTTTAGACCAACTCTATTGAATACTAAAATTCAATTTTAATAAAAAAATTGTTGTACTGTGCTAACCTACGAACTTTTCAACCCATGTTTTATCTATCACTGCGGTCGCGCTCGCATTTAGAATCATATATCCTCGCTTAGTAGTTGAACACAGGCACACATAAACGAATGTAGGTTGGAAAGAGGCTTAATCCTGACAGGCCATATGCTTGTATCTGTATATACTTTATGGCATTGTAAGTTAAGCTCAATGAGCATCAAGCAATAATTAAAAAATAGTCGGCCTGTCTGTCGTTCCGCGCCGATAGGAGACGAATAACTTATCGATGTAGGAAAGACGCTCCGCGGAGAAACTCACCTGCTGGATTGTTCTCCGTGAAGAAAATGACGACTCGTTCACTTAAAAGGAACACCTTCACAAACCGAAGTGGTTTGTAAGAGGTACTCAATCTCTGTCAAAGCATGCATCAGAGATTCGAGACGCTCGAGCACGAAATTGCGTTTTTACGCGAAAACGTCGAAAGCTTAAACGAGACATTCATGTGATCACAATATGGGATAACAATAAAATAATCACGAATGTAAGTACTTCATCGATATTGAAAATCAAGCAAGGTTACATATCCAACCTTTATTCTAAATATCGTGTAACCTAGCCATAGGCCATATGATTTTAGATATCCGCGTCTTAAAATATCTGAGTGCGAATGCTGGTTTCAATCATTTGAGCGTATACTACAAGTCTTCCGCATCAACGATGACGCGAAGAAAGTAGACTTGTTTATCACACACGTACGTCCCGAGATAGTCGACACTTTATTCGATCACTTTCAAGATATATTGCCCAAAGATTAGTACGGATCTCTTAAATGCGAAATTATTATACTATATTCCATGATCCTTGAACAAAAAATGGAAAAACTTTTCCGTGAAACAACTAACAGCTGCAATTTGCGGAGAGATTTTGTTTCAAGCCTTTAGCTTTGCCTATTTTGAAATACAAAAGATACCGATGGGTGATGGTTTTTCTCTCTCAATTTTACGAACAGAAAGATGAAATAAAGTTCCTTTGATTTATTATTTAATTCTACATTCGGGTTCAAAATTCATCTGTACTTTACGTATACAATTTAAAATATAAGTTGTTATTTGGTGATTCCACAAAACGACGAATTCTCTAATGCACACGACATTTAAGTACAAATTTTCTTGTTTTTTTTTTTTTAATTAACTTTAGAATATATTATAAGTATAGATAGGGTCATCCCAGCTGTAGAATTTTTCAAAGATTTAGATAAAATTTGTTTTGGCTCTATAAAATGTAAAGTTAGGACGAAAAACGAAATCTACGATTTATGCATAGTCATTTCGATTTTCATAGTACATCATAGCGTTGGAATCGCGGTATGGAGCACTCTTAAAACATTTAAATTATAACCGCGAAAAAAATTGACGGTTATACACATGTCACAGTATTGTGACAAATCAGAACTCAAAATTGGAGCATTTAGTTTCTTTTTTTATATTACCACATTGCATTTAGAAAAAAAAATTGAATGATATTTGTAATGCTCATCCTGTGTTTATAATTGTTTAATTACATAATATATAAACATTGACTAAGTATTGCAATTATCATTGCAAAAGAAATTCTAGAAAGATTATTTTAGAAATAATATACATTTCTATTTATAATACGTAAATAATAAATAATATATGTGATAATTGATGTAAATGCTTCTACTGGTTGATTTTGCTTTCATCAATAGATTTTTCGTGATTATAAAATGAAAATTTAAAAACTCTTTTCAATCTTAAAAAAGACTTATAGAAATTTAGTTTTCAATCATTCGCCATAATATCAATATAAAAAATAAATACAAAATAATTGTGTCTAAAATGTTTTTAAAGAAGTTGTAATTTTGTATGTGTCCTATAATATAAGATTATAATACAATATAAGATTTACTAATAGTTAACTCGTACTGATTGTGATTTTTTTTTTAATTTCACACTCACTATCGTTGCTTAAACGACTCATCACATTGATACACGGCATCGATTGAATTCAATAATAATATTCTACAAAACTAAGATAAGCAATATACACATTAAATAATTACAACGTAAAATTATGTTTTATATATTCCATTAATATATAATAACAATACTCAGCATTCTGACATAATAAGATAGAATATTCTATCAGTTATATTTGTATATATCAGTTATCTTTGTGTCATAATAAATGAAATTTATTTTCAAACTTAGTAAATGGTATATCAAATTAAAATATATAATGAATTAAAAGAAATTTTGACAAAAACAATTATTAATACAATTAATACAATTTTTTAATAAAGTTTTAAATATTAATCTTAATATATTACTAATATCTATTGTGCAATTTTCGCTTTAAAAATCACTTGTTGAGCACATCATAATTTCTATTTGATGAAAAATGTCGAGGCCCCCTTTACAAATGAGTGAACGGGGCCTTAGGTTACAGATCTGCGGAGCCGGCATCGTATATATAAACCGGTCATGACTCGTGAATTTGTGATTATATACCAGTTTTCAGTTTCCATTAAGGTATCAAAGTTTATATATATATATATATATATATATATATATATATATATATATATACTATCAAGTGCTTAAAGAATGTGTATATACTCTTTGCACTTTGCAGCTCTCTTTGTATATATATATCTATATGCACAGCTTGTTGTTATTCTATTCTAAAACTATATCATATAAAAAATATAGATAACACAAACTAAATAAAAATCAATAAAAATAATCTAATGTTGTGTGTTGTAATAAGTTATTTTTATAACAAATAACATTGTATTTAAATAAATAAGGACAATATTAGTTTAAAGTTAGTGCCGGAGTAGGTTAGGTGAAATTATCTTCTATAGATAACAATACTTAGAAAAATCCACGATAGTAATGCTTGTATCAAAACTCGTACAACAGTATTTAATTTTGAATCGTTTTCGAAATCCAAATTCCCGAGCTTTAACTACGGTTGCTAAAAAATATGTATTTTCTAAACAGTTTACTGGTGAACCAAAACCAACTGATTTAACACTTGTTGAGGAAGAATTACCTGCCGTTAAAGATGGAGGTTGGTACAATTACTTAAATATAAACAAGCTAAAATAATTAATATACTTTTTAACGCATAACCGGCGTATAGCCATAAACTGTACTTGTTCGAATAATATAAGATTACCTACATCAGTTCGGCAGTTTGTAATTGGCTCATGATATAACAATTTTTCGGTCTCAGATTAATATTTAATTTTTCTGTTCTTATATATTTACAAGTACGCGTGTTAGAAAGTTTTTTTAAACCATGAAAAGTATTCAACAATGCAAAACAATTTCAGATTATTGTAAAATGAATATTTCATGTTTTATTCATCATGAGTATGAATGGAATATATATAGCGCGACCGTTGAGACCACAATTGTACATTTTGAAACCGAGTTTGAAACGTATAGATATAACGACTGTAGCACATATAATCATTAGAATTATATCATCTTGCGCTTAGTAGTTTCGAAGATACTTTTAGTTATCATTTTCATGTCTCACGTGGTTTTCACTTTATTACTAAATTCAAAATCAAGATCAAGCGAAGCCTCAAAATAAATGTACCAAAATTTCCATTTTTATATAAACAATAAAATTTTATTATTCATCGAACAAGTAAAGTGTGTATGTGTGTAATATAATAATGCTTACAAACTTGTGCGTTTATAAATTTTTGATAAGTATATAAATTTTGTAAAAGTATATAAATTTTTGTAAAAGTCTATATACATATATTTACAAATAATTGTAATTTATTCTCTTATCTAAATATTTACTGATTGAAATATAGTTATAGTTATAATACTAAACTAATGTATAACAAATACCTTTCCTATGTAAAAAATAAATGAAAAATAATGCTACACGAATACATTAATACAGAAATATTTCAAATATTTTCTCAATAAGAAGTTTTATATTATTTATCTTTTTAAAATTACCTTATTTAAAGTATAAACTAACGTAGAATACATAAAAAGTTAAAATTAGAATATTCGTATAGATGTTTACTTTTTAATGTAACAACTAAAAAGCGGAATAGAATTGATTAATATTCAAGCTAAATGTTTTATTTTACAGAAGTTCGAACATTTGACCTTTATAGAATAGTCCCGTCAAGGCAATAACAATAACTTTCTTGTAGATGTGAAAACTACATCTTTTATTTCATTGTAGAAATTATAAAAAAATAAAAATATAATGTGTAAACAGAGTTTGATATAAACTATAGAAACGATCTAAATAAATCGTGTGTCCTCAGTTCATCATATCAATACTAACAGTTAGGTAGCCAGTAGTAACAGCCACTGTTAAACTGTTACTACTGACTAAAACACACGGTTTCTTTAGATCGTCTATATAATTTACTTTTAAATTGTGATTATTGAGTCGTTATTTTTCATAATTTTCAGAATTATTTTGTAATTTTCATAATCAATGAAAAAGTGTGATTGTCACGTTTACGTAAATGCTTTTTATCAAGATTGAAACGTTGGCACAATTAAAAATAAAAATTAAACTTACTTAGACGAATTTTACATCTCCTTTCATTTCAGACTAAATATATAATTTTTTTTTTAATTTTTGCAAAAATTATATCTATTAAATGTTTTTATTTTTATACTATAATTTATACATTTTCAATAGAGATTTTGGTGGAAGCTGAGTATTTTTCAGTAGATCCATATATGCGAGCATATACTCATCGCCTAAAGATTGGTAGTACAATGATAGGCTCTCAAGTAAGTAAGATCATAGAATCGAAAAATCCAGAATATCCAGTCGGTAAGAGAATCCTTGGATATTTCGGATGGAGGACACATACTGTATTGAATCCAGATGATAATAAGATGCAAGATGAAATCCTAAAAGCCAAACCATACATTATTCCTGATTTTGGCGATTTGTCCCCGTCTCTTGCCTTAGGAGTCTTAGGAATGCCCGGGTAATTAATTAGGAGAAATATGCATATATTATACATAATACACAGTAAATCATTAAATATAATATAATATAATATTGAAATATTTATTTTTTTTAATATAAAAATAAAACAAACAAATCTCATTCTTTACAATTTCTTAAAAGAATATAAGACTTTCACACTTTCTATTTTATGCATTTCGGACTTACAAATATTTTTTAAAAAATTTTAGATCTTTGAAAAATTTCAACAGAATATTATATCATTCAATAAAAAACATTATCATTAAATTCTTAATATAAAAAAAAAAATTATATATATATATATATATATATATATATATATAAATTTATTTTAATAAATAATTTTTTAAAAAAATAAAATTGAACTCAAAACCTTCCTAAAAAATTGAGTGGAACGAACCATTAACAAACTTTTTTGCCCTGTACACGTTATGTCCCTCTTTTAATATATATATATATATAAAACAATTGAATTGTACTTTTGTCGACTGCCCATATACAAATTAATAAATATTTTTTTTATCGGTCTTACAGTCCAATCAATTCAATCTAAAAATAAAATAAAAATAAAAATAAAAAATAAAAATAAAAATAAAAATAAAAATAAATAAAAAAATAAATGGAAAAGTTGGAAAGTATAGCCTTGTCAAAATTCCTTTTTGAACCAATGATATTTAAGAGATATGTTGATGATATCTTTACAATTGTTCCGGAAGTTTTTGTAGATGAAATGGTGGATGTTTTCAATTCTGTACATGACAGAATTAAATTTACAAGGGAGGTTGAAGTTAATAGTCAGTTAAGTTTTCTGGACATTAATGTCATTAAATGTAGTAATAATAAGGTGAAACTTAATTGGTACAGAAAGCCTACTTGGTCAGGTAGGTTTTTAGATTTTAATTCACACCACCAATTCATGTTTTTAGATTTTAATTCACACCACCAATTCTTCAAAGTCATTGACAGAGCAATTAAATTGTCACATAAAGATTTTAGACAAAATAATTTACACATAGTAAGAGAAACTTTCATTAATAATGGTTATCCAATTCAATTTATTAATAGATTAATTGCTGAGAGATTGTTTGACATTTATAATACCGAAAATAGACATAGTGCAGGAATTGATGTTAACGGAGGGAAAATTATTGTCTTGCCATAAGTTAGAGGATTGCCTGAAAGAATAAAAAGAAATTTTCGGAAATATATGATAACATTCCAATTTTCTTTAAAAATAGCAATAATTTGAGTAGATTGTTTAATAATTGCAAAGATAGGGATGATATATGCTTAAAATCAGGAGTTGTTTACAAGATTAATTGCATGGATTGTGATAAATACTATATTGGACAAACAGGTAGATATTTAAAAAAGAGAATTTATGAGCATAAATATAGTTTACGTAGCTCACATATTACTTCCGGTTTAAAAGAGCATTGTTTAAAGTTTTTACATTCTTTTGATTTTGTGAATGTGGATATTTTGGAACATGGTATTAATAATAAGTATAAACGGGAGAGTCTTGAAAGTATTCAAATTTCCAAAAATCGAAATAATGTGAATTTAATGTTAGAGTCTGGTAGATTGGACAGTGTTTATCACTCCTTATTAAATTGATTGGTTTTGGACAATTTGTGTAGAGGGGGAATTTATATTTAATTTACGAAATTTGGTGGTGGGGATGGGTATATATAGATTAGAATATAAGGTTTAGTTCAGTCCCTGATGAGGAGCCGTAGCGAGCTCGAAACGTTGGACAGGTCTTCAATTAGGTAAGAGTGTTGGGGACAGTCAGACTGCACTTTACTAACAAAGAATTTTTTTTAGCTAATATTTTATTTTCAGATTAGTATACGGGGGTGAATGTAAACAAGGACAGTCTGACTGTCATTATAATTTTAATTTAATTTTTAATTTAATTTTTATTTTTTATTTTTATTTTTATTTTTATTTTATTTTTAGATTGAATTGATTGGACTGTAAGACCGATAAAAAAAATTTATTAATATATATATATATATATATATATATATATATATATATATATATATATATATATAGCACGTCTAGGTTTTTCAATAAGGATGGAAAAATAGTAGAAATGTTCATTTTCATCATATGTAAACTCGATATAATTTAAATCCACATATATCGCTTATTTTTCGAATAAAAAATTTGACAATGTCATTATAGTCATAATCAAAAGAAATCTATGGAAAAATACTCAAAACTTGAAAAGCTCTATTCACAAGCCCTGGATTACAAGATCTCGACAAAAAAGCCAGATCTCAAAATACTAAATTCATAAACCTCAGACTTGAAAACAAAAGATAGGAGTTTAATCTGGAATTTATAGGTATCTTATGAGGTTTTTTAGTAAAAATTGTTTATATAAATTTAGACAATAAGAAAGAAAATTTATTAAAAAATCAGTACACACACACACACACACACATGTGTTAAAGATAAAAGGCCAATAGCGTTGGATTCAGCGGCTTAAAATAGCTATATAGGACAATTACGTTCCGACCACATTCTTTTGTTAGATTTGTGATCCAGTTTACTTTAGTAGGTCTAAATAACAATTAACTTTTTGAATAAGAATGACAAATTCATTTACATTAATTATACATCAGTAATAAAGTGAATGATATATAATTTAACTTTCTGAATAAATATAACTTTGACTATCAAGTGAAGTTCTTTAAGTTCAAAAATTCGAGCAACTATGTGTGATTGTAGGTTTAAAATTTTTATTTGATGATCAACTTGGAAAATCTCAATAATCTTTACAAAAATCTTATATACTATATTTATATGCCGTTATTAAACACAGGATCACTCAGACTCAACATTTTAGGGCACTGAATTGAAGTTTTCCCGATAGAAGTATGCGTAAATTTAATGCTGGACTTAAAGGAGCTATGAAAAATATGAAAAGTTTGAGAATAAATGCTTAAAATACGATGAAAACTAGTCCATATAGTCTTACGAAGTCCTATTTCTTTTAGGATTACTATGTGTAATTATTAGTTTTTTTTTTATAAAATTACTAACATTTCGAATTTTTATGATCAGACCAATATTTTAGCTCTTATACCTATACATGTAGTGGTTCCAATTTTCAAGGGAGGAGGGTTTATTTGACGTATAGTTACTCGACTTACTCACACTCAAACATATGATTCTATTTTCATTTATTATATAAAAATTTTCATTTAGCAGAAACAACTTGCAATTCAGCGAAAAACTGTATTCAAATACGTTAGTGAAAAGTCGGCCTCTAAGTCTACTTGTCACTACCGAATTTCAGTCCGATTTTTCACTGAATTTTCGACGATTCAAAATTTAGAAAATGAATTATCACATATATTAGACTTCTATTATTCCCTATATTTCCCTCGCCATTATTGTTTTTGCAGAAACACGGCATATTTCGGTTTCTTGGACATCTGCAAGCCGAAAGCAGGCGAAATAGCGGTGATCAGTGGTGCCGGCGGTGCGGTCGGGGCTCACGTCGGTCAACTTGCGAAGATCCACGGTCTGAAAGCCATCGGTATTACGGGATCGGACGACAAGTGCAAACGACTAGTTGATGAGCTCGGCTTCGATCATGCGATAAATTACAAAAAGGAGGATTTTTTGCAAAATCTGAAAAAGGCCGCGCCGGACGGAGTCGACTGCTATTTCGACAATGTAAGAATATTTTGATTTCGCGCGCATAATAACGATGTCTTAAAATACTTATTGATATTACTATGTATTAATATTAATTTATTTAATTGGACTGTAAGATCAATAGAAATATTTATTAATTTATATTGATGTCTTGTTTAAAAAGTTCCAGACCGGTTGCATAACTTAAAAGATACGCGTTCTTTTAATAAACAGATAAGGATATATTTCTAATTGTAGTGAATAATTATAATAATATCTAATAATTAACATTTTTTTCTACTTCTGTAATATGCACATATAGGTATTCATATTTTTAATTAAATACCGTGAATCAAACGAAATCGAGACCGGTAATTCTACTGTATATATATTTATTTATCTATATACCCGATAATGATCTTGGCTGTGATCATGTCAAAATTTCTGCTCCATTCATTTCCGAGATCCAAAATATAGACATTCGCTTAAGAACTTGATTTGACCTTGAACTGTCCTCAAAAGTGAAGGACGCCATAAATTATCGGAATATTGCCTATAACTTTCATCATAGCGATTTTCAATGTAGTGCTTTTTCATCTTTCTCTATATACACGTATAATATACACGACGCTGAGTTTAGAAAATCTACTTCAATCAGTGTTATATATAATATAGTTTTATAATATATATAATTATATCTTTTATAATATATAATATATACTTTAATATATATATATATATATATATATATATATATATATAATTTTATAAACTTGAAATGCTACCATTATATGTATAATATTACAGAATAATATATTAAATGCGAATGCTTTAATTCAGGTAGGAGGCAACATTTCTACCACTGTTATCTATCAAATGAAAAAATTTGGCAGAGTATCGGTTTGCGGCAGCATATCTTCCTACAACAGTGATGTCTTTAGCCCGCCTCTTACTAGAATTCTACAGCCCGCTATAGTATTTCAGGAATTGAAAATTGAAGGATTTATAGTTTCTCGTTTTGCCGACCGATGGTTCGAAGGAATCCAGAAAAATTTGGCGTGGATCAGGGAAGGAAAGTTACGCTACGATGAAACGGTCACGGAAGGTTTCGAAAATATGTTTCAAGCTTTTGATGGTTTGCTGAAAGGGGAAAATTTCGGAAAAGCTATTGTTAAAGTTTAATATATATATAATATATGTATGCTTTACATATAAATAATAGTATATATAAATAATCATATTAACTATTTTGATATATATATATATTTTGTTAAATATAAATATTTTTATAATAATGGTGAATGGAATATATTTATCAATGTGTATATTTTATAACTATACTTATTTATATATGATTATAATAAAAAAATTTTATACGATATTTAATTGTTTACTGTTTGATATAATCTTTATATTTTAGTTCACAAATCCATACAATATATTTATACTATCGTTATTGATTATAACAATTTTATTTAAAATTTTTTTGTTTTAAATTATATATTGTATCGTAAAAAAGTTTCTAATGAATATAAATAGTATATAAAAATGTTAGTTTATGCATTGAATTGTTTCTAAGGATTAATATGTATTGAGTAAACAATGTATTATTATGAAAATAAAATAAAAATAAAAATTTTTTTATCTTAGACAGAGTAAATAAAAGAAAAATGAATTTTTTCATTAAATTTTTTTATTATTGCATCTCGAGTTCCCTTCAATATTTGATATGTTTAAAAACAATAAATATGTACGAATGATTCAATAGAATTTTTAATTTTTTGAATGTTGGCGAAATTGACATTTCAAAAAATGTCATTCAAAATCAGGAAAAAAATTGAACCTTCCCAAACGAATTTTAAGAGATTTTTAATCGTCGTAACTTTTTGGCTAAGTATAAATTTTAAGAGAAACATTATTGTGATACACTTATTGTAAATCTTTATAGTCTTTACTTTTTCATAAATTTTAGACTTATTACTAATTAATATCAAAATATGAATTCATAAATGAATACATACAATTTTGCAGATTATTTATTAAAATTTATGGAAATTTGGATACTGTAAATTTCTAATAAATTTCATTGAATCATTCTAAAAAAATTTTTTAATTAAATGTTTAGTAAATTTAAGTTATAAGTGTAAAAAAGTATAATGGAAACCAAAAATTGTTTTTAAATAAAAAAATTTAATCGATTAAACGAATTTGTTATCATTGTTTATTTTTCGACGATAAATCATTTTTAAAGAGAATTGTAAGTACTATCACTTAAAAAGCGCCCTTAAAACTATAGTAAAAAGCGAATTTTGTTTTTCATTCATTAAAAAACAGCGTTTCAAAGTTCACTTCAATAAGCACAATAAACGAAATTCAATACATTTTAATTTGAAGCGATTTTATTCACCGCACTCCTGAATAATATTTGCGACAATTGTCGAAGTTTTGTGACATATTTGAAAGAAATTTATGTATATTTCGGTCACTATCTGATATTATGCGTATATATATATATATATATATATATATAATATATATGTATGTTTGGTAGCATATATCAGTAACAGGATTATGTATAAGGTCGTTTATAAAATAATAAATGAATAAAAATTATTGCAGTGATTTAAAACGATTTCAGAATAAACATAATTAATTAATTCCATAATAAATTTTAGTATAGCGAAGCGCCTAGTAATTTTTCAAAGTGAATATATCTTCGTTTTAATGTGTATATTCGCCGATCTCGTTCGCGTATTGATTTGGCTACACACACATTTATTTATTTATTTATACGTATGCAATTTCATCTATATCTAAATTTTCAAACAAGAAACGAATCTCGCGCGCTATAATAGCAATATACAATATTCTTTCAGTCTTTTACGAGATGTATATATGCACTAAGTTCCGCCGAGCTATAAAGTAACGAGGCTCGACGAGGCTGCATAAGCGCAATTATTAATGCTTGGTCTTACTTAGCCTATTTATGTATCAACAGTCGCAAGTACTTACCTGGCACGATTATATATTATGAATTGTTGCGAGATGGCTGTAAGGCCCCTCTCACAGAGCGATGACGTCTCATTGCATTGTTCTTTTATATGCTGCTCTGGTTTCACGCTTATTTATGAGTTTTTGCACTATGGCTGTGTATACAAACTTAGTTTAACAATTACGTTGTTAAGATAACACACTGAGAGGAATGCAATATTAAGATTTACTATTTGTTATTGGAATTTAGCAGCATATTGTTTAGATCCACGAAAATATTAATTATTGTTTAAATAAAAATATTATATTATACAGTAAAATTTACTTTTACTAATAGCAACTTTTACTAATGAAAAATAGTCGTTTTATATATATATATATCAATATCAATATCTCAGTGTATGAATTTGGTGTATGTTTTACGGACATTATACAATGTGTGAAGAGGATTTTTTACAAAAACTAATTTTCATACATATTCTTTTACAATACAACCCATACAACACAATTCTAGTATTTATATAGTTATTTATAATTTGGAAAAAATGTATTCTTTATAGTATATTGTATTAATTAAAGATTTGTTGAATAATGTTTTGAAGCATATAATATACTATAACAATTAGCGAAATATCTTATGTACATGCGTCGGAAAAATACATTGAAAATCAAGTTATAGTTCTGGTTTAAATGAATCATCTTCACTCTGAAAATATAATCCTGCAAAATTATATCAGATTTTATAAAAATAAGAGATTAATGAATATTTTTTAAAAACTTTTTATTCTAAACCTTTTACGTAATTGATTCCTTTTTAGATGCTCTTGAAAAAGAAGTACTCAAGTTTTTAACGGATTTAATAATGTTATGCTCTGATTCTTTTATTATATAAATGAATCAATTTCAAATGATCAATATTTATCATCATAATAAAAATTTCAAAAAGTGTCTAAACACTGAACTAAAAATTACAAACTATTTTATTTTTTTCTATATTTCTTCTCTTATCAGTAAAATTTTTTTGCAAATTTTAGTAAACACACTTTTAGTCTATAATAAATAAAAAAATACTCAAAATATTACCGATTTCTTTAATACATTTTATGATAATTATAAATTGTCTAATGATTGGAAACATTTACCGAGGTTGTAATTTAAATCGAGTTTCTACAAAATATTATAGGAAAATATTATTAAATGTTTTATAATTAATTGTTTTGAAAAATAAAATGTATATCATTTGCGTTGTCTGGTGGATTTGTAAAATTGTATTTTAAAAAATGGTATATCTTACATAGTCAATATATGATCATATGCATCATATTTCTTGCTTTTCCATTAAATATTATTAGGTAGCATATAAATTTTATATAGTTTAATAAACGATAAATGTTAACAATAAAAATTCTAATCTTTCTCATGACATTTTCAAAGTTACATATTTATCAATAATCCTGCCTGTATATTAAAAAAAACACAATGATTAATTTTTCAAGTTAGAAATTTCTGCATTTTCATGTAAAAAGCTAAATCTGACAATTATCAAAAATAAAAATAATATGTATAAGGAAGTAAGCTTAAAAAAATTCAATGTAATTTTACTTGCATGAAAGACCCTAATAAATTAAATTTTTATTATTTCATTATATATTCTTTGTATTCTTAAAAAAACAGAAGAATTTATTACCACAGATATCTTTATTAACTTCAGTGTCAATTGCTTAATTAATTATGAAAATATTGATAATAATATCCCGAATAAGCCGTACTCATAGTTACTTTTTCCTGCTTGTGCAGAAGGATAAGAAAACACGATAAATGAGAATACAGTATTTATAAACTGATGGTTCTCTCAAGAATGGTTTATAATGGTAAAACTTTTCCTAATTTCCGAAGAATTTTATCAAGTTTCAAGGAACTTACAATTACTAAATTAATAAAAAAATCATAAACAAAATCAATTGAATTTTTCCAGGATTTAACTTGCACATACGCACTTTTTATAATTTAACTGTTTTAACTTTAATGATAAAATATTTTTTTAACATCTTTTTTTTTTATTCTTTCTGAATAAAAAAATGGATTTATACCTTTGTATAGGAAATCAAATTCTAAAACAGCTCATCAAAATTGGTTGTTTAATAATCAAATAAGTATACATAAAATGATATCAACTTTTTATCCAGCGTACGTATATTAATATTCTCGTCCCCTTTCTATTATATTTTTAAAAATCGCCTGTAAAAGATTATTCAACCTGTCCGTGCAAAATAACCGATATATATATATATATATATATATATATATATATATATATATATATATATATATATATATAATAATTGCCAAAGCGTTATTATATTGTACAGCTATACAGATTGGAAAAGTGGGTCACTACGGTGTGTTGCTTCGTTGCTTGTATAGGTTGTGCGCCTGCTTATGCGACTATATAAACTTACACATAATCAGACTAAAACGGAACAAGTTGGTAGTGCGCAGCCGCGCACCAGAGTTTACTTATCGATCGGAGTTTTCTTCTTTCTCTCTTTCCATCTCTCTTTCTGTTATCTATTATCTCTTTCTGTAAGTATGCATGCATGTGTGTATATATGCATGTTTGCAGTTCTGCGAAAGTATATATATGTATGCGATCTAACCTCACCCATTTTAAGCATAAACTAACCTATCTCTTCTTACAGCTCCCCTGACTCCCATATATAGATATAATCTAGTATATAGCAGACGCTATCAATGTTATCGTCTACAAAATGTGCTTCAATTTTTTTAAATTTAACACCAACTCTTATAAGATTTGTAGCGACAATGAGATTTTGTTGCTTTTAAAAGGACAATCAGTAAGTCTGACAATTTAGCTATGCTATCGTTCTAGGGTCTTTACTAGATTACTATGTACAAACTGTCTGAATGGTCAAATTAATTAATGCTTTAACATTTTACTATTACACGAAATCCAAATGTACGTGCAAACTGAGTAATAATTTAAAAAGATTTATAAATTTATAATGCTTTATATATGTAGCAGGTGTTTTCTAAAATAGATTTTTGGCGCATATATTAGATATATATTAGACAATATTAGAATTGGTTTCTTCAAATGCAGACAAATTTAAAAAGACAAAGATGCATGTATCTGGGATCTAGAGTATAAAAAAGAAAAAATATTGATAGTGCACCCTAATCGATAATGTTATATGCTAATATATTCGGCGAGATTTTGGGTGTGTTCGAGCTGCTCCAAATTCAGAACTCCAGACTCCAAAGTATCAGCTTGTGTGACGTTTACTGTTCAAATCATAATAACTGACAGTTCAGCACGGTTTTTAATTTTTTATAAATAATACCCGTAGCAATTGGAACTAGTTGAATTCTAATTATACGGATCTAGGGTATTATTTATGATTCTTATAAACATTATGAACAAAAAAGCACGATTAACTGAATACAGCTATTTTGAACACTGAACGACACTGACACTCGTGTTCGCAACTCGACTCACCCATTGTTCTTGCTCTTGTTTGTATTTTTATAACACAAATATATAATACAGGTATATATGAGCCAGAGAAGTTAATAGAAGAATCTTGTCTGTGTTAGCCATTGTGGGCTCATCTCGTCATTTATCTAGGAAGAAAAAACTTAAGATAAAAAAAAGACAGCTTAAGCTGTAGACTCTCCCCGGCGAGAATCGGAATATCGGACAAGCTGCACACGGAACGAGTATACTCATCCAGTGCTGTGCAATTAGATCTGCGGTCAGACTTCATCCACTGAAATCGAACTTTAAACATCTTTAATTTAATTCCGAAATTTTAATAACTCAGTTTCTTGAACTAAAAGGGAAAAGGAAAGAGAAAGATAATAATACATAACTTTACTATTTTGTAAAAGAGGAAGGGTATAACAGAAAATACAAAAGAGCGCAGTCCATCTGCGCAGAGAACGCGTGTTCCAGAGAGGGAGGGACAGAGAGAGAGAGAGAGAGAGAGAGAGAGAGAGAGAGAGAGAGAGAGAGAGAGAGAAAGAGAAAGAGAGGAGAGAAGAAAGATAGAGAAAGAGCGAGTGAGTGGAGTGGAGAAGGAGGGGACGAGTGGCAGACCAACAATCCAGCTATTCAGAAGCGTACATACGGTTTTTCTCTCTTCGGTCTTCACAGTGGTGTTCGGCGAAGCTTCGCGGAAAGGTGTAATATACAAAAATGCGCTGAAACGCTGCGCGAACGCGGCCGCGTCTTTCTCCGCTATCAAGGTGGTGCGCGCGCGTACCTTACATTATCGACTTTCATTTCGCGTACTAATTTTATACCAAAAAGGATACGGAATTTAAAACCACAGTTCTACATAGATAATTCTTCGTTAACGGTCGGTGCGTGTGCGGTGTGCGTGCCTTCGCGAAAAAACGGCCATTTTGCTCCCTTGGCCCCCCTCGATATAGAGAAAGATATATATATATATATATATATATATATATATATATATATATATATATATATATATATATATACAAAGAAGGCACAATATAACCTGATATAGCACACTTGGACAGAAGCGCGCGCGCACACGTATGCGTATATACCTACGCGCGCGTTTGTGTGTGTGTATGTGTGTGTGCGCGCGGTGCACGGCCGACGTGTTTGACGACATACATATATTATACACTGTATAGATAATTGGAACACCCCCGGGGAGGGTATCCTCGTCGTCGCAATCGACGTGTTTCCTGGTGCGTGGTCGTCTGCTGGACTGCTGCATGTGTAACGCACAGGGCTGATCGGGACCAACACGCCGTCGGAGAAGAGGTGAACAGGCGTAGCATATAACACAAGCTGCGTGCCGTTTTCTTCTCCTCAATTACAATCCTCGACTGCATATCAATAAACGCTTCGCGGAGGATTGTACAGATTTCGTTGGGCGCTTCTTTTTTTTTCTCGCGCGTAAAATAAAATCTCCCAGACCCGAAGAAGATGGCGGGCAACACAGGAATGGAGCAACTGATCCCGATCGTGAATAAACTCCAGGATGCCTTCACGCAGCTCGGGGTCACGATGCAACTGGACCTGCCTCAAATCGCCGTCGTCGGCGGTCAGAGCGCGGGCAAGTCCTCTGTCCTTGAGAACTTTGTTGGAAAGTAAGTTTGTGATGACTTCTCGCACATGCCTAGATTTTTTTCCGATTCTCTATGGAAGAACATAACTAAATGATTCATTTAAACGGAGTAATGATTTTTAATTTTTTAATATTGTGTATTATAGGTTATATATATTATAATAAATATTCAGTGATAGGAAGAATATAAAAAGAAAGAGTTGAGAGGCAAAATACAAATATATAGTATTACATGTAAAATAATCAATATCTGTAATCCCAAAGATTTTAATCTTCTTTTAAAGTTAAACATATTTAAGTGTTATTTAATTAAAGCTCAATAGTTTTTTGTAACATGAAAATTATTACTTACTGATGTAATAAATCATTAATCATATTCTAATGAGTTCATTAATAGTCTTTAAAAAAATACATACTGTGTTTTCATTAATTTCAAGCTAAACTAATTAAGTTCTTTTAATAACTTATAGGTTAATAATTAATAATGTAATGCAAAACATTAAGTAAATAATGAATCACATTATAGATATAAAAATTATAAAGCATTAAATAATTTAAAAATTACCATTTAAAGATTTGAACGTATTTTCAATTAAAAAACAAAGGCTTACATTTTAATACTTATTTTAATACTGCTGAGATCGTTCATTGAACTGTATTAATTTAGAAGTCATTTTCTTATATATTTCAAAAACTTATTCTGTAGCAATGCATCTTTCACTTCATTTATCTTTAACCTAAAAGAAAAATACTGTTTTACAAACATTTTATATTAAGTTCATTAGCAGAATATAAGAATGTACAAATTTTAAAAAATTATCTAAACACTTTTATTTATTTTACTATTTCAAAAATATTTACAAATATTAAAAAAATGTTTTTTATTTATTTTCATTTCAATTTGTAGTTAAATATATTCAAAAATTAAGTTCATGCAATTAAATTTATAAATTATATTACATAAAATCTGTTTTTAGAAGAAAATTTTGTATGAACAAAATTTGGTGATAGTTAAAAGAATGAAACCAGTTTTGTACATTTGATAAATATTTAATAAGCAATAATAATATTTTATTTAAAAAAATAATATTAAGAGGATGTAAATAAATATAACTTCATATGTTAACGATATTAAATATTTTGATTTGAAACTGTCAATTTTTATTTAAAGTTTACTTTAAAGTTTACTAAAGTTTACTAAAGTTTACAGTGTTAAATTTTATTATATGTATTATATTAATTGGGACTTAGTATACAATAATAGTAACGAACTTTCATTAGTTTTAATTTCTAAACCAACGTATGAAATTCATGAAATCAGTCGATTATTTAAAATGTGAAGCCTATTTAATTACATCATTTATTTATAAAAGAATAAATTTGTCAAGAGTACTTATTAAAAAATAAAAGAAAATAATGTGGTTTAATTTTTTTATTTTTAAAGTATGAGTATATAATAATTTGTATTATTTAAATTAAATGTTTTATTTCTCATATCAATAATATATATTAATCAAGTCTCGTTTATTTCAAATATTTATATTATAAATAGGATAGCTTGATTATTGTAGAATAAAATATTTGTACTGTAATACCTATTGTATTATTCAAATTGCATAAACTTCAGAAACTAACCTAGAAATTATAATATAAGACTAGGCATTGTATTCTGTTTTAGTATTAACGCAAAAGCATTATATATTTATAATTAAGTGTTTTTTAAAAAAAAATAAGTATTAAAATAAAAATGTCCTTTTATTAACTTTGTATCTGTTTAAATTACAAAATTTTTGTACAACATTAAATGTGTGTACGCTTGTATATGCTTTTCCACTGCATTCAGGAGGCTTACTTATCCTAAAATTGAAATTGAACTTGTTATTCGATTTAAAAAATGTGAATTTAATTCCCTAAAAATAGACATTAAATATAAAAATATTATAATTTTCATTAATTAATGATACTATTTACTGACTATTTATATACATAAAATAAGTAAATATAATTATTAAGATAGGTTTGACTAAATAACTAAGGCAGTTTTTCTTATCTCCTTTCTATAAGCTGTTAAATTATCACGGTACCTAAACATATTTTTCTTTCACGAGTAAAAGAACTATGCAGTCCAATTTCTAACATAACAAATATTTAAGAAATTAAATTTGAAAATGACTTTTTATGATTAAATTAATTTCTGTGGTTTTTATTTAAGTCCGTTCTCTTCACTTGAAGTATATACAACTTTAGACCAGATTTTTAAAAAAATAAGTTGTAGTTTTAACTCAGGCTGAAATCAGATACATTAAAAAACTTAGCATAATCGAAATTATAAAAATAATGTTTGTGCGTTTGTGACTGCGTATGTATGTTTGTGCGGGCGCGTTTTATGTGTATGTGAATTTGATTTTAAAATGTTTAAAATACAAAACAGTTATGCTTACCTCGTCTTATGATGTTCTAAAATTTCTACTTGTAAAATTTCAAATTCCAAATATTCATTACTTTTTCAATGAACAACACAGTAGTGCTTATTCTCAATATTGACAGTCACTATATATAACAAATTAAATAGTTCATATTTTTAATTTTATATATCATATTTTTAATGAAATATTTCATTGTATTCTAAATATTAGCTAATTTGCTATTTGATAAAAAAACTTTTGTTTCTTAATTAAAATTACATTAGAAAAAGTAGATTAAAAGGATGAGAACTAAATTCATCATAGCAATATAACTTTAACGTGCCTTTTTAACTCGATTCGTGGCACAGAGGTTTTTAGATCATGTCTCAAATTCAGTGATGAGCTAAGACTTAATGAAAGCTTATTTACGATTTTTTCTTCTTGTCGTGTATTTATACATATATATCCTGGATGATTATTCGAATTCTGTATAGAGAAAATAATATTATCAGGTATTTTAAATGACAATTTTTTTTTCTTAAATTCATCAATGATCTTTCGCGACTTATTCCACGTATATGATTTTGAAAAAAGTCCAAGAATAAAAATGCCATTACCTTCGTAATTATACTCTCAATCTCTCAATCTTATTGTAATTCAGCACTGTATTATATACAATCGCGTCTTTTGCACCTCGAGCTCGAAGAGTTTTTCCCCCCATTGTTTCCGCTATCGACTTCAAAGATCTTTTTCGATTCAGCGTTTTTATTTAAGGTTTCGACTTGTAAAGAATGTAAAAACGCATTTAAGAGTCATTATTATCGCGTTACTCTATGCTCCTGTTGCAATAAACCTGGCTTATTATCCCCCCCCCCTGACATATTTCTTTTTCAAAGCGTCTATAACGCGCATTAACGTACGGCCAAAGCTCGCTGCCTCAAAGGACACTGATTCCGCGATGTTTATACCAGAAAACTCACCGAGCTTTTTGCTGTCCGGGACAAAATGCCGCGTGAAATATCGGAACTCGCGTATTTGCGCACGTATTATTGTCATCATCGGGTCCGCCCGTACGATCGGCAAGGGTATATAACATTGGAGTGATGTCACGTTTTTGCAATGCGTCGCCGTCGATGCCGTCGCCGTCGTCGACGTCGTTGTCTTAACCACCGTCTTCGCGAACGATGAGGCGACGCCAGGCGCACGAACCGGTTAATCAAAGAGAGAGAGAGAGAGAGAGAGATATCACTTTTTATATAAACCGCGTCATCTCTGCGTCTCTCTTTCTCCCGGAGAAAGATGCGCAAGACATTGTTTACTATTAAGAATGTTTATTATATTACGACGTATAATATGAAAATTTTTTTTCTTCTTTTTTTCTCCTACAGGGACTTCTTGCCCAGAGGTTCGGGCATCGTGACCAGAAGACCATTGATCCTCCAGTTGATCAACAGCTTGAGCGGTAACTCTATTGTCATTTGATTTATATAATTATTTATAATTGCATGTGATGCGCAAGCGCGTGCTCACACACGAATTACACACTTCAAAATAAGTTATATATACACGCTCAAGGAACGCGGAACAGTTCAATAAAGCTTTCGAGAGCTTGTTAACGCGCGGAAAGTCAAGGAAAAAAGTTATTTTATACTGCAGTCAATGTATAATGAAAAAAGATATATATATATATATATATATATATATATATATATATATATATATACCAAGCTACAACTTTAATTCGTTAATTCTGTTCTATGTTATTTTCTCGTTATAGATAAAATATAAAATTAACGTTATTTCTTGAAACAACATGAATAGTATTTTCTCCACCTCTTCGGTATTAATAGTACTTATATGTAACGTATTATGTAGCTTTTAAAGGGAGATATAACATTAAACATTGATGGTTCAAATCTGCCCTTACTGTATGATTAATGTTTATATTTTTATAATAAAGTTAAATAAAATTAATTCAAAGAAAGGATTATTTAACAAATGGTTAAAAATTATGAAAAGTATAATGTAGTATAGTTTTCCAAAATAAAACTTTTTTCCTAATTCTTTTATGTAATATTATTGATCCATCTGACATAAGCTCAAATAAAGACTTTTTACGCAAGTTAAAAATATATAAGTATAAGAGCTTAAAAAGTAACTTAATTACAATAAATCTTCACGTTAAGCAAAATATTTGTTTTTCGCATGAATTCTTTGATTTTGAGCATATATACTAATCATACCTATACTAAAAATCAGTCGGTCAATAATGTAGAAACGCGCCCATTATCTGTAGTATGCGTATCGAAAACTTTTCTTTTCAATGGGATATCTCATACACAACAGATACAATAATTTCATTTTTTTTTTTAAGAAATAAAATTAACGGAACTATATAACTCCGTTACAATATTTTTATTTATAAAAAAAACATCACTTGCTAAATTTTTCAAACCTTGTTGGCTCATTATTGTCACAGATGAATAACGCGTCTAATTGTCTGATACTGTAAGACCGACAATTTTTTTTCTCATCTCGATCGCTCCATCGAACAATATATTTTCGATCGCGTGGTATCCGCATTATATACCAAATTTTTCTATATATAGTAATAAAAATAAAAGTGATTCAAAATCATTGCACACCGCTATGTATGTGTGTATATATTATATATATTATATAAAATTACGCGGGCGATCGAAAAAAGAGACCGTTGTGCGCGTTGATGCCTGCCACAGATGCTGCGCGAATCAATAAAAGGAATCGGCGCCGTAGCCGCCAGGTGCGTTGTATGTATGTATGTATATTGTATGTATACTGTATGTATGTATGTATGTATATATATATATATATATATATATATATATATATATATATATATACACAACAAGGACGAAGTCCATTGCCATATCCGCGGAAGAGGAGAGAACGATCAGGTTGATAATAACAACGGTTTTGCCTGATGAGATTCGTCACACAATGGAGAGCTGAAAAGATTTATCATAGAACACAGTATTTATAATATAGATATAGAAGGCATCGGCAATCTTTCGCGCTCTATATCTGAGCTCTCAATTGTCCGTATTCGATATTTACTATATATACAGTTAATACAGGAATTAGTATATATAACTGTTTTTCCGCTTTATTTTTTCTCCTCTCCCTCTCCTCTCTGCCTCTCTTCCTTTCTCTTTCTCGCTCTGCCCGTCTGTCTGTCTGCCCGTCTGTCGGTCAGTCTTTCTATCTATGTATATATCTATATAATGTACAATTTACTGCTTGCGTACAGTTTACTTCGTTTATTAT
The DNA here is from genome assembly GCA_018907035.1 of Sycobia sp. Sy_11. Taxonomy (NCBI): domain Eukaryota; kingdom Metazoa; phylum Arthropoda; class Insecta; order Hymenoptera; family Epichrysomallidae; genus Sycobia; species Sycobia sp. Sy_11. Next base: position 218,300 of record JACCIC010000134.1, read on the forward strand.
TACATTATATGCACTATTACTCTTAAGAATATAAGTAACACCCCAGTAGAAATACTGCACCAGTTACGGGTTGTGATTAGAGGGTGGAGTGTCAGCGGGCCTATACATACACATAAGCATCAATTTAAAGACCTTGCGCCCGCAAACGCTTCGCAAAAAATAGGGGAACTACGATTATATACATCATATGTGTATGTATGTATATATATATATATATATCGCCGTGTGTGTCGTCGCTCTCCTCTCCGCTGAGCGCGGGGACAAATCGTCGCAGCAACGAGTGAATCAGCGTTTTATATATGCACATATTATTAAAAGACGGACGTGATGAAAACAAAAAAATTGTAAGTAAAAGAAATTATTACGTACGAACGCGTGGAGAGAGAAATCATTCATTGATTTAGACGAGATGCCCGAAAGGAACAGCAGCTCCTGTGGCCGAAAAAGCGAAAGTTCGATTGTGTTTTCTAAATTCTATGACCAATTCTCTAAGAAGAATCAAATTGATAAAAAAAAAAGGAAACAACAATTTGCATACATTTATTGATTATAATATTTTGAAAACGTTCTCATTTCCAAACCACTACGTACGTATAATATTATTTAATATAAAACAGAGTACTTTTTGCGCAATTGGTCAAAATTAATCTTACCAGCTCCTTAAGAACGTTCTTTCAATCATGATATGTTTACAGAATGCTGCCAAACAAATAAATATTACGATTCATACATTCACAAATAAATAAGCGAAATTTCAGAAAAAATTGCCGATAAAAATAGCGAGACAAATACTTACAAAAATATTAACATTGCCAGTTTTTACACGTGCTTTACGGCCAAAGTACTGTGAGAATACTACGAACTACCGAAACTATTCTAATTTTTTATGATCTTTAGAAAACAAAAGTATATATACAGTATCTTTTTTGTCGCTGCCAATAAAACGTATCTTTTCGATCAAAACAAAACAATATGCTGGTCAATGCTGATATTCGTCGCTGATCTTAGTAAAAACAGGTAAAGGCTTGGAAAAAAGTATCGTCAATATCGCGAGTATCTTGCGCTACGTTGAACGTGTATTTCTTAATAAACATTTTAATAACTTAGTAGTTCCAAAAATATTAAATTAATTACCTTGGATTATAGTAATTGAAAAAAAAAATAGTTCTATGCGATATAAAAAATAGCGCTGCAACGACCAGCGATTTTATATCGTCAAAATAAGCGTGTCGATATTGCGAAAATGACATTAAAAGAGAATTTTTTGAATGATTTTTAAATTTTAATCATTTTAAAATTATGGTAGCAAAATAATAATCACAATTTTTTCTAATAAATTACCTATTTCTAGAAAATGTTTATTATTTTTAAAAAAAATTCCTTCGATACAATGAAAGCAATTAAGACGAGGATCAGCATCAATCAAAGCCTGAAAATGAACTTGTCACATTCGAACTTAACAAATTTAATACATGTATGTACAGTCGGAAATAAAATGTTTCATATTTCAGATGTATGGCTTCGAATGGTACTGATACTCTTTTTAAACTGCTTTAATAGTATTGGAATACATTTTTTTCCGAATGTTTTGGTAATTTACAAAAAAGGAGTGTTTACAGTTTGAAAATTATAAAATTAAATTAAACAATGCTCTGAAGCCATACGTTTTCAGAATTAACGCAACAGAATTAACCGTTAAAAGTGAAAATGAAAGCTCACTCGTTTAACCCTTTCATGGACACAATATAATTTTTAATGAAATTGATTATTTACGAATAAACTAAGACTCAGAAATTGCAGTGTCACATATGACCCATCACCTCGTCTACATTGAATCCTGAAAATGGATTAATATATAGAAATATAATTTACAGAAGCAATAACATGAAATTTGAATTTCAGCCCATGGTTAAATTTACTGCGGCATTTTTCGAAAATACAATGTATTTCTAGACGCTATTCGAGGACTATAATAGTTATTATTGTAACATTTAAAACATGAGATTCGAAGCGGTACAGGTATTAAAATTACTTTGACCGAATAGTCCATTTTAGAGCTTCAAATGGTATCGTTTTTCTAAAAAGATAAATAATTTATTAATAGAAAGAAAGTTTTTTGAATAACTTATTCCCATAACTTAAAAGAGTTGCTGTAATTTGAAAATCTTTTTAATATATATATATATATATATATATATATATATATATATATATATATATATATATATATATAAAACTTTACTCTGCTTATTCTATAATGGTCCATCTTGAACGCTCGTCAGCATCTATTAAAAAGAGATTAATCTTGTTTGCGAAAAAATTTTTTTTAATCGAGTCAATTTATATGGAGGTTATATATACATATAGTAATTCCATGTCAAATTGATTTGTTTTTGATCGATTCAGGCTTTGAACATGTATAGGTTTTAATAAGTAATATATGTCGGAAATTAATACGTTAATAGTAAGGGCCCTTAATATGTTAATAGTAGATATAACATGTATATGTTCAAAAATTTTAAATTTTATTTATAAAAGAACAATGTATAAAAATAAATCTATTTATAGATAGTATAAAGCCTAAGTAATAATGATTCATAACGGTATTGTAATTTAAGCACCCTTATTCATTATTAATTTGTCGATTTTTTATTGCGAGTATATTTTTAAAACTTTTTTAACGGCTCTATAAATGACTAAATTGAGGTAATTATACACATCCTGATGGCTACTGTAAACGAGGCGCTTTTTAAATTTGAAACGATTATTACAATAATTAAAATTAAATATAGCTAAAGCTTCTTTATAACATTGAACGAGCTTTCAAATGTAATATTTGAACATAAAATATTAAATAAACGTTGCCACTTATTATTCATTACCAAAGCTTTAGTATATCAGAAAATGGCAATTTGAAAAATCGACTTATATAAACTTAATTATCAACAATTGAGCGCAGGCTACATTGGCTTGTAATCCTTAGATGTTGTTACAATATAAATTTATAGTTTAGCAATCAGATATAGGATTTCATACTTTGCTGCTCAGCCTGTACTACTCTCGCTCTCTCTCTCTCTCTCTCTCTCTCTCTCTCTCTCTCTCTCTCCGCATTAGGTCAAATGTATTCAAACAATACAGAACGATCTAAGCAATCTCGACTCCGACCTAAAATGCGTTAAAAAAGGGACGTTACAATACACAGCCACCCGTACACACATATAACACGCTTCGTTCCACCAACAGACAACCTCATCGATCCGCTCAAGCGTTTATTCTATATATATATATATATATATATATATATATATATATATATATAAATATACATACATACATACATTGACCAAAAGGTCATGCTTCCATTGTTGCTGCAGCGCGCAGCAATGACAGAGCAAAAGTCCAGGGGCGTCATTGCAACATTTCTTTGTGTTTGGTATTTTTGCTGCCTCCGTTCCGCCCCGAACGATCACAGATTTTCAATTCACACTTAGAAGTTTTAATTCTTTTAATTCTGCTTGCTTCGAAAATGAAATATTCTTACAGTAATAATATCTAAAAAACGGTCTCTCTCTCTCTCTCTCTCTCTCTCTCTCTCTCTCTCTCTCTCTTTCAGAATAGTAAAAATTGATATTTTCTCAAATTTTCTTCTTTACCGATAATAAAATGTTCGCATCAAATGAAATATTCACGACAATGTTGGCATATAAATTCAAGAAATTGCATATCATCCGATAGTTCAATTTGGAAGTATAATATATAGTTCAGTATTTAGGCTTGGTATCGACGATTTTTTGCATGGTTTTTACACGCAGACCTTCAAGATATAACTTTTGACGCTCTCGAGTCGATAACCAGCCATCCCAGTCCGAGGGCGGCTCCGGCGACGACGACGACGATGATAAAATACATGCGCGCGCGGAGACGGCGCGACGCAGCAGAAGAGGCGGGCTCCGCGGCGGCGCGAACTTGAATCGCCATATCAACCCCGCGCTCGCGGGTCAATAATATACGCTACAGAGAGCTATACCGCCCAACCGCCACCCACCCACCCACACACACACACACACTTTCATTCGACTATCTCGTTGAGAAACCTGACAAGCGCGCATCCTCTCTCGCGGATCTTGGCGCGCGCGCGCGCGCGCGCGAGGGCTAACCCATTGACCTGCGTGGCTATCGATGGTCGTGTGGCCGCTGATGTTTTCCCGACCCCTATATATATATATATATATATATACTTGCCCAAGAGAGATAAATGATGACATGCAGTGATAGAGGGGGGGGGGGAGCTATTGATTCTATTAGGCGGAGCGCACGTACCGCTGTTTAAATTGGTTATATACTGGGACTTGATGACGCCGCAGCCCAGGGCGTTGATGAGCGGGCCAGACGACGACGATGTCGACGACGACGCGTTGCTAAGGTGATGGAAGGGCACAGCAAAATATTGTGCACACGCACACATGCACGCATGCGCGTGTGTGTAAACGAACGTATACAGTCTTTAATACTTTGAGACTCTCTGCGCACGCTCGAGTTCGAGAAAAATTTTGTTTTAGCGCTGTATATGTATATATTTAGCATATAAGTATTTATTTATACAGATAACGCAACGGGGGGACAGATGCATAATAATGTTCAACGTTATTCGACGAATAATTATGTACACGTATGCCTACGTTAAATGGAGTAAAGTTAGTTTCTTTATACAATTAATAATAAATTTGGTTAAAGAAGCCATTAGACTATAATTCGATGATTTTTACGACATTTCCTAATTCGATCTTAAGGGCCGTCCATATACAAATTATGTAGGACGTATGCGCCGAGCGATAATGTGGACCACGCTCCTCCCATGTATAATGCTTCTTTTGTAGATCTGGGCGGAGGGGGTGGAAAATCAATGGACTCTCGCTCATGCTGGCGTATGAAAGTATTATTATATACGTAAACCCAAATAATATGTTAAGAATCTTTACAAGTAAAAGGAGAAATTATGTACTTAAATGTCGATGAAATTATTTACGTTTTTTTTTTTTAATTTGTTCACTAAAGTCAGGACATTTTGTATGCACGTACATATATTAATTGCAACTACTTGAAACTTGCATGCGATTTCGTTTCTGTTTAATTCTTTTGTTTTTTTTTTTTTATACTTCACTTATACCTATATCAGGCGACGTTGTTCTCTTTAGATTTCTGTAATTTTCAAGCCATCAAATGGCGTTGCTGGATTTAAATGGAACGTATATAAGTATTTTATTTTTAACATATAATGACAATGCAAGAAACTGCATAATCGCGCCATTCCTTTAATCTGATATTTTCTTAATGTGTAAATTTTTATATAGGTGGTCCATTGAGTTTAATAAGTCTTTTTTTATATACGTTTTAATTGTATTTAATTCAATAACGGACAGCTTCGTTTGCAACGAACTGCTAGAAATTTTATTATTCATCTGTTATATATGATATAGTTCGAATTTTTATTATCAATTAACGTATTGCACTTATGGTTCTGCTTGTTTGCGATAACATATAACGCAGAACATATTTGAATTAGCATCCTGATATATAGTAAGTTTCGTAATTTTGCGCGAGTATATTATTACAGTTGTCGTTCTTTGAGAGAAAGAACCTATACACACGTATATGTAATAAAGGGCGCGAATTTTCGACGCGGCTCAAAAGCCCCCCCCCCCCTGGGCCGCGCGTCAAGTGCTGGCGGACGTTTCGCCGCTAATTGAAAATACACCGATGTACCTTTCCACACGTAAGAAATCGTTTAATTTTAGTCTCGTTGCACTGTGTGTGCGAGAAAGGCGCGCTGACGAAGGGGGGGGGGCGATAACTGCGCCGCACGATTCAATGCATCATTATCGAAATTGCGAGATGTGCATGGCGTCGCGTCTATGTAAGTTTTAGTACGATTTGACACTAAATCGATTCGAAATACTGCCGTTGGGTGGCAACTGGTAACCTATACTGAATAATTCATAGGAGGTGGATCAAAAGTAGGCTTTGAGATACCATATATATATATGCATATAGAAACTTGGATGAATAGCTCTGATAGAGCTAGAATTTTATAAGAGAATTTTGAATTTTATATTTCTATGCAATAAATGCGATCAATTAAAATTTCAACGAGAACAAAATTAACAACAAAAACTGAATATTTGAAAAAGTTCATTTAAAATGAAATGAAAGAAAAGATTGGATTTAAAGTCATTCGGAATTTAATAACGAATGTCATAAAATGTATTAAAAATCTTAAATTTTTTGGTAGTATAGAAACAATTTTTATCCTCCCATCAGCTAATTTAAAGTTAAATAGGCAAGTGTATATATATATATATATATATATATATATATATATATATATATATATAAAAACTTAGATATCAAGCGTTTGCGTATATATATATATATATATATATATATATATATATATATAGAGAGAGAGAGAGAGAGAGAGAGAGAGAGAGAGAGAGAGCACTTATTATATATTAAGCAGGATGAAGTTACAAATATACGTCGTTCACTGATATTTACATTTCGTAAATACTAAAATTACTTTCATCTTTCACGATCAGAAATTAAATCAAATTATTACATTTTTTAGCCATTAATTACAATATAGCTTTCGAATTTTTTGGATTTAAAAATGGTAGACCTATAAATTTTAAATAATTGAAATCAATATTTTATGAAATCTCAATTCATTTTTTCATATAAAAGTATCAATAGTCAATAGTGCTCTCAATAGTTTTTAGTCTCCATTTATATATAGTTTGAATTACGTCCACGTGGAGAAATAAAATAAATTTAAACCAAATTGTATAAGCTGTACGCGAATTGCACTTTTAACTTTTTATGAAAAAATTTTATTTATCTAATTTTATCATACGTTTGTTATTAGTGATAACAAATCAATTTTATATCGCTTCGTATATTAAATTTATTGTTTCATAATTCATGTGAAATGATTTTTATTATAAAAGTAGAACTCACAAAGAATGTGGCAATAAACAACGATATATATATATATATATATATATATATATATATATAATTTGTTTATATATACACGTAAACTTATTTTTACGTGTATAGTATATTGCAACTGATTTTTGATAAAGAAAATGTTATCGCTATGAATAATGACTATTTAATTAAAAATATTCGTTCGAATAAAAAATAATTTATGTTAGTTTTAATAAGCTATTCATTACTTTGACTATGCGTTTATAAAGTTGAAGTGTAAACGAGATAACAAAAATAAAATATAAAAATGTATTTATAGTATTTAATATACTTTTTAATTAAAGTTGGGCAATGGAATGCCGTTTCAAGCATTCGGTTTTCCTTAAACTTGACCTCATATAAAAGTTAGATTGTATGAGTAGTTCATATTGATTGGTATCGGTAAATTCAATTAATTTTTTTTTTTTTTCAAAACCGCACGTGCACACGTGAGTAAATATATACAAGAAAACATTGACTGACGGATTGTCATTAAAAATGTCTCAGCTTCTTTTTCCTCTCGTACGATATATGTAAATATAATTTCAAACACCTGCACACCGGAATAGCTTTACTTATGGATTTCTTTGCCTTTGAAGGCCGGTAAAAAAACATATGAGACTTTTTCGGAAAAAAATAATGTTATATATATATATAGAAAGAGAAAGAGAGAGAGAGAGAGAGAGAGAGAGAGAGAGAGAGAGAATAGATGAAAGAAATAATAGCCCATACAAAACTGAAACGGTGCTCTCAAAACTTTCATACGCGAAAAACATAGTGTCAATGACCCTATTTTTCTTTATCTTTAGGCTTCTCTCTTCTTTCTCTTTCTATATATATATATCTGGACTCCTCTCTTCCTCATTCGCTGTTTATATATTATACATGTAACTTTTTATTCCGGAATTCATTTGTGCAGTCTCTCACTTTCGAACAATTGGAAAGTCCAGAGAGAGAGAGAGAGAGAGAGAGAGATTCACATAGTAGGCGCGTCTAATGTTTAATTGTTAAAAATTATTATTGGCGATTTATGAATAGCGGTGCATAATCTCCTGTACTAAATACAGATAATGAAATTGGAACAGTAAAAAAGCTTACGGAGAAACGCAAATTTTAAATTTCAAAAAAAGTATTCAAAATATGATGTGTGTGTGTGTGTACATATTGTATATATTATATATAAATTTTATCTTTTCGATAATAAGTAGACAGTATTACCGAGAATTTGAGGAGTTTAAGATTTATTTCAATACAGATAATATGAGTATAATAGGAAGTACGTACAAAATCCAAATTCTGTGACCGTTAAATACGTTTATTATGGTTTAAACAGAGGGGCAAAAATTATAAGATTAAATTTTTATTTCTATTAAATTTTTTATTTCTAGATTTATTTATTTTTTTATATTTGCTTAAAGATAATTCTCTCTGTTTGTAACAAAATAAATATGTTTAACAACAATATCCTCAATTTTGACCTCATTTGATACATTAGTTTCATTGAAATCCTACGATCAATGAATTTGGATTTTCTACGTACTTTAGAAGATTAATAGAATTTGCGATATATATATATATATATATATATATATATATATATATATATATATAATTAATTTAATAATTAATATATTCAATAATTCCTATCATATCTTCAGAACATGTGCATTTAACTAGGTCTTAAGCTTCTCAAAATATAAGATCCTCATAATAATGTCTCTTTATTATAGGAAAGACAGGTTTTATATACCATATTAATATTATATTACAGAAAAATTGTTTCATTTTGTAATTTAAAAGTGGGCTGTCCCCCACTGGTCGTATAAAAAGTACGATGAGAGCAACATATGCATGCATGTTCTCTCTTTGCATACAAATATACTTTTGAAATATAGAATGGAATTTAGGAAGAGGATTCTTATTGCATAGTATGTATTCATTTTATACATGCGATTCACTCTGGTGAAATAATTCGGTTATAAATATAGTAATAATTTCAGATAGACTTTCAAAAAGCACACACACCCAATTTTGGTTGAAATTTTGTACATTTATGTTTTTCGGGATATTGATTACGAACATCCAAGTGGCTTTTGGCGCAAATTGAATTTTCACGCCGAAAACCATAAGTATAATACATTTTTGAAATTATGATTTTATCTTGGAAAATAAGAAAAATTTCTTTAAATATTTCAAACAAATATTATAGAAATCATTTAAATATATCTTTGTTATATGAGATTATTTGTTTGTTCTACAAGCAATTTTTCCTAAGTAAAATGCGTGCAGAGGTTTCTATATTAAGTATTTGGGAGACTGAAGTTAGAGACGTAAGCCAATAAGAAAAAAATTCTATTATAGATAAAATTTGTATAAAACCAAAAACAATCAATGCTGTCCCCTTTTTATGGTACCTTAACTGGTTCTTAAGATCTATACGTTTAACGCCAAACAGGTGTTGGTGCACAAGGCGCGCAACGTCATTTGGCCACATCAATGCCGATACTTCAGGGGACCCCGAGAATAATTCTTTCAGTTTCTCCAGAAATATCGCTTCCAGCCAAAAAATTTCTAAAAGAAAAAAATATGTATTTTGAGGAGATCAACAATTATGACTTTTCTTATTTTCCGAGATAAATTCGAAAGACAGTCATTTTATGTTTTTTTTTTAAGGATTTCACCATGAAAATTCAATTTGCGCCAAAAACCACTATGACATTCGTAATTAGCACTGTAAAAAAAACATAAGTATATAAATTTTTAGAAAATTCGGGTGTGGGCACTTTTTAAAAATTTATCCAGAATTTCTTTCGGCCAATATATACTACATTCTCTTTTAGCAATATACGTGTGAAATACATTTTTATATGAGTTATATTAAAGAAATATATTCAAATCGTTTATTATTATATTTTTATACTATATAAAATATTTTAATTGCAAACGAATTGATGATTTGCAACTCGATTGCAAAAAAATCTCATTTCTCGATCGACTCTAGCTGCATCCCATCGTCTTTAATCATTAACAGCTTTCGTTCCTTGCGTATATTATATAAATAAAACGACGGATAAGTTCAAAGGATATCTAAGAGGAGCGATCTGCTTGTGCGTGCGTGCGTGCGTGCGTGCGTGCGTGTATCATATATAACATGTTTTCTCAAAATAAAAAAAATTTCAGGCATATATACACACACGCGGGCATAGCTCTCCTGCTACACCACAAAGATAGATATATATATGCGACGCACTGTACACATCTCGCGTTGTGAAAAAGCGCGCGATAAAATCTAAACGCATACCGCCCGCGTTTCATCTCTCCTTTTATTATATATATTACACACGCCTGAATCACGGGTGGACGTCCGTTTTGCGTTATCGAGTTTCCTCTGACTCGCGCATATATAACACACATCACGCGTGCTTAGAGATGCCTGCAGATATATGGTATGCACATATGCGTGCGCGCGCGCGCGCGCGTGTGCGTGTGTGTGTGTGTGTGTATCTATATATATAGCGATAAGTAGGAAATCGAGTTCATTGCCGTCGACGACGACGACGACGACGGCGATCGGCGGCGGTACACCATCCCATCATCAGAGCCGCACGACAAGCGACAGTGAGAGAAAGAGAGAGAGAGAGAGAGAGAGATATTCTGGTGTAAATTCTCAGTTATATGTGTGGGGGTTGTTTGCATATATACACATGCAGACTACTGATATGATATCTAGTTAATATATGCGTACAAGAATGAAATATTGAAAAAAAAGAAAAATATGCTGGGCTCTAATATATATATATATATAAACGTCGCCGAACGCGGAAGCAAATCGCACGCGCATCGGACTTTCGCTCGGTATTATAAGAATAACATAATTATGATATTACTATATATTAGGTATGCAGCTCACTTCCCGCCCGCTGTGTTTTTTAGCGATTCGCTTTTCTCACTGTTTCTATAAAAGCACAAACACACATAACACGCGCATATTATTGACCTGATAATGCTTGTCTTTTTGTTCTCAACTTACATTTTCCTAAATTTTACTCTTTTCTTTGTTATTAGTTTTTTTTTTTTGTTTTGTTTTGCATTGTCTCCCCCCCTCATGCATTTCTGACTTTTACAGAGTACGCCGAATTTCTACACTGCAAGGGAAAAAAGTTCGTGGACTTCGACGAGGTGCGAAGAGAAATCGAGGCGGAAACCGACCGCATAACCGGCAGCAACAAAGGCATCTCCAACGTACCTATCAATTTGAGAGTCTACTCGCCCAACGGTGAGAAAGAACTAGAGAGATTTTTTACGTTTTTCCCGTTCTATTTTTCCTCCCCCCCCCCTTCTTTTTCCACATTTGCGTTTCGATATTTTCACCTCATTTTAAAGCGCCCCCTACCCCCGCTTTACTCTCCCCGTTCTCTTTGCTATCTCCCAACTAGTCCCAACTATCTCTCATGTACTACTTTTGAAACTTGCTCCAGTATATGAACTCAAGTAAAAAGTTATTTATAATAATTATCAGCTTTCAACTTTTACTACAGATACATTGAAATGATGAGAGAGTATATAATCGTTAAAGCTATAACAAGAGATATTTTTATATTTGTAGAGAAAATAATGATATTATCAAAGTAAAATCTTGAGTATATAAATAAAATTAAAATGAAAATAATGAAGGTTAATATTATATTTTCTGAGATATTATTTTAAATTACTTGAATAAAATATATATATAACACTGAAATTAATATCATCTAAACAAAATGTAAGATTTATAATATATGTTTAATATATATTTAAATTTGTAATCTATATGATTTCAAAGTTGTATAAAGAATATTTTAGAATTTATCTTTAAAAAAGGCTTTACATAAAAAAAATATACATAAAACTTCTAGAATAAAACAAATCCAAAAAAGTCTTTTACTATCTTTTTCTTTGAAGTAGTAACACAAAAATAAAACAAAATTAACATTTGATAGTGAAATCATTTGATGCATATATAATAATTTAATTATTATACTGTCGCACCTTCGAATAATGAAAAAAATATATGTTGTTTAAATATTATAAAATCTATGTAATTTCTTTCTAAAGCTTAATGCAAAAAATGAGGAAAAATATATTGCTTTTTTCATCTGTGGTTATATTCTATACGACTAATTCATTATTTATTTTTTGCAGTTCTCAACTTGACTCTCATTGATTTGCCTGGCTTGACGAAGGTGCCGATCGGCGATCAACCGGCGGACATCGAGGCTCAAATTAAAGGAATGATTTTCCAGTTTATCAAACGTGATAATTGTCTGATATTAGCCGTAACGCCTGCAAATACCGATTTAGCCAACAGTGATGCTCTTAAACTTGCCAAAGAGGTTGATCTTCAAGGTAAGGATACTTAAATTTTAAAAAATAAATAATGTAATAAATTCATTTGTTTTTAATTTATTATTATGGGAAAGATTATAGAAATTATATAGCAAAATCTGATGCTATGGATTAAATTATTTTTAGGCGTGCGTACTATTGGTGTTATTACCAAGTTGGATCTTATGGATGATGGTACTGATGCAAGGGATATTTTGGAAAACAAATTATTACCTTTACGGAGAGGTTACATAGGTGTAGTAAATAGAAGTCAAAAGGACATTGAAGGTCGTAAAGATATTAAAGCAGCTTTAGCAGCTGAACGAAAATTTTTCTTAAGGTATCTAAAATAATATGAAAAGAAAGCTAATCGTAAAAGATTTATAATTTTGGAATATGGATGAAAATGAGTAATATATTAAACAGAAATTCTAATTTTCCAGCCATCCTTCATATCGTCACTTAGCAGATAGATTAGGTACTCCATATCTACAGCGCGTTCTTAATCAACAGCTGACGAACCACATTAGAGATACACTTCCCGCATTGCGAGATAGGCTCCAAAAACAGCAGCTTGCTTTAGAGAAGGATGTAGAACAATATAAGCATTTCAGGCCAGATGATCCTGCTATAAAAACAAAAGCCATGTTACAGTAAGTCACTTCCTGGATTGATATTCAAATAGTTAATAAAGGAGCTTTTGTGCTGGTATTATATGTAATCCTATAAATTCACGTTGTATACACAAGATAATTATAATTTATCGTTTATGTGTTATATAATTTTTATTAATTATTATTTATTAATTTCTGAAGAAAAAATAGATCATTCTTATTTCTTTTTAGATTACTTCTTTATGGGTGGAGGGTCCTGAAATTTTAGAGAAATTTTTGTTTTGTTTTTCAGATCAATTCAAATGTTTCTGTAGGTATCCTGTTTTTCCTTCTTTTGGGTGCCCTCTAATCAGTTGTGTGCTCATTTTGCATGACATATATTAATCACTTTAATTTTATAATTTTTTGTTGATAACATGTGCATGTAATGGTATTTATTATTTAGAAAACAATTAGTAAATAATTGCACATTATAGAATGATAATGCAATTATTACAATATAAATTTCAATGTATAAATATATAAATGAAATATATATTTTTAATGGTATTAATATTAACTGGTATCCTAGTAAAAATGATTTTACTTTAAATAAAAATAATTTATATTTGAATTTATAATTGAAATACAAATTTTAGCCATAATAATTGAATACTAAGATTTTAAATAAAATACTTCGTATTAAAATAAAAAAATGTATGTTTTTGAGATTGTTTATAATAAAAATAGTTAAATTAAAACGTCACCTTCTTTTAATATTTTATAAAAATTTTAAATAAGAATAACTATGTTATAGTTTTATTTGATCACGCAACTTATCCGAAATAAAGAGAAACGGGTCCAAAAGTCATTTAAATACTTGAAAAAATATTTCAATATTAAATATCAAATGAATTTTATCTAAATAAAGAGTAACATTTAAAAGTTTTACACAAATAATATCATGGCTCTCTACCCCTACAATTAACACTGACTAAACGATACATTCTTCATTCGATTAAAAGTAAGTTGTTTTTAAGGATGATACAACAACTACAGTCAGATTTCGAAAGAACTATTGAAGGATCTGGTTCAGCTCAAATCAATACTATGGAGCTTAGCGGTGGTGCTAAGATCAACCGCCTTTTTCACGAGCGGTTCCCATTCGAAATTGTTAAAATGGAATTTGATGAGAAAGAATTACGCAGAGAAATCGCTTTCGCTATTAGAAATATACATGGTTTGTACATTAGTTGCTACTTATTAAATATGTAGATAATTTACTCAAATTAAAGACTACAATATTATTGTAATTCAATTAATTCAATATGATTAAATAATATTACTAATATAGTTATTTAAGATTAAACGATCTATTGAAGTTTTAAAATAATTAAATACCTTTGTGTGAAATTTAAAAAAATTAGTTACTTTGTAACAGTACATGAACAATTTTAACAGAACAGTTTTAACAATTTAAATTCAAATACCAAATGTATCATAGTCTATTGATGTTTATGAGGTTTATGATGGATCGATCACTAGAATAAAAAACTAGTATTTTATTTACAAATACGTCATAAGCCTCCAGTACTGATGAGCACTATTATTGAAAATACAAATAAAGTGATGTTAAATAATAATAATAAAAATATATTTGTTTAATAATATTCAAGATGGACAATATTAAATATGAATCTTAATGTATTTTTTAGGTATTCGAGTTGGTTTGTTTACACCTGACATGGCTTTTGAAGCTATCGTCAAAAAGCAAATAAATAGGCTCAAAGAGCCTAGTCTTAAATGTGTGGACCTAGTCGTTCAAGAACTTAGCAATGTTGTGCGTATTTGTACAGACCGGGTAAGTTGAAGATAAATATATATTTTTTATTCTTTTAGATTTTAAACTTAAAAAAACTAATAACGAAAATATGTTTTCTATTATTTACTAATGACTCGATCAATAACTAGAATTTTTACTGATATTACAGATGTCACGGTATCCTAGATTACGAGAAGAAACAGAACGTATTATTACTACTTATGTTAGGCAACGAGAACAGATGTGCAAAGAACAACTTGTTCTTCTGGTAGACTGTGAACTCGCATACATGAATACCAATCATGAAGATTTTATCGGCTTTGCAAAGTAAGGATATCTTTAATTCTTTCTAACAATACTTAGATTAAGAAAATGAAAATATTAATATTTACATTACATCTTAAACAAGTAGCTTTGCACATACAACAAACTATTTTTCTAATTACATTTTGAAAACTACACCCATATATACCGCATTGATTTTGCACATATGCAAATAGATAAATAAATCATTCACAATATTTATTTATATCATTATAAATATTTTGCTAACCAAGCCTTTTTTGTAAATTATGAAATAAAGCGAAATTTTCTTTATTTCCTTAGAATTGTAGAATATTTCACATTAATAAATTAATTTTTCATTCATTAAATAATAAAAATTTGAGCTGAAATATTTTTGTTTTTCCACTTGTGCGATCTAGCATGATTGTATAGGAATACTATTTAAAAAACGCGCAGTTATAAAAAATAACATTTTTGTTAATAATTTGCGTATATTAGATTTGCATATTATAATACAGCTTAGTGGCAATTGTTCTACTGACAAATTTCAATATGTGCAGCACCACACGAAAATCCTCGCACAACTCTTAATTTTCTTTAACTCTAAATGATGCATGTCTCGCTAAGGCCACTTTGCTTGACCATCTTTAATCCCACTTTGATTCTTAAATCTTTATTTGACTTTTTTGGTAACAGCACATTTAGATGGCACATTTTTTTAGCAATAGCTTGCCTTTTATTAGAAAAAGTTCACTGTTTTTTTTTCTTTTTTTTTTTAATAAAATACATATTCATTTGATGTAGAGTTTTTATTATAATACTTTTTATTAATTTTTAAGAAAATTTATTGCAATAATATAGATTTCATAAGACTATGAGAAAGTCAATTTTTAGTTACCGACTAAATAAAATACAAAACGTACTTTAATTACTCTCTAATTTGCATTTGGTTTTAGAATAAATATTATGATGGGATTATTATTTAATCTTATACATTTTATAATAAAAATTCATTTGTAATTACTAAAATGAAAATCTTTAATTTATAACTTACTCTTCAAAGTTTTTTATTAATAGTCGATAACTAATCGACTTATTCTCATTAACGTATTATTATAGTTATAACAAATAAAGTGGCTTTAATTTCTAATAAATCCTAATTTATTAAGTTTACATAAGTTTAGAAAGAGAATTGAGATTTGATGTCCTAATTCGCTTTTTTATAGAAATTTAAGCAAATTTTCAATCAAAATAAACCAAATTTATCATTGTAAATAAAGCTGTCTACTTTACTGTATCTATTACTTATGCTTAATTAATTAAATTTTAAATAACAATTCATCGTGTTTTCACTAACCATTCTCTCACTTTATCATGTCAATCTTTCTATTTTCATTGCCCATGTTGTACTTCACAAATAAAAACAATGATTTAATTACACCGGCAGCGCGGCAGCCAGTAGCTATAATGCAAGGTAAGAGAGACAATTAAACATGCATCAAAGTCGGAAAATTTTCATTGCGATTTTTTATTTTTGCCCCTTTTCTCATTTCTCTGTACATATTTCACTTTTCATAGTATATTCAAATATTTTTGTCAGTTTCTTTGCACACAAATATTATTTTCTATGTTTATATTGATTTTTCTTTAATTTGTTAACAGTCTTACTGCATTGCAGCATATGATTTGTTTTATATATTCAGAAAATAAAAAATTAAGTGCAAAATGTTCATTATTGTTTAAAAGTACTTCATTTTCAATTTTTAAAAAAATACATTTTAAATCCCAAATAAATTTTTGTTTTTATTTACAGTTATGTTATTCTGTTATATATTGTATTAAGTTATTAGCTTTAGTGAGATGAGCAAATGACATTAATTAAATTAAATTTTATTTATGGTTTGAATAAATTAATTTTATATGCTGGTTTTGCACTTTGTGTTTTTCTGTATGAATGTAGCTTAAAGTATGTTATTTGTTTGAGTGTAAGTATTTATTTAGTTTTTAAAATCTAATATAATGTTAAAAGCTGTAAATGAAATATTCACTTTTCTTATGATCATTTACTTGCAGATTTGTAGATTAATATTTACAATTAATATTAATAAATTTTTATAAATTAGTTATAATTGTGAAATTGATAGTTCTTGACATACAAGTGAAAAATTATGTTATCTTAATAAAACATAATTTTATCAAAGAAAATGTATGAAAATTGACTACTTTTGACTTTACTAGAATTATATTTATTTTCATATTTGGTCATAGATGAAATTATATAGTTTGGATGTATGATTGAAATACTGTTGTTTAGAAATTATTTTAACGTTAAAAAAAAAATTAATCTCGAATCAACTTTAAATCTTAATTTTTAGTAATTTAAACAGTTATATGCCTGTTCTACGTGTATAAAAAAATTAATGTATTTTTAAAGCCGTTAAAAAATAGATATTTAAATCCTTAAAAGTTATTGGATAAGGTGGTTCGCTATATAGTTTTGGAGTCAATGAGATCCTATGATGATAATTTTTTCTCTGTTAATAAGTTTTTATACATTGTACTTATGTCAACAGTTGTGAACTAAATTAATAAATATTTTTATTGGTCTTACAGTCTTTATATAATAATATACGAGGCTAATATAATGACAGTCTGACTGTCATAACAAACAAAGTATAACTTAAGATTTCTAGTTATAGACCATAAGACCGATAAAAATATTTATTAATTTAATAAATTTTTAGTTAAAGAATATACATTTTCTAAACTAATAAATAGTTTATATTTGAAATCATTTATAATTTTATTTAAATTTTTTTACCTTATAAATATTATCAAACATTGGTTTAGAAGTACTGTTGGTTTTTCTTCATGCACCGTGATATAATGAGTAGTATTTTTAAATTATTTTTGCAATGTTTCATGAATTTTAAACAAATTATTTGAAAACTTAAGATTTCTAGTTATAGAATATTTGTAATTCAAGTTTTTGTTATACAATAAACAAATTACTAAAAAAATTAAAAAATTTTTATGATAAGTATAAAGTTGGATGTTTGCTATTCTATAACCTTGTTATAAATATTATTTGCAAAATACGTGAACCATCTTAAATAAAACAACATAAATTACTATTATAAATTAAATTTAATTATTACATTATTTTAATTTTTACATTAATTTTAAACAATTGAAATTATTAGTAATTATATATTACTTTGTCACAAATATTACAATAATTATGTCATTAATTTATTTTTTGTGAATTAAATGGCATATGGGTAGTATATTCTGCACAGATATTACATTCTGAATTGATAACTAAATTTTGATAGTTTTTTTCATTAAAAGATTTTTATTCAAATGATGACAATTATTCGTACTATACACATCTCTTTTTGTTTCAAATTATATTCTATGTTAGTAGTGCATAGGAAAAGTATACCAGACTCAGAGATAAGCAGTTATTAGCAAAAGTATTATACAGAATAATAAATAATATTACATGATAATTATTAAAGTTAAAATAGAGTATTAGCTTACTTATTATTTATCGGTACAGCTTTTGACAAATAAAAGATTAACAAATAAGGCATGGCAGCATAATTGCATACTATAGATTCCTCTTAAATACACTATCGACACAAAACTGCTTTTTAGTTGAAATTTAATTTTATTTATATAACAATTAACATTAAACAACTAATAAACATTCAATTAAACAATAATATTAATAATACCAAAATGATAAAATAAAATAAACAATACTTCTGTTATAATGTAAACTTATAAAACAACAAATTTATAATAAAAGTGAAATTAAATTACCAAGGATGAAAATATTTAGTTTATTGCTAGCTTATCGATGCTTACAAAATAGATGTCTGAAATTTAACGATTGTTACTGAATAAAAGTGATAGATAAATAATTTGCGATTAAAAATTTTAGCGGCTTTTTAAAGTTATTGGTCGAGAAAATTTTTTTTCAATGTTTTATTAAATAGCAATCTTTTTTCTTCTCTTTCTCTTTTATCGTTCTTTCATTTTGTTGCTAGTCCGCAGCTTATATTGTAAACAGTAATAGATTTTTTTGACAATGACAGTGCGCGCAGTTTCTACTCATCGCTATGCTTTTATGATATTGCATCTTACCGAACTGCGATTTCACAGTATAACGTTCTTTCTGTTGCAGTGCTCAACAATCGTCGGAGAATGCAGTAAAGGCTGGCCGCCACACACTTGGAAATCAGGTCATACGCAAGGGCTACATGTGCATACACAATCTCGGTATCATGAAAGGTGGTTCCAGGGACTACTGGTTCGTTCTCACTTCCGAGAGTATTTCCTGGTTTAAAGATGAAGAGGTAATGTCTGTCATTTCTTATTTTTATAATTCTTCATTTTTTAATTTGCAATTAGTTTAAAGTCGTATACGGAGTAAACCAAAATAACAATTTATACATATGTATGAATAAGTTATTAATTAAGACTTATTTCATTTTAGGAAAGGGAAAAGAAGTACATGTTACCGTTGGACGGACTGAAGTTACGCGATCTCGAGCAGGGCTTTATGTCTCGCCGTCATTTATTCGCATTGTTCAATCCCGAGGGTAGGAATGTTTATAAAGATTATAAGCAGCTCGAATTGAGCTGCGAAACTCAGGATGATGTTGACTCGTGGAAGGCGTCCTTCCTTCGTGCTGGAGTGTATCCTGAAAAGCAAACAGAACAGGCAAATGGTGATGGTGAAGTAAGTGAATTTCATCGCGTACCTTTAACATTATTTACAATCTGCGAGCGTGAAGTAAAGTAAAATTTTTTATTACATTCATGAAGTTATTATTAACTTGCAATAATGCGAGTTCCTAGCATTGCGTGAATTTTTATGTAACATCTGTGCAGAATTTTGGTTGTAATTTATTAAAAGAATTTGGAGATGGATTGGATTTCACATTCATAAACTTTTTCTAACTCTGGAAAGGGTCTATGTTTTATATTTTAAGGAAGTTATTTGAATTAAATATTAATCAATGTATGCCTTATAAAAATACATTTAAAATTATCACATGTAAGATTATTATAAACTTCAAAGATAGACTTTTTTATTATTTGAATTTGATATTTTTTATTTATTTTAGGATCCACTGGCGAGTTTAAAAGTAATTGTAAATTTTATTACCAATTAAAAAATATAACTGAGTGATAGTGTTGTCTAACAAAGTTGAAATTTTGTTTTCTTTTTAGTAGGAATTAAAATGTAAAAGTATGCTATTTCAGACATCTATTTAGATTTCTAATTGTTTTGAACAATTACCTAAAGAATATTTTAATTTAGCAATAGATTAACCAAACATTTGCTACAGCTTAACTTTCTTCTAATTTAAAATTAATTTTTTTCCTGAATCTGTATCATCTAAAGGAAGGATATGAGGTTCGTACCGTGAGGTAGTTTTGAAGGTGTTTTAAAAGTATTTTGTACACGTTACAATATACACATATTTCTCAGCACATGCACTCCTGACAATGCTAGTCTACCTGAACAACTTAATACAAAACATTTTAAGATTGCAATTCTTATATAACTGTAGTTTCTATCTGCTTATCGACTTTTAGTAATTACTATTAGTTTTTCTTTACATTGAGTGATTAGTTTTTATGGATTTTGAACTCTCTAATATTAAATATATATATATAAATTTTGAATGGGTTAATTAATCTACAATAGCAAGAAAAAATAGCACTTTTAATTTTATGAATATTGAGAATTATATTTATATATATATATTATTAATACAGAGTTAGATTTACATATTTTTAATACTTTTATTCTAATTGATTGATTAATTCTGTAGTCTTATAATTTCTATCCAAAAAAATATTTATTACATTAAATATTTAAATAAATTTAGGGAGGCAATGAAGCACAATCATCTATGGATCCTCAGTTGGAACGACAAGTAGAAACAATTAGAAACTTAGTCGACTCCTACATGAAGATTGTAACAAAGACAACTAGAGACTTAGTTCCAAAAACAATCATGCACCTAATTATTAATAATGCCAAAGATTTTATTAATGGTGAGCTATTGGCCCATCTTTATGCAAGTGGAGATCAGGTAATTTTACTAATATGTAATGAATAAAACATATGACAATTAAATTAAATATTTAAAAATTCCAGTCATCTATGATGGAAGAATCTCCTGAGGAAGCACAAAAACGTGAGGAAATGCTGCGGATGTACCATGCCTGCAAGGAAGCTCTTCGAATAATTGGTGATGTGTCAATGGCTACCGTTACGACACCAGTACCCCCTCCTGTGAAGAACGATTGGTTAGCATCGGGTGAAAATCCAAGGTAAACTATTTACTTTTACTTATTAATATTTTTCTTTTTTACTAATTTACTATTTGCATACTTTCTTACTATCTGCTTTACTCTGCATCAATGGTTCAGTCTTGGGTAAGATTTTTTATTTTTGGTTCTCTTGCTTAATTTTGACATATATTAGTAGTTTTTAGTTATTGCATGCCAATTTATATAAAAATATTTTCTTTTTAAAATTTTGTAGTAGGATTTTAATTTGAAAAACTATTGTACTCTAAAAAAGAAATATTTTAATTTGATATTAAAGGTCGAATAATATTTCATTTAAATTATACATTATAAATGAATCTGTAAAATATCAAATTAAAAAATATATATTTACATTTATGTTTTCTTTTATAGAAAACAGATGAATTGCTTATGATTTCTAGCATGTGATTTACAAATACTTAGTTTACAACCATAATGATTTTCAAATGATTTCAGTATATGTATAAAATATTTTTTTTTAATCTTTTAATTGAATATAACTATTTTTATTCTCCAATAAAAAGAATTTTCAATAGTAATATGCAAATTTAATATTTATCCGCTAGGCTTTAAAAGAAGTAATATTTATTACATGTATCATTGATTATACACAAATTATGGAGTTACCTTGCTCATAAATGTAAAAATTAAAATATATTATAATTGTGTTATGTTCAATAGAATGCCATTTTAATTTTTAAAGAAATTTCTAATAAGAAATATCATATTTTTTTAAAGGTGAAGAGTAGTAATATAGATTTTCGTACCATTCAAACAGAAAGATTTTTCTTGAATATTATTAATATTGAATGAAAATTGAAGTAGATGAATTTTAGAATTTATTCAAATAAAACGTATTATTTTTTTATCTATTGAAAATTCTGGAATTATATTGCGTATTATTTATTGTTTATGTTGTACTTTTTTTTAAATTTTTTACAATGACTTGTTTATTATACATTACTTCTATATAATTTTTAGTTAAGTAATTTCAAAAATTAAAATTAATAAATTATTTGAGATAAAATATTTTATGATAGTCAACAATATCAGCATTCAAGTTTTTGATACATCTAAAAATATTATTTGAGATGTATTCAAGGATACAAATTCAATTAATATCAAAATCTTGATGCTTTATAACTATGGTAAGCTATGGAAAGCTATATACAGTTTTTAATGTGGTACAGAAGAAATTTTATTTTAATTCAATGTTATATTTAATAATATATAACCGCAAAAAATGAATTAATAAAATAATAATTTTTTTGCTATAAATTGTTAAATACAATTAAGATTAAAAATGCTTGTACATTGCATTCTAAGTCCTGTAACAGCGATGCCTCCAGTATGCTACTTTGATTCCATTGGCGTGTACTTGCAATAAAATTTTCTTAAATTGGTCTCTTGATTAAAAATCTTGAGACTCCTAATTGCTTAATTGAACTGATATCAGGCTTTCTCCTCCTTCTCCGGGTGGTCCTGGTAGCCGTCCAAGGAATACAGCACCACCCCCAGCAAGTTCACGAGCACCGCCGCCAGTACCAGGAGGCGGCAGACCAGCCCCGGCTATTCCCAACAGACCTGGACCAGGAGCTCCGGCAGTCGGTCGAGCTAACCCTGGTGCCGGTTTACCACCTCCACTTATACCATCGTAAGTTTATCAATTTACGTTCAATCAATTAATTTTACTGCCTATATTTTATGTTTCTTGAAACGAACGGTTCATATTAATTATACATATATTATTAATTAAAAATGACTTACGTTATCTTCTTGAAATTATAACAAAGGACTGTATATTTTCTAGTTCTGAAGGATTATTTTGATTGTGATGTTTAAAAAATAATTAAAAAAAAAAAAAAATTAAATCATTTAAACATGAAATACTAAGTAGTATAGTAGTGTTTTATTTAATAAAGTAAACGAACTAGCGAAAAACAAAGATTTCAAGTATGAAAATCACAGTTGACGAGAAACTTTTTTATGTCCGTAGATTTTTAATTGGATTTTGAATTTTCTAAATAATAAAGGTTTAGGTGCTAACTTTACTTTTTATTGCAGGCGCCGACAATAAGTCTTCGCACTAACACACCTAATTGCTACTAATCCATATATATCCGTTGCATCTAGCTGTTAAAAACAAATTAGTACATAACGGCGTATTTTCACGCAAGTGGTGTTCTTTGTCTGCATATAGTGTAGTAAAAAAATCATAATAACATTGTTAACTCGGGGTGTGCAACTCTGTGACGATTGACATATATCAAAATAAGAAACTGTAACATTAAAAAAAATTTTGTTAATACATAGTATCATTTTAGATTTGTGACTAACTAAAATTACATTTAGAAAAGCAATCCCGCATTTACGCATTTGTGAGGTCCAGTTTTGTATTTATTAAGGTTGATCAGATGTTATTTAAATATTGTAATCGTCAATGAAAACAAAAACGAAAGCTTTTTTGAAATTAGTTTGATTTTATTTTTATATAGTTGACTTCTAGTAAAATTAGAACTATAACTAAATAAATAAACTATAAATAAACTATAGAATATTTATCTAGCATTATTTTTTACGTAAATTATCTTACAAAATAAAAAAAACGGAAGACCTGGAAAGTATATATCTTTCAGAGAATCGCACACCCCTGTCCATATAATTCCGATGGTATCGTTATCTACTAGATGTAGGACAAAATTATGAATATCATTATTACTATTAGGATTGCAATTCTTATTATTAGTATGAAAAACATATGATTTTCCGAGTCCGATCAAGAGCAGGTGCAATATATATTTATCTGTTAAGAAAAAGTAAAAAATTATCCTCGAATTGTACATTAAGGGAAGAGATTATCATTGGTACGATCAAAAATATGTACCGCGAATTGTATATGATACCATGTACATAAATGAATATACAAATATAGTAGATTATTTGTTTGAGCCTGTATCACAAAGCAGATTTTACGCTTTCTAACAGCATGGCATTTCACAGAGAATCATTTTAAATATTTTTTTTTGCTTTCAATGTGTTAAATATGTAGAAGAAAAGGCGAGATTTAAAAAAAAATGCTTGGAACATCAGTGAAGAAAAATTTATTTTTTATCAAATGAAATCATGTAAATTTCTAGATACAATTAAACATCGAAACTGTTAAAAATAGCAAATTAATAGCAGCAATATATATATATATATATATATATATATATATATATATATATATATTTGCTTCTTTTTTTGTTTATTTAATAATGCATTTTTACGATCACAATAATTCATCACACTCGAATTAATCAATCGATCGTTCGATTAAATAATCCATGAAATAAAGACGTGTCGGTGCCTGCATATTTTTTATTAAGAAAATAAATGAGAATTTCAGTATAATCCAACTCCACTTAAAAAAGGCGAAAAATATACTTTAAACTTGTAAACTGCCATTAAACTAGTTTGTGCTTTACTACAAACTAGTAAAATCACTTACATAGTATTGTATAATTACATAATGCGCGAATAAAAAAGTATTTATTTTTGACAATTGAGCATATAGCTAAAATTTATAATCATATTTTAAGATATTTAACTTTTTGTATAATCATGAATTTTCCGGACGGACTAATGAAAAATATGTTTAAAATTTTTTCATTCGTAAATTATTTTTAATAATGCAAAAGATTTTATTATATTAATTGTTGATTATAATTTCATCAAATATCAAGCAAACTATTTTTTATATAATTTGAATTTTCAACATATAACATGTTTTATACTTATTAATTTTTTTCTTATTTAAATTAAAACAAATTTATATCTTGATATGTGAATAATCATAATTTTTTTCCATGACATTTTATAAAACAATTCTGTTGAATTCATACATAACATAATAAAATTAATGATTTGATTAAACAAATTTACTTTCTGGAATGCCAGTAACAAAAACTCACCACCTTTGCATCGTGCAAGAAAATATACAGTAAGCTTTTTTTTCACCAACATTTTAACTCGATAAAGGTGTTCTATTACTTAGAGACTCTGATTAACTGTAACACTATAACACATAAATATAGAAAACAACGAGAAAAAAAAAATTTGTATGAAAGCAGAATTTTAGTCACGAAAAACGTATACGTGTGTTTAGTCGCGGAGGCAATCTTCAACAAAGGGTGACGCAGGCAGCGACGCAGGCCGCGGTTAATGCTGCCACACACGAGCTAATGGACGCTTTCAAGATGAAGTTGTAATGCTCCTAATTTTTTATTTTATAGATACCAACTTATTCTTTTCTTCTAACTTTTTTTTTCTTATACATTTATAACTAATCTAATTATACAAGTAATATTAATTTTAATTTTAAAAAAATCAGAATTTTATCTACAGCTTGTTTGGCGTGTAAAACAAGGGAGGAAAAGTAACAATGTTGTTAAAAAAATTAACAATTCGCTTGTAACCGCCTCAAGCAAATTTGGAAGAATCAAATAATTATTTATATTTATTTAAATTAATTTTATTTTTTTTATATAAATGAGATTATAATGCTATTTATATATTTTTAACGATGCTTTCTATTATATTTAAATGTAAGGAGTATTTCTCATTGCATTAATGATAGATTTATTGTCAATAATTAATTGATTTTTTCATTATCTTTTGAAAAATCTAAGATTCCTCATCCTTATCTTACATGTGTGTGGTAACTCATAGTAGTTTCTTATTTGCGAATTTATCAGTGGCTAAGAATTTTGCACATCTTTAAAAGAGTTGCAAGCGTATAATAAAACAATAATTTTTTATTATATGAGCTCAGAGGTGAAATCAATGAGGAAAATTTGTGACAGCAAGCAATAACAACAATCTTTTTAATAACTGCATATTTTCGGCTATTCATTAAAATTTGTATCTTCCTCGTTTCGCTATCATTCAATTATATGAATGTATTCTTTACTATCGGTTCTGTCTCTTTTTTGTGCACAGTTTCGCAGTGCAAAAATTATAGAATAGGTTCAAAACATTTTTTAATTTCATTGTTGTATGATTACATGATTTTTATATTTCTCTTTTAAATAATTTTACGAATTTTTTAATGGTTTAATGTGAATTAATTTGTACATTTAGTTGTGAATAATTTTGTTTAATGAAATTTAGTATTATGATTATCACTATTGTCAATTACCAGGTTATTGATAAAGAATATTTATACATATATTTTGTGATTTACAATTTGTAATTGATTATAGTATAATCAGTAGTTGGAAGGTTGGTTGGTACCAAACAACACTATTTTGCGATTTAATAATATTTAAAGTAGCAAGATTGGATGTTTTAAAATAAAACCTAAAGACATATCAAATCTATATTTTTCTTGAACAATGCTAAATAAAATTTATTTTAACACATATATTAATTTTTGGTTCGAAACCCTGATATTTCTATATGTAAGATGTGTTATTTTATACAAATCAAAAGTCCAAGTTTTAGATTTAGAAGAGAAAAATAAAATGAAATGACGCGAACCTTGGTTTTTTAGGGGCCTAAGCTGCATTCAAATACTTGTAAAATTTCTTGTCGTGTTTCGCAATAAATTAACACTAAAAATCTCATTTTCTAACCATTGAATATACATTCACGATCTCGAACAGACGGAGGCTAAACCCGTATCGTTATTGTAACGTGTTAAGGTGGCGGGTTTCTTATAGCTGATACTATTGTACACATATTTGCCTGCATCCTAATGTACCTGCATAACTGTTTAAAGAAGGTAAAAAGATACGAGAAAAATAATGACAAAATCGAAGCAAAAGTTGTTAAAAGAAAAAACTCGTG
Organism: Sycobia sp. Sy_11; assembly: GCA_018907035.1. Taxonomy (NCBI): domain Eukaryota; kingdom Metazoa; phylum Arthropoda; class Insecta; order Hymenoptera; family Epichrysomallidae; genus Sycobia; species Sycobia sp. Sy_11. The sequence goes on from JACCIC010000134.1 coordinate 245,576, forward strand.
CGATTGTTTTTATCGTTTGCTATATACGAGCACGCTAGATACTGCGGAGTTTCTGTATTATTAAAGAGAGAACAAAGGAGAATTAATAGAAATAATATCGCGGGTCGATTTTTGCGTAGTTAAAGAGAGAAAAAAGTATGGTGAACGCCATACCGAATATGCTTGCCTTGTAAAATTTCATTGTAACAACAAATTTTCTTCTTCTCACATATGATATAATAAATAAATGTGTCTGCGTAGATGTTACACTGATATCGTGAACGAATTAGATTCATGTATCGGATAATATACTATAATATATATATATATATATATATATATATATATATATATATATATTCCTACTGTCTGCTGTAGTCTTGGCGACAACGTAAAGCATTCCACATGTATCTGATATAAAGCAATTTGTCGATTTTTTTTATTGTTTTTGTTTGCTCGGCACAAGGAGACAAATATTCTAGGGTAAAATCTTTTATAAAACTATTGCCTATTATATCTAATGTTAGATTATCGTACTTATATTATGAACATTTTTAAATTTAAATAGCACGTTGAAGTATTCTAAAATGAAACTTTTAAATTATTAAACAGTTATTCATTTTTTTATTGTATTTTTTTCTAGTAAATTAATGTTTTTATAATGAATTTTAAGTTTTATTTTAAATTTTACAATAACATCAATGTCTGCAATATTGCAATAAATTTGCTTTAATTATTTAAAAAACATTTTTTCCTAAAACTATGCTACACTAATGTCTTTATTTGGAAATTATTTCTATACTACATAACACCAACTGTATGGAGTGTTAATTTTGTTATTGTTGCTGTTTTTGTTTGTTGGTTTGTTTGTTTGTTGATTTTTTATATGCAGATATCTATAAATAAATCAGTATTTCCCAAATAACTTCGATGCAGTTTGATTGGTGGGACTACATTGTATAGAAATAAATTAAAATTATAAATTAAAGGGAGATAGGACAAGAGGAAGAGAGGGAGAACGAGAGAGAGAGAGAGAGAGAGAGAGAGAGAGAGAGAGAGAGAGAGAGAGAGAGAGAGAGAGAGAGAGGACGAGTGGGTCACTCAAAAGAAATGTCATGCTGTTTGGAAAATCATATACTTGTGCTCTATATTAAGTCTCGTGTTCTGTAAATGTTTTCATCTATTGTGAGGAAAGGGCTATTTTAAATCGAATAAATATATTAGAGGAAGTTAACACAAAAGAAATCAAGAAATAAAGTAACGCAACGTATAACATATTAATCATATGTAAGAATTGACTGGCTTTATGTGCACGAAAGGGCGAAGAATTTCATCTTTGATATACATTACTACTATACACGATGCATTTATATCTTTTTGCATTTTGCAAGCGCGTGTTGAGCTGTAAAGTGAGTCAGGCATGTAAAGCTGTGAGGTGTCTCATAAACTCATATTATTGCAATTTCTTCTCCTTGATCCTCGACGTATTTAGAGCCGTAAAAAATATTCTATATTATGAGAGGAAAAAACGAATAAACCCCCTAATTTCAGTGCTGTATGCATTATATATAATACAAGTAATAAGAACGGTAACTATTGATCATTGTTACATTGTTACATGAAAAAAATTTTCCGTTTTTAATCTATTATACGTATATATTATGATATATATATATATATATATATATATATATATATATATATATATATATATAGCTATATGCAAAACGTAATTAATAAACAAAAAAAATGCAACATAAAAATAAAAAATATGCTCAGACATAGGATGTGATATAGCGTAGATAGGGTTAAATTGTGTCAGTGATGACATGCCAGAGTTAATTAAGCAAGTTAGTAGTTATGTGAAATTTAGCTTGTAGTCGCGATAATCGCAAATGAATTAAACGATAAAGGAAAAAATCAACCAATATTGTCCTTATATATAGGAAATTTTCCAACCCGATCAAACATAAGTCATATAATTTCTGTACTCGCTATATATAAATATATGAATCATTATGTTATCAAAAGTTTTGATTTATAAATTGTTTTTGAATCATGAACCATCTACCGAACGAGTTCTATATTCTGTATTTAAACAGCCCCATAGCGATTTTACAACTACGTTTTATTGATTGTATATTTTACATTATTGTACACTTTCATTGAAGATAACATTTTTATATTTCAGTATCATAAATATATAAAATAAATTATATAAATGGTGTGCGATAAGAGCATAAAACTATGAAAAATTTGCACCATGTTATAGAGTCTGTCAAAGCACTTATCACGAAACAAACATAAATTATAAAAACCAATAATAAAATGATTGACAATTATTACTGAGAAGTGATATAATATAAATATGACACGAGGATATTAAAAGCAAAAAGCAAAAAGTTGAAAAAATGAACGAAATACAAAGGCTGCGCAACGCGCGTTAAACCCTCATGCGAAGAAAGATTATATATTTAATGGTAACAGAAAAATGACACACGTTGGAGGCAAAAACAAGCAAAGATCGGCAGGTATTATTTAAAGAAAATGTTTTACGTATATACATCTAAAGTAAAAAAAAAAAAAAACAAAGAGAGTTCGGACAAGTTAATATTATATGCTTCCATCTAAAAAGCCTTATTGTAAGAGGATCCTAGTTATGATGCTTACATTTATTGTATAACACGTTGACTGTGTAATCGATTGTACCAAGTTGAATGTTTGCGATAGTTCTATAAGCTCGACAAGAAATAAACATCAATTAAAAATCTTAATGAATACATTAAAATCACATAATTCTATAAAGTCGGAACGGGATCGTTCTCGCGCGATTATTAATTTTCTTTTTTTTTCATTCTATTTGAGATTAAGTGTAAAACGAACGTCTATGTTCTTTCGCACCTTTAATGGAGCTCCAATGTCTTGGAAGTAACTCTGTTATTTTATCATTCAACTTTATTGTAATAATTCTTATATGTAACGTGCTCAATTTTTTTAAAAACAAATTCCATTATTTACAGGAAAAAAAAGAAACAAATTCATTGCAATAATTTTCATTGCCATAATGTTGCAAAAATTCTGTAGTAATTCCATATCTTTCTTGCTATTTTTTTTATCTTTTTATGACAGTTATTTAAATAGTACTATTTAAAAGTGTCATTCATCGCAGTATGATTTATTCAGATACTAATACTATAGGAAAATATTTGTACAGTTGACTTCTTTTTTTTTGGCAAAATTTTTTAGAGTTACTTCGAAAAGATACATAAAGATGAATATTTAAAAATAAATTTAATGAGCGACACAATTTCATGTTGTAAGCATTATACGACGATAAGTATGTGAGAGGGGTAAATGAAAAACCTACACATGCAGACACTGTTTATTGCAATATAAATGTGTATATAGGAAGTAACATGTTATCATAGAATATATGAATGAATAAGATTAACGACAAAATTAATGTAAAAGGGGTCGAACTAGCGGGCACGCATTTCCGCAAATGAACTGTATAAAAACTCTTTAAGTACTCTTTTTTTCCTTTTATGTATTCATCTATTCATGTATGTATTTATTTTTTTAATAAGGTCGAGAAATTCGTTCGTCTTTTTTTACAAAGGTTTTTTTAAAAGATAATTTCCTAGTTAAATTTCGTAATCGTCACTCTAGCGAATATTTCCAAAAATTGTCTATTTGCATATATTTTGAGTCATAGAAACGAATTCATTTTTAAACGTAATGTTGCCGAATGTGTGCCCGCGTTCTGCATTCTTATTCGCACCTATACACGTTCGTTTCCCAAAACCATTTATTTTAAACACGATCATTCACGCGCAACGCTACCTTTTTTTCTTTTCATGTTTCAAATTCAAATTTATGTTTTCCTCCGTACTTGTATTATATTATAATTTACATTATTTATGAAAATGTTTATCATATTTCCACGATATTTTTTTTTATTAATGCTCTAAGCTTCGATTGCTTTTTCATTTATATTATTCATAAATATAGAAAACAATTTTCTTCATTTAAATGAAACTATAATGATTTAATTTATAAATATTTTTCTGTTATCTTACCATCGGAATTAGTGATTTGTTTTTTATTCATTTTTTATGTAATAACGCATGTTTTTGAATTTTCATTACTAATTTATTTAACATTATTCCTATTGAAATTGTCTAATTTTTACTACTTTTAAATATGTTTAAATTTTATGCAGATTTGGAAATTAAATATAAACAATATGGTAAATACATTTGTTTAAATGTACAGGTTAGAAGGGAATTTGGCTTGATTTTTTGATGAGCTTTATTTTATGACTGTAACGCATAGCTGGAAATTTATTATTTTTAATTGCAAGTAATAATCACAGTAAAGTGAAAAAGTGATATTAGAAGATCGTCCAATAAGAAAAATCAAACTTCGAATATTTAACTTGCTTAAACAGAAGTTGCAATTAATAGTAATTTAGATATGATATTGATTCAATTATTTAGATTTTTAATTTCAATTAATAACTACAATTAATTTTTTTTTATGCAAAATTAATTATTAAGTCCAACTCTGCATGAAATAAATTGATTATATCTCCATAATATTTCTGTTTGCTTGAAATTTTTTGTTTGAACTGTAAAAATTTTATGTTTTGTTGACTTTAATTGTATAAATTTTCTGTAAAAAGCTAAATTGAATTTATATGTAAGTTGTTTGTTTTCTCGATTATCATCTAAATCATAGATTGTCATTTGCACATTTGCCACTATAGTAATAATATGTTAACTTATCCTATTAAAGAACAAAATAATTTTAATTAAGATGTACGATAATCAAGAAAACACGTATTTATGTTCCACATTCATTAAAAATAGTTGATAATCTACTTAAATTTTACAGGCGCGTCGTACCTAATGTCCCTCCACGAATTCCGGACCGGCCTGCGCCAGGACGACTAAATTGAGACACGCTGGAAACTTAAAAGAAAAACGATTTTTTTTTCTCAAAATGCACAATAAATCTAATAGAAAAACAAAGAGTACCTACCTCGTCGATGAGATGGTGGGATACGAAACTTGGAGGCTGTGTCCACTGAGAAGCGGATGAAGAGGGGCCGGGGGAGCGGGAGGAGGAATTGGAGTTTCAATGGCATTGAGACTAATGGAATATGTGTAGGATATAATGCTTTTTTACCCGACGCTGTGTGTCGTACGCTCATTTTATAAACGATACGTTAAAATTTCTGTCGCTACCTGTCTCCTGTCGCCGGGATCGTCGACGTTTTCCTTAACGGCATTAACGCGTTTAAGAATAATGTGGGAGATGAAAACGCGCTCGCGCAATATAAATTGTCTAATGCATCATAGTATCAGGGCTTCGTTTACATACAGGCAAATAACTTTGTCAATGCATCAAATCGTCAGAAATTACTGAGGAGTGAATCGGCGACACTTTCAGTACTATACTATGTTCTTTAATTTTTTTTACGATGCATAATTTACATACTATAATTATGTAGATATTGTGAAAGTTTTGAAAAAATGCAAGTCTGTAATATAGACACGATAAATAGATTTTTTTCTTTTTGAATAGCTAATTTGCATTAGTGCAGCGCACTGGAATAATTTTAAAATTTATATGTTAAGAGTATACTTGAACTAGTAAAGTGCAATGTTTGATATATTGATGGAGCAACTTGGGTGTGAAAGTCGATTATAATAATCTGTGAAATTTACATTTGTAATGTTAAGAATATGTTGATAATTCTGAAGTTAATTCTAACTTTTTATAAATTTACTAGGTTATAAATATGTACATGCATTTTTCTATGAATTTAGTCCGAAAATAATGAATATAAATTCTTATAATTAACTTTACTTGTGTATATTTTTGATAACAAAACGACTTTTAATCTTTTAAATTTTATTCTTTAAATCGAAATAAAATGTAATATTTAGATATAAATATTCTATTAAATGAAATCATAGTGAAAATTATTATCAAACACACAGAATTGTTATTTACGTGAATTTGTATTAATTTTTTTCGATTTATAATATGTTTACAATTGTGGTAATTCATGTAGTGATAAATTAATATTTTTTATTATAAGTATTAATGAGTAATGATAACTAGCTGTTAATATTGAGTAAATAGATGAGACTAAGCGACGAGCACTGTGCCTATTTAAAGTAATACTTTCTTATACTTAAAAATCATTTATTTCTATTCATATTTATAAAGTAATGATCATTGTTTTATTATTATTTTTTTATTTATTTATTGAACTTCAATCCGATGCCACATTCCTTCTGTGCATGAATGTTGCATGTTATTAAACTTATACATGTGAGAAAAAAATACTCGAAATTGTATGTGTTTGTGTTTTTATTTATTTAAAATCGCCATATTTTTATGCTCGCGTTGCGATGCTAATAAGTGGTGATGGTCTACGCTGTGTTTGTAAACAAAGCCTATGTAATTTTTGCAGTGGTGTTTGCGTCAACTGGCAGAAAATAAGAGTTGATTTTTGCTCAAGCGATATCGAAATTTATCGCTGCACTCGCAAAAAAATCGTAGACCACGAAACAATTTCATTTTATACGATTTTGAAGAGTTTTCAACAGAATTAACTTTCTGTTATTACAATGATAAATACAACGCTGTCAGTATTATAATTAAGACACTTGTAACTGGACCAAGTGAATATCAAGGTATTCACACACGGCAACATCTGTTCATCTGTTTTTATAAATTATTAATTTATCTAAATTCAAGAGTAATACTTGTACGACTACTCGAAATGTAATTAATTTATCGAGCAGCTTTTCTACTAATAATGTAATATTTTGTATGATATAAATTATAGTTCGAAATACATAGTTTCAAGTCTAATTGAAAAATGTATAAGAATTTACTAAAGTTGACATTATAACGAAAAAAAATCATTCGTTCTGTTCAAAATAAATCAATGTTAAATTAAATATATAACATCATTAATTTGTTTTTTACGCACTTTTCTTTTTCGATTAATTGTAATGAAATTTCATGTTGACGATTCATAAGCGGTTCATGTATTTAGCACAAATAATAAATTCACGTTTATTTTGGACAACAAGCGCAAAATAATGTTAGTCTTTTCTAAACTTAATAATAAATAATAATAAAATGTATAGTTTATAGATACATGATTATATTTTTAAATGAAATATTTGCTAGAAAATTCTAGTGAAGCATATGTAAAAAATATTTTGTATGTTACATTTGTACATATTCTTGATTTTATTTCATTTCAATTATTTTGAAAAGCACATTAAGCATGTAAACAATTTAAAAAATTGTCACGGTAGTTTAGGTTTTTTCTTCATGATATGAGGATGCATTGCAACATTAATACGCGACTGTACAATAATTTATTGATTAACACAGATTATTTTTTCCTGAAAATTGTTCACATTGCATGTTATTCGTATGCTTTTTCCTGTCTGTGTATGTATATAAATATATATATAATTACATCTGTTAAAAACAGAGGAGTTTTATCGGGAACAACGTGTTCTTTATGAATAGTAAAATTAAAAAAAAAAATTATAAGAAACAAGACAGTTAGATTGTTTAAGAACTGTGGCGAAGGAGAAGGTAACGATAGAAATATGCGAATTTCTAATGCCAAAATAAAAGTTAGTACTCCTACCGTTTTTAAAAAGAAAACAAGATTGAATCAGTTATAAGAGATAATCGCGACAAGGGCCAAGAAGACGACTGTAAGAATTGTACATAGAAGATAGTATTACGAGTGCGTGTGCTAAAGCAAATGGATATTCTTTTTTTTGTACAAGCTCATTTGCCTATCTTTACTACGTTTTAACTAGGCAACTCTGACTGATGAGTAATGTACCTAGACTTGCAAAAAGCAGAATAAAAACGTTATTTAAAAAACATTGTTCTTATTTTTACCACCTTTTAAAATGTGGATTATTAATTATTACAATTGGATCATACAGACATACGCATTTTTTTTAACATGCAAATGAAGCTTTACTACAATTCAATAATTTTTACAGAATAAGCAATTTCTTTTATAGAATTTTTAATTGTTTTCTAACATACTAAGTATTAAAAGGAGTAAGGACGTGTATTTAATTTTTTATCATAATATAATAAGACTTTTATTTTATAATAAGTTTTTTTTTAAAACAATTGTAATTGATGGATAAAACGATTTTAGGAAATTTAGAACAATATATTATATATTACCTACATTCGTATTATATATATATATATATATCGTCACTTATAATACGGAAGTGAGTTCATATAAACTAATAAATATTTTGATCGGTCTTACAGACTTATTCTAATCACCGTTAAATTATCCTTACAATCACCCACTTAAAATATGATATATCAAACTATTACGATTATAGCTACCCTGAAAGAAGAATATGGTTATAGCCAAGGGCGGTTTGACTGCTCCCGCCACCAGTTGATCTACTCATATCGGAACAAGCTGTCCATCTAAAGTTTACACGAAAGTCAAGCGAAAAAATTTAAGGCAATATGGCGAAATAATGCCTAAATCGATTTTAAATTATATTGTCTTGAAATAATTCCTGACTGCAAAACAATATGGATTAAATTATTACTTAAAAAATAAATTTGTGTATCTGGAATATTTTTTTATTTTCACATACGAAATTAAAATTATTCCTTCTTTTAAACATTTTAGTAATGTATAATTTAACCGATTTAATTAATAATAATGACTTTGCATTTTTATTCGTTGCAAAAACTGTTTTAATAATATTAATTAACGTATCTTCGCATAACATTTGAAGAATTAGCATCATATAAATTTTCAATTTGAATTTCTTTGTTACTCAATTAATTGATTGCGCTTTTTACTCAAATCTAAATATCGTTACGAATAAATTTATCGAGAGCTTTTGCTCGAGTCTCAAACTTTAAGAATTCATTGCGTAAATTTTGAAATAAAGTCAACTATATAGTATGCAATTGCAATGCCGTGGCTGAAAGAATACGATCGACGTCAATTTGCTGTAAGTATTGACTATAAAATCTTCTTTATTTTTTCTTTTCTATTTTATATTTTAATTTTACATTCTTCGTGCAGTTTTGTAATTCCTTTCCAAAAACCTATGGGTTTTTGCCGAACTCCGATCGATTTTTCGTCATTGATTTGAAATATTTTTGTCAAACTTGTAAAAAATTTTCAAGAATATTATCGTAACCCGTGGCAGTATTACTTATATGCATAACCATCGGGTATCTGAAAAATTAAAAAAATAAAATTATATAAGCCATGTATTATGCGAAAAAATGAAGCTGCATCAGTACACTCTTCGACACTGTATTCCTTTACGAAATTTCAATAGTGTACGCAGCACGAAACGTATAGAAACTAAAAAACTTATTTATTAAAATCTTTCAAATACGTTTGCAATACTTGTGTTGCCGAGGCATATTTTTAGCTTTAACACACTGTTCATTAAGTAATTGTAATGTATGATACTATATTTATAACTCTGCTCCTTTATAGCTATCTATTTGCAAGAAGTAGAAAAAGCGCTCATACTGTAACGAAAAACAACCGATAATTGGTCAACATTGGAAATGTCAGATATAGAGTCGACGGCAAGATATCATATTTCGCTTTATTTATTTCACTTTTTATATGTTTTTAAACATGTTTACCCATTAAATTTATGAATTTTTCGCAAATTGTTTTTGACAAGCTAGCAATTTTATCACGGCTCTTTTGGTCATGCGCGTCGATAAGTGTTGATTTAATATAGAATCGAACTTAGAAATCAGCTCTAAGAATCCAAGATAGTTGTAATGAGAACTGTTAAGAAACGGATTATTTCAACGATACGTTTCAACATTGTAATCTATTCTTTGCATCAGTTTTTATCATAATAATTACTTCTGCGACTATGCGAGAACACACTAATTTATAATTAATATTTATTAAGTATTACATTTATGATATAACATCATTCAGTAATTGTACGCTTTGCTATATTCATGACATCAAACTAGTTCATCTATTTTAGAATTTTATTTTAGAATTCTATAGAATCGATTTTTTTTTACAAAAGTATGGTCTTGAACAACTGAAAATATTTATATATAATACTTTTCATAATAAAATTTGTGAATCGATGCCTGACTATCTCTGCCGGGATTTTTTGTAGCACTTTTTTTTAATGTATGGGGGAGGGGCTTGCTTCAACACCATCAAGCCCCCCCCCCCTAGATTCGGGTCTGATGCTAATATATGTTACCTCTAGTATGGATGCTGATTATTTTCTTCGTGATGCATTTTACACCCGACCGAGGCGAGGGATATAAGACTCGCCCAGAAATAATTAATTTGCACCCTAGTTTTGAACGATATTTTACGTTAGAATAGTCACAACAATCGTCATAAAGATTTTCAGGTTGGAGTGATGTAAAAATCATTTTTTCAATTGACATTTAGAATTAGAATTCACTAGCTTCTCTCTCTCTCTCTCTCTCTCTCTCTCTCTCTCTCTCTCTCTCTATCTCTAATCTTAACCTAATTCATAAATAATTGAAATTGTTAATTTATATATAAAGTATGTTTGGGCAAGCAAAATTTATTTGGGTTTCAAAATCAACACAATGCGCAACAATGTGAACTTTTTTATTTAACAATGTCAGCATCGACATACTCTGAAAATGACCAGAAACTTATCAGGCTTGTAATGAAAGTCGAAGTACTATCGATGATTGTGGAGGAGTTAGAAAACGAAATTCATCGTATAAAATTGAAACCTGGCAATGTCAAACGTAAAGCCCAGTCCAGTTCTCAACAGTCTGAGATGCCGCGCGACAATCATGCGGAGCAAAGTGTATTTCAAAAGATAAAATTTCGCAAAAATAATAATAAAACAAAAGTACAAGATAACGTTTCGAACGACGCGGTTAGAAATCGATCAAGGAATCGTAAATCAAGGCTCAATACAAAAGACGATCGTGATTCCGAAGCATTCGAGGTCCCCGAGGAGAGCGACGCGGAGGTAAGCAATGTTTTCAAAAGAATTTTTAAATTTTGGTAAAGAGATCACTGTGCATTTAGTTTATGATTTATGATTTGAATCAGTATTATTTTTGTATTTTACTTTATAGGATTAATGGAATAAATAAATAAATATATATATATATATATATATATATATATATATATATATATATATATATCTAAATAGTTTTACGGTAAAATGACTATCAACAAATTTACAAGTAAATTCGGTTAAAATTTTGAAATAAAATTTCATATTTACGAGAATCATAATTCTTTATAATAAATATCATAAACATATTTTTTTAACAAGTAGTAAATTCTATTCTAATCATTAAATAATTATTCAACAGCATATTGCATCGTATAATTGCTTATTAAAAAATAAATAAATAAATAAAAGTCTATTATTGTAAATAAAACAATCATAGTATTACACTTTGTGGCTTGCAGCTACATGAAATTAACTGTTCCACGCAAACCAATCATCTCACCGTGGATACAAATGATTTGCCGAGTTTCCTGTGCACGGTAAGAACCTGTTCTGCGCAAACGGAGGGCCATAAAAAAACATCAACGAAGTCGAAAATCAAGCGTAAAATTTTCAAGATTTTTCGATTTCGAGAAAGGAAGAGTAATAGGAAGGACAACAAGTGCGACAAGCACGATAAAAAGTCGAACGGAAAAAATAGTAGAGCCTGCGAAGGATGTGCGTATTATTCGAAAAAATCCAAGCGCGAGTCTCGTAATACGAAAGCGTCCAAATCGAAGAAGGGCAAGTGTCGCGAAAGCTGTCCTTACTTGGATAAAAATTCAGATGGTCATAGTTGCGAAAAGAGAGATAAACGAGTTAAGATTTGTAGAAATAAAAAAATAATGGTCAATTTGGAATGAGATAAGATGAGTTACGCGCTCGATATTGTATTATATTCATCCCGTGGAAATGAAAATATCCCAATGAATCTATGTATTTGTATTAGTTAAATTAATCGATATAAATAAATTATTGCCAGTTAAGGGACGAAAATGAATTAAGAGCACTGTGTTATCATTAGATACTAAGTTTTTATTAAAATAATTTATTATAACTATATGTTATAAATTCAGTACATGTGCTTATATATTTACATTAAGATGTATTATGTTTCTTTTTCTTTTCCATCTAACAACCGATTACAAATGTATGTTTTATTATAAAAGGTTCGATCGATAAGTGTGCAAAAAGAAATTTTTATTTTATACGCTCTATAAACATGCTCGATAATGCCTAGATTGTCTTTTACATGCCGCAGATATTTGCGCATATTCAAACATTACGAGAAACAGAAAATCTCCGGAAGATTTACTTGTGTACGTGGTTATAAAACATATACACGTTATTTTATCATTTTCTTTACGCACAGGTCGACTGCTCATGATAGTTAAAATATAGTTTTGGTCCAATGTTCAGACTATTGATATTTCTAAAAACTTCGTTCAGAATGTTGATTTACATATACATATGCATTTAAAGCCTTAAACATAATTAGTTAACGATTGTTTTGATTTATTTTTTCAATTCAATTCAATTTTTTACATTTGAATGGAACAAATAGGGTATATGTTTTATTTTGAGGATTGTATGTAGTAAAGTAAATGTGTAAAATTATATTGAGCTCTTAAAAACTTAAACCACAACGACACAACTATATGCTATTTACCATTGAAACTTCACGATATATATCGTTATATATAATGATGAATAGGTATAAAATGAATTTTCGCTAAATTGTAACGATATTTTTCGGCACAAATATTAAAAGTTTTAGCGTTTTTGAATGTTCACACATCATCTGTATACAAATGGCATTTTTTAAGAATCTATCGTTAACTGCCTTGCATTTATATGAAAATGTACTTCTCTAATCGTAACAGCAAGCGAATATCGTTCAAACATACGTATGAGCATGCGATAATTTAAAAATTCATAGGTACTAGTACAAATCTATTGTTTCGTTACGACGATTACGGACAGTCTCGTATTTTTCTATCGTATGTTACGATTAACACTAAAAAATTTTAAAATAAATCTGGCTTAAAGTGTTAGGTAAATTACTCTAAATACATTATTTTTATAAAGGATATTATGTAGTGTCAACACCTGTGCCTAATATCACATTTTTAAATGAAAAAAAAAAAATAGATCACATGCATCCTCGTATATTGTATGTTTTTTTTCTTGGAAATTTCTTATGAAAACTAATATTTTTGTTTATACCGACAAATTCGAATTTTTCTATAGTTTTTGAAAATTAACAAGAAATCCACTTGCAACGTACGAATTAGAATATTTAGATACGATATATGTGAGTAAATGTTTTCTCTCTTTTTTGAAGGATGTTCTAGAAGGCTGTCTTGAACTACCTTAAAAGTAGTATAACGCAAACATAAAAAAGTGACTTTCAAAAATAATAAATCTTAATGCTCTTTATTATTTCCGTTTTGAAATTCTATCGTCTTTTATTCTGCCGTCCATTGAGCAAAAATTTTGTATTTCCGCCTCACAACGAAGACTAGCGCAATAAGTTTTACGATGAAATGTAGAAAAATTCTACTCACATTTCCAGAGAGTACCACACAGGCCCTGTCTGACATTATTAGTCTAGATGAGAAGTCTTTAATGTAAATCTAACCTTTTTTTTAATGCTTTTAGAATGAAATTCAATGTTTTGCACTTTCACCCGGGCGGGAATACGTTTACTTGCCACGCAAAATAACGCGATTATGCGCGAGTCTTTCGCAGAAAAACCCTTGATAATGCGCTAATCTTGTCTCCACGACTGCCTCGACATTAGTTCCCGTTGGCGCGTCGCCGATCCTCGAGATGAAAGCGATAAAAAAGATAAAATAAAAAATAAAAAAAACGAAAAAAAAAACCCTTAACAACCAACACGATCCAATTGAAGATCTTCGCAGCTCGATAAAATATGCTCCGTGAGCAATTTTTGATAGAAACAAATATTACAAAATCAGCATTTAACGCGGAAAGTATAATTTTTAATAACGAGAACGTATTTAACGCAATCAAAAATAATAATAATAAAAAAAAATCCGGAAGCAAATTTACATTCACAAGAATTTTCTTCGCGCTATTGTATAACCATTATTTACAGATTTTCTCGCGGAGCTATAACGCTAAGGCAAGTATATCATAGTCCCATATGTACGATAATGCAACCCAATTTATATCGTCAATAAATTTATAAATCCTGATATTTTAATGTTGATATATATATATATATATATATATATATATATATATATATATATATATTCCGCGTACCGAAGATATTTAATAATCTAGCGCAGCGCTCTTCTCTACGTGCAACGGACGTTTTGGGTTCATATCCCTCCCTTCGATTTTATTGGCACCAGGCGCTCATAATAAATGCTACGTATCGATCCCGAGTACCGTGGTCCTCGCGCGCGCGCGCGCTAATCCTGCAGCTTGAAGCTCTCCATGTGATTTACAAGCGCTTCCTGGCTGGACTCCTGATATACCTTGCTCATCGCTTGGTAAGTCCGCTCGATCAGATCCGGCAGGTCGGACTTGGTCATACCCTTGGTCGGTATGGCCGGTAGTATCGTGATGTAGCTCTTACCTGTAAAGAATAAATTGTCTGTATATACATACATGCATACATACATGCATACATACATGCATACATACATACATATATAAATATATATATATATATATATATATATATATATATATATATATATATACATACATTCAGACGGATATGTAAGCTATTGCCCTTCCCTGTTTGTTATTATATAAGTTGGAAAAAAAAATTTATTTGATATTCGAATGCTCAGATAAGAAAGGGAACGATAACATTAATTTATTTGGAAGTAGGCAATGTCCATTTTAAATGGACGAGAAATAACGTCGAATAATAGAAAGTTTATATAGAAATTTCTTGTTTTTTCGATTATGTGTCGAGGTAATGCTGGCTCGATAATGGAGCTAATTAGATCTCAATATTTGCATATGTTTTTTATGAGCGCAATTTTCTCCTCAGTATATATTTGAAGCTTGATAACAAGTTACGTTCTCCATCAATTTATATTCGGCCGATTATTTTTTACTTGATAAATAATTTGAATTTTCTATAAGGCCATACAATTACAGTATATGAATAACGCAAATTGTAGGCTTATGTAAATATTTAACAACTGATTCATATATACATAACAATTTGTAAAATAGATGTTTTTTGGATTTCAGTTTTTGAATGTATAAAATTTTATGTGTTTTCACTTGTTTGAAAATGTCCTTAAGGAATTTTTATTTTTTAAATATTATGAAAATATCTTGATGACTTTATATAATATAAACTGCAAACAGTAAAAATGACACTGACAAGAAAAATCCAATTTAAATTTAAATCCGAATAAGTAGATTTTAATATAGATTTAATCGCGTTCTAACAATTAATGAACTGCTTCCCAGCTTGATTGTTTCGTTTGTTAATTTTATAATAAAAATAAGCGATAAAGATAACATATTACTGAACTCGAAGGTTTCAGATTATTGAAAAATATAAAAGTCTAATTTAGCCGATATAATATACGAGCGTATTATCAAAATCTTCCTTATTCAGATTTATAATTATTATAAGATTATTTATAAAAATTAAATGAATAAAATTCTAAATAAAATCATAAATGGGCGGCAATAAAAATAGTATAAATAAATATAAAATTATATTTACATACATATAAAAATAGTATAACTTGTATAAAAAGTTTCGAGACTTACCCGAATCAAATCTTTTCAATTTATCATTAATAAAGTAATATCTCGAGACGACAACGGGCTGAATAGGCGTTTGCGAGTCAATTGCCACGTGGAATCCGCCTTTCTTAAACGGCAGCAGGCTCGAGCCGGTATGCCTTTTTCCTTCTGGATACATAAGAACTTTTGCCTGTTATACAGAATGACATTTTATTCATTAAATAATAATTTTCAGAATTTTGGGCCTATGCAATGATTCGCTAAATAGTTCATGGCTATAGTTAATATTGGGATGACGAAAAAAGTTAGAAATCCAAAAGAATTGTTTCGAGAAGTATAAAAAATGTTTCATAAACAGCCGCTTGAAAATAGTAAAACAAAATATTCTTTATGCAAATTCGCTATCGTTCTTTTGTTAGAAAAAATTTTTTATTAAATATAATCGTGTTGAAAAAACTGTACAATATTCAAAGTAATTTCAACGTCAAGCAGCTTTAAAGTTACTATTATTAAGAATTATTTTTATTTCATAAATATACTTACAATGGAAGTTGAAAAAAAAATAAATAGAATTTTAATGATCCAAATTTTTTATGAATATATATTGAAACTTACGGTAAAATTTATTGTAAAAATTGCATAAATTTTTTATTATTATTTTCTAACATTCCGTACACGGTCGATGATTTAATTACGATCCATGATTCTACTATGTTCCGTTCGTATTGTTACGCAGTATAAAATCATTAATATATGTTTATTAATAATAAGCAAATATATCCAAATACTCTTACCTTTCTACTATTGATAATCTTCGTAGTGGAATTTACTGCGTTCTGGGCCTCCTCTTTCTTGACCCTGTCGATAAAAATCGTCCCCCAGAGCCAACTCGCCAGACCGAAAGTGCCAAAGTAAAGGACCTGCTTTTTTGAAATCACGGTACATCTTTCGAGGACCGGCCAAAGCTCAGCGAGTACTGTATGCGGAAATTGAAATCATAATTGTAATTGAAGAGGACAGTCACGTATATTATACTTTGAAGTTAGGTTCTCAAATTAGTTTTTAAAAACATTCTATTATTTTTAACATTTTAAACGGCTTATATTCATATAGAGATGCAATTATCAAAGATGAATTGATTCTCTTCCATACTTTTGATAAGAACCTCTTTGACTCAGTCACAAATTATAATATCATAATTTATATAAAAGTAATACATTAAATAGGAAAAATTTTAAATATTAAAAAATTATAGAGTTCGTCATAACTACTTTAAGACACCAAAATTTCACTATTGACCGATTATTATTATATAGTTTTTACAACATGTAATTAGTGAAGGAAATTAAGTTTATCACTGCTGTACACTATATATATATATATATATATATATATATATATATATATATATATATATATATATATAAAATCCACAATCTACTTACCACAGAGGTCAAGATTACTTTGGTGATTGACGAATACAACTGCGCCGGTATCTTTAACAATGTTCTCCTTCCCTCGGAGTTCATAATTAATTCCAATTATTTTCGCGGCCTGTCTCGCACCCCAGGCCGGTATTCTGAATAAATAAAATATTTATGCATTTTGGAATTACTTATTATTAGCAGTGGTGGTGATGAATTCAAGTTAGGCGTGAGTAATGAGATTCAATTGTATTGATATAACCATGTATACAATTCTTCAAATTAGTTTAACGTATTCTAAGGATCAGGAATCGCCCACCAATTGCAACGGTGTAAAAAACACTATGCAGTCATCATAAATAGTCTTACAGGTATTCTAGTCAAAGACATTACTATTAGTAAAACCATCGGTCCTAAAAACATCCGCGTTGATTCGAGAATTTCAGGTAGCAGAATATCTACTATATGGATCTTAGTACGAAACAATGTGCCAACAAACATACAGAAAAGATTAAAGATGTAAATATTGAGAATCAAAAACTTTTTATAACACCACTTTCGCGGTCTTGATATATCAAATAATATAACAAAAAATACGGATGAAACGTCTAATTTATGCGTTCCAAGCGATAGGAACTTACTTCTGATTCCAACTATTGCCGGTATAAAGAAACAACGCAGCTTAGCTAGCAATAGTCACCATATTGAGAAAAGTCTAAATAAAATAAAAATAGCAGGGAAATGTTCAATCAAAGTCTCGCGCTGATCGGTACTAAAATAAGGCAGCCGACAAAAAAACTCTACCAAAGATGAAATCGCAATCGAAATAATGGACGCTAAAAACGAGCTGGCAAGTGCTGCTTCGAATTATTTAATACCTTTAAAATTCTGCCATAGTTTCTCTGACACTGTAGGTTACCAAAAGAAATAATTCACTATATAAATGCACTTCTAAAAATAAAAAGTTCGTCCAGATAATAACAGACATGTATAATTATGTCACATCACATAGACATAAAACTCAAATCATCAACATCTGGAATAAATTTTATACTAAATTAAAAGCTCTCCAAAATATTGGTCAATATAAATATGGATCTAAAAATCCTAGTTTGGAACGCTCACATGCATTGTCATTGCAGTAAAACTCATTCAAGTGGTGATCAAACAGTGATCACTTACTTCAATGTATATAGAAACACAATCTTTTTATTCATTATCATAACACACTTACACGCATAGACAAGCTTTCAACTCAAATATAGATATCATAAACTGAATAAATTTTTTACTGATAAAATTAATACATATGTTCTCAATGATACCTGAAGCTCGGATCATCACCCATTAAAAAATAATATCTCTATAAATAAATCGATGTATGTTAAAAAATCATCTAAATTACAATCTAAAAGAACGAACTAGCAAATGTTTGCTGAACTTCTTGATGTAACTACTTACAATTTTTTTCAAATGACTACAATTTATTTCCTTTGAGGAAAAATATTTATTTTTTGTCATCTTATCGAAAACAATAACCGCTATTAATCCTAAAAAAATTTTTTTTTTTTTTTTTTTTTTTATGTTATTTAACGTCGCTCTATTTATGCTTCCAAATATTGGTGCTAATCAGCGACCGTAGGCCTCCAGTCCTAAAAAAAAAAAAAAACTTTATAAAGTACATGGAATCTATAAATTTTAATACAGATATCAGATGTGTATAGGACACATACAAATTACTATAAAATCAATGGGCAGTGGCATTTCCATCTTGTACTACTGATCATTTACAAATTAAAAATCAAATAGAATTTATAATAAAGTATGCACTCCCATAGATTCAGTCAGATCCGAAATAAATACCAAGATGTTAAAACAATGAATTTTTAGAATCTAATTTTACTTTTGCAGAATTCAATTCAGCACTTGCTACACGCAGTACATACTATTCGCTCAGTATAAACAGTCGGAATTATCACACCTTGCGAAATTTTAACACTAATTACTAATTACTATTGCTTGATATTTACAATGAAATGTACGTAGCTTGTGATTTTCCAGTAATTGGGAAAGAAGTTTACGTGTATCTGATTCTAAAGTCTAGCGGAAGAAACTATCATTCTATTGCTTTTACCTCATCATTGTGTAAACTATTAGAATTTCTGTTAAAAAAAGTTCGAGTGATGGATTAAAAGTTAATCAATTCTGCCTGACAGTAACAGTGGTTTCCGCAAAGGCCAAACATATATAGACGATTTTAGAAATCTTGCAATTAAAACATTTTTAAAGGCGTCTCCTAAGCAGGTGTATTTAATTCTCTTGTATATATAATATATGTGTCTAATATTGATACAAATGTTTCTATTATACTCTCAGTTTCACAATTGGCGGCTTTCATCGGCTTTCATTCTGTAAAAAACTTGTCTACAAGAATCTATAAAATTTATCTAAGAATTTAACTAAATATTGAGCTTAGTATCATTCCAAACTGTTTATTGAATTTACTAATCCCAGGCAAAACGTCCAAACTAGCTAATGAACTTGTCATTCACTTCGCCAAATAGTACACGTTTTCTTGGAATAGACTTTGATTATAAATTTTATTTCTATGTCAAATTGTTAAGTAGATTTCAATGAATTTTCAATATAATTAAAATTGTATAAGGTACGTGGTGGGAGCAGATATGATAAGTACACTTCTAATTTTCTATAAAAGCTATATTCAATGAATTATTGATTATGGAATTTATGCCTATTTCTCAACGCGGAAAGACAACTAAAACTCGAACAAATTCAATCTTCAGCTATAAGAATTGCTTGAGGGTATCGTAAAACTATATCGCCAAATCCTATTTCAGTGGAATCGTACCTAACATATATATGGAAAAGACTGCAATTTTGGTACCGAAAATATTTAGCAAAAATTTTTTAGAATAAAAAATTACTAATTTTCAACTCAATTAAATAATCTTCTGAAAATAATAAAAAACAAGAAGTTGAAATGCAAACGGTTTTTCTTCTTCAAAATGCATAGATTTCGTAATAAATTTACAATCACAGTTATACGAATCGACTCACTACATCAGTTACAAATTTCGCTACAGAATTTAAATTGCGATACAATCACGGCTTCGATTCCGCTAAACGAAACTGTGCGTCAAGAAATCATCAAACATTAAAATCTAAGAAATAAACTACAGACATTGGTAAAAAAAGAAAATTCACTGTTAATATATACAGATGTCAGGACAATTCTCCACACGCAAACCGTAGAATTATCATGTGTATGTTCGAATCTATTACAGTAATAAGGAATTTCAATACAAATACACCGACTTTAAATCCGAATGCAGTGCTATATTAGGTGCGTTAGATATAGCTTTTAATAATATCAAATCTGATAACTGTATTCTATGAGCGTGTTTGACAGCGTTAAAACTGAAATATAAATAATAATGCTGACACATATATTTTATAGAATAAAAAGAAATATAATCAATTTTTATGAAAAAAAAAAATAAAACAGGAAATATGACTTTGTATGAGGTTCTTGCACACTGCGGAATCCGAGCGAATAAAGACGCAGTCTGAACAGCTAAAATAGCCAGCACTCTTCAACATTTTTAAATATTACATGATTGAGGATACACATAAGATTATCACAAGAATTCGAGAACAATTATTATATGAGCTAGTCTAAATGTGTAAAGACAACTAGTTTGCTTTGATACCGATATCTTGGAGTGGTGAAGTAACATTTTGGATACTGAAAAAAGATAACTAGCATTTGCCGCAACTTGACATTATGTATCTAAGCCTGCGAAATTTGATATAGGTACAGAATTCGAGCAGTTCCAATTCACCGACCATTCTGAAGCGGGTTTTTATAATACGTATTTCTCCCACTGGGTTTGCCCGCAGATTTTCCTTACTCCACAAGCAGAATCCTTGGCGAATTGCGAGAGGATGGGGTATCGTTAAGTGGAGGTTAAGTTAGTAAGATTGGGCGAATTCATAAAAAAGTTCTACAGGAAATAAATGTAAAATATTTTAAACAAAAGTATACTTGGAATAAATAAAAAAAATTTTACAAAACGACTTTGCTTTGATCATTGTAAAGATCGATTGTGGACAGTCTTACTATTTGGCAACAGAGGCGCTTGATCTACATAAGATCACGTGCTAATTTTTGGAATGAGATTAAATAATTCCATATGAATATTTAGTTTACTTAACTAACACTTTTAGGAGAGGAGATGCACGTTATTATAATTTATTTTAAATACACTAATAATATTAACTAAATTTAAATACACGAATAATATTAACTCATTGTTTATGTCATGACTGTTCTAATTATATCCATGCCTACGCTGGCTTCTAATTATCGGGTTCATGTATTTTATATGAGTAAAAATGGTTGAAAGGAAAATAGACTGAGGTCTTTCGTGGGTCAATATAAGCTTAATTTTACTGTAAAGAATATAGAGAGTGATTTATTTTAATAGCTTCGATAATTAATAACTTTCATTTACTAACAGTTACTAAACATTTCTGGAGCAAGTAGCAGGTAGAATAGAACTTTAAAAAGTAATCAAACTTACAGAGCATTCCGCCAGTCCCTTATCCTGAAAAACATCAGTGGAATCGGCCAAGTTGCCCATATTGCACTGATGATGACGAAAATTAAATGTTTGGTGTGATACCTTGCGGCATCGCTTACTGCACAAATCACCACGGAGAGGAAGAAAAGAGCAACACCAATGCTACTGCAAGACATCCCGAACATACTGAAAGATCAAATTAATAAATATATCAATTGTTTCAATATAATATAATCTTTTGTTCCATTCATAAGATTATCTTCTTTTGTTATAAAAATAACTAATTACCTTCTCGCTAAAACTACAATTCATTGTATCGCAATGCTTTTTTTTAATGTTATTTAACGTCGCTTTATTTATGCTTCCAAATACCGGTGCTAATCAGCGACGGAGGTCTACGACGTATTTATAAACAAAATACATGTAAATTATTACAGCAATGCTTGTGTCAATCGGCCGAGACCGGGATTTGAACTCGGATCACCAAGTTCCTAGTCCTTCGTTCTAGCGATCGAACAATTGTAGGCCTCTCATTCTGAATCTATTATTTCTAAGATTGACTAGAAAGATTAGCGTTTACATTTAGGGATTTTAGGTAAATAGAATTTTTGAAGCTTTAATTTTGTGTGTTTCGATTTTAATGTTCCTTTAATCACTTTTCAATCAAGAAGAATGTAATTGAAAATGAAGTGTAAGTTAAGAAACTTTTGAATAATTACCGTGCTGTCGCTAGTATTTCCACGGGCCTAACATAGAAGAATGGACGTTATCCTAATTTAGAAATATAGCTATACAGTAAATTCTTTAAAAAATATGTTGCCTTCTTATCGCTGTTATAATAATTCGAACCGATTTGATTGCTAAATTATCTAGGACAGTAACAGTTCCAAATCATGGCACATCTTCTAGATTCAACACAATGCTTCTTTTTATAACCAGATACGACAGTGTTATTCTCATTAAAACAGAACCAATATAATTCTATGATAATTTATGCTAGTACTAAATTTAAACAATCAGAGCCCTAATATACGTATCATACGAAAGGGTAAAAGTCGTGAATAAAAGAAACCGGTAAAAATTGTTTGAATAAGCAACATTATCTCGACTTATTTCGAATAAACAAAAAATACAGGAAGTAAGTTTTATTTTTGGGCATTATACCTACGAGAACTCAATTACCATATTGTATACATAATTGGGCAGAAATGCAAATTGACAAATGCATTATAAATTTCAAATGCAAATCAATACAAAAATATTAAAAGTAGTCAATTTTTTAATATACATAAGGCAGTTTCAGAAATAATTATAAGTTAATATGCAGTTTCTTTGTCGTTAAAAATAGACAGCACATTGTGTAGAACGAGGAAAACGTAATTTGTTAATTGAATCGCGCTATTTGCAATCGTTCAATTTTCAATTCACTTATTTTTTTACTTTTACATCTTATAGAATTTTATGTAGTACAATAAGTAAAAAGCATATGTTTGATTCAAGACCAGTTGTAAAATCTATGAATTCTAAGATGTTAATTATAAGATTTCATTACAGGGACTTTTGACTGTATAGTTTTATAAAATTGTAGTTCCGATAAAGTAATAGATATGGCGTATACTCAAATCTATATCTTATATTTACCAATGTACTTATTAGTATTAATGAATGAAATAATATATATTATTAAATCCTAGTCAAGTAATAATACATAGACATGTAACAGTTATTTATTGTTCTACTGAACATAGTTGTTGTATATGTCGCAAAAGCTATACTGCTATCCCGAATAATCGAGGAGTATATGCTCTCAATCTTTTACGTTAAATAAAAGAAGGCGTTTATGTGAAAGTATAAGCTTTATTGAGTCATGTTGACTGTTCGATCGTTTTGAGAATTCTGCCGAGACAGATACACAGTTAGTAATGCAAGTTTTCGGCGTTACAGTAGTGGGGGAGTGAAGGCGTTTTTCTAAACATTTTCTACATTTCTATTGGTCGAAAGTGCACAAATTAAAGAAAGGAGAAGGCGGGGTTTAAAGGATAGGCAAGAGTTCAGCTAGGTAGGGGACGAACGGATGAAGGGACTAGTTTGAGTGCAGGTAGTACGATACGGGAAAAATCCGCAATTACGGCAGGCACGCTACATATTTATTTTACAAGCGCGCTGTGTTTGATTGATGGTCAACATAGAGAAACCTGGACGGTAAAGTAATTAAGTGTACAGTAAAGAGACAGATGCCTGGCTTACGAGTTCACAAGAATATAAAATCTATTGGTGCCAACATACCGGCCACCTTGAACTATTCTGTTCAAAAAATATCGTGTTGTACCCTTATAATTGCGAATATAAATACAAATATACAATTACAATACAAAGATACAAATTTTTGCTTATACCACTAGTCTAAATAACATAATATTAATACATACATTATCAATACGTTAAGACGACTATTAGATAGGTAATATTTATACCTTGCATTTAATACAATATTTCTAAATACGACAAACCAATATAAAGGGAGGTAATTTGGTATTTTCATACATTTGTATTCATTTTTTATTAGTATTAAATAACGGTAAAACATCATGAACATGGGTGTGTTATTGTAAATTAGAATAAGCATATATAGAGGAATAATTATTAAATGAAGTCGCAATAATATAAATTAAAACATATAATGCTAATAAATATACATTTAAATTACGAAGATGCGATCGCCTTATATAGATAGATTTTTTTTAATCGCCTTATTCATCAAAAAGTAGAGGTGATAATTTTTTAATACAGCGTTTATATACACCAGTAGGTGTCTTCACAGTGACGACTCTGTTGATGTCATCTTCGTCTGGATGAAGAGCTATTATGCGCCCGAGCTTCCATTGATTGGCAGGAATATTATCTTTATGCAAAACAACTATACGTCCAATTTTAATGTTGCTTGGCTGATTCGTGTGCGACTTTGCTCGAACATTTTGTTCATGCAGGTACTCCCTTTTCCATCTTGTCCAGAAATATTGTTTACATTGCTGCGTATGCTGCCATGCTTGTCAAAGAGTCGCCGATAAGGAAATGCGCAGGAGTTAGGACTTGAAGGTCATTAGGATCGGATGAAAGTGGTGTTAATGGCCTTGAGTTTAAAACTGCTTCAATTTCTACAGTTATTGTAAGCAAGGCTTCATATGTAAAAAGAGTATCACCGATTATTTTACAAAAATGTCTCTTAAATGACTTTACTGCCGCCTCCCATAAACCGCCAAAATGAGGAGATCGCGGAGGAATAAAATGCCACCTTATGTTTTCAGTATGTATAGAGTTTTCTATAGTATTTTTGAGCGCGGGAGAGTTAAGAAAATTTTTTATTGACATTAGTTCGTTTTTTGCTCCGACAAAATTAGTGGCATTGTCTGAGTACATATCCGAAGGTCTTCCGCGCCGCGCAATGAACCGCCTGAAGGATGCTAAAAAGGGTTCAGAAGTTAGGTCTTGTACCATTTCCATGTGCACTGCCTTGGTAGCAAAACATACGAAAATAGCCATATAGATTTTAATTTTATTTCGGTTTCTATGTCCCCTTTCTTTAATAAAAAAGGGGCCGCAAAAATCGACACCCGTTTGTAAGAAAGGTCGACTATAAACTGTATGATTTTTCGGTAAATCGCCCATTACACAACTCGTTGTTTTGGGTTGTGCGCGAAAACACGTGATGCATTTGGGTACTACCCTTTTTACGGCGTTTCGTCCATTAACAATCCAAACATACTGCCGCGTGGCGTTAAGCGTAGCTTGGGCTCCAGCGTGCAAGTTTTTAATGTGTTCTTCCAGTATTATTAATTTTGTAATGTGGTGGTTATCAGGCAGTAGCATGGGATGTTTTTGCAAGTATGTTAAATTGGAAAACCTTAATCGGCCTCCGACTCATAGTATACCGTCACTATCAATAAAGGGGCATAATGGAGATAACCTTGTGTTTACAGATCGATTCTCACGAAGTATTTTTAATTCGGTTGCATAAGCGGATGCTTGTATGACGCTTATAATTTTTCGGATTGATGAATGTATTTCTTCCGTACTTAAATTCATAACAGTCTTATTTTGATTTTATTGATTTTTAGTGCGTTTCTTATATTTACAGTTTCTGATGAAACGTAAAATATATGCCACGTTTCTTTTTAACTTAAAGAATGAGGAATATTTTAAAAATATGTGATCTTTGTCGACCGTTATATATTTTGAACATTTCGATTGGCCGATAAAACATTTAATTACTTTCTCCCTTTTTCTTTCACCGATTTCTATATCTTCGAGCGGAACAATAGGCCAGTTTTTCTCGTTTTGCATGAGCCAAGTTGGACCCTCTAACCAAAACGAGGTGTATTCAATCAGTCCGATCGGTGTAAGTCCTCGGGATAAGATATCCGCCGGATTATCTTCGGAGCGCACGTGCAGCCACGTATAGGGTGTCGTTAAGCCTTGGATCTCAGATACCCTGCTTGCTACGAACATATTTAATATATGCGGTGGTGTTTTTATCCAGTGCAGTACGATTGTTGAGTTCGACCAGAGTATTATTTTTTCAAAAGAAAATCGGTGTAGTGCTTGAATTACTGTGTTAACTAAGTTAGACAGCAGATGCGCCGCACAAACTTCGAGGCGTGGTAGCGTTACCGACTTGAAAGGTGCTACCCGAGACCTTGAACATAGCAGCTGGACAGAAACATCACCCTTTTCATTGACAGTACGAACGTATACGCATGCACCGTATGCTTGCACGCTAGCATCGCAGAATGCATGCATTTGAATTCTTTTATAATTCCGTAGGGTTGCTTGTCGTGCTATAGTCATTGACTGTAGTTGCGTCAATTCTGAATAAAACATGAGCCACGAGGTATGTAAGTCGATAGGCACGGATTCGTCCCAGTCTAGATGCAGTTGCCACAATTTCTGCATTATCAATTTGGCCTTTAAAATTATGGGACCTAGCAGACCTAACGGATCAAACAACCGCGCTATTTCCGATAAAATTGATCTCTTAGTTGAACGTTTTGTAGTATTGTTTAGATTAATAAGATAGATTAGGCTATCTTGCTGCGTATCCCAGTTAAGGCCGAGCGTTTTGACAGTCTGATCTGTATTTAATTGCATATTCTTATTGTCCGGTTGATCTAGTAAGTCCTTCGTCAGTCGTGATTCATTGGATGCACACTGCCTGAGATTAAGATTGCCCCGTCGGGTTGCGGCTAATAACTCATCGCGTATGCATCTTGCTTCCATAAGCGTTTGAGCCCCGGTTAATAAATCGTCAACATAGAAGTCCTCGGTTAGGACGCGGGATGCAACTGGGCATGTTTTCGATTCGTCTAATGCGAGTTGCTTTAGAGCGCGTGTTGCCAAGTAGGAAGCGGCAGAGGTACCATATGTTACGGTATTTAAGGTATAAGCCCTTAATTTTTCATTCTTAGATTCGCGCCACAAAATCTTCTGAAACTTACGATTATCGATATGTACTACAACCTGCCAGTACATTTTCTCAATGTCCGATGTCAAAACATACGAGTACATACGGAAGCGCAGAACAATGTATAATAAATCGTCCTGTATGGTTGGACCTATCAGGAGTGAATCGTTTAAGGAGAGACCATTGCTACTTTTCGCAGATCCGTCAAATACAACGCGAATTTTTGTGGTTAAACTTGATTGCTTGTATATTGCGTGATGAGGTAGGAAAAAACCTAAATCTTCACTTATATTACATTCGGTCATGTGTTCAAGCTTCTTATATTCGTTAATGAATTCGTGGTATTGTTCCCTTTTGTTTTGATCCTTGCAGAAGCTGCGCTCCAATGCATGAAATCGTTTAAGCGCGTTAGTATAGGAATCACCGAATTGAGGCATATTTTCTTTAAATGGCAATCTAACTATATATTTTCCGGAATTTGGATCGCGTCGCGTATTACTTTGAAAATGCTCCTCGCAGCTTTGTTCCTCGGGTGATAGGAATTTCTTCCTCGGGCCTTCCTCAATGTCCCAAAATTTTGATATGCATTTATGGAGTGAGTCTACAGCCAAATTAAAGATCAGTGCTTTAGGTTGAGTTGAGGTATTCGAGATCATACCTGAAACTACCCACCCTAGAAGCGTTTTCTGTAGTATCGCGGAAGGTGGCGCAAGTTCTCGTTGACCGACGCATAAGAGCTTAAAAAACAATTCGGAACCTATAATCAGATCGATTGCTCCGGGTGTATGAAAGCCGGGATCAGCTAATTTTATATGCGACGGTATGTTGAGTATTTTTTTCGGCAATTGTGCACAAGGCAGTGATTCGCTAATACGAGGCAGCACCAATAAGGTCAATTCCGTAGAGAACGCATTTATTCGCGATTTTAATGTTGCATTGATACAGCTGCTAACGGTGGTAGCGATTTGATTAATTCCCATTAACGGTACATCTATGCTTAATCTCGGAAGCCCTAAGGTAGTAGCCATTTTTTCTGTAATAATGTTAGATTGCGCTCCTGAGTCTAAAAGCGCTCGGCATGGAAGCGGTTCTCCCTTAGTGTTAATAATGTGTACAACGGTGGTTGACAAAATAACTTGTTCTGGCGTTGCGCTAAATCCTAAGAACGATTTGCCCTGTATACTATCGGTGTCTTGATGTAGTAGTGTGTGATGCGGCTTGTCGCATTTTTTGCCTTTGCTCGATCTGCATGCATCGACGGAGTGATTCGCGCGAAGGCAATTCAAGCACAATTTTCTAGTTTTAATAATTTCCAATCTCTGATCGGGAGATGAATTAATAATTTTCTCACATGACTGCGTATAATGTTCAGATTTGCATATTTGACAGAACGGCTTTGAGCGAACAGTAAACGCGAAATTAGATCGATTCCTATTAAATTTTGTAGTATTATTTTGCGGCTGGCGGGCAGCATTAATACTCTTTGCTTCGAACTGCTCATTTTTTTCGTGCTTGGTACATCCTAGTATTTTTTTATGATTTAGTAGGAAATTCAGTAGTTGGTTCATAGTCGGCGATGGTTTACCTTGTATTTGCTCCTTCCATTTTAACTGCGTTTTTTCATCCAGCTTAGATGTCACCGCGTAAATAGGAAATGCCTCTAGAAATTGGCGATCGAGAGCTACAAGAGCCTTATAATGTTTCGTAGCTTCATCAAAAATATTTCCAATCGCGCTAGAGCAAGATTTTACGCACGGAGATAAGTCAAAAAAAGCCTTAATGCGCTTATCGATTAAATTTACGGGATCATAATAATTGGTTTGCAAGATTTCCCACGCTACTGTATAGTTATTATCTGTGATATCTAAGGACTCGATCTTTTCTGCAGCTCTATCAGTCAGGCAGGTTCTCAGATATATTAATTTTTGCGTATTGCTAAATGTTTTATTATTATGAATGGACGCTTTAAATGAGGCCGCGAATGTAACCCAATCTTCGTCATTAGAACCATCAAATTTCGGTAAATGAAGCACGGGTAATTTTACACTAGGTTCACGGGATTGGCTTGAGCTATGATTTAAATTATGTTCGCTAAACATTGAATTTATATTATCTACTTATTATCTACTTGATTCGCATTTAATATTTTCTGAGCCTTTGCACTATAATTGAAATAAGTTTCTTCGTAGTCTGCTCTTACCTTAAAATGACTATTCGATTCTTCCTCGTCAAGAAATTCAATTGAAGATTGAATTTTTCGAAAGTTTTGCAAATCTGTTTTAATGTCTACAAGTCTATCATTAAGTTGAATGTAATCAACATCCTTCGCTATAGCATCTATAAAACATTGAAAACGATCCATATTATTTATAAGAGCTTGCCTTTCGCAAGTAAGTTTTTTGGCGCGTTTTTTAGCTTGTCCAGTTGTTAAGCTGCAGTCATCGACCTCAGGGTTCATTTTTATTATCTTCAGTAATCAGTAAAATATCGGTGACTCTCTTTTACTTTCCTTATTTTCCTTTCATTAAATAATATGTTGGCCGAAATTTACGCGAAAGACAGAATGGGCAACTCTTTAACAATTATTGCGTGAGACTTACAGTTTTGATGATGCTGGTGAAAATATTCGACGGCCGCGTCTGCTTCTCGAAGTTCAATTTGGAAGATGAGTCCTGGAAGATCGTCTGCTTTAGTCGCCTCCTGTCCGGTGCTGTAATGGTCCAGAGTGACTCGATGGAAGTTGCTTGCACTTTCAAGTGGGCGAGCAGTCTGCGTATTCAAGTGTTGAGGTTAAGCTGCAATGCTGTCCCAGCTGTTCTGAGGAATGCAAGCTCTAGCCTTTGAGATCAGCGTGTTGCTGTTATTTGTTTTCGATGCGATGATGTGGACCGAGTTGCTTTGTTCGAACGACGATCCGGCTTGAAGGACCAATGTTGTATATGTCGCAAAAGCTATACTGCTATCCCGAATAATCGAGGAGTATATGTTCTCAATCTTTTACGTTAAATAAAAGAAGGCGTTTATGTAAAAGTATAAGCTTTATTCAGTCATGTTGACTGTTCGATCGTTTTGAGAATTCTGCCGAGACAGATACACAGTTAGTAATGCAAGTTTTTGGCATTACAGTAGTAGGGGAGTGAAGGCGTTTTTCTAAACATTTTCTACATTTCTATTGGTCGAAAGTGCACAAATTAAAGAAAGGAGAAGGCGGGGTTTAAAGGATAGGCAAGAGTTCAGCTAGGTAGGGGACGAACGGATGAAGGGACTAGTTTGAGTGCAGGTAGTACGATACGGGAAAAACCCGCAATTACGGCAGGCACGCTACATATTTATTTTACAAGCGCGCTGTGTTTGATTGATGGTCAACATAGAGAAACCTGGACGGTAAAGTAATTAAGTGTACAGTAAAGAGACAGATGCCTGGCTTACGAGTTCACAAGAATATAAAATCTATTGGTTCCAACAATAGTAAATAAGTTTCATATAGACAGGAAATAAATGAACAATTGAATTAATAAAATAACGTACTACAGTATCGTATAAGTAATATGTATAATACTGATTAAATCATTCGCGAGCTTATTGTTAAATACTTAATCTTATGTTTATTCAGAGAATGTCTTAACCTCTGTATACGGTGAAACACAGTAAAAGAAATCTAGGATAATAAAGAGAAAGTGATAATGCATGTATGCTAATTGACGAATGATTGCTTTCGATAAAACGTCGTGCACTCGAATTAGTTTTTAATTCGATACGTTATTCTCTCTACCTTCGTCGATTATGGCAAGTAATTGTCAGAATTTATTCTCATTATTCTATTTTTTAATGCGCCTTTTACGCGTGCAACCAATTCAAAAGATCGTCCCGTTAAGCTAGCCGGCCGCTTCGAATTTTGCATGATAAATGTATCTCCGTTATATATTTAACTTCTTAACGGTAAACTGCTGTAACGAAACTTTTTAGTCGAATCACCTCTTTTATTCTATTTCTTGACACGCGTTTAATAGCCACGCACGTACCGTTACGGCGCCCAATCTCTCGCTCCGCGAAATATGTGCATGCATTATACATATATATATATATATATATATATATATATATATATATATATATTATATATATATATGCTTCTTGCTTCATATTCAATAAGCTTGCGTGCTAATAACAGAAACTATATAACTATCAATAACTATATGCTATATAAATCTCTTCAATCTGGGCGTACACAAGGGGCCCCGTAGCAAATTCAAGTTCCTTCGGAAACTTGGTGTTACTTTATATTTTTTGGTGCGTTGAATCAATTTTGGAAGGTTATCATTCGTATCTTAAAATGGTTGTTAAAAAATAGATATATATATATATATATATATATATATATATATATACTATGTAATCCAGTCATTTCCATAAATAATTCCATACATATTGTCCGCAAATTATCCATATTTCAAGAAGAAATGCCAGCAGGGCACCTTGTAAAAAAATGCACGAGACAAAAATGTTTTTAAAATACAACTTTTTTTATCGAAGTGTCTTGGTTGTTTATATTGCATATATAATATCAAAAAAGTTATTCATACATCAGCTAGATTCGAAGCTAGATTCTCACGGAAGGTATGATGGGTCAATAAAGCATTCAACGGAAAAGACGAAGAAGGATAAAAAGAAACTGGGAACTGACGATAAAAAATAAAATGAACGGCCGTATTTCTTGAGCGGCAGCGAGATATATATATATATATATATATATATATATATATATATATATATATATAGGCCTCTGTAACTGTACGCGTCGGCTAACCAGGTTATTAGCACCTGCGAGATACCGCACGGATTTTATATAGGCATAGAGAAAAAAAGCAAGGCCAAAAAAACATAATATATATAAGAAATCATGCCTTGGGCCCTGTCCAAATCTTTAGAAGCGGTATAAACCAGTAATAAAAATTGTATATACAACGGTCCACGGAGAGATTGTAAGGCTCGACATTATTTCAGTATTTCGTGCATGGTTTCAAATTCATCTCAGACGTTTTCAACGGATTGTAAAAGCCCTTTCGTCGTTTCAAATGATTCCATTATGATTTTAAATGAGTTTACAATGAGCTTTCGAATGAATTCAAATATTATATTTTTTTTCGCGACGAATAATTTTTAGGTGAAAAATTGCAAGTGTATCCAGTAACTTGATCGTAGAAAGAGTCATAGACATATAAACATTTCAAACAAATTACGTTACATCAGTTTGTAATAAATTTTACAAGGTCAATTGATAGAAATTTAATAGAAATTTTTTCTCCATACATGATTTATGCATTTATTGAGTTTCTTATCATTACTGATTTTAATATTAATAAATAGCAAAACACATGATTTCGTAACCTGTCTATAAAATATATTTTTTCATTTTAAATACAAATAATTGAAAAATACTGAAATTACTTATGTCTCCTCTATGATATATATGATATATATGATATATGATATATATATATATATATATATATATATATATATATATACATATACATACATACATACATATATATATATATACATATACATACATACATACATACATATATATATATATATACATATACATACATACATACATACATACATACATACATACATATATATATATATATATATATATATATATATATATATATATACATATATATAATAAAAAATAATAAAGATCAAGGGAAATAGGAAAGAATTTCTTATTTTATAAATAATTTTTGTTAATCAAATTGCTTTAATTCTCGACATAATTCGAAAGTGATTTGCGAGATTTCTTATCATATAAGGCACAATCAAATCATTCTTTTCTTTATTACTTTAATGGAAACCCGGCTATTTTTGCTTTGGAAGTATATATATATATATATATATATATATATATATATATATATATATATATATATTTCTTGTTAGTATGTATATATTGAAAAGCTTCCTGCCTCAATAAACCGTCGCGTCCTATAATCGTCATCGCTTCTCGAGCTTCCTCTTCGGTTTTTTTTTTAGATAAATTAATCAGCTTCGGAGACCGAGAAAGAGAATCATCCGATCGTACGCGGGCCATTCAAGTCCAGCGGAGCCAACCGCGCGCTCGTTTGGCAGTGGCCGACGGCTCGTCGCGTGTCATTGGGACGTAATTTATTTACGGCACATATGCGCACGCTCGCACGCACACGCACACACATATAAATACAATATATTGTACAAGCCATTCACGTAATCATTCGGTTTACTATGTATGCACTGATCCTTGGCTGTCAGCTTGGCATCGGGCGAGTGTGTCCGTGTCGCTTGATAATGGGATACCTACTCGCATATAGATTTCGATGGAACTTCGAAACTGCATTAACAACATACATATGTAGGCCAAGGTCGAGGCCCTTCTTCGAAGTCGACGCCTCTTCTTTTGTTTCTTCATTTGCTTCTTTCGTCGGGGGCTACGCGCGGACTCGTGACTATAGATGCTGTAGATAATTGATAGTACTGGTAAAAGAATCGGCGATACCGCGTACTTTTGCATTTTTCAAGTATATCTAACATTCTGTTTTATTCCTACTATACATATTCGAGAAAAATGTCGTTGCGTCTTTTGTTGCCTGTAATTGTTGAAATTGGCCAAATATGTCAACTTGTCACAGAGGTATACAGCAACTTCTCACAATGCTTGCCGTTGATCATAAAGTATTAATATATACATATCAATGATTTTAGGAAAATTTCAGCATTTATGGGCAGAGTCCGATCGGAATTTGCTAAAAGATGCCAAAAAATTATGCCCAAGCACAACGAGTACGTAGAATCGGAATCGCGATATAAATACCCTTTCTAAAAAATAGCCCAACGTATTGCACGCTTGGTGTACTGAAAATTAGTGTAAGTCACCCGCGGTAGTGTAAGTGAACGCGGGATTTCCTCACTTAGCAAAGTCCGACAAATTTCGGCAAAGAGCGACAACGGGAATCAGTTCCTTCGGGGATACCGTCAATTTTTGCATGTTTCGATCTTGCGGCACTGGACCGAAACGATATACCTCGATAAAAAGTGATGGAACTTATACAGATGTAGATCAGTGCTGCTGTACCGAAATTTATCTGACATGAGGAGAATAGATTATGATTTGAAAATATATATCCATTCGGATATATGCGGCTTCATAGGTTATCAGTTCAATTCATTTATTACGCAAATCACGAATTTCTAGTACATTCGGCGTTTAAAATAAACACGTTGAATTGTCGATAAAGTAGAGTTTTCGAGTTATATAAAGACTCCGTGACCTCTGTAGATATAACTTTTGGTCAAGGTAATTCTTATGATCAAATGTCATTTGAGAAAACCTGTTTTGACATTAATCGAATTAATTTGGCCTCTGAACGATGCTATACAAGATATTATATCTTGTATAAAATGAATATCAAATATTTCGCGTTATCTTTATTTTATATAAGTGCATGTGTGTGTGTGTGTGTGTAAAAAAGCGGTGTATTCGTTAAACATATAGATTTTATTCGATAAACATTCCCAGAATGTAAAATTACCGTGACCTTAGCTTCCTACCAAGCTGGTCAATATTATAATTTTAAATGTAAAAATTAATATTATATATATATATATATATATATATATATATATATATATATATATATATAGTTAAATATAAGTATACTATTAAATACTATACATCTCGACATGACTATGTATCACAACTGATGTTTTGCCAGCGCCGAACTTTAGTTTATACTATGCGAGAGCCATTCATAATTATAGTAATTGTAACTTGAAGCTAGAGTCATGTAAATTCTTCAAACACGATAAAAGCACACAAACACACATACATGCGCGCGCATACACACAATGTATATGATTAATCTATTCAATCTATATTTTGCTGATTCGCAAATGCTTAAGTTTATTTTTCAATGTTTTATACGACATAAAAATGTTAACATTTTTATGGAGGTTAGATATGAATTTTTGATCAATGAACGTCATACCACATTAGTATAAAGATGTAAATCCGTATGTACATTATAACATTTTGTCAGCGTAAATGAACTTTCGAGTTGGTGTTATAATAGGTCGAAAATTAGAATATTGGACGATTATTTCTACCGTTCCGTTGATCCATCCTGATCTCTCGTTAAGGCGAATATTTACACATGGCATATAACACGAAACTTGCGTACATATATCTGTGCATTAAATTGGAAAGTGAAACGAAAAACACGATTAAAATTTTCTCAACCACGACCCATATAACGTATAATCGAATTCGGTTATAACAATCTGATAATAATGAGGTGATAGCACTGATTATATAAAATGCTTCAAATTTTATATAATACAATGATTTCGTGTGCAGAATATGGTGTAGTACAAAATGTATAATTTCATGCATGCATTAATATATATATATATATACTGAATTCACATCAATGTACAAAACAACTTCATAATTAATAGTGCTATTTTTTTCCGGCCGATCATAGCTTGTGACTGATTGGTAATTAGCGTACACGAAAAATGCAGTAATAACATTATTGGTATTGCATTATCATATGATTTATAATGATTATTAAAGACCATATTCTGAACCCGTTAGAAATGTAAAGAAATCGTTTCATCGATCTTGTTCTGTGTGTGCATATATATATATATATATATATATATATATATATATATATATATATATATATGTGTGTGTGTGTAACTAGTTATGAAGTGGAACAGAAAAGGAAATTAGTGTTATACCTTCTCTAGACTGGATTTTCTCTTAGCATTATATATATATATAGGGCGACAGCGCTTCTTATAATTTACCGCTATTTGCACGGTCTGGTTGAGTATTAATTTATTTATTAAAACGTGTTCTATTGAGATCTCCAAGTATTTATTATTATCTTCATAATATAAAGTTTATTTAAATATTTTTAAATCATATTCATTTTATATGTCTACTGCAATACTGGTAATATATATATATATATATATATATATATATATATATATATATATATATATATATATACGTACAATTGATAGCTATATCTTTGAAAATTAACACAAAGTGTGAAGCAATATTTTATAATTTTTACACATATATGTATATGTGAGGGCGGTTCAATAAGTATCCGTGTTTGAAGATAGAGGACGTTCCTTAGGGAAACTGGTGTTATTATCGTATGCTACCATCTATCCAACGATACCAAAATAAATTTCAAATATTAATAAACAAATATTTTACATGATAAGTTGACTATGAAAAAAAAAAAAATTGTCGGCCCGATGGGTGTCCCGATTGTTCAGGATAGACAACAAGCGGAAACGGCTGTTAACTTCGAAGCAGTGTTTCGAACAATTTAAGCGAGCTCCGAAGGACTTTTTGCGTCAAGTTGTCACCGTTGATAAAGCCTGGATTCATCATTACACACCAGAAACTAAGCAACAATCAAAACAATGGATTTCTCGCGGTAAATCTGTTCCAAATTTTTAGGGATTTTTTGGGATGCGAAGGGCATCATCCTGATGGACTTGTTAGAAAAAAGAGGAACGATCACTGGCCAATACTACAGTGAGTTATGGAACCGTTTCGATAAAAAAATGGAAGGAGACACGGCTACATTTGGTGAAAAAAGGTTTTCGTCACGACAGCGCACCAGCACATTCATTTGGAGTTGTCGCCACCAAACTGCATGAATTGCGTTATCAATTGCTGCCCCCTGTATTCACCCGTTCTGGCTCTCTCCGGCTTCTTCTTATGCTCTAACATGAAAAAATGGTTGCGGGACAAAATTTTGCTCAAACCAGGAAGTCATCGTCGAGACAGATGCTTATTTTGGAGAGTTCGAAAAATTCTTTTTGTACAGGTGTTAAAAAATGGACAGAACGTTGGGACAAGTGTATCTTTCTAAAAGGAGACTATGTCGAAAACGAAACAAAAAATTTTTTAGAAAATGTTGTCTTTATTTCTAGCACGGGTACTTATTGAACCGCCATCGTATATTATTTATAATCTATCCGATAATGACATTTCAATTATACATGTAAAAATATTAAAAAATGTGCATTCCCAAAAAATCTAATCAATAAGATTTTTTATTTTATAAAATTTTATTCGAGATATTTATATACCTTTGATTTGGTATTATTAGCATTTTCAATTCCTTTTTTAATAAAATCCATGTATATTGAGTTTATTAAAAAAGATATAGGTAAATATCAATGCACTATCTGTCCAGAGCTAGCAAGTTGCTCAAATTTAATGGTCGACTACTCGTCATAACTCCGCCTTAGAAATAATTGTGACCGTAAATTACGTATTAGATAACCTTGAACCTTGTCCAGAAATTTTCATATTTCATCACAACATGCGCGTGTCTTCGGAGATCCCTTTTTCAGAAATTTCAGTGACTGGTCTTAAAGTACCATTTTTCACCTTGATTTTTATACGTACGTATATAAAAAAAAAGTCCCATAATTTTTATGTCGTCTTTTAATAAGCGCCAATAAACGATCAAAAAAGTGGTTTTAAGTAAAAAAAAAAATTACAATGTTTCGTAACCGCCACGAACGTTCATTGAAGCTATTTTAAGATTTTTGTAGAAGTGACTGGTAAAATCGTAGCCCAAGATATTTAACGACAACCTCTATTTTACAGTCAGAATATTGTGGAATGAAAATTATCCAAAACCGTTCAAGCTGGTGAAGCTCTTGTCGTTACAAGATTGACGAACGAAAAAAAAAAACCACGAAGTTTATTCGTCGACCTTTAAATTTATTAAATTTACGCAATGTCTATTTCGTACCGGTCGCACGCAAATTTTGCAGAACCGATGCATACCAGCGCACATCAATAGTACGTCGCAGTCTTGCGAAACAGCCTGTCCCGTATCCCAGCAATCAATGCGTCAAGGCAACTTCGATCGGCCACGCATATCCCCGACAGTCCCACGAAAATCGAGCCCTCGAGCCAATCGACCAGCTACTTTCTTCCCGTTACGTGAAGACGGGGAGAGGGGAAAAAAAGCCAGCCTCGCGTATGTCACCGTGCGATCTCGATTGCGCGTATTACGCGCGTCGCGCGACAGCGGAAATCTTCTCCCCTTTGGGGATTTCTATAAATACGCCGACGTTATGGACAGCATAATACATGCACGTATACGCCGTGTACACGTAATAAAGGCGATGCGCGCAATTCAAATAAACGGCAGGCCGCGTGTCGCGCACTTTCGAAATCGAAATCAAACACGCGCGGGCCCATAAGTTCATACGCGCGACTTGCGTATGCGCGCGCGTCCCCCCCCCCCTCTTATAAACGAAAGCGAATTGCAACCGGACGGATATATATATATATATATATATATATATATATATATATATATTTATAACGTGCCAGCGATACATAATACGTATACGTGTTTATCCGCGCAAAACTACTTGCTCCGCGAGCTCCGTAAGTACCGTCGCTTTTTAATCGGAGGTGAAAGCGAAAAGCGAAGTTCCCGCGCGTCGCGGGCGCCCGCCGCGGGCTGTAGACGACTATACCGCCGCTGCGGCTGATGCAGCGTCGAACGCCCCTCCCCCTTCATCTCTATCACTCTCTCTCTCTCTCTCTCTCTCTCTCTCTCTCTCTCTCTCTCTCTCTCTATCTATCTCTCGATTATTTATTTTATTTCATTTTTCTTTGCCACTTTGCAGAAACCACTTTCGTCGCGAACGCTTTTTCGTTCGCGATGCGTACACGTATATATACAGTTCTATATGTATTACGGGAAAGTCGAGGTGGCGGCTTTCATCGCGAGCGTACGTTGCGGGCGCGCCGTTGTGTAGTTTTTCCTTTTATTTATAACGGTATATATGTCGGATATGTGTAACATCGAGCGAGCGTAACGGCTGGAAATTTCGATGTATAGCATGGTATAACGAGGTTTTATTGGATTAATGACTGGCGCAGATTACGCAAGAAATTTTTCCAATTCCACAAGCTTTTGCTTTTGCCACTTTCGCCATTAGAGGCATTAAAGCGCGTTTTCTACTCGAGCACTCGTTTTGTGACGGAACGAAAGTCTTTCACACAACCTCGTTGACCTCTGTGTGTAAATCACGTATTTATAATACACGGGTACATTATATGTTATACATGCGTGCCCGCGCATCGACAAAATTAAACAACAAAAAAAAAAAAGAAGAAGAAGAAGAAGAAGAAGCAACGGCCGGCACAAATAAAAAACTTAACGGACAGAACGAAGCATTTAACAGAATTGTCGTGCGACAAAGGTGTTAAATATATATATATATATATATATATATATATATATATATATATATATATAATGACGTAAGTTATATTGTGAATTTCATGATATGATGACTGCGATTCTCAGTAGAGAGAAAGAGAGAGAGAGAGAGAGAGAGAGAGCTGTCATAATGACGTTTTTTCCCTCTTCTTGTGCATCAGAAAATTGACGCGAGTTATACATTTGATTCATCCTTTCGCCTATAATGCCAATTATTTAATTTTTCGGATAATTTGTTATCATGATCTATTATACGGTACATTAGAGATTTCCTATATCTATATTAATACTTTTTTAATCAAGCGTATAATGTTATTTTCTCAATTGCGCTACTGCAGTTCCTGCGTTATTTCCTGAAACCGGGCTTGGAAAGAAATGCGCGAGAAATTTGCATAGGAGCTTTTAGCGAAGTATGGCGAAAAGATAAAAAAAAAAATAATAATAATTATAATTAGTGCTGCTCACGCATGTCTTTCTTTCTTTCTTCGTGCAGCACATGCCACTGTTAATTGGTCTTTTATGCGCGCTAATTTCCAAATGTATATAGATATAAACTTATATATGTACCGCTTGGACTTATTGCATATGCAGCAGTGATTTTACGAAACTTCGTATTCGCCGTCATAATAATAGAAATACATTTTAACGTGATTTAAAAGAAATACATTGTAATAAAATTATTTCTTAAGTTTGAACTTTGTTTTTAAGTATACCACCATTATAAATTATTTAATTTTAATATTCATTATATATATATATTTA
Source organism: Sycobia sp. Sy_11 (assembly GCA_018907035.1). Taxonomy (NCBI): domain Eukaryota; kingdom Metazoa; phylum Arthropoda; class Insecta; order Hymenoptera; family Epichrysomallidae; genus Sycobia; species Sycobia sp. Sy_11. Next base: position 285,983 of record JACCIC010000134.1, read on the forward strand.
AAATTTTTTTTTCAAAATATTTTTATTATTTTCTCTTATACAAAAAACAGTTATTTTTATAATAAAAAAAATTAATGACGTTGAATTAAATTATTGTATAAACTCAGTTACACGAAAACAAAAAACAACGTTATTGTTTTTATGCGAAGAAAAAAAATGACAGGTTCGAAAGAATCTTCTCGGTAACCGTGTAGGTTAAATTCAAAAGCTGATAAACGGTTAAGGAAGACGGATTTGATCGGTATTTCCGACTTGTCATAACAATCGTTTAACAGCTTCATAATATTAACGCTTGTGTTGGATATATATATATATATATATATATATATATATATATATATATATTGCACAATATATACCCGTAAGACGTCGTACAGAATGTGTAATGCAGATATTATAAACGCACGTATCGCCGTATCTTCACGTATTATTGCTGCCTACACGTCCATGAAGACATATTATATATATATATATATATATATATATATATATATATATAGTCAAGAGTATAGTTTTGATATTTTTTTTGGTAATACTATACCTAAAGAAAATAATGAATACGCATCGTTAAAAAGTCGTAGGCAAACGAAAAGATTCGTTCTTCGATTTTTCGTAAACTTGGGAACTTAAAGAAGAAAGGAAGAAAAAAGAATCTGGAGCTATCAAGACGCATGTATATATAATAATAGTGTCAACAAAACCGTGGCTTATGATTTACTCACATATAACTCGGCACCCAGTAAGTATTTATATTATGTATCGCTCGATACGAATCTGCTGACTGTGTTTTTCTCCACCCTATAGAGCGACGGAGCTGGATCACAAATATATTATTTTTTTATATAAAGTTACACAAATACATATATGTACATGTATATATATATATATATATATATATATATATATATATATATATGTATGTACGTATAAAAGGCGCGGGAGTACCTCGGCACCGGTCCCGCGATACAACGGAGTGCGCGGTCGCTCGCTCACTACCGACTCTGCGCGCGCGCGCGGCTAAATTAAAGCCCCCGGCGCGCGTGCGGGCGCACCGAGTTCGTTATATATATATATATATATATATATATATATATATATATATATATATGTGTGTGTGTCTGTCTTATCGAACATCCCTATGTAACTCACATACTGTCTGCAGTCTTCCTATTCCTCTTCTTATTGTACCACGCGCTCTTATATATATATATTACATATAGGCAATTCCTTGTCAACCAGACGACCTAAATATCTTAAAAATGGACCTTTTTACTTTCACCCAATTTGGCACGAAGTATCGTTAACGTGTTCCCTTCGATCTCAAATTTTTTCAGAATTACTTCTCTCTCTTTCATTCAAAGTGTCAGTTGAAAATATTTTAACAAAACATGTCTTTTCTACATACTTCTCAGGTATACCGTTTCTAATGACAAAAAAACACGGAAAAGCAATGATGTTAATGAAGATGGTTAAATTATTCAATTTGATTTTTTTAGTGTTGCTAGTGTTGAATACAATATTAAAATGCTAAATTTCAAATTAATGAATTTCAAATGGGTATTACTTTTTTTCACTTTCATGCCACGCAGTTCATTATTGAATTTACAAAATTGCTTGCAATTTGATTCCATCATTTTTCAAATTTAGTATTTTAATCGTATATTCGTTGCTAGTAAGAGATTTTTGCGTCCGTTAATTGAAAACGAATAAACAATAATTCTGACAAAAATTTTATGTGCCACTGATGATCTGTGCTAAATTTGAGGAAATTAAGAAGGTCCGAATTATTAAACCCCGTTGAGCATGAACTTAACAATGTATATATATATATATATATATATATATATATATATATATATATATAAATAAATACTTTTGAATCTGGTCATTTTACATTGACACATGTCCGTATTATCCGCGCTTAAAGTACCGGTAAAGTCTCATATATATTATAGCCGTCGTCCGTATAGGATTGTAAGGCTTCAATAGAAAAGAAAGAGCGTATCAATTGGAGGATCGAAATTAGCCGATTTGGAGTACAATAAAGTTGCCTTATATGCAAGAAGTCCATTATAATTGAAGAAATAATTGAAGTATAATTGAATAGAAAAGACATTACAAATCGAGGGTGCTGAACCGTTAGGATTTTTATAGTTATTATAATGCAATACCGAGTCAATCAATATCATGTATGATTTTCTTTTTTATTTTGTTGAGAAATTTCATATGATTTTGAGTATGTCCAATAATCTTTGGATAGATTAAATTTTATCATTTATCAGCGAAAATTCATAAATTATTATTTTATACGTAATTGTAATTTATTTTTACTTCTACAATTTTTAATTATTACAATATAATAAAAGTTAAACAATAATAACCACTAGTAATGATGCAATAATCGCTATAATAAATGAAAAGTACAATAACAGTTTATAACAGTATCAATGTTTTCCAAACCGAAAATTACATTTAAAATAATGATTCGCGTATGGCAAATTATTTGTTAAGTGAATTTTCTGTGATAAAGCATGCCGGGATAAAATTTATTTTACTTATCAACTAAAATTTCATGAGCATATGACGAAAACTGTATTAATTTCAAGTTACGTCTAATTAAAAATCGATTAGTATGACACGGTAAGGATCGTGAACATTGTGCCCCGGGGCTAGATAAAAAAATGCATCCGAGGTCGCTTTACAAACCGATGCGAAGCCATATATATTCATGAGCATAAATGTTTTACGCTCCGCGCAACTTTACCGTACGGCCATCTAATATATTTCGTGAAAAACGGTATATGCGCGCGAGCGGCTGCTCAACCGCCGCGCTACCCGCGGTCAAGTTTCGTCCGGCGGAATCCCGGTACCGGTAGACCGCGAAAGCCGTGGCAGTCGCTGATGGTTTTGGATAATGAGCTCATTGGTGTACGAGATAACGAAGCCACTTCTTTTTTTTTCTCTCTCTCTCTCTCCAATGCGCAAGACACGTTGAGATAAGGATTTTTTTTTATTCTCCTGAAGCAAAAGATTAATCTTGACAATTGCCATTATATTTAATATAAAGAGCGTTTTGAAAGTTTTGAAAGTGAAAAGATTCTTTACTCCCATATTCTATGATGATATTCAAGTAATGAATATATTTTTCTGTTCTTGCATCGATTACATGTATATATATAAATATATATATATATATATATATATATATATATATATATATATATATATATATATAAAGATTGTGGTATAATCATGCGCGTTATAACAGTTGTATAAATTAGTATCCACTCGTATGATTACGTAATTTAATTGTAATGATGTAATTTCGAGCCTTAATAAAATTGAAATTCGACGCTGGAAAAAATGGATAAATGACAAAATAAAACTAGCTCAACTGACATATTGTGTTTTGAAGAACATTCCATGAATTAAACAAAACTATAAAAAAGTGTCTCGTGATAAATAGCTCAAGCCGAATGAAATCTTCTAAATTAATAAGAACTTTTATCGGTCTTATATTCTTTATACTATAATATATTAACTAAAATAATGACAGTCAGACTGTTCTTTTTATTATTCACCCGAAGAGTCTGAAATAATTAACTTATTACTAAAAATAAATTAGATTAAAAATTAAAAAAATAATAAAAATAAACAGTTCATCCTCAGGAACTCAACTGAACTAAATTAAAACTTAACTAAAATATATAGTTTAGATCCTGAGGATGAACCGTAGCGGTTCGAAACGTCGAATACCAAAGGAGATAATTAGGTGGTGGGGGCAGTCAGGTTGTTCTTCACTAACATAGAATATACTTTACTATTTTTATTATTTTTATTTTATTATTTTTAATTTTAACCTAATTTATTTTTAGTAATAAGTTTTATTACAGATCGTTCGGGGGTGCTAATAAACAAAAACCGTCTGACTGTCATTATTTTACCTAATATATTATATTAGCAACTCTGTAAGACCGATAAAAATATTTATTAATTTAATTCAAAACAGTTGACATAAGTAATTTTTAATTTTAATAATAACAATTTTTAATTTTAAATTTTCTTAAAAGTACTGAGATTTTCCCTGAAGTGCAAAATTCGTGTTCTTTAACACTCATTCTCTACATTTTATATTAGATCTTATTCGAGCTCCATTACACGTATCGATACAATTAAAATTGGAATTGAATTGAAAATTAACGTTTTCCAGATGTGACGCGCGTTATTTTTTTAATATCTGTTAGGGCGGCTGAAGAAAAAAAGAAGTGCAATGACCACAACCGTATATGTTGTAAATCTCCCGAGTTCTTTACCCTGTTTCTAACTGCCGCGTACAAACTGGATGCGCGAGTGCCGTAAGTTTATAGAGAAAGGAAGGCGGATTCGTCGTGGCACCGGGCGATCGGAGACCGCCGGGAGAGAGCACGAAAGCTGCGAGGATGAATTCCGACTGTGTACGTGTTGTTCAGCTTCTTTTACGCGATTTTAAATGCGACACGAGATCTGTAGCTGAACTCTATGTACGTAAAATCTGAAGAAAGAATGTTTCTTGTTCTTTATTTTCTTTTTTTTTCTTTTTTTTTCTTTTTTTTTTTAATATAAACATATAATTTTTTTCTCAGAATTGGTATATTTCGGGAAGTCAATTGCTATAAAGAGATACACATTAACAGGAATTTGAATGATTTTTATATTTAAGTGGATCCTTATAGTGTATTTTTTGATAAATTAGAATTTTTTATTTACTTACTTAATAAAATTTAACGAAACTTATTTCTGTCCAAAATTATTAACATTTCCCATTTCTACTATACGTTATAATAAACATTAACCATTATTAATTTTATTGATTTTAAAACAAATTATTGTTTAAGGTCTTTCAGCTGAATTTCTATTATTGATAACGGATTTGAAAAGAGCAAAAAATTTTACATTTATAATAATATTTTTTAATATTATATTAAATTCACAAATATTTTTATCAGTTTTACCTCGAGTTTTATAATCACAATAATATAAGAAATAACATTAAAAAACAAACAAAAATCTAATAATAATTATGTATAATGATAAACAGACTTTTTATAAAATTAAAAATTAGCCAATATACTACTATTGACAGTAAAAGATAACGCTTCAGTTCATGTTCAGGGACACGATAGGTAAGGTTGCCCGTTATTTTCAAATCCATTCTCCAAGATAGGAGTTCTTACTTAAAGAAAAATCCTTGGCCTTCAAATAATCTCGAAAATTATATTGAATACCAAGGTCATTATCACAGGACTATGAGCAGTTTCACTGTCCTTCCTAATTTTTTTCGAGACGTTATTTTTTTTTTTTTTGAACATATTTAAATGTGCAGGCTGAAATGGACCATCTGATCATCATATATAACAATTAATCGTTTCTTCGTACTTCATTTTATTTTCATGTAATCCATAATTAATATTCCATCTCCGTATCTAACATTCTGTTATTATAGTAACTCTATCCAACGCGAATATTAACTACTTACATTAAATGCAGTTTAAGCGATATGTAAGCTATCAACGTCTCTTTCAGCTCTCATTAGCCATAGACTCTTGTATTTATAACATATATTAATTATTATAATTAATCCATGTAAATCAATAATAGTTATATGTGTTATACGGGGTTCTATTCCGTGGTCGAAAACATAATAAATCAAATCAAATAAAAGACCCCTTCCTCTCTCTCTCTCTCTCTCTCTCTCTCTCTCTTTTTCTCTCGTCCGCAACATCCAGATCGGCCTCGATGATATACCGATATCGTATCGGCCGATATACCGATGTCGTATCGGGGTCATGGGATTCCGACGGGAGTCAAGGCTTTCTCCACGCCCGGTGACTTTTCTAACATAAGACCAGGTGCAAATGTCAGTGAGAACATTATAAATAAGATAATCCTTCTTTAACGTATAAATGCAATTTCTTAAACCAACCCCGACAAATAATTATTTTATGTTGATTAGATATTAGTCTTGTCTACTAAGAAATATATGAAGCAAATAGAAAGCGCGGATGCGCCACGCGCATCTTTGGTTCTTACACACCTGCTCTCGTCTCATCCTCTCAAGCTCCTCGCTTGCCGACGTCTCCTCTCTCACTCGCGGAGAATACTATAAATATATATTTCTTTCTCGCGTAACAATAAAAAAAAAAAAAAACCCACAAGTCCACGTCCCCGTATTACTAGGTCAGCGTCAGGTTGCGCGCTCACTCTCCTCGTGCCCTCGAAATCATGCGCACATCGCGGACAAGCGCCCGACGACAAGTGCGCGTTCGCACAGAAAAAATAAAATAAAATTATTAAGCGCGGTTTGAATTTTCTACGCATGCAACGACGTACTATATATAGAGGGAGAGAGAGAGAAAAAGAGAGAGAAACAGTCTTTATTTCGCGAAAGGAAAATACCGCGAGATTCAAGAGCGGCGCAAGATAACCTCAGAGCGAAGCCTAGGTCGGGAAACCAAAAATAGGATGGTTCTGTATAAGCGCGTTGTTGTTGATTCCTTCAAGGGTAAGAACGAGGCTCTTCGTTCGGAAAGGTGTACCTCGAATACACCATCGTGTACCTCAAGTACACATTTGACTATTGAAGCTACCGCAATAGCTCAATGTATGCGTGAATTACCTTATACGATTAGTCGGTTAACGAGTAAACGTTTATCAACTATTAAATTGGATTGGCGATAAGTATATGAATCCGGTTTATGTGTTGTAAAATTTAATTTCCATTCTAATCGTGAAAATGCTCGTTTGCTCGTTTTCTTTTCTTGACTTCAAAATGGATATCTTGCAAGTTTTAATAATAATATCACAAGTTGCAAAAAATATTCTTAAGTTCGGAGATTTTTAAGCTACGATAAAAAGTCGAATACTTCTCTTAAAGGCAATTTATTTTAGAAGGAAAATGGGGACGAAAAATTAAGGCAATAAAGTATTAAACGAGAATGGTTAGAAGAAAATAATATTTTTCATGGTTACGATAAAATTAATGATAATAATCATAACCTTTATATGACTCAAAGGAATTTATACTGGAACTTCTTCGATAACGATATTTAGGGTTTTTGAGCGTTGTTTATTAATTCGGTGTGAATTTTCAAAATATTTGATTCAATATGCTGGATAAAATATTTAATTCTTCTGCAAATCCATCACTAAAATTCATAAACACGAAGTTTTGGCTTTATGGACTACAAATTTGATACTGAATATGAATAGACTTTTCTTGAAGACGTACGACTGCATATGAAATATTTAATAAATGAATGTAAGTATAAAAGTCAATTAATTATTAATAAATTATTCTTGTGTCAATAAACTAATCCATGACGTAATGCATTGCTCGTTATTTAATAATAATGTTATAAAGAATCCATTCCAGTCTAATACTTTGTTAATGAATAAAAACATAAATCTTTTAATGACAATTATTTTAAAGATGAATTTATGTGAATGCTTTGAAAATGAGAACAGTACGTTATCTAAAACTCAAACAGTATCTAAATTAAGCACATTAAGTGCATTATTTTCATCGATCAATTTCTCGATAATGATTTGATTAATTTCGGGCGACGGATAAAATATTCTTCCTTATCGTATAACGCAAACTGGACAATTTGATTGTTTAAAAATCGCCGAGGAACTCAAGATACACTTTACTCAATCCAACATAAATATTGAACGATTTTGCGGTAAAAAGGACTTTTAGAAAATGCTTTAAATGATTTCGCACGACACTGATAAACTATTTTTATATTATGGGAAAAATATTTCTTTTGATCGAAAAGTGTGGTCCCTATTTCTTTAAATAAAGTAAAATTTTAAATTAAAAGTAGTCAAAATAGACATATAAATCTTTATTTGTTCCTCTAGTGAAGTCTGTCATAATAAAATGTTTATAGATATAACTATAGGTACATTTATAGCTGCATTAAGCAGTTTTTTTTTTGAAGAAAGATAAATCTTGGAATGTACGTTTGGATAATGCAAGTAATTGCGAAATAGTGATACGACTAATAGTGAAAGTAAATTTTTGAATATTTTTAATAATTTCAATAAATCTAAGAATATCATGACCTTGTATGTACTAAATTCGAAAATGAATTGGCATTTCATACCACCGTGAACTTCTTTTTGGCGGCTGGTGGGGGCTACAAGAGGTCTATTCAATCATTCAAATCTCATATTTATGGAACTATTATGTACGCATTACTGATATACGAATAATTTTTAGCGTGTACGATTGAAACTGGAGGCTGTTTAAAGGTGGCCCGAGGCTTTGTATTTAAAATACTTATACGAGTGTAGAGCGAACTAGCGTGAAATTTGTATAGGCGCGTAAAAAACTTAACGCAGGTACTACAATAAAAAGAACGGGTCCAAGGTTTCGATTCCCTCTCCACCCGTCTACCTGATTTCTTACGGATTAGAAGTGCGTTGCCCTTACTATAAGCGATCAGTATTGATCCGAAATCTAGATAATATGCAGAATTATCGAATTGAAGATTCTGAACTCATAAATGTCAATAAATATAAAATATTTATCCCCTTTCCAATCAATTTCAGGATTAGAGGCCTACGATGGCTTGATCGCTAGAGCGAAGGACTAGTAACTTGGTGATCCGAGTTCAAATCCCGGTCTCGGCCGATTGACACAAGCACCGCTGTAATAATTTACATGCGCTTTGTTTACAAACACATCGTAGACCTCCGTCGCTGATTAGCACCGATATATGGAAGCATAAATAGAGCGACGTTAAATAACGTAAAAAAAAAAAAAAAAAAATTTCAGGATTATGCAGATCATATTTTCTACTTTATTTTTTTAAATACAGTGTGCAACAAGTCTATGTAGCAAATATAATTTTCTGTAGCAAATATAATTTTCTGATACACTCTTAGATGAACTTTACTGCCGTTCACATGTAAACTTTTGTAAATAAACATAACATTAAAACAATTATTGTTTCGAAATTTAGTCATTGAATCCAACGAATTTTAGACTGATGTAAACTCCGTAACTTAAATATATTGTATTTGTTATTGGCTCATATCTATTCTATGTGCCTTTTTTTATCAAAGGGGCTGTCAGAACTTGAGTTGGAAGTTCGAGAGCGTCAAAAATCTCCTGGATTTGATCTGCAATAATAAATATATGTTTATACATAACTTGACGCCGAGAGTCATCGTAATTTGCCTTATTACATCACAATTTTTTCTTAAGCGCCACAAAAAAATTGTTTTTGCACCGAATTATTACTAAAGATAAGAAGTCGCTTTATTCCCCACAGGTCAATAATGGGTGAGAAAAAAACATGGGTTTAGTCTGGAACCAGGGGTATTGCAACTGAGAAAGAAATCCTAAGAAAGAACGCTAACAAGGTATTCCTCCGTAATTGAAGGAATCAGAAGCATGTGCTCTATTATGAACTGCTGAAAAAGGGATTAATAGTTGATCGCCATCTAATGAACATTAATGATGCATATTAATGATATTGCTGCATAATTGATTTTATTATCCATCATGACGCTGCTCGACCATACGTTATCTCAAACATTTTCTTAAAAATTAGTTGGAAAACGATGCATGGAAAAATTCTACTCCACTCACCTTACAGCCCAGACCCTTACAGATATTGCATCTTCTGACTACTATTTGTTTTGTTCGACACAGAATGCTCAGAGTACGTTTCACTTCACCTAAAAGTATCAAAACTTGGCTTATTTCGTTCCCGATTTTTAAAAATGGGAATTTTTTGGAAATGAAATCTTCCAATTGCATGAGTTTCGAATAACAGTCATAACTAGCGATTGGCAACATTTTGAATAATGCATTTTTTCTATTGAAATAATAAGTATAGCTTATATATTCTATACATCTATATTAGACGTATACAAAGTAGATGATTAATTTTTCTGTATGCAATAAAGAAAAATGATCTGATTACTCAACTGCTTGCTATAACCTAAACTATAGTAAATTTTTCACGCGCGCAATTTTTCATCCCTTAGCATGGCATAAAAGTAACAAGCTAATATAGATCCAGTATAGTTCTTTTTTTCATCAATTTTTCTACCAGTTTAATTTATAAATGATTGTTATTTTTATAATCTTGCTTATTTTATTTAAAATTTATTTAGATAAATGTTACCAGATGTTTTATTCAACAGGAGAAACGCACGCATATGGCTGACCATTTGGTCCCATTCGAGAAAGAAAACACTGATTATGTCCCAAATAGTGATTAATAAGTTTTACAACCTAAGACTGAACCTTTTTCAATATATGTTACTTTATTACAGTTAGGATATCAATTGAATATATTGTGGAGTCAAATATATGTTTAATGAAAATTTCTAATTTGAGTACGAAATTTTAAAAAATACTGACATTTAAAGTTCCAATGAACCTATGTTCTCAAATTGATATTTTATCAGTTATTTTCAATTAAAGTTTCACCAGTTGTAAATACATTACTTGTAATTGTTACATTCTTCGAAATCAAATTGTAAACACGCTAATTGCAATTAAAATATATTAAATACAATAATTAATTGACAATAATTAAAGAACTGCACATTTACTAATATAGATGAATTAGAACTTTTTTATTAAAATCTCTCTATTTCGTTCGAATCTGATATGGGCAAACGGATTTTCATTTTCAAAAAAAAATTCTTTAACTAATTTAATTTAAAAGAAGACGCCTTGAGAGAGTGACCAAAACACACCTCGGCTGATCAACAAACTTTACCCAAAACCGTTATTGCTAAAAGAACATTTTTTAAAAATATAACAAAGAATATATTACGAATAATAATAAAATATAAATATTTATATAAATTTGATGTAGTATAATATAAAAATATATAAATAAATACATAAAGATTATTCATAATATAATTTGTTAGGAAATTTAATGTAATAATCAGCATTTTTTCAAATAAGTACGAACATTATCTTGTTGTGAATACTCATAATATACAACAGCTGTATAAGTACGTGAGCACGTCTCAGTTTACGTCGTGCAAATATAGGATTCAGATGCTTATGAGAGTGATAACCTCGGAGAAAACGCAGATTTTATCCTTGCTATATCTATATAGAATGGCATATATGGGAATAACATAAATAACGTGATGGGATGTATATATTGCATTAAGTTAGAATATGCAATTTATTTTCCACAATTGAATGTTATAAAATAATTATACTTGTTAATTAAATGTTATAAAATAATTATATTAAGTCGACTTGAATCTTCGGAATATATCCAAATAATTTTGGAAAGTTACATGTTACATAAATACATTTTTCTCGTATTAGTCCATTCAGAGGTAGGTACCACTACAGTAACAGTCTATTTTGCTTTTGATCACGAATATTATAAGATCTAACTCGCTCTAGTCTTTTTCTGCTGACACACTGGATGCTATAATGTCTAAATGTCTAAATGCTTAAATGATCTATAATGTCTAAATTCACTGCAGTAGTTATGTCTGTATTACAGACAAGATGATGGCCTATATTAATACCTCGTATATTACAATCAGAGAACACTTAAATCATAATTTTGATTAACTGTTTAACAAGTGTTATCGAATAGAATAGAATTTTAAAAAATACAAAAAGTAAAAGTTTGCACAACTTCATAAAAAATAAATAAGAAGCCTGTATATATGAATTATTTTGGTATATGATCGTATATATGAATAATATATACATGAATTATTTTAATTTTTGAAATTAATTAATTTTGATATTTTATACCAGTCCTTAAACTAACCCGCGCTTAGCGATCGCATGACCAGTATTGAATGATCACTTGTAACCAACATTGACCAAGTTGTTCATTATTTGATAGTATAAGAATTAATTTACTTAAGTCACAAGCATCTGAATAGCGATTGCTAATTACCAAAGTTATTATCTAATGTATTTTTGATATCAAAATAAGAAGATAAATAAGCCAATCTCTATATCATCCGAGAAACTAAGTAAATATATTTCATATGTAGATATTTTTATTACATTTCTTGTCCATTAGGAAATATAATTGGAATATTCCGAAAGATTGAACTAATTGTGAAATACATCTGAAAAAATTTCGGCCAATTCCCCATTAAATTCAAATAAGTATTTATTCAAATAGTCGTTAATTAAATATTTATTAGAATCAATAAAATGAATTTTTTGACCTTTGGTAAAGAATTAAATCATGCAAATAAAATTTTTTATTACACTGTTTATATCGACATGTTTTTAATAGATATTTTAGAACGTATTTAATAATAAGACACACAAAAACAGTGTAATTAAAATTAACGATTTAATTGAATTATTTATTGTATAATAATTTATTATATAATAATTTTAATTTAAACAATTAATATAAATAATAAAACATGAGAAATCTTTGAAGTTCACTTATTTTTTTGGATAAGCTTGATTAGAATTTTCCTCTTGTAAAATCCATATGAATTATTCAATGCAGATATTTTTCCGATTAGATGATGTTGTCGTCGACCAGATTTTTTGCAATGGATTATATGTGTATATAATGAAAGTACAAGCTACTTGGGATTGACACTTCTTCAATATCGACAGTCGTTCTTGATTTCTTGAGGGCATGAATCATTCATGAATCTAAAATAAATATAGTATTTTTCGGTTTTGATTTGTCGCTTGATTTTACTCGAAATTCTTTCCCTGTATACGGTTCACAGACTTAATTAAATACCCGACCGCACTATTTCTCAGAGAGGTCTTTGGCGGTGAATGTGAACATTTATGGTTTCAATACTCAGCGCCTCACGGAGCCATTACATCTTAATATCAGGTACAGCCCTCGATTAACGAGTGCTAACGGACAGGTTTAATACTGGCACGACCGTGTTTTAGAGGGCAGATGCGCTATCCGCGGACCGCTCGCACGGGTCTCGTTCACTAATCAACGAAACTACACAAAGAAAATTCTGTTCCGCAAAATATAATAAAGCTACAAGTTATCATTAACAAGCGCGTGAAAAATGCTCTAAAACCAAAACAAAATACACAATATGCATAAAAAACCACTGACCGGGAGCCAAGGTGGTGTGTCAACCAACGATCACGATCGATGACGAAAACTTTCTGTCGGGTTTGCTCGCTACGCTCAGTTTCGAAAACAGCGGTAGAGAGCTGCACATGTGCACGCTCAACGACGTACACAATGCTTTTAATTCTGCATTGTAGCGAAATTCGAAACGGCGCGAAAAAATATATCGATGATTATAAAAGTGCGCAACATACACAAACATATCGTCCGTCTTCGTCCGTAGGATGAACATCCCTTACATAAGAATGTTGCTTTTTACCTAATATTTTTGCAGTATCGCACACGCGATGTGATACTTTAAAACATCGTTGCAGTTTCCACGTTAGCAATTCAGATAAGGCCATCCGAGCCATGGTATACTTCGATAATACGGCCGAGAGGCCAATTTGCCGGTGAATATCGTTCGTCCAGATCTACTAAGACTTGGTCAACTGCGAAGTTTGCTGTAGGCTTCCATTTCGATTACTCCCGTAGTTGCTGTAAATATTCATTTGATCAGGGCTTCCAAAAGTTGTCACGAATACGTTGAATCAACTACTACCATTGGAGGCTCTTCATCCAGTATCAATTCTGACGATTCGCCAATAAGAAAATGTACCGGAGTTAATGCACATAGATCGTCCGAGTTTGAACTCATAGGATGAAGTGGCCGCGAATTGAGGTAAACCTGAATTTCAGCTAAAAGTGTCGAAAATTCCTCGAAAGTAAGGTTGTGTTCGCCGATAATCCTCTTTAGATGGTGTTTGGTGGATTTCTCAACATTAATCCTCTATAATGTGAAGCATTTGGTGGAATGAATTTCCAAGTTATACCATCGTTAGCAAACAAAGTTGCTGTGCTCTTGTAAAAATCTGCAACTGTGTTAAACATATTTTTTAGTTCTTTATGAGCGCCGTAATAGGTTGTCGCATTGTTACTTACGAGGCTGCGACACATATCGCGTCGACTAATAAATCGTTATAAGCTGCAATGATCACGAGAGATGTACAGTTACTTACAACTTCTGTGTGAATGGCGCGCGTTACGAAACATGTAATAATGCGATGAATCCCTTATAGCTCTTGTTTCCTCGATCCTTGGTAGTGCATACTTGGATTGGTTCTGTATAATCAAGACCAGTAGTAGTAAGTGGCCGTGAGATTGTAACTTGAGCAGCTGGAAGATCTCCCATTAGCTGATGAGCCATTTGAGGTTCTACACGTTCACATGGTATGCAATTGTATATAACGGATTTTACTAAACACTTTTTACCTAAAATCGATCTATGACGTGCTACAATACTAGCAGTATTGTAAGTATATTGTAAGTGTAGGTCCGTCGTGCAAACATAAGCGATGTGCTTGACGCACGACTAAAAGGCGTGAGTTGAGAGTGCGTCAGACGACCGCCTTTTCGCAATATGTTTGATAAAGGAGCACGTTTTCAAATTGATTTTGATAAAGGAGCACGTTTTCAAATTTATTCCGAAAGTTTTTACGTCCGTATCTTTATCAATTGGTTTTTTAGTTTCATCAAGAGTTCTGTTGACATGTACTGAAATAAGATCACGATGATTTGCAGTCTATTTATCTAACTCAATTCCAGCACATTTATAAAGATTTGTAATTGATTTCTCATAGAAATGGAATCTGATAATTCATCAGCACCAGAAAAATATTGTCTATCTACATATTATTTTCAATGCATTTCGCACCGACCGGAAAATACAGTTTTTCGTATACTGCTAATTGTAAAAACGTGCGAATCGCGAGATACGGCGCGCACACTGTTCATTTCACGATGTTTGTGATAAAGATGTATCGATGTGTATGCCAATTCAATAATATTAAATCAAGCTAACGTTACAGTTCTGGTCCGGGCATTAGAAATTTATTTAAGCAATAACTTTCTCGTGTTAATCTCGACGCATCAAAAACTATACGTAATTTTAAAACCGCATTAACAAATCGAGCAACCGTCTTATGCGGTTAATATCACGCGCACGGATTGTGAATTTCTGTTTTCGGAGTGCAAACTATATGTCCAATTTTTTGGCATGTAGACATAAATGCACGATAAGCTTTCGAAATTTTTTGTTCTCGTGCAAAGCGATGATATAATTGTGCGAGTGAAGCTAATGACACGCGTCGTGTTTCCGTTGCCACTTCCGGTAATTTGCTTTTTAAAGGGTGGTGTATTATAAAGTGGCCGCTTGAATCACGCGTCTATGTCTTACGTAAGAGATTCTCGTATGCTTCATCCTCTAGTTTTTAATTTTGAGAAGAGTCGTGCAATTCTTCCAGATCCTAGAATTTTTGCAAGGCATGATTTACATAATTTACTGAAATGCAATGTAGAGTTTTTACTGATGCTAGTATGATACATTCCGCCCGCCGTAACGCGGTTATTTCAACCGAACCCGATAAAATCCACTCCACTGCTTGTTAGAATCTTAATTATAGAACAGTCGACATTTTATTTTATATTTGATATAATAACGTAATTATTATATTTGTAATTTATATTGTATACTAAATAATATATGATGTTCCTAGGGAGTGTTCAATAACTAACATTAACTAAATAGGTATAATTTACCAAAGAGCGGACGACTTGGACCGTTCCGTACCTGCACTGTCACAGGTAGATTTTATTGCACCTCGTGACAGGCCGCGGATAGGCGTCACTTGTCAATGATTAATGATCGTTTATCCCTATAGATAATAAGCGGAAACCCCGACTCTTGTAAGGAAATGCAATGAGTAAGGTTCTGGTTGGATTTGGGGCAGAATTTGCTTGGGCGCCTAACCTGTAGGTTGTCGAATTTAGCGTCGTGCTACGGACTTAAATTTTGATTGTAGTGCCACTAACTTCTCCGCGATCTGTAATATTTATATTGTTTAACTGATGATTACATATCATTCTTCAGTATTGTGTTATTATTCAAATTGTTACAAAACCAAACCATTTTGCTAAGAATTATTTTAGTCCTTAACGCATTCAATTTAATTAAGAATTCAAATTCAAAACATTGGTCCTTCGAGCCGGATCGCGAATGACAACAAGTTGTGCGCATTGGACAAAAGTAATGCTATCTTACGTATAGTTATAGTAATTTGTGAATTTATAAATAAGAACTTCGAACAATAAGCATAAAGGTTATACTGAACTTTGAATTTATCATTTATAATGGACTTGGACTCAGTGACTGTGCCGTGACGAATATTGATTATAGTGTGTGCTATTACCACGCTAAAACATCTCAAGGACTTCAAGAACCATCACTACTTTCAAGAGGCCTCACAGTAATAAGAATAAAAATGTTTGCAGTTTCAGTAGACGAAAACAATTAATTATACATCAATTCCACACCCAAGATAAGTCTCTAACTTCCTGTCCTTTAGATTGCACCTTTTTTAATTTTTTTCTTCTTCCATTTTAATTCCAATTAAATTGTGTCAGTACTGTGTCATAATATGGATAGGTTCAAAAAGGAACGCGGCATGATGAAGGGAGCTTTAACGCGCTTTTTAAAATTTTTCGAGAGTGCTAGTGCAACAGAAAATATTGAAACTCTTAAATTAAAGTTAGATGATAATAAAGGATTGCTAAATAAATTCGATCAAGTTCAGTGTCAGATTGAATTCGATGAAACTGATAATGAGCTCCTAGAATTAGAACAGGAACAAGAGCGTGAAGCATTTGAAAATAACTATTATCGGTCAGTTTCGTGAGCTAAAACTTTAATAAACGAATCATCTAGTTCGCGTGCATCACTAGAAGCGCCTATTACTGTAAACAATGTCAATGCGGGTAGTGAAAATGTACCATTACGAGATATATATTTACCGAAAATGAATTTGCTAACCTTTGATGATGCATTTGGAAGTTGGCTCAAATTTCGAGATACATTTAAGTCGCTAGTGCATGATAATAAACATTTAAGCAATATACAAAAATATCATTACTTAAATAATTTACTAATTGGATAGGCTGCGCGTTCGATTGAGGCACTCGGCATTTCAGAGCAAAATTATGAAATAGCATGGGAGAGGCTTAAGAATAGATATGCAGATGAAGATGCTCTCATACACCACCATATAAGTGGATTGTACGAATTGCCTAGAATATCGCGCGAATCACATACTGAATTATTACAAATAATCGACGGAGTAAGAAACCATCTTCTCGCGCTTAAGGCGTTAAAGGAACGGGTAGAATATTGGGATAAATTAATTATTTATTTAATAACGACCAAGTTAAGCAATACAATAAAAACGAATGGGAAAAACACTGCGTGCGAAAAAGGGGGTTTACATTAGCGGAAATGTTGAACTTTTTAGAAAGGCATGCAAAAGATCTTGACAAAATTATTCCGCATAAACATGAAAAATCGAAAGCTATTAATAAAAATGATAGATCGTTAAACAAATTCAACAATATAAAGGGGCATGAAAATTCTTATATAAAATCATATACAATTATAACAAAGGAATGTGTTCACTGTAAGGGTCCGCATCCGATATACAAATGTGAAACGTTTAAGCTTTTGTCTCCGTCGAGTAGATTGCAGAGAGCACAGGAACTATGTTATAATTGCTTAAATCATGGTGATCAAAATAAGGAGTGTAACTTCGGACCGTGTAGAAGATGTAATCTAAAACACAAGTATCTTCTACATTTAGACACACCGCGTTCGCAAGGTTCGTCGCAAGAACACCAAAATAAGGAAACGACTACATCTAAGGAAATGTACGTGCATAGTGTGCAAATGTCAACGAATAATGCATCGTATGTATTGTTAGGGACGACTAATGTGGTTTTGTATGATTCTACTGAAAAGGAATGTCGTACATTGTTGGATTCTTGTTCGCAAGTGCACCTAATGACGTCCGAATTATGTACACGCTTAGGGCTTCAAAGAAAGAAGACAGCCGTCGCTCTTACAGAAATTAAGCAAGGAACGCGGAATATATCGCATCAAATTACAGCGAGACTTAAATCTAAGCTAAATGATTATTTGACAACAATTACATGCCTGCTATTAGATAGAATCAATGCTGAACAGCCTCAACAATGCGTTAGCTCGGTTAGAATAAAAATTCCAGAGGGAATCGAACTGGCTGATCCTGAATACAATCGTTCGCGTCCAGTAAACCTCTTGATTGGAGCATTACTATTTTACGAATTATTATATGCTGAGAAAATAAAATTGCATAGGGATCAGCCAGTATTACAAAATACTATACTCGGATGGATTGTAGCCGGTAATATAAAATTTTTTCATTATAATACAAAATTTTCTTGTAATTTAATTGAGGAAAGGGATTTGAACTTTGAATTAAATGAACAGCTTAAGAAATTTTGGGAACTTGAGCACTGTTTTGTGAATAAACCTGATCTAAGGTTAAAAAATAATTATAGCGAGCAACATTTTATTGCGAATACGAAAAGTAACAGTGAAGGTCGTTTCATTGTCGGAATTCGCTTTACTTTAAATATTAATGAACTAGGTGACTCTAAGGAAACTGCACTTAAACGATTCAAATGAATTGAAAATAAACTAAAAAGAGACTCGGAACTGAAGAAGCAATATATAAATTTTATGCGCGAGTATGAAATCTTGGGACACATGAGTGATATTTCAAGTAATATTAATACTATTAAAACAGCTCATTACTATCCTCCTCACCACGCTATCATTAAGGAAGATAGTACAACGACTAAGTTGCGAATAGTATTTGACGGATCGGCGAAAACAACAACAGGTCGTTCATTAAATGATATACAGCATATAGGACCGCCCGGCACGAACCTACGAACCGGCGGTCGTATCCGGTTTAAAGGATCGGGGTCGGGGCCGCTCCGGCCTTAAAAAGGTGGACGATGGGGTCACTGGGAACACTTCTTCCAAAACCAGGAAGGAAGGATGACACCAGAACGCTCCTGCGCTGACCCAGAACTGCGGGCGAGACGGCCACGACGGAGGAACGAACGACAGCGCGCCAAGAGTAACGCACGACGCCTTCGGAATAGGCGAACAGCGCCGGAGGAAGCGAGGGAAAATTTCTGGGAGATCGATTTAGATCTGCCAGATCTAGATCTGTCGGAAGCCACCTCGGAGGACGAGGGACCGTCGAAAGCCTTACGGAGCGCGGTGGTGATCCCAACCGCTCCAGAGGCCCTCGTCGTGCGGAGCGAGATCGGCATCCGCCGTCCCACTCGGCCGTCGCTCGTCGTTCCCCCTCCTCGGCCTCCCCTGGCGGAACTTCCCGGGATCCCGGCCACCTTCAGACTCCCCGACCGGAGTCTCTCTTCCATCCGGCGGCGTCTGGGCACGGCAAGGGCCTCCCTGCGGCCTCGCGCATCGGCTTGGTAAAAGAAGGGATACAACACCGTAGCCGAAGCGCAAGCCAGAGACGGGCTGCACGCACGCTCCGTCCGCCTCCGTTTGTGTCTCCGTACCGGACCCCTCCCCGGTACCACCCGCGTTGACACAACGAGAGGCGGTGATTAAAACGGCCCTTTTCAGGGCCACCAAACAAATTCACACGAGGCCAAATTACTCCTTTAACCGATACCTCCAGTCCCATTTCCTCGTCATGTAACAGTGTGTTTTAGAAAAACAAATGTTCAACTGAATTTTTAAAATGCTAGAAAGCTTGAAAAATAGAAATAATTCAAAAAACTTTGAATGGTAAAAATCGGATGATTTGTGCTCGAGTTGTGTATAAAATCGTATGAAATAATTATGAAGTTATTACACGAGCCCTATAAGATCATTTTATCCGATTTTTATCAATGAAAGTTCCTTGCAATCAGTATTTTTGCCAGTTCTGAATGTGATTATCAAACATCTATTTTTCAATCTTTGTAGTATTTCGAAAATTCAGTTGTACATTTGTTTTTATAAAAAACACGTGTGCGCTCCCGGGCAGTTCAACAGCGTCAGCGAAACATCCGCCTTTTCTTCATTATTTCCAATGCAGTGGAGTGGGTAGTTATAAAAAAGGGTAGCTGGACAAAAAATATAGGTAGGGGATGTTTTAGACGAAGAAACATAATTTGTATTCGTAGACACGCGAACCTCGCTTCGTCAATGCGTCGGTACATCCAAGCAATTACGTGAGTGTTGACAATACACAGAAAAAATAACAAATACTGCTTTTTGCTGTGTTCGCTCGACTTCGCCTCGTTTCCCTTCGTTGGACCTATTTTTCCTCGCTCGCAGGCGATGACCCACTCCTCTGAGCCGAGATTGGATCACAGACATGGGCCCGAACTGCAAAAACTATTAAAAATGGACCTACATGAATATGAAGATTTATATATAACTTTTCCTTGCCAATACCCTGCCGCTAATATGAGCAGTTATATCTGGGACATGGTATATATATATATATATATATATATATATATATATATATATGTATATGTATGTATATGTATATATGATATATTAGATAAGTAATAGTGGCTAAAATAGATTATACATTTATGACAATTCTTCTCGCTTTTATCTCAACATTTACAAATTTCCGTATGCAATATTTATAGTCGGTTAAATGTCAGAGATACTGCGTCACTCGTATTATCAGTATAACGCTAAATTTTATGTGCGGTATGTGCGGTAAAGAATAGAAGATGCATCAAACTAACGAAACGTAAAAAATACATATTTAAATGTTTAAAGATACTAAAGGCAGCCCCATTAACCATTGCCGCACTAACATATTTGACAAACAAATTTAAAGTCCTAAAGACAAAAAGTGAATTTAAAGAACATTTTTTACAAAATTTATTTTATATTTGTTATTAACTTGTAAGAACTTTAGTTACATTTTATTAATTATTTTATTTATTTAAAACATGGATATTTTAGTCAATAAATGAAGTTTTTAATTTTTTTCTCGTAAAATAACGAATTGGAAAAAAATTTTTATACAGTCGCAATTTATTTCGACATACTTTTTAATTTTCAATACTTCAAGTTTAACTTTTCACGTATGAAGTTAGAATGTGGACAACACTTACATATTTTCGAGTGCTCACGCTGTTTTTGCATATGCGGACACTTGTTTTCAGAAGCTTGAGTTAGATAAACAACTGACACTGGCATTACAATATTCTTTAAATTATGTATTTACCTTTATAAGTCAATGTAAGATTCATAATAGAATCCAAAGAAAACTCTGCATAATTATATTTTTAAATAAATATAATACTAAGAATTTTCACGACTGCGTCATTAGATTTTTTACATATGCTTTATTTATATATATTTTAACGTATTTCTTATATTTCATTTACCTTTAAAGGGCTGTCATGATGCCTAGAGGCGTCATATGTGTTCATATGGCCGAAGTAATATTTTGGATCTATACCGGGTGTTTTTTTTAACTTTGCACCTGAATATCTTATCAACCGCGACGCGGATTGAAAATCTGTGAATTATGTATTCCATGAATTTGAGGGGGGGGCGAAAAACTATATAACTAGTTTTCTACTCATAATGGGCGGACCGCGCACATTAGGGTCAAATTAATTTTTTTGAAAGGATTTATGTTTATTTGATTTATTTGATTTCTAATTTTTTATGTTCGCAACATGTTCTCGGTGGAAAAAATTAATTTATATAAGAAAAATTGTCTCTCCCCCCCCACCCCAAAAACAAACTTCAGTTAGCAAACTTCGAGTTAGCACGGGAAAATTTGAATCGTAATTTGTGGTTTTTTGCAAAATTCCCAACTTTAATATCTCAGAAATTCCAGAAATAATCAGTTGAATCTCTGTTTAAGGATCATTAGCTGTTTTCTACAATTTCTGAAATACTGAGTTGGCAGTTTCACAAAACATCATAATTTATGATTCAAATTTCCACGCAATAATAACTCGAAATATTGAGATGGGGGAGAAAAGTTTATTTTTATTCGCGTACAGCACGCTGTAAAATTAAAAAACAATATTTCCATTAAAAAAAATCAAGTTGACTCCAATATGGACAGTGTGCCCACTTTGGGTAAAAAACTAGTTTTTGTTTGTTACCCCCTTCAAATATATGGAATACGTATTTTGCGGATTTTCAATCCGCCCTACGTTATCAGAGATATTCAGGTGAAATGTGTTAAAAATACTGGTACACTAGATAATTACATTTTCGAATTTTTTACTCAAACTTATATCGGATATGATTGGATATGTACATGGACTATACAATCCAATTGTACACAACGTGGACACACAATCCGCCATTTTGAATTGGGAAAGTTTGATTGTCGAATCGTATTCAGCAACCCAAAAACTCCTAGAGAAACATTTTTGAGGCTTTAGAAATCTTTTAAACGTTTCTTACGGAAAAGAAAACAATTACCATGCGCACTACAGTACGGGGCCAGGATGACGACTGGAGGCGTCATGCTCCGATCTGACAAAGGCTTGGTCTGAGTTTAGTCTTTTTGGCATGGCTCAAACTCACTTTTTTATAGAAGAACGGAGCTTTTGAAATTTCTCAAATCCCGACACTCTAAAGGTTAATGCTTGATAATATACTAAATATTTTTGTAGCAATATATTTTGGGAAATATTTGTTGAAGAAAAGCTGTGGTATACTTGAAATAGGATCAGTTGATGAGTTTGACCTTGACCTTCACCTTTATCTTCATGAAATTTCTGTATGTAAAAGTTGAAGTTCCTTCGATTTCATTAGTCCAAAATAAGGATCCCTTAAATACTTGATATGACTACCTGAATTTTCAAAATCGTTCGAAGGTTTTATCCACGCTTTTACTTATGTATTCACACTTATATGATTGAATCCTTGTATTTATTACAATTTACTCGCGTATTACTTTGGAAGAGGGGAGGGGGGCTCGAGAATAAATGAACGGAATGGTCGAAACTTATTACTCCGTTCATCTACTGACATGTGTTGGCATGCACCAAACACAACAGATATCATGCAACCAGAATCACGACTTCGTACGGGGTCGGGGAGTGAAACCGCTGGACTTTAACTGAGTGCCGCGCACCTAGGCAGGTATCTTAAGGATAGCAATGCTGCTGGTCTTTGATGGAGCGCCACGCAATTAAATTCAAGTCCTACCAAGTTTCAGTAAGAATAATTTGGTGAGGTCGCTCGTCATTGATGGAGCGCCACGTAACCAGGATCAAGAATCACTAGGATTTTGTCAGGATAGTAGAAACTCCTAGTCTTTAATGGAAACCCACGCAATCAGTATCACAACTCTGCTATTTAGGGTTTCTGGGCAAGGTCAGGAGCTAGAGCTCTGGAGTCAAAATAGCTCTAGGGAGCTTCTTTCGGCCGTGAGCCGTAAAAATTATCCTTTCATACACGAAAAATTAATCGGATACACGATCGGATATTTATGCAGATACTTGACTATTTTCGTATTGAGCCGCTGAGCATAATGATAATAAATAATAATAATAACAATTACATTAAATTATTATAATTATATTGCTTATTCGAGGTTTTATCCTTGACGACACTCGAATTCGTAAGGTTGATAAATAATTTTTGATTATTGGAATAATAATAATAATAACAATAAATCATAATTAATCTAGTATTTTGTTCTTGAAGACGCTTGCATGCGCGTAATGATTTACTTAATTCGAGTGATAATTGTTTGCTCGTACGACTCTATACAAGTACAACATGATCCCTCGCGACTTGCACGCGCTCCTCTCTGCCCTCCTTGGTGTTTAAATCTAATTGTTTTCGTGCGCGCGCATTTTGACTTCTTGATTGGGCTCGCCTACTCTACTGTTTGCTTTCGATCAATGCCTGATTACATTAATTTCAAGTAAATATTCGAAATTAAAATATTGCGCATCTAATCTGTATGTTAGCTACATAATAGAATCAACTTTTTTATGTCCTTATTGGAACATTACAGCTAAAAATATCTTTTCTCGCATTCGGGGAGCAAAATGCGATTTTCTCCGCTTGTTTAGCGGAAGCGAAAATGCGACTTTTCCTCTCTACGGATTCAAAATAAAATGCTGTCAAAAAAGAGCCTTTTGTGCAATATGTGTAAACTTACTTTTCCTCCCAAAGATAATACATCCTTTAAAAAACCAGAAGAAAATACACCGTAAAACTAGGTAGTTTTATCTCCCTGTATTCGAATCCTCGCTTATGCAGCATCGTAGCATACGGAACATTTGCTGGAATTTATAATACTCGAGCCTGAATGCTGCTCGAGGTCATATTCAATCCTTTTCTTCGCACTTCGAGTTAGGTAATGCGTATTTTAAAATGACATTTGAATAAAAATTATTTAAAGTTTTTTAAATTTAAAATTTTTCTACATACATTTTTTAAATAATTTAGTTTTTATTTCAATTTTTTTATTATATTGAAAGTATTTTTTAGTTTTTTTTTCTAGCAACATATTATGAATAAACTTATTATTTTAAGTTGATTTTTCTTTTTTATTTATTAGAGCCCAGGGGCTTTGCCACCCGGCTTTAGCTCAAACAAGAGATCTAAAATTGTAAGTCGACAACAATCGAATTTTTATAACTCGAATGTTACTAGAATCGTATCTAAGGCACTGAATTCAACTTTAAAACATGGCTTAAAGAGCTTTAACACTCTTTATTAAGTATTTCATGTTAGCGCAGGATTCGAGGCTCTTATAATGCCTAGTCATCTGTAACGTATTTAGGAATTTTCCTTAATTTAATACCTAACAGTATCTATTTATAACGGTCCTTCTAATATCCTTATGTTAGACAATTTCTGGGTGTTGTATATATCCTAGTGTTTTCAATACAAAAATTAATAAACATGTAAATTAATTCAGGAAATAGGCTGAATATTAAGATAGGGTACATATGGAAGACGGCAACTTGTTGCGAAGTGTAATTCAGGTAATATTTTATTTTAAATTAATAAATATTTTTATCAGTTTTAAACTATTTTTAAAATTATCTAAATATAATAATATAATGATAGTCAGACCGTCCTTTTTTATAATCGCTCTCGTAGAATTTGAAATAAAAATTACTACTAAAAATAAAAATAAAATAATAATACAATAAAATAAAAATAATTAATATGTTAAATTAGCAAAGGATAACCTGACTCCTCCACCACCTAAATTTATCCTATCTTCTTGATTCGTCGAAAGTTCCGGACCGGTCCGGTTTATCTTCAGGGACTAAACAGGAAATATTTGAACGCCCAACCAAATTAACATATTCTCGAAATCAGATTTATCATGGGCACAGTTAAAAGACTTATAAAATAATATTGTATTTAAAACTAAATTGAAAGAATTATTACAATTCAGTTTTCCATTTTTCTTTATTTGTTCGAAGAAAAATTCCAAACCTTGTATGAATAAATATTTATAAGAGTATAGTATCAAATATAAAGTATAGTTATTATACGTAAAGCAGTAACTTTGAGAAAAATAAAAAATAATTTTAATCATCATCTCCAATGTCGTTATTTGGTCGTTTTTCAAACTTCTGTATTAATTATACGAATGCTAAAAACAATATTAATACCTGATAGTAGCACAACGTCGAATTCAAATGTTGAAATAATACGATTCAATAGTTTTCACAGAAGAACATTGCAACTCGAATTTTGAAAGAAAATTATTCAAATAATGTTATGATAAAGTGAGTAGCTGCTATATATTAGAATAACATTAGAATAACATTTAATAATAGTTTCAATTATTTTATGTTTTACAGATTGTACTTTTTTCGAGCATTAATTAAAATTATGTTTCTATAACACAATTGATTTTTTATGAAATTTCATTACTTTTATTATGTTACAATTAGTTCATATTTATTAATTTTTTGCTTTTAACTATTAGTACTTCGCAAAATACTTTTAAATTTTTTCAATAAAATAAAAGTTTAATATATTTTTAAAAATAAAAAAATTTCTTAATAAAAACTTTTTAGTTTGCTTAGTAAATAATTTTTTCTTAGCTAAAAATTAAGAAAAAAGAAGTTTTAGTTACAACAAAAGAACATATGTTAAATAAGTTAACCATAAGTTAGCGTGTAAATATATATAAATTTCTATAGATAATTATTAAAATATGTTATTGCTTAGTCCTATGAAATGTTTGTAATTCCAAAAATGTTCGGTAAAATTTGTGCGTAATCTTGTTATCTTATTTCACATATTTTCTTTTGTTTTAATTAACTTTTTTGTTGAGCAACAGAAAATCAATTTCATAAGTATGAAATATATACATTTTTAAATAATTATGCGATTTAGAACTATGGGATTTTCTTTAAAAATATCAAAGTTTTATTTCATATGACAATTTGATGAAAATGGCACCGATGCATTATTAGTGTTATCATAATAAAACTAAGTAGCTTAATAACGATAAGTATAATAAATTAATGTTTTATGCAAATTAAGATTTTATTTAACAGTGAATTAAATGTATTATAATTGTAAATGATTTATTAAATCCATTATATATATTGAATTTTTTATTAAAATATACGTTTTTGTGAACAATTGTTGTGAAAATGGTTATTCGATATTATCTTTTGGATTATCGATATTTTATGCTATATCGGTTTAAAATATTAATATATGAATGATCGAAATATCGAAAATCGAGGTCAAGAAAACGCATATACAGATTTACCAACCAAATACCGTTAATAGTGCATGGAAACAAAAAAAATGCACGACGAGCAAACCGCTATATAACATTCGGGGCTTGTTACGGTATTTATAACGATTTTACGCCAATTCTTCTTTTCCTATTCATTTCTTATTTCTCATTATTCATGTTCTGATTCGTTTAATAAAGTGCTGTAAGTATAGCAAATGCATTTATAATTTGCAAATCGTAAGACACTGTTTCATTAGCACTAATAAAAAAAGGAATGGCTGTTTTTCACGCGAGAAATATTAAAAATTAAAAATTGTACTTATGTCAATCAATTGTACTTATGTTATCGGTCTTACAGTCTTTATACAGTAATGTATTATACTAATATAATAACAGTAAGACTGTCCTTGTTTACAATGACCCCCGAATAATCTGAAATAGAAAATACTACTAAAAATAAAATAAAAAGAAATTAAATTAAAAATTAAACATTAAAAATAATAAAAATAAAAGAATATGATACATTAGCAGGGAACAACCTGACTACCCTCACCACCTTAAATTGAAATTTACCTTAAATGTCCGACGTTTCGAACTAAACTGGAGATAGATTAATATATTTTGAGTATTTTGAAGCATTGAATTCAATGCTTTGGTGATTTCTGTTAAACCGTTGTTTCCTTTTGAAATACTTAGTATTTGTATCGAGATCTTTTCGAAAATTTCAATATTTCTATTCTCTACAAAAGCTTAACGCCCCATACCTTTTATAATGATTATTAACATATTACAAAAAATTCGGCACAAAATGTAAGACTACAATAAACATAAAAAAACTGGAAAATTGAAAATATTTTTTATTTTAATAGTATTAAATATTATAATACATATTTTTATTTTTCAGTTATCAAGAAACAAAATTCAAAAATAATCAATAAATTTTTTCAATGTCCAAGTTCCAAATTAATAATCAAAATTTTCATAAAATTGTGTCACAAATCGAATTTCATGGCTTAAAACATTAAAACATTAAAAATGCAAAATTCTCGTCTGATTAACATACATATTCAGTACACACATAAAATTCAATTTGGTTTATATTTGAACAAATCTTAATATATATTTGAAATCAATAAAATGTAGATTATAGAAATAGTTTATAGAAATATTAAAAAATAACATAGGTTAAAAATAATTCATGCTCTAAAACAGTTGGTATAAAAAATATAAATTATCTTAAATTACTCGAATAGTGTATAACTTCTATGGAATAATTTATTTAATACTTTTTTTTTCTTTCACTTGGAAACCGCGTTTATTTTTTTTTGAACCCAAATTCCCAAATTGTAATCCTTTCACATTAAGATTATTATTCCTAAGAGATTCGTCTTTTCCATAATTTTCTTCATCACTTTTATTCTCTATTACTTCCCTATTACTTAATCTTTGTTTTATTAAATTAACAAAGTCAATAGTTTCAGGTCGATCTCTATTCAGAGCATTTGTAGTCGATCTAGTTTGTATTCTTTTTACATTAACTGATTTATTTTGTTTATACTTTGCTTGTAATTTTTTTGGTTTCATTATATCATTTTCATTTGTCTCAATTTCCTTATCTTGAGAAATGTCTTGCGAATTATCACTTTGACTTGTAGAAATTCCTGAATCTTTTTCTAAATCATAATTTTCTTTTGATTTTATATTTTTAAATATAAATTCATTACTTCGTGGAATATTTAATATATTTTCTTCTGATGTATCCATATTAATTGTTTCTTTGTTTACAATTTTACCACCATTAGCAAACATTGATTTGTCTTTTCTTCTCCACATTTTAGATGTACTTGGAATTGCTTGCTTACATTTACCATCAAAAGAAAATTCATCGAGATTAACTTGTTCTATTTCACCTTTTAAAAATGACAAATATTTCTTCAATGCTGTATAAAAATGTAATTTATCTTGCATCCTGGGGAAATTTGCACAACGTGCACTGCTTGAAGGAACAACCCAAAGAGCCGTATCTCCAACTTTATGGGGTTGTAGTCCAAAACGAAATGTTGATTTATTATACTTATCATCAAATTCTTCATATATACATTTTCCATTAAAAACAGCAATCTTTGGCTTAAAAGATTTTAATTTTTGATGAACAACCATTGCTCCCTTTTTCAATTCAGATTTACTCAAATCTGCTGATGATCTTGTTGCTCTAGCTACAATATTTGTTAAGCCTATTTTATATTTTAAAAGTTTACGATCTTCTTCATAACTAACATATTCAGGTACTAATTTTGATTCATAAAGTAGTTTATAAAAATGATTCCCAGGTCCGGCATAATATCTTCCTGTGTGAGCTGCCATCAAGCTAGGATTTATACCAAGAAATACGAGATCCAAGTCAACTTCTAAAATATCTTCGAGTACATTTTTCTTTACCTCCTCTTCGGATAAACCATCAAATCTACCGGATTTTTTGATTGGTTTATCATCTGCCTTTGACGGAATTCTTCTTTTCAGTTTTTGTAATGATAGAGCCATAATTGATGTAGATGTTATAAGTAAGTGCTTCATAAATCAAAACAATAGCATAATAGCTTTATTCTTTACATACTTTTGAAGTTTACAATTCAGTAAAATAACTTGGAATATTTATATAAATGTATATAAACACACATAAAACAATGTTTTCAATGTAGAATTTATATAACCCACTGCAGCAGTACCGTAAATCAGATTATAAACAGCAAGCACGAGGATCTCGCTAACCTTACCTGACATAACAAAATAGGCTGGTCATTTTGATTTGGAATTCTGATATAATCATAATTACTGGTAACTGCTGGTAATTACCAGTAATTTCAACCCTACATGACTAGAGGACACAAAATGCGTCAAATACATCTTAGAAATCATTCAATATGTATGTTATTTTTTAAACAATTGCAAAATTTAATTCTGTAAAAAAAATTATGTAAATGAGAATCTTGTAATGATAATTGGTGATCATTTATAACCATATGTATATATTGAAATATATTGTGCATTAACTCATATCCATCTTTTTCTCACGTATGTGTATTGTACAGTGGAATTAAGCAAAATATAGAATAGACTAGAAGCAAATTTTCAAAATTTTCAGCTACACAAATAGGACATATTTTCTTCAATATAGCAGCTAATGATCGCATCCTTCATATAAATTTGTTTGAATAAAATTGAAGTAATAATAAGCAGTATAAACAAATTATTACTTCAATTTAATCCAAACAAATTTGTATCGATGGCACCATGGTTTAATTTTTCATCGTTAGAATCATTTAAAAATTTATATGACATATTATTTGATTTATTAAATATAATATATATATACACATATTATTATAAGAAATATTTTTATTATAAATTTAATAAATGTAGATGATATAAGAAAAATAGAAAAGTATATGTGAATAAATATGTATTTATTTAAAACTATTTACATACAGAAATAAAAAATAAAATTAGTTGCTCTGTAAACATCTCATTTGTTTTAAACAATTTTTTTTATTTGAAATAATATTGACAAAGTACGTAAGAAATGTATTCTTTTTGGTTTGAAAATTGATTTCCCTTTTATACATTAGAAACATTTGTCAGTGTCTAATTTTTTTAAATTTGTTTGAGGATTATTTCTAATAGTGCACAATTATACAGTCACTATTATCGGTCTTATATTTTGCAATGATTGTAGTATTGATTTCAAAATTAATTTCTAAAAAAACTTTCGCTGAAAAACTCGAAATATATGTATATAACAATTGAAAGAATCTCAGAAACTATTAATTCTAGCTTGTTTTCTCGCAGATGTTTAACAATAATATGCTCTAATGAATTTGAACATTTCATATTCTATTTATCTTTCGATAGTTTACTGAGTAAACATTCTCAAAAATAAAATTATGAACAGTTTTTAACTATTAAAGATATACATTCGCTATTTCCACTATATAATGATAAAGAAAACATAATATTGAACATTTGGATGACTAATTTGAAAAATTCATTTACAGAAATTGATATAATTTCAGATAAAATTTCGGGCTGATAAATTGAACGTTATTTTTTGTACATAGTAAAATATTGGTTTAAACATAAATACAGGGTGTTTGAATTCATATAATGTATTATCATATATACAATTTCTATCTAGATACAAATATGCCATTGATCTTTAAAATTATCAAGTCATAAAATATGTTATTAAATTATTAATATTTTAAGAAAATAGAATAGATAATGTTTACATTCATTTATTTTTTATGCGCCCATAATGTACAAATTGATACCGAAAAGAGTTGAATTTTCGCATATATACACGATTTAAAGACATATTTTCAATATATTGTACGTATTTAGTAGAAAACTAATTTTCTTGAGAATTAATTAATTTTTGTATTATCTAGAATTAAAATAGCATTAATTAATAAATTATAAATGGTGAATCAAGTATTTAAAAAATCCATCAATTTATAAGATTTTTCAAGTGAATATTTAATAAAATTGGTAAATTGTAGAATAGCTTTATATTTACTTACAGATTTTTGACTATATGAAGCTTGATTCTTTTTTAAGCGTAAAACCTCTAAGCATTAATGTACAATAAACCCCTTTTTCCACTTTAAGGATATACTGCAGATGTAGGTGCTGTATCAACTAAGAAGCCCTCAAGTTTCATATGTTGTATGTACGTTTATAGCGCTTATTTTTATTTTATTTATAACTTGTATACTTGTATATATTATAATTATATATACAAGTAGAACTACAAGAAATCGCAGAGAAGCTATTAAAATAAAATTTTAAAATGGGAATATCGAAGTCCATTTTTACCGATCGAGCAACAGATACTTTAATTACTGCAAAATTTCCAACAGATTCGATAAACCGCATGAAAATGCGAACGTTTTGAACATTTTATTTATAATTTTTCGTTATGCAATTTTAAAAATGTCCTCATCCCGAAAAGCTTGATGAATCTACTTGAAACTTTGTAGCCGTAAATAAAGAGTAATGATAAATAAAATGTTCAATAATTTCATATTTATATATTATATTCTTTAAGAGCACATGTTATACAATTAGTGTAAATATGAATAGTGGACATCTCTTGAAATCAATTAAAAAATCTATGCTTTTTACATTTTAATGGATTCCTCGGAATTCAAAATATATTATATTTGTTGTTCATCAATAATTCTGATTTTTTTAGAAATCTTTATCAATTTAAGTAGAAATTGCATTAGATGTGCGTTAAACTACCAATTTGTCACCAGTATAGTATATTAGAAAAAGAATCGAAAACCATAAATTTCCTTTTTCAAATGAATAGGGTATATATAGTTTAGTATATATAGTTTATTAACGTAATCTCAAAGTTTCAGATCACCATATATCTGATTTGTAGTTCAAAAATGCCAAAGCTCCTTAAAATGTCATTATCTGTCGATAAAGTTATATTTTAATTCCTAAACTTTATATATCATATTGCAAAAAAAAAAAAAAAAATTGGGTGCGGTGGCACCTGCGAACTCAGTTGTGAAATGTGCTATATTCGCAACTATGATTAGAGTCGATTTCGGAGAAGGATTAAAGTGCGATTTTCAAAAGCAAATTCAAAATATAAATTGAAATTGGAATAGTTTTAGATTAGTTTAAATTTTCTATAAATATATTTAAAACTATTCCATTGTATCAGTGTTATTAAGATAGATTTAGTATAGAATATATTTTTATGTTCAGGAAACAGAGTGCACAGATTATCACTAGAGTGATTTTTTGTTCTAGATTTGAGAAAAATTCTATTTTGAATTGTTTTCATAAGATTAAGAGATTTTTCTTAGATACATCATCTGTTGATTAAATAAAAATTTAATATTTTTAAAAGCTTAATATTGTTTTATTGTATTGTACAGTAAAGGAGAATTATATTCAAATAAGCATTTCTTTTCTTATTTTATGAATTTGCAGAAATTGAATGTCAGCACTAAACAAACAGATCAAACTTTAATAACAATGTTTTGTTATTAATTACAGATATCGAAGAAGAATATTTTATTATAATAAGTCTTTTTGAGATTCTTTATGAAATTTCACATTTCAGTTTTTACGAGTTTTATCTAAAAATATCTTAACATTATAAATTCTTTTTAATCTCATACAATTTTTAAGGTATACTGGGAAATGTATATATGATTAAAGTTTAGAAATCCTAAGATTAGTTAAAGCTACAAAGATGAATTATATAATAAAGTTTATTTTTGTCTATGCGTGCAAAAGCGTTGTAAAATTCTTACGTAGGAAATTTACGTTTCTATAACGCAAAATTTTATATATAATATGTATAATTTGTTAAAGTTTACTTTCGAATATTTACGTAATGAACTATTCTTTAATACTATGTATTTTTACCCTTTGTATTTTACTTATTTAATTCAACTCATTTATAATAAGATTGGAAGCTTGGAAGATAAGTTGGGAATTTAGCACTTGAAATTTGTGATTGCTCAAGCTCGTGTTTTGATTAAGTTCTAAATTGTAGAGTTAAAAACATTATGAGTTGCTTTTTTTTTACTATAGAAAGCACATACGTTCTTAATACTAGAAGGCAATGAAAAATTAGATAATAGGTTAGTATAGCTTTTTACATAACATCAAAGAAAAAGTTCACAGAACGTTAGCTTATTAATTAATTTTCAATTTTACGCAAATCCTTTATTATGAATGTAGATGAACCTTTCCACGATTTCTTTATAACTACTGTTAGTCGATATAACAAGTAACAGTGTTATAGGATCCAATATAATTTGTGCAATTTAAAATTCTATTATATTTTTATTATGATATTAAAGAAAAATGAAGTACACATTTGTATTTTGCTTTATAAAAGTAGTCTATGGAGATTCGTTAAACAAGAATTCCTTGAAACAATAAAATTATGTAAATGTATTATATTATTTTACACAATGGAAATCAAATATTTATAACTGATTAGTTATAAGAGCTACAGAATCTAGTGTTGAATAAAAGCATTATTATAATATATATACATTATATTAATTTGTTGTAGGCGACTCGTTCCTTTGTTAATAACATATAGTGATTCTAGATAATATAACATTACTGAAAGTATATATTTGAAGGGCATTTAATAAATTTATATGTAAAGATATCTAACTATGTTTAAATAAGTGAATTACATTTGTTTATAAAAAATACATTACATTTTATAATTTGAATTTACAGAACCTAAAGATCTTAAACATCATGAGCATTGATTTGTACAATGAGAACAATATTATTTTTACTTTAAAATAGCTTTACCAATCTGTGGCGCAATGAGTCTTAATCTAAATTCTTAATTGATCTAGGATCAGCAAAGCGCAAAGAACTTATTATTCGTTTAAGGTACATAATATCACCATAATAGTATCAGCAGGTCACTGCTACTGCCAGACAGAGATTTAAACGTCTTTGAGCATTAAAAAAGTTACAATTAAATAAGACAAGCATTAAAAATTAATAATTTTTTACTTTTTACTGATAACAAGTATATAATTTCTTATGCTTTTTTAATGATTTAGATTATTTGGATTATTTCATTGAACAAAACTATCATTGATTTTTTTAAATTAAAAACGTTTTTAAAACCTTGCAACAGCTCCTTTGCTTTCTTCTAACATTAATGATTTCAGTTTTCATGAAATACGAAACTTTTGAAATTAAACATTCCTGTTGCCCTCTTACAATTTATAATCCATTTATATATATAATATAAATTATATATATATAAATTTATATATATAATATAAAATTTATATTTGAGAACGATAATTCTAAAATCATTCGATTTGAATGTTATACAACATATTCTCAAACTTAAACTTCGTTATAAGGAATATTACTTTATGTTTTATTGTTGTTGATAACTATGTATTTCATATTGAAAGAATCGTTGGCAAAGAGTGTGCGTATCGCTAGTAAAATTAAAAAAAATTTTCTCATGTCTGTTAATTAAAAAATTGTCCTTACTTTATGGGTAAAGTGTATAATATATATAATATAATTGTCTGAGAATTATTATAAGATTGAAAGATTGGTTAACAAAACAAACTTCTTAGTATTAAATATCTTTAATCTTTTTATAATAAATATTAGAATTATCTAATTAATAGAATAACTAGATCATTTTTACAATTTTATCTTTGTATTTTCAAATATATCTGCAAGACTGTATTATATTAATAACTTTATTTCAATTTTATACAAATGATAAATTAAATGAAACACTGAAATGTCTACCTAAGATAACATAATAGCATAATAATATATTCATAAAACATTCGTTGGGGTCATCTATGATCACAATAAACAGTTGAATTTTATTCAGTCGTCTAAAAAAAATATTGAATTTGTATAATGGACTGGTCTTAAATGTTATATAAATAATAAATATTATATGATTATATGTTCGTTCAATTCATTCTTTTAAAAAATAATTAGAAAATAAATTATAATATTAAATACACAAAAGAAATTTGGCGTGTATTTTTATAAAATAAATTATATAAAAATATTGATTCAAATCGTTAAAACAAATAAATGATCCAATTTACAAATATTTAATATCATATAGTATTAGTATTTTAATTAAAAAGCTGTTCACAGATTGAGTTCGATATTTTTTTGAGAACAGCAAAGCTTTTTTTAAGTACACGCTATTATTTGAATTGCGCAAAAAATTTAAATGTTATAGTTTTCTAATAACTGCAAACTTTACGCTTACTTAATGGAGATCTTAATCATATTCTAGATATTCCAAAATTTCAAGCGGGTATTGATTATTTCCAAATATTTTTGTCATCTTGCAAAGTTTACTGACTTAAACAATTTGAAAAAAGCCATATTATACATTAAAATCAAGCCGAACTATTTTAAAATAATTTTTTATAAATACAGAAGAATAGGTATCTGAAACTTCAAAGGGTTATCATACTTTTTAGACAAATTATATACTCTTCGTATATTTCTTACATATTTAAAATCGAATTTTGCTTCCATATTTTTCATATTGATGATTGATGATAATTATAATAGTATATCAACATCGATCGTAAAAATAAAAAAAAACATGATTGATAATGTGTAACCCTAATTTATTTAACTTTGTATGTGAGAATGATGTACAATGAATTAAACTCTTACTTTAAGAAAATAAAAGAATATTTTTATTTATTTACATTAAAAATATTCATGTTTTGCAATTTCAATATAACAGTTTTGTCTTAATTAATTTTTAAAATGTATTACTGTATTGTTCTATAATTATTTAAATCTTTCGTGAAAATATTTCCGAGATATTTTAAAATGACATGGAAGCTTTTAAACTTATAAAAAACGAACAATATTTACTTTGCATATATAATATTAAATATTTTATAATTTTTATACATCGCTTTAAGCAAATAAACTACAAATAAAAATATCATCGCTTAAAATTTCGCAGCATCCCGCTCGCTCGCTCGCTCGCAAAGTTTAAAAAGGTGCGATTTCAGTCGGTAAAGCAGTTGCAGTTCTTACCCCCTAAACTATAAAAAACCATCAAAGAAAAAAGTAACAAAAACTAATAATAATAAGACGAAAAACAATCCTCGCATCTATAATTTTATATATATATATATATATATATATATATATATATATATATAAGTATATTTAATATAATGGTGTAAATCAACGCAACTAATTCGTAATCACAGCCGCAGGTTTCGAGGTGTTAGTGCTCTTCTTCGTCGTTGTCGCCGCTGTCGTTTGCTCCTTAACTTTGTTCTGACTGTGTCCTCCGATGGTCCTCTGGGGACTAGGACTGGGACTGGGCGAGGGACTGGACGAGCAGCTGCTGCTACTGCTGCTGCTGCTGCTGCTGCTGCTACTGCGGTTGCTCGATCGGTATTTCTCGACGCGCTCGCGGCGCTTCTGCTCGACCAGCGTCTGGTGATTGTGGAGCGGGCCCCGTATGATCCTGAGCATCGTCTCGAGCTCGTACGACTCGTCCTTCAGCCTGTTGTAGCGCTCGAGGTCGAAGCCGAGCTTCCGGGCCTTCTTGTGTATGCCGATCAGGTGCTCCCGGTTGAAGACGTCGGGCAGCATGTATTCCTGCCGGCAAATGGGTTTTCAGTGTAATAAATGTATATATACAAATATATGTATGCATGTGTGTGTTATATATGACATGGACTAATAAAGACGCGACGATGATTACTTTTTTAGTAGTACAATTAGCTATAGTTTGCCAGTTTGCGATGTTAATTCACTATAAGAGACAATTCTAAATCAAAGTAGTCACAATAAGTTAAAATTAAAAGTTTTAACGTAACTACAGTGTTATAATGCGAAATAAAAGGAAATTGCCATGTAGTTTAGAGATTCGCCTATTAATACAGGAATGCATGTATAAAGTAATTTCAAAATATTTGTTATCTAAGCAATATAAAAAAGTATATGAAAAATAATGCAAAGAATATGTCAATTACAATATATATATATCATACGGAGAAAAATTTATGGTAAAGACGACAATAGCGCCCAGTAATTTCATTATGCACTGTTAAGATCTAAAAAAATTACTATATATTTTTAGGTGATTTTATAAGGGATTATTTGAAAACTTACGATTAGATTCTTACAAGGTTTGCGATCAAATTACTGGTCACCATTATAATTTTTACTAGAAATTGTTTCTCCGTGTAAAATTTTCGTACATTTGTAAATTTGAAAGCATTTATAAGGATTGCAATTCAAAATATAATCGTGCCATTTCATTACAATGATTTTATTGGTATGATTCTATCTACTGTACTAGATTTAATTTTAAAATATACATCAAAGCATATTGCAAGCGTACTTTTACTCTATTTTTCATTAATTCAAGTCAGTTATTCAATATAAAAATGACGTTGAATTTTTCACATAGAAAAGGAAAATGTTCTTACAACTCTTTACTAATGGCATATTATTAGTACGGTTATGGTAATTTTGTATGATTAGAATAGTTAACACAATATGAATAGAAATATCGATATTTGTGTAAATTAAATTTTTATTAGGAAAGCCACTTTTTTTTTAGTTGAAATTGTATTTTTGAAACAAATTATATACTACTTTCGTACTATTCTATACTTATTAGTATGATAGTACTATAGACTCCACTAGGGATTTGATTCTCAGACAATCTCAAACATGTTTTTAATAATATTTCGGTTTAAGCTATTTGGAAATAAATTTTAATATAATTTTGTCTGACTTAAGCCAGTTCCCCATTGTGATCAAACTATGTTTAAGTGTCGAAAGTTAAGAGTTTCCAATGATATAATAACATTTAAGTACTGGACTATTGGGCTATTGTTATAGATTTTTAAATACGTGTGGAGATTTCTAATAGTAAGGTATTTTATATATATATATGATTGGTGCGGGTGAACAGAATTTCCTTTTACCAAATGATCTATCTACGTATACCAAGGAATAAAAAAAAATAAATATAAAAAACATTTAATGTTATTGATGTATTTTCTCCAGATTTTAGATCTACTACGATGAACTATTTCACATTACAAATGATTAGACAGAAATTATTTAAATATGCGATAAGTTCATTTCAGTATAAAATTAACTCTGACGATTTTTAAGTGACGTTTGTACATGTAGCATTAAAATACTCTTTTAAAAGAAAGTACTTTTTCTAATTTAAATAATTTCTTCAATTACACAATTATAATAAGGCATAAGTATAATTAAAAATGTGACAATGAGATCACTAATGATTTACTAATAATAAACAATGTTTCTTTAAAAAAAATGTGTAAAAAATGAGGTGAAAAGTCTGCAATAATAATAATTTTTTCTTACCTGTTTCTTCAATTAATATTTTTGTAATCCAAGTAATCCAAGAAAATAAACAAAATTATTTTCGATTGGTATGATAGAATATGTATTTATTCGCCATAGTGTTAAGTATTAATATTATAATTATTCATGAAAATTTTTTTCTAATCCACCCGCACCTATTTTTTTTTTATATCCAATTAATAAGTTAATTGTTATAGCCGTTAACCGTCAAATTTGAAATGTAAAATATCTACTATAATTATACGTAACTTAATAATAAAATAAATATATACTTAAATTAAATGTTAATAAAAATATTTTTTATTTATTTTTAGATGTAACTATAGCATTATTAAGTAAATATCGATATGTCAATTTTTAAAGGATACTAGTATAAGTTTAGTGACTTATATAACTTTTTATACACAAATCACACTTATAAAATTAAAAAGAAATAGGATAGAATCTGCAATCTGTATTTAAGATTACTTTCTTTTATTGTATGCTAACATTTGCCGAACTAAATACACAACAATGGCATCGTATAATATATTATACTTAAAAAAAGTAAACGCTATTGCATAAAATTGCAGAATCTTTTATCCTTTATGAGATTCGATGTACAGA
This sequence comes from Sycobia sp. Sy_11, assembly GCA_018907035.1. Classification (NCBI taxonomy): domain Eukaryota; kingdom Metazoa; phylum Arthropoda; class Insecta; order Hymenoptera; family Epichrysomallidae; genus Sycobia; species Sycobia sp. Sy_11. Next base: position 325,269 of record JACCIC010000134.1, read on the forward strand.
TATATATGATATTCAATAGTCCAGCTATTTCATTAATAAACAATGCGAAATTGACATTCTTCTCACCTGTCTGGTTATCAAAAAGTATATATAGCAGCCCATAGCCGTCGCGTACGTAACGAAGTACGTAACGGGTTCCATAATATCCCAGGAGTACTCCCACCAGGTTAGCCTTGCCAAGCATCCGAACTGTATGGACATCATTACCAAGACGCCCCAGGAGGCCAGGTGGGATCGTCGAGCGGCGGATTCCTCCAGCTCTAGGCGCATCTTTTGAATGAGAAAATATTTTTGAGAAAAAAAATTGTACCTTTTGACGATATTTATTTTAGTGGGGTTGGGTGGGGGTGTGTGGCTTTTTCACAAAAGTGAATAATTTATATGCCAATCGCAAGTATCACAAAAAAACATTAAAATGTAATTCAATAGTTTTTAATTAATAGATGATTAATTTCTTTGTAAAAACCAAAATTTATTCGATTTCCTAACTTAAAAACTTCGTATTTGTTACGAACTTCATATCTCTTGCCATTTGTTTTGCCAATGGCAGCTGTCATGTGTCAATGCGAGCATCCAAAAACCTATTACATTTGATCTGCCAAAATGAACAGAAGTTTGTCCACAAAAATTTCGTCTCGAGTTGAAGAAAATTTCGAAATACTGGCCAACAAAATAGCATACGCGGAAAGTTTTACTTTATTCGTTTGATTTAAAGAAACGTTCATTAGAAATACGCCCGGAATATGCTCCAGAATAGACAATGTGTGAAAAGTAACTGGCATGTTTCAAAAGTGGCGCTTGTTGATATCGAAGACAAAGATCATTCGGGCCAGCCAGCAAAGTTTGAGAATGAGAACTGTATTGATTTTAAGGGATCATTTAAATAGAATAATTATGTATATAATATAAACTGATTTAATTTGCAAAATCATTGATAGAAGATCGTGGGAGTATTACAGCAAGCAATTTCCACGCGTCGAGAATCAGTGGGTTCGTCCAAAAGATGGAAAATTTGGACGACCCACGAACTGACGCCAAGATAGATCGATAATTGTTAATTTTAAAACATTCTTATGATAATTACAATAATAATGCTTAATAAATATTAAATACTTATTGCTTTTTATATTTCATATCATATTTCAAATCGATTAATTAGTCTTACTGTATGTGGTAATTCTAACGAGGATATGCACCACCACGCGCGTTACGGGTATAAGAATTCTGAATCGAGACAAACCAAAGCCAAATTCATTCGTTTGATCAATCGCTATGACTACAAAACTAACTCGGATTGCCGTAAAATCAGCCATAAATAGCGGGGACGAAGGGAAAAAAAATCAATCAAGCAGGCCAAATATATGGTGCAATATAATACTGATGAAAAGTATTATATATAAATTAAATGTCAAGTAAATTGTCAAACATCATTTTCTCGAAACTAATGTAATTTTGCAGCACCAATACGAAACAACAGTTTGTATAAATATATGATTCATTATATACATTTTTATACTACTTTCCAGATATATTATTTAGTCAACTAAGTACGTAGAAGTTTTTCGATTAGGTATAAACTTTTTTATTGACAATTTTGCACGAATCTTTTTAATGAAAACTTCAATATTTCATTTAAATGCATACGTTTTCGAAAATAAAACTAATTTTCAAAAACTCTTACGTAGCCTATACATTTTTTCATAAAAATTAATAAAAATTTTTTATATAACTTTGAAATTAGGACCGCTTAAGTTCTTGACTTTTTGATTTAAAACTGTTATTTATAAATAAACTTATATCATTTTTTAAAGTTTTATATACTTTTTTAAATGTCTAAAATTAGCCTTTTTTGGCCATCAATATAGCTTAATAAGATAGTCATTGGAAACATTAATCACTAAAATTGAAGAAGCAATATCTGAGACGGATATTTCTTATAAAAGAGAGTCGGCTGAAATAACAAATATGCTTTACTTCGCGTTTGGCCAAAGAAGTAAGAAGAAAGATTATTTCACTTTCTATACTAAGAAAATGTTATTACATTTAAGCCTCTTAATTTCGCGATATGATCAGTACTGGCGCTGTATATGAAAACCGCGCTGTTATAAAAAAAGAACCTTCAATTAATTGAAACCGGAAAATACGTTCTATGAAAATCGTGTTATTAGAGGCATAAAAATAAGAAAAATCTGATTAGCTTTAATGTGCCATTTACGGAAACCACTTTCGCGTTATATATATATATATATATATATATATATATATATATATATATATATATCGCGTTATAAAGGTACACCAGAATTGATATACGAGCCGGATGATTATGGTACGACATTGCATATGAAATGTTAAACTTGAATAAAATTGTACATTAAATGAGATATTACATCGAAAATGTATTCTCAAAATATGATTTTTCGATTTTGTTCACGAGAAATACAAATTCTTTAATTTAACTGTTTTTTTATACACTTTCACTTAATTTCAAGACATTTTAGGATCATTTCATTTTTTCAGGATATAAATATAAGTTATTAATATAAGTTATTAATATAAGTTATTAATTTATACTATTCTCTTTATAGATTTAAAATGTCTAACAAAAATTATTTGTTTCCTTGTTACTGGTCGAAAAATTCAGTATGAGGAGATATTATAGAATAACTAATTTCGCGTTATATATAGCGTATTATATGATACTTGGCTGTAGTTTTCATATCTAAGCTCTTTTATTATTATTTACCATGTCTATAAATATTTCCATTAAGAAAGTTAAAGTTCTTTACTTTACGAATTACTATTTATCATTTCATTCATAGTTTTTACATTCAAGTCAAATGTCATAATTTTAAATAATATCTTCCCCATAATCTCAGAATTTAGTATATAATAAAATTAAAATTGCAAGTAATGTAAGATGTACGAATATATAAAAAAAATCAACAGATATATTAAAATTAACTTTCTACTTTCAATTCATTTTTTCTCAATACCGTAAGAAAGTTATGCCAATATCTTCCTCTTTAAACGAATAATCAGAGCAACGCGCGATGGTATTCCAATGCATACCCGTACATGGAGTGCAATTATTTCTGAATTACTGGTGTATGTTTGAAAATTATATGTATGAAAAAATCTTAATAATTTATATATATATATATATATATATATATATATATATATATATATATAATATGTGTGTACCTGCTCCAACGGTTCTAATTCTATTCTCACTTCTTCAAGATGCAGCATCACCTCCCGTTCCAGCTCAGCGTGATATTCGCGAGCATTGAAGGTTTCGTACAATTGATTAACTAAAGCTTGTATGTCTTGCAACTGTCGCAGATTTTCCTGAAAAAAAAACAATGAAAATAGTATGGAATGAATGATATGCGTAGTGTTTAGTTTTTTATCACAATAAACAAAATATCGTAGAAAAATAAAGTTTCTTATAATCTTGATGAATTCTTGAAAAATAAACGAATTGAGATCTTAAAGAAAGATTCTTATACAGTTTGAACTTGCTAGTTTTCGTAAGCAAAAAATATCAAAATAAGTTCTTTCTTTCTCTAAGGCCTATGTATTTCTGAAAAAAATTTCTGTCAGCTACTATACAGATTAACTTGCTTATTCATATTTCTTTTTTATTATTTTTGACTTAAAAATTTAAGAAACAATACTGACTTGTGTTATAGATGATTTTTTTATCAATTATGAAAAATAATTAATTTTAATCATTATTATAACTGATATTTTAGAAATAATATATATGTTCCTTGAATTTTGTTGCCAAAGTTCGACGATTTGGATTGGAACAACGTTTCGACCGTTCCGACTAAAATAAGCCAAGGCTTTTGGCTGTGAAAAACACCTACAAACAATGGCTCTTTTATCAATAATTACAAAAATGGAGGTAAATTGCCATGCTTCATACTTCTTTGTTGTTAAATCAAAGATAGAAATTTTTTTTATCAAAACGTAACAGATGGAAATTTTACTGGAAATTATCAAAAATATCTGTAAATTCACTTTGCATTTATTGACTGATGTAATCCTTGATAAAATGCAAAATATCTTTGTCCAGTCAAAATTTGAGATGTCAGCAGAAAATTAACACAGGAAGAAACAATTATAGTTCAGGCGTGAAAATTAGTGGTTTTGAAATTAAAATATACGTTACCTTAGGCTTTTCTATGTGTACCGGAGGCGAAACCGGATAAACTTTATCGTTTATAATTAAATTAAAATCATCCATCAACAAGGTTTCTATCCTATTGGGAGCTCCTAATTTCACTCCACCTAGAATCAGAGATAATGGATTAAATAAGACATAGTTCAAAATGTGATTGACGTATACAATTTCTTGCAATTGGCAATACAACTTTTAATTGTTAATACGCGTGTACTAAAAATATATGAGTTTATGAGTTTTCATCGTGATAAAATAAAAGTTTAATTCATGAATATAAAAGAAATAATACATTTTAACGTAAAGTTATGTATATATATATGTATAAAATGTCCGTCTAAATTTAATAAAACATGGAAGTGGTGAGCTTGGCTAAAAAATTGTTTTTTCTTATTACTTATCGAGGTTACGTTGGCCTCCACCACAGCGGGATCCTCCAGTTTTATCATGTCGAGAAAATCGCCGACAGTCTGGGTGATTGGCTTCAGTGTGAACATACACTTCTGCTGGTTGGAGGGCAACGGGATCGTGATCCTCGGTAGGCCTCGCACGTACTCGACGACGACATCTGCAAACGTTCGAGAATCTATATGTTCTATGTATACATAAATAATCGTGCGAGAACAATTTTTTCTCACAATATAAATTCGTTTTGTATAAATAGTTATAGATAATTATTGAATCGCATAGATGCAAATTATAGCGTTTAACATACAATTTTGTCTTTAAGATCGGGGGAAATTTTTATAAAAGAATCAACATTATTTTGCGAATTAACGACGATCCAGCTATATCAATATCAGCGTATATACCGAGGAAATATCGAACCCCCCCTCCCACTGAGAGCGTTGTGCGAAAAATTAAACGCTGTACAAAACCTGATATAGCTCTAACGTGGTTAGAAATTATCCTGTTGTACGTGACGCAGCTATACATTCGTGTTCAATAGCTTGCATCTTCAATGAAAGTTTCCGATGAATGCGCGTTACTCTCGTTTAAAATAGTATCGATTTTATTTTTAGCATGTAATCACAACTCGATTCACGCTCTATAAATGCCGAGAAATTAATGGAGGTGGAGGGGAGGGTGGATTGGCTTAGCGTATATGCATCATCAAATTATCCGCGCATCGTCCGACACTGTTTTCAGTTTATCCATTGTGGCTAGGCGAGTGCGCGGTGCTCGAATTAGGCCATTTTTTGGCCACGATCTGGCGGTGTATATAATTTGGTCACGGTTACGTCTATGTAATACAGTTACACATATATTATCAGTTACTTATGCCCCTAATCTCCTATTTTACAAATTAATATTTTTGCATAGATTGATTTTTTTATCGACCTTCTCGTATAGAGCAACATCTGAATTATAAACTAGGAAATGAATTCATTATCATTGGGATGTTTTCGACTGGAAGGATATATATATATATAATGTTATTTTTAGATATTTTAACCCACAAATTAATAAAGTTTGAATAATGAAGTAACTTGAAATTGGGCCAGAGGTCGACTTGCAAATCTATTCAATACAACATATGGTTGTTTCAATATTTTAACAAGAATTTGATTATGAACTCGATATATAGAGCGTAATTCGTCATTTCGATCGTCTCAAAATGGGTATCGATAAAAATACTAAGTATAAAGACGACGATAAATATTATTAGGAGTAAATAATTATGATGTACTTTTGTATTATAGGAGGAAAAGTGTTGAAATAATGAAGGTGAATGATGCATTGTATCCATGTATTGTATCGTATATTATTAAAAAGAGTTTAAGATTCAAGATTAATTCTGTAGAGTCATTTTTATAGCTAATAAAATTTCATTTTGATGTCAAAATTTATGCATTTCTATAATTAATATCAAAAATATACTACAACTATGTATAAAACATCATATTTTCTATTTTATTAAATATTCGTATTAGTTTTAGTATATTTTTTTATACAGATTTAAATGAAAATAGGATTTTCGTAACGCTGTGACTTGACGAAAATACCTTTTTCGTTTACGTTCCTCCGTGCGATCGTTCCCTGTAATTCTACAGCGTTTCAAGCTAATATTTACCGCTTTTGCGCGTAAATACAATGTGAATCGAGCGAGTTTGATGATTATACCGACAACATTAGAGCCACCCGATAAGCCACGCGAGATGCAGATAATAACGATGAACTAAATCCGCTCGACATCCCGGTCCTCGTGCTGCTCGTTGGATAATTTATGTAAATAGTCGGCGATGTAATCGTAACACGCTCTCTCGTTTATTTATATATTGTTTGTTCTTTTCTTTAATAACAGGAAACAATCGAGAGCATTAATGCCTTGCTGTACGATTCTTCAGTGATTATAGATATCTGATTAAAAAAAGAAAATTAATTCGAAAAGCTCTGATTTTTTATTTAACCGATATCTGTAATACTGTTTTTCAGCATTGCATTAAACGTCTTCCCAGGCCTTTTCAATGTTCCAATTTGGATTTTTCGAATTATTTACTTTGTACACTACCCAAGCTTCATGTTCCTTACATATAGCGTAAGCGGTTTGTCCTAAAGGTAAATGAATAAGCTCTAATCATTATAATGTTTATGATAAAAAAATAGAAAAACTAACTACTAATGAGTTGTATAAAATAGCGAAAAAAATAAAAATTTTCGAACGAATAAATATCCTAAATATATTGCTTAAAATCTTGCGAGAATGTAAAGTATCTCTAATAGAGGTCGTTAATCATTTTTCTCTTTCAATGACGGTATAGCGATTAAAGTCTCGGGCAAGATTATAAAGTGATCTAATATATAATTTAAGCTGTTAAATGTGAAAAATCTTAATTTTACTCCAATTTATAAAGGGCATTAAATCGGCTTAAACGTAAACTTTTTCAAGGAAGAACATTTCAAGACGATTTGATACAAGCAAGCGTGGATTTTACATATATATATGTAAGTTTAACTTTTTATTAATATTTGAAATCTGCTTGACCAATAAAACAGCAGTCCGAGGAGTCGGTAATTGAATTATTATGTAATTACCCGTGTATTTTAATTTAATATTAGTTCGTTTATATATACTGTATATGCATTATTAAATTAGGTTACAGTTTTTATAACAGACGTTTAACGAATGTCTCGCATAATTTAGCTTCAAGAGCAGTTCTTTTTATATCCCAGATAATCATTATAAATTATTTCTGCCGTCGGGAACGAAGCTCGCGAAATTAATCTTTTACGGTGGTTCGAGTGCGACTTCCGAGCCAGAGAGAGGCTATAAGAATAAATATCTCCCTTTTTTTGTTTAACGTGTAATAATAATATATGAAAATTAATGTTATACTAACCCTTTGAACTCATTTCCATTTCAGTTTGATTTTTGTATACCTTATCGGAATTATTTTTATTTTCTATATAACTGTCAGAGTTCACCATAAACCAGGAAAATACTTCAATTTATAGCAGGGATAGTTAAATATCTTTTTCAACTAATCCGAAAAGTATCAATAAAAATTTGATAATTATGCTCTGGACAATTCATTTGTTTATTCAGATTTTCAATTTCGATATAAAACAGTTGGATAAATATTTTTGAAAAAGCATTAATTTCCACACACACACACACACACACACACACACACAGAGTACTATAGGTGCTATTTTCAAGAGAAATAAAATCTGTCTGACAAATCCGCTAATAATCATACACAATGAAAATAAGTGTTCATTTAGACCCCAAGCCATCAAAGTTTTCTTGAGATCTGATTTAAAGAAAATTTATTATATGTATCCGCAGCAAGATATGCAAAATGTTTCGATGTAATGCAAGAAGAATTTTCATTTATAAATCAAACTAAGCAATTGACTATATATATCTATGAGATGCAATTCCGCTTTTTTCTCAGAAAGGTAACCGTGCACTAATGTGATACTTTTTTGTATCTTATATAGCAGGGTGTGCCTGCGCGCGCGCGCGCGCGCGTGTGTGTGTGTGTGTGTTGTTTCTCGCGTTGCACTATTATGCTTGTAACCTAATTTTTATCGTTGATGCGCTCGAGACGAAAGGGTATCAGAGTGTGGAGAGAGTCTGCAGAAACTGACCTAACTATACTGCGCGGATTTTCCAGTGGATGGGAGAAGAGGGATCCGCAAAAAGCGCGAGAAACATTATATATATATACATATACACATATGTGGAAGGAATAGAGAAAGAACTGTATGCTGCTCCCCTTCTCCCTTCGCCATATGTCCGGCGGAGCTAAGCAGACCGGAAAGAACACGATAATCCGCGCACGCGCGAGCGCTTGGCCAACTCTTCAATGTGGGAGGGCGGGGGGAGAAGAAAAAGAAGATATAAAGAATGGAATCCTGGATCGGAAACAATGCACGATATAAATATATATATATATATATATATATATATATATATATATATATATATGACTAAATCATAAATCATATACCAAAATGCCTTATTTATAATTATGGAGTACTGTAACCTCATCTATTTTCTGATTTGTAGAGATGATATAGGATTTCCATGCATGTGATGCATCTCTCCTAGACAGCTCCGATATATGTACATAAGATGTGTACATATATATATACATATATATATATATATATATATATATATATATATATATATATATATATATATATAAAGAAAGTAAGTTTCGTTTTCAGCAATGAGGTGCCATTGCCTTTACTGCGCTCTAGTTTGATTCAGAGAAATCTAGTTACACTGACTTATGCAATTTATCAAAGAAAAACTACTTTTAGATAAAAAAACGCATAGAGCGAAAAGACGCATTTTAATACGATTTCTCTGCAATATTTTAAATATATTTTAAGAATTACCCTTTTGTTCGAAATAAGTTCGAAAAACGATCATTGTTATCTTTTTCGACCTGGAAATTTAATTTCTGCCCAAGGTTTTTCAGTAATTCAGTAAAAGCGGAGGAGGGTGCTCTTCGAAAGTTCACGTGTATATATATATATATATATATATATATATATATATATATATATATATATTTATATTTATATATACGTGACCGACTACGAAAGCAGGTGACTTCTTCTAACTGAATTTTTTTATATGTCTGAAGCAAAAATCTTACTATCACGAAAATCGCATTTTATTATTAGATATCTTCTTTTCAAGCTGCATCGTTTTAGATTTTAATAATAAACGAAAAATGCGTGACATAAATAGTTAATAACTGTTTAAATCCATTTTCAAGTACATGTTTCTTCCATGCCTTCAAACTGCCTTCAAACATTCAAACTGGAACGTTCGTTAAGTTTTTTTTTCAAAAGTACGGCTAGTTTTATATCATATCCAATTTAAGATTAGTTTTATAAAAGTTTTCGGTCGCTCAACAGTCGCTTAAACGATCTTATACTTTCATACTATATAAATTGGTTATAAAAGGTGTCCTGAAAAAAATTGTTAATTATCGTAATATAGTATTTGAGATCGAGCTAAGTGTATTTATTTAAATAACTCGATCTTTAATCACTAAAATTATTATTGATTATAACACTGGGTTTCTGAATCTCCACTCAATAAGACAATAATACTTTCCTATTCCTGAAGTTTGCCAAATTTTCCAAGTTTTATATAATCTTCGTGAAGCCGTAACCATGATCCCTTGAGCATTGCTTACTATATAATTTATGTTTATTGCTCATTAGTCTACGAAATTGCTTTTCGTTAATGTTCGAGAAATTCAATAATAGCGCTCGATTTGCTAAACAGCTGTGAAAATTGAAATTGGCTGCACATGGCATACAAGTATCACGGGTAACAATCTATGATAAGCACATGTACGGATAAAAGAAACTGTCAATGTTTTGTAAAAAAAAATCCAATATTCGCTAATAACAATCGATGGTAAATAACAGCTCTGGGAGTAACGGCTTGAAGATTAACGGTCCTATCATCACATATACATACAGTATGACTTTCAGCGACAATTGTAAGCTATATATACATCAGTATATATACACGACGCTTATGGTTGTAATTTATAATTACGTAAAAATGCTAGAGGCTGCTTTATTGCGAATGCTACCGCATAATTGATTTAAAAATCCGATTATGATAAGGTGATAAAGAGGGCATGAGCATTAATCAATTTGTGTGTGAAAATTGGACAATACTTTCAAATTTTAGTTTGTCTCGTCGTTGATTTGTTTTTTATATATAACGTCGGTGATCTATTATATATATATATATTATATATATAAATATATATATATATATATATATATATATATATATACATACACATATATAGATATACATATTATTAGATAATTTCAATGGAAGTTGTCGGATTTTTTGTTATTCGCGCTATCAACCTATCGATTGAACTTTTTGAGCATCGGGAAATCTATATATAAATTATTGGATTTATCGTGTCCTATATTGCATTAATGGTATACGCGCGCAAGTGAAATTCAAGTGTAATGAAATATAGTTCCGCAAAGCAAAGTAAAACATGTTTTTTTCACAATAAATTCTATAGGAGGAACGGAAAAAAGTTTACAATATATATATATATATATATATATATATATATATATATATATATATATATTATGAAAACGACTGTGCAATGCATATCATAAGACTTATATCGAAACATATATAAGAAATCTTTATAAACTTTTAATATTTGCCGTTGAACGAAAAAACTCATTTTTATTCAAATCACACTTTCGATTTTTTGATTACCTTTTTTTTCTAGCATTATTTATTTTAAACGATAGTGGAAAATACAGGCTCACAAGTTTTGTTCTAATCTTCAGTTTGTGAACGACTTTCATAAGAAATTTAGTATTACCATTTACATAATTATAAGAGATTTTTGTTCGCAGGACATTTTCATTATATAGTTTTCAACATATTTATCAAATGGTGCGACTGCTATACGTTATGTATAATGTTTATCATTGTACTCTAATCCGTAGAGTTCAATTTTTGAGAGTTACTTATAAGATTTATTGCATCAATTATTCTAATAAACCATTCAAAAAGGATAAAAATGAGATTTTTGGCATTTTTCAAATACAGGATACGTCTTTCTTTATTCTAATCTTAGATGCAATGACTATTGAATATCTCAATCCTTTGTCTAATGAAGATTAGCTTATTATTCTAATAATTTGATGTGTTAAGCACGCGAAAATAAATTAATAAATACAACGTAATGAAATGGGCTTATGATTAATAGAATAATGTAATAATAAAATAATACAGAATATTGAAATTTGTTTATGATAGATCGTGAGTTAGATTGTCATTGAAAAATAATAAGTTTTATCACGAGCAACACATTAGAATTAGACTTTCAAGGATTTTATTTGGAAGACGTAGTTCGAAACAAAATCACTTGACATTAATAGTTTCGAATAGAATAAATATTTAATATTTTATTATTCTAATTTTGATCATAAAAAAATGCTCTTCGTTGAATATATTATTAGTGAAATTTTATTTTAAAGGTAAGAAAATAAGTGGCAGTCGTATACTCGTAGTTTAAAATTTTCTTTTTGTTCATTTAGACGAACTCTTCAAAGTTTTTTCATTTCTCGATATAAATCAGCAAAAAAATCATTTCTTTCAAGTAATCTACATAAAACTTTTTTTCTTTACATGCTTATAAAATTTTTTGATGACAAGTCACAACTTCAATTCTTAATATACGCTAGGTCATTTTTTATTTATAACGTAATTAATTCGATTTGCTCAGGTTTTGTGGTACAAATGGTGCGCCTTTTAGTTTATCTAACTATAAAATAATATATATAAAATAGATATAATTATAAAAAAAATTCTATTTATAACGTAAAAATATACAATGTAATTATGGTCGGTGGCTGGCAAACAAAAATATTAACGCACATACATCGCAATTTTTCAGAGGAATCTATCTTATGATTTAAATCCTCCTTCGACACATAGAAAATGTTTTTACAGAAAAAGATCATTTTAAAAAATGTAATTCTCCGACATATACATTTTTAATGGGCAGTTTAACTGTGAAATTTATTATGCATATATATAGTCTTCTATATTTGTAATCGTTATGATAAGAAAGAAATTAGTAATATAACTAACATTAAGTTTTTTCAATGAATTTCAATTATCATTCCGTCGCACGTCTTAATTTCATAATTTATCGCCTTTAAATTATATAGTTAAAAATAATGAGATAATGAAGAATGATTTATTAGGAAAGACTTTGCAGTTTTCAGTATAACAGTATATAATTCAAATAATATAATTGGGCTTGAACGTTTTATATCAGGTTCTTGATCAGATGATACAGCTGAGTGTATAAGCTTCATACTCTACACAGCTTCATCGGAAAGGCAGACTTTAATGTCTATAAAATCCGAAGAGCAACTATATATATATATATATATATATATATATATATATATATATATATATATCTACACACTCATAATCTTTCCGTGCATTGAAAAAGAAAATAACGACCGCGCGATCGACCATAAAAATTTCATAATAGTGCAATTGCCCATCATTTTTGTAGTATCGCCATGACAATAATATACCTATATACGATGCTCTCGATTATTGTATCATCGATGTATATATATTATACCTTGCAGAAAGAAAATAAAACGACTCTAATCAAACGACGCAGCCTCATCATTGCGCGTTAACCTCACCGCCTGCCAATTGCAACGTGCATATCTATATAACATGTAGACAATTAGCCGGGGCGCGAGACTCGCAGTCTTGGCGCACAGATGAAGAAGAAGGGAGAAATAGTCCAATTGAACTTTATACACCTCCCTCTTTTCGAGAAGCGAGGCATCGGCGTTTCTAAGCGCGCGGGCGCGCTCGCTCGCTCGCAAAGTCATCGATTTTACCGATGAAGGGTCCGATAAAAACGCGCTCTCCCCCCCCCTCGCATTCTTATAGATTTCGTTGAGGGGAGCTGTTTAACGACACGGCGGCGAGCGGCGATAAATTGCACGTCCGCGTACTTACTTCGCGGAAGGGACGCAAGAACAACCTCCGATTTTTTGCAAACGTAGAATTAGTTGCATTAGTTTGTATCTGTGTGTCTGTGTGTATTTTATATTTCTTATAATTTTTTTTTACATTTCATAGGATTTAATTTATCGGTTAGAGTTTCGATTTTAAAGTCTCGCCAAAAGACGCAGCTGCGGGACAATCCGAATCGGTAATTTGCCAAATATTAATATAACTCGTAGCGCGTAAACTTATAGCTTTATTCGTTATTTGTGCATTTTTTTAAAATATTATTATAAATAAATAAATAAATAATTAAATAAATAAATAAATATATATATATATATATATATATATCAGTATACATTATCATTTTGGTTTTGACAGTAGAAAAGTAAATAACCGTTCATATGAGCCTGGAATTCTTTCTTTGAATTTAATTCTATAATTATTTGTTTACCATTGACTTCCCCAGACACTGTACAATGTTCATTATATATTCAACCGACTTTTAGTTATACATTATTCTGTAAACGTATCACCTATTATAATATTCATAATTATTATTTCTCCAATTCTGAAATTTCATAAATAGAATTTTGAATATTTACAACAATTTATTGTAAAATTATATATTGCGACCCAATGACTGTAATTAAAATTCGTGATCGAGCCCTATAGAATACCTTTCATCGCTAAAATCTCACGATTCCAATAAGCTATGTTAGCATCTCGATGGATATATATATATATATATATATATATATATATATATATATATATATATATATATATATATAAACAATGTCTATTGGCGGCTGCTTCGGATGTAATTTGTAGTTGCGCCGTAACGAACTGCCGCCTTTGCCATTCCTGAGTAATCGATTCCGCCCTCTGTTCGCGACTGCCGCCACCCTCTCCCCCCTGACCCCTATTCATCACTGATAACAATGCACGATGCTGTTTGTACGATTGACGTTACGAGGCGGTCGAATCGGTTGTTGATAATGCGAAATGAACGTATTATAAATATGGCAATAAATACAAGTTTATATTTCTTGTATTTATTATTTTCTTTCGATATTTGCAATTAAAATAATATAAATTGTACCGTTTAAAAGAATATATATATATATATATATATATATATATATATATATATATATATATAAATGATAGAATCTAAGCGGCTCTCTTAGCTCGGAGGCTGTATGAGAAAACACAGTTATTTAAGCCGGTGTTTCTCAACACAAGCTGTTTATTTTCTCACGGGGAAAGTTGAAAGTACCATAAGATATAAGGATAAATCAGTTTAATTATTTTTATGGTTTATAAATTAACCAATAGAATATATACCGTCCCGATTTTTACTGCGGATTTTATGTTCGCTATCATTAGGTATATAATTAAACATTCCCATTATTCCATGATGAAAATTTCCACCCTGTTATTTAATCTATTGACATTGATTCTTATAAAGCGATAAATATACTATAATTATTTATTTGATGTATATAAAACACGGTTAATATATTATTTAACATTTTAAAAAAGAAGTATAGAATATCATAAATGAAATGAATTGCTTTATATATTGATAACTTTCGTCTGGATTAATGAATATTAAGCATCCTTGCTCAATGTGAGCATTTTTATTTTAATAATACTTTTGTCCTATACTTATGCTGTAAAATATAATGGATTTACATTCAATATAGGTGTGCGTGAATCATTTAATTTGACATAATGCATTCAATGAGACTGTTAATCTTGTACAGATTGAAATAGTTAATAACTAGATTGTAATAATTATAAACGTGTCTTTTTATTCTTAAATATCGAAATTTTGACAGTTTAATTATCGGAAACTATACGTTGGACTAGTGAACGGGTATTGGTAAAATTGTATATATATATATATTTTTGTACGATATTGTGGAATTTTTCTTTCGTCCCTGCTTATATCACTTAAAAAGGATATATTTTTGTTTACACATAATTCAGATTGTCAAACATTTAATTTAACGTATTTATAATCCAATTAATGTTTAAAGAAAGTTATTTTAATAAATTAAATGGTAATTTTAAAAAAATCAAAGGCTATAAATTTTACCTTTATATATATATATATATATATATATATATATATATATATATATATACAGATCTATATCTCAATGGATCTTTTAATAATTCCTACAGTTAGCTCCTTAAAATGCCATATCTGAATTTCCTTGATAGATTATGGATGCAATATTAATAACACAGGATACACTGCATGTGTATACACAAAAAAATCCGTCCTTGATCTGGCATTGCTGTTGTAGCTCATAGCCAGGATTCCAAATCGCATTATTCCGCTAACATACTTACCCTCTCCCCCTCTCTCTTCCTTTCTATATACGCTGCTTATATATTCTTTTATACACGCTGTCTGCAGTAGTATGTACCTCTCGTGCTTATCAAGTCTTTCTTTCTTTCTCTCTCGTCCTCCCCCTCTCTTCATCACTCTCTCTCTCTCCTCTCTCTCTCTCTTTCTTTCGAAGTACGGAATTTAATGAGAGGGAGAGAGAGAGAGAGAGAGAGAGAGAGAGAGAGAGAGGGAAAGGTGGTAAGAACACGGGAAATTTCCTCCCGTTCTCCGCGCCGGCTTTCCTCCTCGCTGCATAAGAAACTCCACAGGCGCGCTCCTCGAGCACGCGGCGCCTCAGCATTATTAAAGTGCCCGTCAGTCTATCCCGGGACCTGGTGCAGTACAATTAATACATGTCCATATAATATAAAGTGAAGTCACGAGTCAGGCCCTCTCGGTGCGTGCGTAAATCTATATCTATATATATATATATATATATATATATATATATATATATATATATATATATTTAAAATACATGTATAACAGTGGAACGCTAAGAAGACTACTGCTGCTACGGGGAGGACCGTCGGCCCGCCCCCTCCTCTACACGTAGCCCAATAAAGCACGGGCGCAGGGCCTAAGGTCGTGGAGGCGGCGACGTCGGCGACATGCCTGTGTAGAGGTAAAAGGAGGCGTACGACGGCGCCTCCCCTCACCCCTACCCCATCGTTACACTTGTAATAAATGCAAGGAGCTATTTTGCCACAGGTAAGAAAGGGTTTCAGTTTGCTTTTTCGCGGTAGGAACGCTACCGTTGGCTGCGTGTATGGTATAGACGTGTATGTTGACATACTGACGTACATGTTCGATAAGGTCAATTGACGAAGATAAAAAAAAACTTTTCTTGAAGTTTTTCGTAAAGTTCGCTTACTATTTTGGGTTCAAATTTTACGAAACTATCCGATTGATTTACGTTTTACGCAACAATTATAGATGAAAAGCTAATAAGATAACTTAATGATAAATTGTTTTTTACTTTCGCTCATTATTAAGTCCCCTAAAATAATTTAGTTCAACGTATTTGAGCGATATATTATTATATGTACGTATATATTTTCGTTGAAAGGGATTTTCTCGCAAATATTTTTAATCTAAATTACGGAGCATTTGCGGGTATTACGTAGTTATTTTTTCAAATCAATAGATAAGGTCAATACACGGCAACGATTAGAAAATAATAATTATTAGGATCAAATAAAATTTTAGTCGAAGGTAGGTAACTTTATAAGTGTCACTATTTTATTTATTACCATGGATGCAATTTCTATTTGAGTATTGTAAGAAATTGTAAGAATTATTAGTATAACAATTAAATATAAATGAATATAGAATATAGCATACGTTTTGTTATTTACATTAAAACTAGCAAATATTCTCATTGGTTTTACAGTTGTATAAAATAATAAATATATTATAATTAAATAATTAAATAACGATAGTCAAATTGTCCTTGTTTATATAGTCACCTCCGTAAAAATCTGAAATATAAATAAAAATTAGTCTAAAAACTACTTTTAATAAAGGACAATCAATGTATATTCTGTCGCCCAACGTTGTCTGACTGTTATTATTTAATTATTTAATATAAAAATATATTATTTTATAAAACTGTAAGACCGATGAAAATATTGGTTACTTTAGTTTACAACAGTCGGCATAAGTACAAGTTTCATATATAAATTAATTGTATTGGTTATTTTAGAATTTATTTTTATTAACAATTTTTTGTACAAATATATGTATCAATACTAGTTATTGACATTATTATTGTATTTAATAGAAAATTTTAAACAAATATTTTTCTAATATTTTCACCTTACAATGCATTAATAATATTAAATAATTACTGACATTCAAACTAGTTTGAATTTTCGTATAGCAAGACAAAGTTTTAAAGTGTAATGTTGGGAATTAAATTAGTTATTATAGTTTGAGATCATTTTAAAAATAAAAAGATGCAATAAGATGCTGCAATTAAATTTTTTCTTCCTATATTAATCATGATTCTATTCATTTAATTAAAAAGTTTCTTTTTTTATGCTTTGTCATATATTTGAATTTATTAAAAAGAATTTTTTTACATACATATTGTAACCAGTTTAATGCATATATATACATATATATATATATATATATATATATATATATATATATATATATTATAATTGTTGATTAGTTATATTGATGTATATTAATATTAGTATAAACATATATTGATTTAATTGTATATCATTTTTAATTTAATAGGATTGTAAGACCGATAGAAATATTTATTAATTATATATATATATACGTACATACATACATACGTGTGTGTATTTGTAGTTATAAATAATATTGTATAAGTTACAAATATAAATCTATATATACAGTGCACGCTATCACAAAAAAATTATTATAATTTTTTCCATTTCATGAAACATCCAACCTTGAACAGCAAACTCAAAACATGAAATTATATACAATCATACAATTATACCTATAAATAGTGAGATAAGTGATAATATTCGCGTAAAGAATTTTCTAAACTTTCTAAATTTTCTACGGAATGTCTAATTAAAAATTATTTCTTATTAAATCAAAACTCAATGTTAGTACTATCTATTACTAATTTTTATTTACTTGGCCATAACATGAGTAGAATAATTTTTAGTTACTCCATACTTTTTATTAATATTCTTAAGCCACATTTTCCATTGCCCTAGTTTTGAAGGTATTTTAAACATTTGGAAACTTCCTACTAGAATTATTTCAGCGTTCTGCACAATACGCTTCTAATTTTTTCAATGAAAGTAGACACAATTGAAAAATTGAAAAATAGAATTTTTCACATATTAGTGATTAAGTTTTAGAGAAAAATTATAAAAATACGGACTAAAATATAAATAAGTTTAATATAAACTTTATTTACTAAAATCTAAAAATAACCTTAATAATTACCAAATATTATGAAAACTCCAAATACTAAAAAAAATACTCTCAAGCAAACTTATTATTTTGAACACGTTGTTTCAGTGATCGTCTAGTAGCGCTTACATCTCCTTTTCTATACACTCTTTATCTCTTGCGCATGCATGAACATGCACACATTCATAAATCATATTTTCAATAATTCTATTCTTGTTCAATTACAAAAGTTGGGTAAAGTTTGGAAGCTATTTTTTTCAGAAATAGGCCTTCGGTTTCTGATCAATTCCTAAAAGATCTCTAATTACATTTACTGACACTGCAGCTACTTAGATAGTTTAAGAATGACAGGCGAGTGAATAAGATATGATTTTTTTTTTTTTTTAATATATACTTTAATAAAATATAAAAATTTATGTAACAGGCCTATTCATTTTGAACTCGTATTTGATTTTTTTAAGTCTTACTGGTATATTTGTTTTTTATCATTATCAAATTCGACCTTAAATCATGAAAATAGGTCCAATTTCTAGCAAGGACAATGAAATATCTTTTTTAAATAATCCGAGAAGTACCGATCAAATTCTAAAAATTATACTATTAGTAATTCGTTTCTTTATTAATATTTTTTATTTATATATGAAACAGTTACGTAAATATGTACAAAAGTATAAATCATGTAATAGGTGCTATTGTCAAATGATTTTCCTTCGGTGGATTTTTATCTTAAAAATCTATATTTTTCTTGCATAAAACATTGAAAGACTAGTTTCGTATAAATTTTCCAGTAAATTGAGTTGTACTCGGAACAACCTTAAAATGTCAGTCATTATTCATATGTGTTTATTATAAAATATAAATAAATATAAATAAATTTAAAGTATCAGTGAAATGGTTGTAGCTTGTGTATATATCAATTCGTAAAAAATTTTTACCTCAAAATCAAACATTAAAAGCAATTATTTTAAAATTTATAATTATTAAATTTTTTTCTTTCAACATTACAATAGCAGCTAAATTCTATTTGTCAATATCATTTTTATTATTACATACTTGCTCCTTATATAAACATTGTTCATTTGATTGAAGTGTTATTAAATTCTTTAAATAAGTTAATATTTTTTATTTAAATATACAATACTTAATTATAGAATACTTAGTGTAATAAACATTAACAAAGAACTTGTTTAATTACTTATCGTCACAGTATATATTTAAGTTTTTTAAATTTATTTATAATTCTAAGAATTTCGATAAAAAGAAATTGATATAGATAATAATTAAGAGATATTTAGTAATTCTTGAAATATTACTATTAATAATAACAATGCTTTTTGATTCATCGTTAATAAAAAAAGTCTCGCTACAGAATCCTGATTTTATATGATAAACAACAGAAAATATAAAATCTTCACTAGGTATATATTTTAAATATCTTTACTTTTCTATTTATTTGTGTGGGTCAAAACCTTACGGTTAAGACCCTTTCACGAGAAAATAAACGTAGGAACAAACTATTCGTTCATCTCAACTGAGATGATGGTACGGAGTTGCCGCGGCCTTTTATACTTTCAACATTACAATCCTGATGCATGAATGTCTTTCAATACACGTAGCCATCTAACGTGTATCCTCAGAAGTACTCTTTCAAATAAAACGCGCGAAAGGCGATATTTTTTAAAATGAAGGGTAAACCAAACAAGCTATTAGTTCATTTTTGAAATTTATAAAATTAACCAAAAATTCTATACAAGTAGTAAAACGAATTGGAATTATTATTTAACAATAATAAACTACGGATATTATTATTATAAAATCTGTGAAGCTATATATACTAGTGAAAAATTTATCAACAATTTTGTTTTTTAATATTGCTATATTTCAATAAATAAATATACTGAATAATCTTAATTGTGTAAAAATGAAGCGTTGAAAAATATTTTCAACTCATAATAAGTTATTCTTTTAAATATAGTACATGGAAATTACACGTAATACATAATTAATTTAATACACTTTTACTTCAATATTAGCATTTTTACAATGATGTATTTATATTCTTGTTTGCCTACTTATTTATAATTTTATTTAATATCAGCAGTAAAGCATTAGAAGATGGTTTTATGCATTATTTATTACAATGTAGTACATTTATTTTACGCGAGGGTCTTGGTCTATATAGTATGAGGAAGATAAATTACTTGATTAAACGTGAGAATTCTTTATTATAACTGACACTGTTATTATTCATATTTATTTTTAGACCCTCTCAATATTTAAATAATGGGAGGAGTTCAAAGTGGAGCGCATAATCTGGGTGACGCACTGTGGGTACAGGAGAGACAAAGGCAAAAGAGCCACCGGTGAGTAAATTTTTAAAGCGCATTATTTAAACTTGATTTAATGAACTTTCAAGGATTTCGTGATTCTCTTGTTTAAATCAATTTGTGCATTTAGTTATTATTTTAAAAAATGTCATTATAATTATAAATTATTTTTAAAATTATAGTATAATGTATTTTTATAATAAGAAATCAGTTCCGTTATATACATTGTTGAAAAGCCTTATTGCAATAACACTATTAACCAATACAGTTCACTTTCGTTGCATGGAACTGCAACGTTACAATTATTCTAGAAATTCTATTACATTCACAACAAAAAAAAAGATTAAATACAATCAGTGACGTTCCGTTATGAACTAAATCGCGCGAATGCACGTATGGGTGAATGCGCACATATCATTATAGCTCACTCGTTCTATGCGCACGCAAGCAGTCGTCGGCAGTATATTAGTTTAATGGCACTTCTGACAAAAGTGCGAAACGATCCAAATTAACAGTTGAAATTTCGCATTCTTTTTCGCGTTAATTTGTTTTATTTTCCTTGAAATTTTAATAAAATTATAATTGTGATATTTAATTGAAGGAGACGGCAAGTTAGAGTTTATTATCTCAATTTTTAACCAATAATTGTAGATTCTTTTTTCAATAGAAATATAATTAAATGGGATCGATATGACTTTCGTATATTGAGGAAAATTAATTGCCCTAAATACATCCATTTCAAACAATCGTAGAAGCCGGACTAAATTAAAAGCCAAAAACAGTTTTATAATTATCATAAAAATAAAAGTAAACGTTGGCGTGAAAATCAAAGCTCGCTCCAAGAAATTATAACCAACACAAACAGAGTTTAGAATAATTTTACTTCATCGGCAAGACTAAAGGTCTAAAGTACCAAATGTCAAGGCGGCTATGATGAACAAGATTTGATCATAAGTTATGAAATGGTACAATGCATAATTAATTTCCCATATAGTGGTGAAGTTAGAAACTACCATAAATTTCAGACCCACATGCTTGTATTAAAAGAAAAAGCAAATTTACATCCGGCAAATATCGGAAATAGTATATAGTGAGATGGATTTTTATCAGGTTTTGTCTCTGACGTCTCATTAGCGAAAAAATATTTTCATTGATTGTCCGTCCCGATTAATCCTTTTAAGCATGTTTCTGTTTTTTTTTTTTGTGAAAGGGTGACACCAAATGGAAATTTTCTTATTTATGATTATTAATTAATTGAAAAATGATTAATAATAAGAAAAAAAACTATCAAGTAAAATTGATTACTCTGTCGCAAACTATCGCTTCAAAATACCATTCAAAATCGTGCATGTTTTCTATTACTTTGCAATCGAATTTCTTCCTTCATATAGGAACGACGATCGGAACGCGCGCGCTTGAAAGGCCTCTGCCAATTTATCGGCGCACATGCAGGACCAATAACACAAGGAGTTCCTCGCAACGTCGGACCTATATCCGATGTAACGGTAACTTCGTAATTGCCTTTGTTACCTGACAAAGCGGAGCTTTACCTAGCCCTATACGTATATATATATATATATATATATATATATATATATATATATATGCACGTGCACGAGCGCGCATATACTTATACTACCGACGCGAAAACTTCCTGGAACGATCGATTTTATTTCTATACCTTTGTGAATTCGCAGCCGGCACTTTCAGCTACTATACTAGTGATGGAATGGTTTTTAAAAAAATAAGGATGCCATAATATAATAATATTGCTTTCATGTGTATATATATATATATATATATATATATATATATATATATATATATATATATATATATATTCGAGTTATTTCCGACGAACGCGCCGATTTGATGAGGCGGGACGAAGTGTGGGATCAGATCGAGATTTATGACCATCCCGCAACTGGGGAGTTTGACCGAATTCGGAAATGAATTCACTGCCAGCAAAATTATATTTCTTTTTTCTTATCGAAGCCTGGAGGATTTGGATACTATCGCTGGAGCGACCGACGGATTTTTACGAAGGGATGAATGATAGAATTCACCTATACGTAAATTACTCTGGGTTAAGTGTCGCGGTCGGTCTCCTTGAGCGAGATTGCTTCCGGTTGATTTTAATTAAATTAAACAAATCTAGTGCCAATAAATAATTATCCAAATTCTAATAAACTAAAATGGCAGCTAATAAGTCAATAAGGATGCAAATAAGTATTTTAATTGGCAGTTGAAAAAAAAATGCAACTCTCCGAATGATCCGGACCGTAAATCTTAAGAGATCGTCCGTAAAATTTCCCCTCCTCGCCATTCTCCGTCTAAATTTCCCCCTTCTCTGAGTCCGTAATTACCAATGCTGGATACCGACGACCAACGCGTTCAATGTCCGCCCGATGGCTAATAACAATATTTTCCCGAAAGCCAGATTAATGCGCCAAATTCCCCGACCCGGCCCGAAGCCACGTCGGCATCATAAACCGCGCGGACCAGATATGGTCTACAGTTACCCGTGTCTACGGATTCCGCAGCCCTTGGCAATCTTCGAAATTTCATATTCTATTTTGCTCCCGCGTTCGCTCGGGTCTTCGTTCGCCATGGCGGGGAAAACCCCCCAACAGGGCACACAAAAGTCGCGCAGAGATTTAAACGTGAGTTTAATTTGAATCAAACTCCTCGTTCCTATTTCAATGTTTGCCAGCGTTTGCGCTACATTTTTTTTTCTCATATTCTGCAGCCATCGGGATTTTCTCGGTCAAACCGTGTGCGCGAAGGGAATATCACGGCTTGTCCATCGCACCGCGTCCGGCTATTCGCGTTTCAATGGAGAAAGGCCAGACGATAAAGCATGTGCCCTCACAAAATCCCGCTACGATGCTCATCAATGCGTTGACAAGTCTGTCCGCGGAATTACGCATACGTTCCCTGCTTCGCCCACGTTCGTCCTACACAGCTTTTTCGAAATAATCGAAATAATAGCTTGGTTACCAGATTGAGGATCTTATACTCTTAAATTTTACAACGAAGTTCATAATCTCATACTGTCTTATATGGACGATGATAAAGTTGACCATAAAGAGATACTGTTTTCGAAAGATTTCTGTTTCGCGTGGCAGCCACTTTAGTTTCACAGGTATTTATATATATATATATATATATATATATATATATATATATATATATATATATATATATATGAACATATAACGTTATAACAAAACTGATCATAAACAAGAAGCCGTAGCATGTAGATCCAAGGAATAACTTCCTACAACACAAGTTCACCAATAAATTATGAAGGAAATTCCTTTTCATTAAATAGATTCAGTTTATTACATTAAAACGTAAGTTTTAGATAATAGACTAAGTATTCAAGAGAAATTTTCGATAAAATTTCAAAATTTAAGATCTTCTAAAAATTCATTATCCATTTAAACCATATAGTCTAAAAAATTATTTTTCGTATAATCATTCAAACTATTGTTATTAGTACGTAAAACATACTTAATACATATTAGTATCATTGGTAAAAAAAATTGAAAACTACAACGTTTTAGCAATAAAAAACGAAATACTTTTTTTTAAATAAAATTATCTCTGTAAACGGTATCAATAATTGTGCCGAACAAAATTTAATTTAACTCGATTTGATACAAACGAGCATCTTTCTTTTAACAATTTATCAATTTGATATTGCAAAAGTTTATTTTATCATTTACAAGAATAATCAGATTACTGCAGTACAAGACATTTTCAATTACATCTTGATCTTATTGTTTCGCCAAAATTATATCCTACCTACCCGCTTAATGTATTGTCAATTTGATACATCCTTTGGAAAAAAAAACTTTTTTTTTTTACAATGTACGTCGCATACCCAGCATTATACAACTACATTAATCACTTCCCAACTCATGAAAATAATCAGAACCTCTGTATTCTTTGCGCTATACGCTTTCATGCGTAGCAATAAATAAAAATCACTCGCGTTTCGAGGAATCTTTGAATTTCCCATTCCTCAATTATATTTCTGCGCTTCCGCGCGTCCCTTTCAAACGCTCGAGTGCCATCCGTGCGACGGCCGCCCCAAAGATACCGGCGCAACGGTGATGATTTATATCTGTGCTAGCTTCGTCCGCTGTTTTTTTGCTAGCGAACAGACAAATGAAAATTCTCACCCACGGTCGACGATAGTTCGATCTGTGTGTGCGTGTGCGTGTGCGTGTGCGTGTGCGTGTGCGTACGCGCGCGCGCAGACAAAGGTGATTTTCATAGGGGAGTAATATGAGAGAGAGAGAGAGAGAGAGAGAGAGAGAGAGAGAGAGAGAGAGAGAGAATGTAAAAGTTTTGGTTATTTCTGCGGGCGAGCTCGTTAAAGTAAGAAAAATAACAAAGTTAATCACTCGTTAACACGGTCTGGCACCCAATGCACAGAGATTCTCAGTCTCTGCTCCTTGTTCTTGCATATAAGAGTTTCAGAGCTTGATCTTATACGTACACTTTTTGATGCAGCATTCATATATTTATTAGTATAGCAAATCTCCATACGTATCAGAAATCTTTGTCTTACGAATACTCACCGCTCCGTGATCTAAGACTTATGCGAAGTTATGTAAGAACCTATATTAACGTGCGGAGAAAATACTCTTTCAAAACAAAATATTAGCTTTTCATTTCGTCATGTTTCTCGAGAAAGATGACATTTCCAAATGTGTTTATATATTGATATACGCACGCTTGCACTGTATTATGGAGAAGCCCAATTGGTAAGTTGATTGGAGGTTAATTAAGAGTGTCGTTATATACTCATTATTTCTGGATCGGTACAGCGCGGCTCGTTTGGAACTCTATATATATATATATAAAACTATTTCCCGTCAGAATATATAGAGCTTGGGATCGTAAAGCTTGAGGCGTCGACGCAAACTGCAAGTGTACGACCTGTTAATTGGAACGTCGATTAAATTAACTAACTCTATCGCCAAGGGAGGTAAAACGATTCCGCTCTCCGGTAGTTTCACATCAAAAGTCAGATGTTTTAATTACAAGAAGAAATAAATGAAGCAATGCGTAAAACCGATGCAGACCTATATGAATATATAACAATCGATGTGTATATATATATATATATATATATATATATATATATATATATATATACATAAGTGAAAATATAATAAGCTATCATGTGTCTTCATTATGCGCACAAGTGTATAACCGAAAAATTATTCTACTCAGAAAATAATCATTGTACAAGAAATTTGTAATTTATTTGCCCCATTTGTTTGTTAAGATAATACATTCCTGGGCAATTAATAAAGCTCTCGACAAAAAGGGTATAGATAAAAATTTTTGCAGCAATGCATAGAAACATTGTAAAGCCATATATAATAGCTCATTCGAAAGATAGAGTTCTCTTTTTAATTATTTTTTTTTTGAGTTCGTTTTGAGAAACGAGGAAAATTTACGGAGCCTTGATATTCCGCAATTTGAGAATAAATTGTAAAGTACAAATCAGCAGCTTCGCGAGCGAAGCATTAAATTAACATCATTAAAATAGTTTTGTTTTCTTTTCCTTGGCCAATTATAGTGGTGGCGTGAAGAACGTATGTTAGAAATATAATGTACGTCATATTCATTGGTTTGTTTTGGCGTTTAGAACATTTTTCATATGAAAAAGATTAGAGGTATCGATATAGAACTTGGTTCAATTTTTCGAGTATTTTTTACAATCCCTTGAATTACTTACTTTAACAATTGATTTAATTTTTTCTTCTTCTAATTTCCTCCTAATACCTATAAAATGTAGCATCATTATAATCTTTTGTTTAAATTGTGTAAGATAAGTTTGTTTTTAGATCTCAAAATAAAGATTATTCAATACATAAAAAAGAATTATTATATTTTTGAAACATTTGAAAATTGCAGAGAATTTTTTTTTGTACATAACTATACATATTCTCTGCAAAAAAAGTTCCATGATGTTCATAATTCTTCCTGTAAAAAATTACTTTAAAATATGCGATTAAAATGTCGTACAAGTGAAATTAAGTTATGCTAGCTAATGGAAATCATTTTAATCAAACTTGAAAATAAAATTAAAAAAATTTGCATGAAAAATACCTTTTTACGAAACTATTTGTGTATTATTTGGCATATTATTTGAAGATTTACGTATTTTGCTTTTGTAAACATGTGAATTTTAATTTTTAATAAATACTCGATTAATTAATAAAAGAAAGTAAATTTTAATTATTTTAATCAATTCCGTTTCAAAAGTATGAAAATTTCAATAATATTATAGAAATGTCTATTATCCACGATTGGAAATAGCCTTTTAACACAACCGGGTAATAAAAAAATTATAAACCATTTTTTAAAATTATTTATTTCACGTTTAAAATAAAATTTGAATTCGTTTATCTATATTATAATCAAGTTTACATCGAACTGTTGCAAAACCTTATTAAAAAGTTCATTCTAGAAGGTGACTTTTCAATTTTTTCATTGTGTAAAAATTAGGTCTCTCCCTACAGAGTAGATTAGCATTCTCTGAAAAGATGCTTTGAATTACTTTAAGGAGAAATAATTAACTTCCTTGTGAAGAACCGTTAATGATAAGAAGTGAATAAACCTCGCAATAAATTAATATACAAAAAATAATCATTGAGTATTCTAAATAATCTATTTACTAAAAACAATCTTATCAATTGTACAGAAATTAAAATTTTCCCATTTTTAAACACGCAGGAGCTCTTGTTCATTTCTTGTTCATTCAATTGTTATGGACCAATGTCCTATACCAAGTTTTCAAAATTCGGCGAAATTTTTTCTTATAAAAACAAACTTAAAAAATAATGCAAATAAATGTTAAAAAATGATTCTACACATTTTTAATTTTACTTTTTATTTTACTATGATTCATTATATCAAAATGAAATGGCAGACAATTATTTCAGATCTATTATAGGAAGGACATAAATCTAATACTCTACAGCAGGTAATATGTTTCATGAAGCTCCAAACGTAAGAAAGAACATACAAATTAAATACCAAAAAAAGAAAAATAATGTTATACTAGCGTTTGTTCCTTCTTCTTCCTACAGTTATGAGTCTCAGAAAGACTAAAATTAAAACTGAAATCGTCTTCGGGAAATGCCTCACAAGGAAAATGCAGTCACCGGAAAACCAGTTGCTTCCAGGTTGATGAATTGGATTGAATGTAAAAAAAATAATGATTACCTTACTTATTTGTGCTAATTCGCCCTATTTCTTTATACTTCTATGTGAAAATTGTTTATATAGGTTATAGATTATAGATTTTACATTACAGGTTATAGGTTTCCCTCTTAGAACGGGGGTGTTCAGCACTCTTATTTTTCTAAATTTACGGTCTGTTTTAAGTTATATCAGGGTAGAATAGTACATATTAAAATTCATTCTTTTTGATTAATACAATAAGAGCAGCTAACAATATGGATAGATAGTACATTTAGCAAATTCAATTCGATCAGCTGTTTGACATTCTTTCACAGAAACATTATTAAAACTATTATTTTGTTGCTTGAGACATAATAAACTTTAAATTATATAGACGAATTCTGTGTGTATTTATGTAAATATAAATAATTACTTTAATTTTTAGGCAAATAATCAATGTAATTTATCAATTAATAATAATAATATAATATTATCAGTTCAAAATAGAACCTATAGGCTATAATTAAATGAAATAAGAGCCATTGATTGGTATGTTTATATAGAAAGAAATATGCTCTTAAAAATTAAAATCAATATTCGCATGAAAATAAATAGAGGAAAGGTCCATTGAGTTAAAAAAAGGTAAGGTGTTCATTTTTCTTATTATAATTAATGAATGTTATCAAAGTGGTAGCAATAGTTCCTTTGATGACTATAGTCTCCCCTTGTCAATTAATTTTTCACATTCAAACTGTTAAAGGAGTTCAATTTTCACTCCCTCGATTTACTCATTTTTATGTATAAACGAGTAAGATGAAAATATCACTCGTGTATAAAACTCAAAAATATTAAAATTATAGTCGAGCTTCCCTTCAAAAAGAATTATAATTCTCGCGCCACTCCTTAGACTGTAATCTTTGGCCGTGTCTCGAGTAAGAAGAACGCGAAAGCATTAACAACGTGAAACTCGGAACACGACGCGGAAGTTTCTGTACGCTTGGAAATTAAGAAGCCGGCGCAATTTTTAATTCCTAAAGTTATATAGATGTATACCTTTAGTACCTCGCGCGCGCGAAGCTCAAGTTTTATCATGTTTAACTTAAGTTTCGAGAGTCGAGCGGAAAAGCTTCTCAAAAAATACGCGAAGCTCGAGTAAGCTCAGAAAGTCCTCTCCCGTCCCACTCGCATACATACAACCGTGAAACGGAACAAGCGTTTCGTCCAATTAAAGATCAGTCCAAGTTCTTTGTTATATTTTCTTGGGAAACTCTCGGAAAAGAATCAAAGCACACTGCGATGACACACGCATGCATACACAACAGGCTTACCGCGCGCTTCTGTGAAGGTGACAAGTTTTGCATCAATTTTCAAAAATTGTGCTAATGATAATCTTAAAAGGCAGTCGAATGTATAGCGAAGGAGTCCGGCAGACTTTTGGCCATCTTGTTAGACAATTCGATTTACCGAAAATCTTTCAAAGTTTCAAGAGCGGTAAATACATGCGCGGACAGTTTTGTATTGGAAAGTGTCAGTCTCTTTTATGCCTCCTTGCCAAGGTAACATGACAATAGCACTTTACTGGAAAATAATTTACAGTACTTATCTCTTAGTACTTATTTTTTTGTTATTAAGAGCGTTCTTTGCAAAAATGCGTTTCTGCTATCGTTAGTGCTTACGCGAGTGCAAAAAGGTTATGATAAAGTTACAGGACTCGCAGTAGGTGATGGTAATAGCCTTAAATCGATTCTAACAACACGTTATTTCTCGATGAAATACGCACCTACTCGCTTCTCCAGTTATTTAATGTCTAAAATCATATAATTATGTCTTCGCTTAAAAAGTTTAGTCCCTGATAACGAGCCAAAGCGTTTCGAAACGTCGAACGAGACGGATGCAGAAAACGATAAATTTGGTGGTGGAAGCAGTCAGCTTGTCCTTTGATAACAGTAGTATATTGATTTTTTTTTATAGTTTGTATTTGATTTTTTAGTAGTAGTTTTTTATTTTAAAGACAGTAAGGCTGTGTGACATAAAGACTAAATATGTGTGTTTGTGTATACGTGCGCGTGTAGTTCATTATTCAGATATACTTTGAAATGCGCCTATACTTATATATCCCGTATAAAATGTTTACATTAAACCAACAAGGCTCTTCGCTCACTTCTGTCTATATATATAAACGTTAGTGAAGTAAGAGAGCGCGGCCGCATCCTGTCCACCTGATTTTCTATAAGATTCGCATGTCCGATGCTCTCTCCGTCCCCTTCTCCTCGCACGTCCGATCAAACGGATTTGCTCCCCATATGCGCGCGCGTGTGTGTGTGCTGCTATATAATCGGCTGGATCGGTATACAAGAAGAGCCAGAGCGGAGCATGAACTGTTATGATTTTAAAGAGCGTGAGAGAGAGAGAGAGAGAGAGAGAGAGAGAGAGAGAGAGAAAGAGAAGGAGAGGTAACGAAGCCACAAGAGTAAAAACGCTGAGTCGACCATGTAATTGGCCGCGGCGTCGGCGCTTATTATAACACGGTCGTGGTCTAATTGCTCAGAAGCTCATGTATATATGTGTAAGAGAGAAAGAGAGAGAGAGAGAGAGAGAGAGAGAGTGAGAGAGACAGAGAGAGAACAAGAGACAGAGAAATAGGGAGAAAGAAAGAGAGAGAGGGAGAAGGATATCTCCCATACCTGACGCGCAGGGAACGTCGCGTGCCAAGCGTCGATCATCGCGGAGAATTTAGCCTACTTATATGTAATGTATGAGCATATGTGTGTGTGTATGTGTGTGTTTGTGTGTACATACGCGCGCGAGTCCGAATCTCGGGCGAAAGATCGGGTGAGTAGAGCGCGCATTTATAACTTTTATATATTAATCATTTTGCCCGCAACGCTCTGTATTAGATGAGCTATATGCAAGACTTCTCTCTTTGCTCAATGTTAAGAAAAATAATATCGTTAAGGGGTGCTAATTAAAAAATTTTCCAGTCCAAAAAGAATTCATAAATGTAAATGAACGACTAATTTATATAATAATATAAATTTGAAATGAACAATTTACATTATTAATTTGTATCAATTTTCTTTAAATGATCAGAATTTTTTGTATTTGACCGGTTCTAAATAATATATCATTAACCAATCAAAAACTGATAGTAGTCATTCACATCTTTATATTAAACTTGTATGGAAGCTTGAAATTTTTACTTTAAATTGGTATCAAAGACAAATTGCTTCCTGGGATGCATGAAGAAATGTAGAAATATAATGAAATAAAAATTACAATTTTGACTTGTTTAATATTTACAAATATATATTACAAATTCTTAACACTTGGACTTAAATGTTTCATAAAAATAAGTTTATTAGAAGACACTAATCAAAGATTTCTAATCCTGCCGTCCATCCCGCTGTATTCTTTCAAGGAAAACTTTAGTAATTTAAATTGTGATAAATAATATGACGTATAACTTAATCACGATGTCAAACATCAATCAGAACAACTATTAGTCGCATTGAAAATGAATGACCTCGCCTTTCGATAATATAAATTTATAACTCCAATAGTAGAAGTAGCAGTACTTTACAATTACTTAGCATGTTTTTTTTTATAATTCTATTCATTTGTATTTATTAATCATTGTCTAATATATTTGTTTATAACTCCTAGAAATTAATTATTCTTAATTTTTATTTTCATTTTCGATGGTAGTGATAGATAATTTAATATTATTCTACAAGTAAAAAGTTTTATTTTCTCTACCGGTTTCATGTTTATGATCTTTTTGAAGATATAGCTTGATATGTATAAAAAAAACTGTAATGGATTGTTTTTTCTAATTTTTCCGTTACGAACTGTAAATTATACTATTTGTGCTATTAATTGCTAGTAATTAAAATAACCAACAAAGCAAAATTAAGTTTAGCTTCAGTTTTACTCAGTGTTTACGCAACTTATTTACCGATTTAATTGCAAGCAATTCATCAAAAAACACCTAAAGTTTTAGTTATCTAAGCAACTGAGAATTATCGCGCTTAATTAAAAGGTACGCGATTAGCTGCAGTAATTCAAATTTTCAATCAAATACGTGAAATTTAAAGTAGAATTTTAATTAAATAGTTTAAAACAGGACGGTGGATTACGGGCTAGATTAACATATGAAATTATATTTTTCAATATTACTATGGAATCTGAGAAGATTAATGCTATTAATAAAAAGGAAATTTATATCTATCCTGTGGATTTTCTCTTTTTTATTTCACAACAGAATAATTTTGACAATTCGTTAAGCAGACAGTTAACATAACACATAAGATAAATACGAAATTATTCAATATTTTTTATTAAATAAGTTACTTCTTAATATTAAGCCATTTCATCAGAATTTTCTATAAAATTGTTTAGACACATTATTAATTGTCTTTTCAATTGAAGTTTAATGCCCTATATATAAAGTTTGTAACTTTTGACTTAAATAATAGTTATTTTTATAATACTAAATTGTTAATGAATTACATTTCTTAAATTAAACCAAATAATGTAAGAAAAATGAATTTGAGTATTTTCAGAAATTTCTGTGTTTACTTATTATTTTAATGATTATAAATAATAGAGTTATCGATAGTGTTAAAAATAATAATTAATAATTCTTTCAATTTTGGTATTTTGAATCGAACATATTACGAGAATAAATAATAAATAATTGATCGAATTTATTACAATATACTATTAAAATTTCAGCAAATTTACTAATCGCAGTAACAGACCACAGTACAAAATGATTTAGGGATTCAAGGAGCGCAAAGGAGTATGTGAATTGAATATTAAAATATAAATTATTCCGCGATTTGTCAGCACTTTTTAAATTCATATTTTTATCTTCATTTCACGTATTCTGTGCTGTTCGTTAACTTTTTTGGGCCCGGACTCCTCCCCTGGTTCTTTTTTATTTAGTCGATCATGTATATATATATATATGTATATATATATATATATATATATATATATATATTATTTATCATTATTTATTTAGTAAATTCTTATTTATTCTGCTTTTTTTTAAATATTTGTAAGTGTTGTGAAAGTATCATTATTTTTAAATCTGCTATAATATAAAGTGAGAAACTCAAATCAGTACGATCTTGCATTTTATTTTTAGTTCAATTGTTCAAATTATATAACAAATTTATTAAAGCAAGTTAAGAAAATAAACTAATTAAAAAAAGAAACATTAAAAACAGATTTTCCGTTGAAAAACCCATTAGGTACAATAATTATATAATTTATGTACGTTTAAAAATACGTTTTCAAATAAGCTTTTTAAATTTGTTTTTTTACTAATTGATTTCGAAAATTATTTAATTTGTAAAGACATTGAAAATAATGAGGCTCTGAATTCTACCTGTGACGTATTTATGTTTCTCTGATTGTCCGGTGATTATATTTAAACTACGTGACGGATTTTGATAAATGTTTTTGATTGCTCATTCCAAGCGGTAGTTTTTATTATTTCATTTTAGTAATGATTCGTGCGTAGGCTAGTAATTTTGAGTTTAATCCATTGAAG
The DNA here is from genome assembly GCA_018907035.1 of Sycobia sp. Sy_11. Lineage (NCBI taxonomy): Eukaryota > Metazoa > Arthropoda > Insecta > Hymenoptera > Epichrysomallidae > Sycobia > Sycobia sp. Sy_11. Next base: position 358,896 of record JACCIC010000134.1, read on the forward strand.
AAAAAATACATAATCAGTAAATGAATTATTTAAATTAAATATATTTATTTTTAGGAAACTCTTCATTAGCGAAAAGGATTTTAATCAGGAATATTAATTTAATTGAGTTCAAGACTATTTTTATTCAATAATATATTTATTTAATAATATTAAAAAAAAAAATGAAATTTTCGCATCAAAAGCTCACTGAAGAGACTATACTAGAGTAAAATACGGCATCCATACGTCAATTTTTTATTAGAATTTTATCTTTAGTAGGTTTTCAATTATTTTTTAAAAAATATTTTGTACAATATTCGAAGTCGGTTTTTATATTTAAAGAAAAAATGGTTTTAACATTTTTCTAGATATTCATTAATCGCAAAAGACTAAAATTATTATACAGATCTAGAAAACCTTCGCCTCTGTATTTTCGTATAGATTCAAAATGAATTTACAGACTTTTTTCGATTAAAGAAATTAATACTTGATATTTAGATGGAAATGAAATTGACATTGAAATATCGATATACGCGATAAAAGTTGAACCGCGCATCGAGCCCGATAATCCCGAATTCGCGCGTTTGCGCGCTCTTAAAAATGCGCGCGAAACAAATGCGCAACCCTGCACGCACGGCTTCGCGCGTAATTCGTGTTAGCCGTAATGGAGAATTTCGCAAATGGTTACCCGGTCTGTCGATATAATTTAACACGCCGTAGGTCGGCGTTGTTTTTTCCTTGCTTGTTTTGTTTTGTTTTTTTTTTTTGCTTCTCGTTCCCAGGAACTTCGGTAGACGCCACGGTGCTCGTCTAATACAGCGTTATATAGCGCAGGAACCGCTGAAGCGCGAACGAGGCGAATGCATTGTGCAATCTGCATATATATATATATATATATATATATATATATATATATATATATATATATACATGCGTACACGGAAGTCGAAATCGTAAACTCGGTAGAGGATCGAAACTATTTTCGCAATAAATGGACTGCCGCCGGAGCCACTTTGCGCTTCCTGATAATCTCTCTCCGCCGCCTTATAGTATATGGCCGATGTAAATGGAAATAGCAGGAATTAAGTTATAGGAATATATAAAGTGAGAGGACTGCTTAAATGCATTTTTAACGAGATTCTTTTGCTACAGTGGTTCAAATATATACATACATACATACATGTACATGTAAACAAAATAGTTTCATATACGCATAGTGTAGGCTACAATTGCCAAAATTAACGATTCCCCCTCCCCCCTCCCCCTGTGCGTGTACATGCCGAGACGCGGACTTGTCGAAAGTGTATTATATTAGCTTTTACTATTGTATAATGTAGTTTGTATTCGCTCGGCAATTAGGCGGGAAGCGAAGCAATGTTGACAGGTGATATGTATGTAATTTAATGCAAAGTTGTACACACTGCTTTGCTCACCGAGCGACTTTTCTGCGGATGAAGTGCGTAAAATTATCGACTTTATAACTACGTGGATATATATATATATATATATATATATATATATATATATATATATATATAGAATCTGCTTCAGTTCATGAAAGTGACGGGTGATCGTTGGAATCGAGCTGCAATAATTTGGGAGAATACATTTATAATTAAAACCTTTAATTTGTTTAGTATTATGTATAATATATGAATTCATTGGAATATGTAAAGACTTGATTTATGATTTCTGACTATATATATTATAAAAACTATAAATAAAAAATAACGAATCCATCAATCTGTTAATTAGAAGATGACTCGAGAATGACTGGAAGACGCGTAAAAAAATGGAAAAATTGAACGAGAAAACGTAAAAATTACAATTTTCTTCTTCCGCTGCAGTTACCTTTGCAGTAGTGTGGTGGTCAGAGAGTATCTTCGGCGCCGTCGACTATAATCATTTAAATTACTTTTTAAGACAAGTAAATGCGCGAGGAATAGAATCGATCGTTTCATTTTTTAATCACTGGTAATTCTTGTAATGAAACTACGAAATATACGTGATATTAATCATTATTTTTCTTTTCGTCAAAATTCTAGGACTGTTCTTTTTATCTTTAAAAATCATTATTTTTAAATTTTTATATCATATATTTATTTTCTTCTTGTATTTTCTATCCCATATAATAATTTTCACGCAGTTCCCTTGGCAGTCAGCAGGTGACGTCCAATAAGAAACTTTGTATCAGCGTGCGAATCCCTTATTGAAAGTGATTGACGTAGGATAAGTAATTTCGATCAATTCTCCAAATTCCATACCATTTTGAAAGACTTGTATTTGCTGCACAACGCTTTCGTTCAGCAAATAATTTTAATAAGTTACTTATTGTATTATTAGTTAATTTATTATTAAAATGATGGCATTTTTGTTATTATTACCAATTGATTTAATTATTCTAAGATGACATCGTACAAATCATTGGATATCAATAATAATTCTAGGCTCGAATTATAATGATTTGTTTTAATTGTGTTATTCATAACTGCTCTCTAAATAATTGTATAAAATAAACGAAAACTTTATTTGGATTCACTTCCGATGAAAAATAAATTGTGAAAAATTCTGAAAAAATCCAGGTATATATTTCTGATTTTTTCAGGCATCCAATTCTGCGAATGAATAGTGAAAAAATTATTACAAAATTAAGACGCTAATTATTTAATGTATATCCATTGACACGTTGTTATTAATTATGTTTATCGAGTGTTTATCGAGTAGCGCGAATATCTGTTTCTAATTATAGATTAGAATATAAGATACTTTCATTGAATAATTTTTTAATTTGTCGAAACGAATTATTATTAGATTTATTCCTTTTAATCCTGTATTTAAAAGTACATATCGTTGACTCTTATGTAAATGCAGTTCCAAGCCATTAAGTACGATTCTACTCGATTTAATATTTAAGACAGTCTCACTATTACTAAAACTCAGTGCATTTTATAATTAAAGGACCTCACTGAATTGCCGTTTTCTAGTTAGTTTTAATGGTCTCTTGTATATATATATTTTTTAGATCAATAAATTATCAGTGATAAAAAATAGTATTATCAATATCAAAAATAATTTGTTATCTGTTTCGTACCTATATATTATGTATACATACGAGAATCTATTCAATTAAAATAAATTATTAATTCAATAAATACAATACATTGACAATTGTCAAAATAATAAAAATTAAAGATATTACCGAACGAATGATTCGACATGAAAGTTTCCACTTTTCAACGGGGCCAAAACAATAAAATAAACAACTCGGGCGTTCACAATCGACATTCTCTCTCGTACATTTTAGATCTCCCGTTTTAAAGAGATTTACTCCTTTGAAAGTACTTTGAGCGCGGTGACGGCTCTAGACAGAGAAAAACAAAAATTGCTTGTCTATAGATTATCAAGCTGGATTTCTCGTTTTAGGAAAGGATGAACAAATTCTTCGCGACCTATATATATATATATATATATATATATATATATATATATATTTAAAGAGAAAGAGAGAGAGAGAGAGAGAGACAGAGAGAGAGAGAGAGAGAGAGAGAGAGAGAGAGAGACAGAGCGAGAGAGAGAGAGAGAGGCAGATTTTTGGCGAATAGGACAGATAATATGTGTATCCGGCGGTACAGAATTGACATCCTGCGACGTATTGGGATCGTTTGCCAATAAGATCCCACGAACCGATGAGGTGGCATGAATATGCATGCGTACACGAGGTAGTCTGATGAGTCTGTATTACACGTACAGCGATTGCAGATAAAATAAATAGGTTATATTGTATATCAGGCTATAACATGTAGAGTCTAAGCATATTACGAGTATAGCTTGAGGTTATAACTATAAAATCTTCTCCTGAGTTCTGTATTACACATATTGTAAATTAATAACTACATAGCTACATTGAATTTGCATAGTCCAACGAAAATAATTGAACATTTAATCTTCAACGATTACTTCGTCAAATAATTACTTAGCAGCCTCATGAAAGCAGTAAGCATAACATTAATATTGCATTGCATTATACACACACACACACACACACACACACACCATACTAATTTTTTTTTTTTTTTTTTTTTTTTTTTTTTTTTTTTATTTGGCTTTTGGAAACCTTATATGAGGTTTATTTCAGCCATACTAGTTGTACAATTCATGACACACAAACATTATTATTTGATACAGATGTTATCTTAACATTATAATTTGTCTATTACATTTATAATTGCATGCTGCATTCTTTTAAAAACAATAAAACATTATGACATAATTTGAGATTCGGTTCCGCTACAATAGTATCTATATTTGGCTGATGGTGCCACCCCAGTCTATTAAGTCTAGCGTACATTTTTTTTCGTGGCTCGTTATACAATCGGCATTGCCATAAGATATGTTGTATTGTTTCGTTTTCTTCATTACATTTACATTTAGCATCCTCAATAATGCCTACTCTATGAAGCGAATCAGATAAATTGTAGTGATTTGCTCTTATACGATTAATGGTTACAATAAATTCACGCTTTAATTTTTTTTTTGCAAACCAGCTATATTTTGCATTTTTATGGTATTTTTCAAAGTAATGTTTCCCCTTACTTGAACTTGCTTCTAGGCATTTTAGTTCAGTTTGTAAAGTCGCTTGTTTTTTGAAAATTTCATACATATCTGTAAATGGGATTTCTGTTACATTAGGGTTTGCTAGGGAGGCTGCATTTCTAGCTAATTCGTCAGCTTTCTCGTTGCCGGGAATCCCGATGTGTGATGGGATCCAATAAAATTTTAATGTAGTATTGCTTAGGTTATCTTTTATGAAATCTATATATTTCCTCTTAATTTCAAGTATGTATCGATTTGTTTTTATATCTATTTTATGAGAGTGTAATCGCTGCAATACGCCGAGAGAGTCCGAAAATATGTAGAAATTATGATCTTTGTATCGAAGTATAATATCAAGAGCGTCGCTTATTGCTATACATTCGGCAGTAAAAATGGAAGCATCTTTGTCAATAGTTTTGATTGTCGAAATATTCAGTTCGGGGCAGTGACAAGCTGAACCTACAGTCATCAATTTAGTGTTTTTGCTACCATCTGTGTAGATTGTATATGCTCTATTTTCTTTCAGAAATTCGTTAAATATTTTATTGGGGTCTTTTGTATTTTTCAACATTTTTCCTAGTTCATCGTTATAGGCGATTGATGTTGTAAGTGTGTGGAAATTCTGAGAGAAAATATTGCATTGGTCGCTGGTATCAATTTTTGCTTCTAGTTCGTTGAGAGATAGAATATTATGTATTAGAGTTGTTTGAATGGTATTAGAATTACTGTGGATATTTCTAGATTTAGCGATATTTTTGTATGTTGAAGTATTTTTTTTTGTGAGAGCTTTGGAGAGATATCTTTTGCAAAGCAGGTTCGATCTTTCTCTTATGAGGGGGAGTTTGGATTCGGCTATAATTACATTGGTTGGCGTACTTCTGCGGTATCCGAGTGCGAGTCTAATAGCTGTGTTTTGTATTTTTTCAATTTTTTCAATGAGTGATTTATTACTAGTGAGGTATATAAAGGAGCCATAGTCAATAATAGGTCGGACATATGTTTTGTAAAGTATAATGAGTGTTTCAGGATCAGATCCCCACCATGTACCACGTAAATATTTTATTAGGTTTAAAGCTTTCATACACTTTTTACTAATGCGGTCAATATGTTGGTGAAAAGATAATCTATAGTCAAAAATGACTCCTAGAAATTTAGTTGCATTAGTGGATTTGATCCTGCAATCATTTACTATAACGTCTATACTTCCTGGGGGAATTCTTTTTTTATTAAAATGTAGTAAAATCGTTTTCTTTGGGTTAATTTCTAATCCGAGTTTAAATAAATTTTTTTTAAGTACTTTTAAACCATTTTGTAGAATTCTAACTCCTCTTTTAGTAGTTTTTGTTTTCGTGTATATACAAATGTCGTCGGCGAATTGCGCGATTGATATGGTTTTAGCTATATTACGGGTTATTTTCGAGACATATATGATGTATAAAATAGGACTAAGGACACCGCCTTGCGGTACTCCTTTGAAGACTTTTCTTTCTTGCTCTTGTGTAAAATTAGTATAAATTTGTTTTTCGTACATTAAAAATTTAATATATGACAATAGCTGTGTCGAACAGCCTATTTCGGTAAGAGTATTTAGGAGAACATTTGTATCGACATTATCGAAAGCACTTTTTATATCTAAGAAAGCCGCTAAAACTTCTTTTTTTTCTAGGAAAGCCTCCTCAATTTTTAACGTTATATTGACTAAATTGTCAGTACAAGATCTACCTCGTCTAAATCCCTGTTGACTATCTGGAAGAAAGTTATTATATTCTACCCACCACTCTAATCTATTTTTTATCAAAGTTTCAAATAATTTCCCTATGCACGAGGTGAGATATATCGGTCTGAGATTGATTGAGTCGGATTTTTTAATAAAATGAATGTATGCCTTTTTCCAACTCTCAGTGAAATCACTGTTTATATACATTTTATTAAATATCTCTAATAATATTAGTTTGTAATCGACAGATAATCTTTTTAAAATTTCATTGTCAATGCCATCCATACCGGGACTACAATGTATATTTTTACTTTCTAAAGCGATATTAAATTCTTCAAAAGAAAAGGAACTGTCGAAAAATTCATTTGGCGTAGTCGTTGGTAGGAAGTTTGGGTCAGTTGGAGCCCATGCCGGACTTACATCATTTAATACTGCTTCAATTTGTTCTGAATTCTGCAAATTGTCTGATACACTTAAAGGATTAATTTTAACCCATTTATTATTGAGAATTTTACACTTATTCCAGACGTAACCGGGATCTAGATTTACATTAATGTAAGATGCAAAATTTCTAAAATACTGTTTTTTTTTATTTTTAAACATCCTTCTCGCAATTGCACAATTTTTTTTATAATTTATAAGGTCCTCTAATTGTTTTGTACACTCCCATTTTTTATAGGCAGCTTTTCGGAGCCGTTTTATTTTTTCGCAGTCGGCATCCCACCAGTAAGTAGGATTTTTGGTTTGCTTATGAGGTATCTTACGTTTTTTTGGTGTGCTCGCGACAATGGCATTGGTGATGATTTCTAAAAAGTGTTCGTACTGTCGACTGGGCGAAAGTAATTCAAATTCGCGTGAAAGAAAGTTATTGTACTGTGTTGATAATATATGTGTAAATTTCTCCCAGTTTGTGCGAACAGATTTTAGTTTATGGGTTCTTTTTTCGTATTTGTTTTTTTCTATCTGTATACTTATAAAGAGAGGATAGTGATCAGATCCCCATGTCTCATCACATACTCTCACATCTATCTTATCTATATTGTGAATATTACAAAATATTAAATCTAAGTTTGACTTATAATCCCGATTAACATCTACGTATGTATAAGTATTATCATTACATAGGAACATATTGAATTTTTCTATGGAGTTTTCAAGCCGTTTTCCATTTTTATCAGTATAATGGCAATTCCATTGTGTGCTGTGAGCATTAAAATCACCGAGAAAAAGACAATTATCTCTATTTAACGAGTTTTCTAAAATTTTGTCCCAATTCTCTTGTGTGAGTATATGTGCTGGGGATCTGTAACAAACGACTATATAAAGGACCGGACTAACATTGTTTATACATACTCCTGACATTTCCACTGTCTGATTTGGCACTAGTAAATCATTAAGTTCACAGTAGGCAAGATTTTTTTTTATAAATATAATAATTCCTCCTCCTCTTGAGTACTTTCTGTCTGCTCGAATTGGTAGAAACCCAGGAAGCTGTATATTTTCCTCTTCTTTCAACCACGTTTCGACACATATAATAATATCAAAGTTGTCTTTAATAGATTGTACATCCTGGAATCTTTGTAATAAACTTCTTGTATTCCAAAAGAAAATTTTAAGATTTTGACTTCTGATTTGTTTTTTATCCATAATTATAGGTACTTAAAATCATTCGTCCATTGTGCTAGATGTGTCACTGCGATAGTCTGTATCCGTATTGTTGAATCGATTTATTATTCTTTTAATACGCATTTGCAGCTTGCGATCTGGTATCATATCTTTAATGTCATACAGCATCTTTATCAGTGCAGAAGTATTTTTTGTATATTTTGTGGATATGTCAAATATTTTGGATTTTCCATATGCCTCTTGGAGAAATTCTCCCATACCTTTAAAATCGATTGGATATATTTCGGCACTTTTTTCAATAATTTCTTTAACTGGATATATTTTTTCTAAAATTTCTTGTAAGTCTTGTTCTGATTGTTCTATTATTTTTGACTTTTTCAATATCTTTTTACATTTTTTTTCAGTATCTACTTTTTTTGAACTTATTTCACTGTTCGTATCAATTGATGCAGAATTTTCAATCGGTCGTTTAAAACCTGTTATAGGCGGTAGCATATCTATAAGTGTTTTTGTCGGTTCATTGTCTTGTTCGACCTGCGAAGTTGGCATGCATTCAGTTTGTTTTCCTTTTGTATTTGAGCTATTTGGTATGGGTTCTCTAATATTGTCACTTGTTTGTGTTTGTGAAGCTGTTTGAGAGGTACCTGTTTCTAAGTTTTTGCAGAATTTTGCGACATGCCCTTCTTCTTTGCATAGAAAGCATGTTAGTTTTTCAGTTGATAGATATATCCAATAAATAATTCCGTCGTATGTAATTTTTAGTGATTCGGGTAACTTGGAAACATCGTTTGGTTGTATATACATTTGCCTGCGGAAGCTTAATACATGCGCGAATTTAGGATCATTAGTCCCTGCTTTAATAAACGTAATATGTGAACTCGGATATATGTTTACTTTCTGTAGCTCTTCTAAAATTACATCGTTCGGAATAATCGGGCAAACGTTGGATAATATTATTCGTTTTAATTTAGTTATTAAAGGCCGTATTTCCAAGGTATGTGGGCCAATGTTTACTTTAGTCAATGTTATTGTTAGCTTGTCAACAAGTTCCTTACTTTCTAAATAGATACATACGCGACCATTTGAAATTCTTGAGATGAATTTAATTTGTTTCGGATCAATTAAATTTCCTACTTGCACTAGATAATCTTGCACTGTAAAACCATCGATTGCATCAATAACAATCGCCTGTTCTCTTGAGGGATAATTTGTTTGGATAGTTACTTGCGCGTATGAACTTTTTTGGCTGGTACTACTTTGTGAGTTGTTCATTGTCACAGAGAACTTTTTGTGCCTCTGCAATTAGAAGCACATCAAGTTCTCAGAAGGTTCTTAATTTAACTTGTATAGGCCAAAGCCATATACTTTGGCTCAATTTTGCATGCACTGAACTGTGTAACTAATATCTATACTATTTATAATATATACACTTAGCGAATAACAGACCGCGCACTCGTAAACACGTCTGATCACGTTGACGGTTGAACTCGGAATCCCATACTAATTTATACACACATTAATTATTCTAAAATTCCATATATATATATATATATATATATATATATATATATATATATATGTACATTATGTATTATCTTTGAAGTTAAGTATGCTATGTTTTGTATTGGAAAATAATCTTATTTCAATCAATGAAATTTTGCGTTTGCTTATTAGAAGCGGCATATTATAATTTGATGGGAATAATAAAAAGAATTCAGGATTGACTTCGCAGATCATGCACATAGTAATATAAAGTAAAGTAGTACTATGCTAATGCGCAATGAAAGCTCTTTTTGGGATTAGCATCTTAAAGAAGCTGTGATTGTAGTCAATAGTAGCCTTTTTGTTATTCAGGAGATTCGATATTTTTTCGAAATAATGACTTGCCTTTACGATTATTAACTATTGGCAATTAAACTATTTTTAATTATTACTATTACATTTTCGTAGTAGATTATAATTTTGTTACGATTTTGCATACAGTAGATGAGTTAATTGTTCACATTTATCCTCAAGTTGAATAGTCTATTAGAAAAACCATTCGAGTGGCTTTGCAACAGATCGATAATTACCCTCAAATCATGTCTGCTTTTGAACTTAATAATATTATTCTAGAAAAAGTTCAAGTTACTGTTCAGGAGTATACGTAGATACTACTATTTATACTGAAGATGTTATTCAATTTCCAACAGAGGTCTTAATTTCTCTAAATCCTACAGGATTTCCATCATACAATCTCCGTGTCAAATTAGGAGTTCCTATTATTTTACTACAGAAACTGACTCTCCAAGGTCATATAATCGTATGATATTGTAAGGAAAGCATATGAGGAATTATCTGGTTCAAGCGACTATTTTCGCTGATCCTGCTACAAGAGAGATTTCTCTGATACCCCGAATCCCGATGATCCCAACAGATTTACTATTTCAATTTAAAAGATTCCAGTTTCCAATAAAACTTTCTTTTACTAGTACAATCAATAGTGCTCAAGGACAGGCATTTAAACACATTGAGATAGGTTTACGATAAAAATGTTTTTCACGTGGACAATTATATGTTCGATTTTCTAGAACTAGTAATCCAGAGAATCAATATATTTTGTTACCACAAAATCAAACTGCTACGAAAAATATTATATAACCAGAAGTATTATAATTTTAATATTAAAAGAAATCGAGCAGTTTATAATCTCGGGCGAAATCAAGACGTGGGATATACTTCATGCTACATGGATGGAAACAATATAATCGACAATTTTATTTATTAGCATTAATAAAGTAATGAAAGGGGAGGATTTACATGCTAAGAAAGAATCAAGATATATTACGGAAATATAAAGAAGAACAATTCCACTTATGTTCAATTATGTCCATTCCACATTCAGTTTACATATCGACAACATTTTACCTATGCCAGAGTAGATCTTGCATAATAATCCTTTACGGGATGATCCTGTCATATATAGAGTCTTTTATATAAAAATAGATCAAAGAATCAATTCTTCAGAAATCTAATGTACATATTTTCACAAAGCCTAGGTGCTTCAAAGCTTTAGCTAGTGACTAAAGAAATATGTAGATTTGATATACTGTAAATCCGACGAATTTGTATCTGTATATATATATAGGACTGAATTTGAATTCAACAAGATGATAACTTTCTTCCTATACAAAATTTGACAGGGCAGCTAAATAATTGAATTGAATTCATTTTCAACTTTTTCATCTAATACAAAGAAAATCTGTTTAATTGTGCACATAATTCAATAAGTTCGTTCGGCATACCTACGGTTTCTAAATAAACACTTTGTATTTATGAAACGCCACCATCGCAGTTTGCCTCTCCTTTACGAATAAATTGATTTTTGAACGAACGGCACTGTTATTTCTCATTAATATGCACTTTGGTGATTCTGTAAAAAGAATGACGAATAAATAACCAGTGATTTTTCTTTCCATTTTCGAATAATTCGAGTTATTTGTTCCCGAAAATGGCGAAACAAATGAAGGAACCGTGCATAAACAATCATAATGAATCGGACGCGATTTTCAAATTCATTGTCTCATCGTAAGCAGATTCAAGTCATAGTTCCTATATGTATATCACGCAGGCATATAAATCCAAAACAACGTGCCGTTCGAAAAATTTCAAACATTCGCCATAATGGAAAGGAATGTGCGAACACCGTCCCCTCTCTCCGGAACCGGAACCGCTGCTCATATAACAAATATGCTGGCGCATGACCCTCTCCTGCAATCGTTGTACCACACATATGGAGCAAGTACACATACATACACACGCGTGCGCGCGCGCACTACATAATATTCGATGGGAGAAAAGTGCTCGCAAGTTCAGACGTGCCATGCACGAAATTCCTACTGATATATATATATATATATATATATATATATATATATATATATAATGTACACACATATATACTATAAAGTATAAACATACGCGTATGCCTGAGACAGTGGGGAACGGACCATCGCGCGCATGACCGCAGGATGCAACGCCGGACGTCCGTCCGGGAGTCGCGTCGCTTGCGTTGTAAAGTCACACGTCCCATATATATATATATATATATATATATATATATATATATATATGTATGTAGTAGAGCCTATAGAACACTGCAGTGCATGTCCGCCATGGAGATTTCGAAAGCTTTAGTTTTACAGCGGGCAGCGGAATTCATAGCCTCCAAAGCTTCCAGCTCCATTCTCTTTTTGCCCTTCCTCTGTCTCTCTTTTCCTCTCTATCTCCCTCTATGTCTCTCTTCTGCACAGGAACATACGATATTTTCTTCTTCTTAAAGTATATATAATGATTAGACCCTTGAATAATTCCATATATTTTGCGATTTGAGACATCGATAATATTTATCTAGATAAGACATATGTAAGAAATAATTTTTTAATTTTCAGAAACATCAGTTAAAATTATTAGCTGAAATAAACACTATTTATACGTTTCGTTCACGGTTAGCTGCTTGGCTCACAGGACGGCAGGTAACCAATTTCTAGACGTACGATGCTTGTTAAAATGACAGAGAAATTATAATATGAAAGCATTAAAATTAACTATGGGAGAAGAATATTGAAATGAGGAATTTCAAATTATTACTTACATATATATCTTAGAAAATTATATAGCGACTTTTGCTTATTCAGCTATTAAATAAAAATATAACTTTAAATGAGCTACTTCACTGGGTGGAATATAATTAAATAATTAAAGTATGTATAATATTTTGAGAAAAATTAAAATTAAAAAATTATTTCTTAGATATGTCTTTGAAAATTAAATCTCACATTTGGCTTAATCGCCGTTGAGATAAATATTATCGATGTTTCAGATCGCAAAACATGTGGAATTATGTTTTATTCAAATTATTCAAGGGTCTAAGTATTATATATACTTTAATTATTTCATTATATTCCACCCAGTAAAATAGCGCAGTGAAATTTATCTTTTCCTTCTTTTGTTTATTTCATTTCGTTATTTAGTGCCATACGTCGTCTCTTTTGGACATTAACGTCAAGCCTATTTTTATCCTTGGACTAACACAAGCGCTTATTTGCGATGTACGAGTCGAGCTTGATGTTCATTCATTAATAGTCGTTTCAACTTTTTTAACAAGTTCCGGATCTCACAGGTAACACACCATTCTTGAAAGGGAAGATGCCCTCATCATCAGAGTAGATAAAGCACAGGTCTGCTTCATCAGAGCTGTACTCTAAGTTATCGCTAAAGCTAATAAAGATTGATTTAAAGTAGTTATGTATGTCTGATAAGAAACGTCGTGATTGGAGAGATTTGATGAGAAGCAAATAATATTCTCTCATTATGCACATGCTATTTTCTTGTTGTTTATATAGAAATCGAAACATGTAATGTTTACGAAATTAGCTAATATTACTTTCGTAAGAAGTGGGGACAGCAGTAATAAAGAAACGATGACCAAATTAGTAAAATTACATAACGTACTTTTATCGCATACCGCTTACAAAAATGAAGAATAATCAAACTATACAAAAACAGTAGAACTGAACGAAGAAAATATTTTTATGCGCCATCAGCAATTGCTAAATTAAGGGAAAAGGGACGATCATTATAGCGTCACCCAACAGTTCGATTGGAAATTGAGTGATAATGGCCCAGAATGTAGAAATTAAAAACAGTCAAAAACGCATATTCAAAATAATTCTCTGTAACTAAATTCAAAGGTAAATTAATTTTATACTGTAAAAATTACGTCCGCAAAAATTGTCCAAATTTTCCCATTTATGTTGAACGAAAGTTAAAGAACTTTTACATTTGGCCGTTGCGGAAATGTAATTTTTACAAAGTGTCACTTACTGAAACCAATCTATAGAAAACCTGTGGATATCGCAAACAAAGAGGCATGTGTCATAAAATAATAGGTATTTCAAAAAGTGCACTTGTCCATACACAAATGTATCCGCTTGATTTTGAGAGCATAACTGAAGATCCTATTCAAAATTTTGAAGAATTATTCTAAACAAATCCTTCTATAAGGTAAAGATTCGCCTGCACTACGTCTCTTTACGAGCTTGTTAGCGATACGCTATATACGTACACTAAAAAAATTTCTTGATATCGAAGTAAATATTTACTTGTTTTGTATCAAATAAATCATTTTCTTAAATTAATAAAATATTCCCTAGATTTAAGACGACATGGTTTGATTTAAGTGGACTCTTCTTGCATCAATTAAGTACTTCCTTCATTGCAGAAAGGTACTTTCTCAATTTTTACTTGATACAAAACAAGAAATTATTTAGTTGATAACAGATGTTTGTCTTCAGTGTGTATAAATAAGCTCGAAAAATCAGCTTGTTGGGGAATACTTGCGGTGTAGAAAGTGCCGGGTGTATTGTCGGTCAAAAGAGGGAGGCTCCTGCGTTACACGAGCGCGCGCGACAAACGACGGACGTGCAGAACTATATATATGTTACGGGTACGCGAGCCCGTTTACACAGGCATTCACCCGGATTTGTATTATTTCACCGCGCACAATTGTACAGTATCGCTCAAAAGGCGAGGAGACAATTGCGATCGAATTAGGAATTGAACTATATATACATCCGTGGTTACGAGAATTTTCAACGATTAGCATTAGACCGAATGATTGGGAATTGGTGTAACATATTGATTTATGGGAAAATGTCACGTTCACTGGGGAACATATTGAATTTCGTTGCTTTGCATTCGAAAACCCTATTATTGGTGAATATTTGAATCAGAATGATTAATTAATTATATAAATATAATTAATATATAGTGCTGAGTATCGTAAAATTTCTAATCGAGGATGATCGATTCATGGATATATTATTAATTCGCAAGAGTTTCGAGGGCTTGGCAGTACGTCTAGGGTTGTACCATGACACACACGCACACACACACACACACACACACACACACACACACACACACACACACACACACACACACACACACACACACACACACACATAATTTACAATATATAATTAGTGATGAAATAAGGATGTCAAGATGGCCGCTTCCTTATTCGATCTATAAATAACGCCAGAGCTGCGTATACCAATTATAAAGTTTGTAACGTCGATGGCTTCACGTATAATGCGCTGCTACAAAGTCAACAAGACATAAAGCTATAAAGAGTGCAGCTATATATGCGGAAAGGTTAGAACTCCTTAACTGGGAATGAATAAATTAAAATGATCGATATTATCGTTCTCCTCATATCGAGTGTACTATTAATTGAAATGTTAAAGCTAACAAGGATTCGAGAGTATCTCGACCGATGTTGGTCACATATTTTATTCAAATTAATTTTTCTTCATTCATATGAATATATGATTCTTTAATGAATAAAATAACTTGACCAAATGGACCTTCCTTTCGTCCTTTTCTTTTACTTTTAGTCAGATATGTTATTATTATCGTCTTTTCATAATGGTTATGTGAATTCATTAATTCACATTTATAGATATTTAAAATGAGTTTTTTCTTCCCTTGCCATAAATACATTCAATGAATGAATTAATCTATATTTCAGAAGATTATTTTATTAAAACGTAATGCTTAAATCCATAATTAATGTTAGACTATGTAACGAAGCACTAAATATACGTATATGACACAATTATTGCAAAGTAAATTTAAGTTTTAATCTAACATTCTTGTTATCCATCTGTATCGGTGTAATACAAGTAGAAATAAGTTAAAGGTATATATAGAAATAACTTATTTGAAATTACATATACCATCGTTCAAAATAACGTATTTATATATATCGGAAAAAATTTTTATATTTGAGATTAGTTACACTCTATGACTAATCTACTATATATACACGAATACGAATTAAGAAGCTCTCCTTCCAAGTCCATATAATAGACATATAATATTATCTAATTCGCAAAATATATCTATTATTCCTAGACGTGACCCCTCTACTAAGTCCGCACATCACACATACGAATAGTTCTAATCTCTGACGCATTAAACCAGCTCTCTATTTTATTTCAACCTCCCCGGCATTGCGGAAGTAAAGTTCGGTGTTTCGCGCCATCGTTTGTATGATATGACACCACTGTAGGGTATGAAACTACGTCAGGTGAGTGCCACGCTTTTGTTCCCTCTCCGTCTCTCTCTCTCCGTCTCTCTCTCTCTCTCTCTCTCTCTCTCTCTCTCTCTCCCTCTTTCTCCCTGTGCCAAATAAATTTTCGAGCGAGACTGTACCATATCCGATGGGGTGGTATAATGAGTGGAAATGGCTGTATTCTGTATATATATATATATATATATATATATATATATATATATATATATATATATATATACAAGCGACGATGAAACAACAGAGAACAACTCTTCCGCCTCTTTCGAGCGTATTATATAGTATGTAAGAGTTTACCGATCCATGGGTGCGAATTTCAGTTAGATGCGCGTCCTCGCGAGCGACGCTCGTATTTTTTTTCTATGACGAAGACGAAAAAAATATAATTCGTTGGATTACTTTGTTATTTTTAGTTTCTGAACTTGTTTGCGTGCTTGTGTTTCGTGTTCATATATATATATATATATATATATATATATATATATATATATATATATATATATATATATATGTTCATCAAGAAAAAAGATGTTTTCGATAAAAATCGTATACTGTCAATACACGGTGGAGTTCGTGGATGTATCCAACGACCAGGACGATGTAGACAGGTAAACCGTGAAGCAATCAGACTCTACTTTTATCTCGTTTTTTGTATCGCTTACGATTGATACGTGCAATAGCGTATCCAAGGGGGATAGGGTTGAATCAGCCTTTAATTTAAAAGAATCCTAAACGTAATTAGACATTTGTTTCTATATTTTCCAAATCAATAAGGATATTGGAATGAAATCAATGATTAAAAATTTTCAGAAGTTGAGAAAGCTTAATAATAACAAAAAATAATAATATCGTGAAACATAATATCGTCATAAAAGACATATCGTGTAATAAAAGCATTTAAGAGAAACCAAATATTTTTATATTCATTTATATATATTTACATTCATATAGATCAAATCCGTCGAAATATTTTTCACCGGGGAAAACAATGAGAAGGTGCACTTTTCACTTTTAACACCGTTAATGGAGAATTAAAATTTTCATCGTTGCACGACTGATAAGCGGTTGATTATACTTTCACAGCTCTATATTTTGCTATTTGTGTTCAAACGATACAAGTTTTTGATACCAATCTGTACTCGATAGCTTCGAAAATTCGAAGACGATTAAGAAAATTTCAGTTTAAAATCCGTGTTGTCCAGTACAACGTTTTCTCGAAAAAACCCTTACTAGGTCAAAAAATATCGGCAGGTAGGAAAACAATGGTATTTTGTAAAGTCGATGCCGTATATAAACAAGATGCTTTGCGACTTATCGACAACGAGATGCTACCAGAAGCCCTGTAAGATTTTAAAACATAACGTTCATGCATTCTCGAGAAATCAGTTATTGTTATTTAAAGTCCAACTGAATATAAACATGTTAGTTGACGTAATTTACAGCAACTATGAAAAATTGTATACTGGCTATGTTA
The DNA here is from genome assembly GCA_018907035.1 of Sycobia sp. Sy_11. Classification (NCBI taxonomy): domain Eukaryota; kingdom Metazoa; phylum Arthropoda; class Insecta; order Hymenoptera; family Epichrysomallidae; genus Sycobia; species Sycobia sp. Sy_11. The sequence continues at coordinate 376,422 of JACCIC010000134.1, forward strand.
TTCTTTACACCCGGTGCTACAAGGACGAATTTTCCTTAAAAAAAATTTTTTTTAACTATAATCTTGCAACTGTATACGGCTGACTCTGATGGTAATCGCACGATCTGAACCAAAAAAATCCATCGTCCAGATAGGTTATAATATCTTGGACTGTTCCCGTGAGCTAAGATTGTAGATTTAACCTTGGAATACAATAGAAGACCAATCTACGTATAGGTGGGTTCGCAGTAGAGTAAATAATTTCAATATACGTTCGAAATTGGATGGACAGAATAGGAATGACGAACCAGGCCCTTAGCTCTATTTAGGTCGTATAGCTCCAACGGTTCATGTATATTCCACAGCTCGCGAGCTTCGCATTTACGCGTATTTCATAAGATTTCACGTATACTCCCTCTGTAACACTAATCTACTTGTTTCTGATGACGTAGGTTGAAGTGATATAAGGATTTTCATCTTTGAGCCATTGAAAACATTAGAACTATATCTTTACCAACAATTGCACATTTTAGATATGCAACTAAAAACTGAAGTTATCTTAAATCCAACTTTTTTCCTCGCCGATCTACTTATATTATTATTTATATATTTTATTCCAAAATATTTTTGTTGCATTATAAATGTGAATTTTGAACGAAATATATTATAGATTTTATTACAGAAACATAAAAGGACTTGTTTGTGAAAACAAACATCTGTTCTCGTTTTTGACCGCAGCTTTTATCAAAATATATATTCTGTTACCCATGAATATACAATTCATTTTGAGCGGTTCATGAAGAATTGAAAACGAAAACGTAACATAAAATAATTAAAATCGAAGTGAAAACATTATAGATGTAGCTATATCGGTACAATTTTCATTTTATACGTTTTATAATATAAAAAAGACAAAGGAATTAACGATTGCTCTATATTATTACTTGAAATGCTTTTGTGACGAAGGGAGACTCGAAAAAAAAAATATAATACGCACAAAGTTCTTTGTGTTTATTTCTTTGAAGTCCACGGTACTGATATAAATAGCTTATTAATTTTACTTTAAAAAATATATACCTTACTTTGTGTAATTATTAAATTCATTAAAGCAAATAAAATTTATTTAAATAAATGTACGATGGGTACAATTACATATTGGGTTTCTACATCGACCATTGAAATTTCGTTGACGATTAATGAATTCAACAAGAAGCCTTAAAAAATGTCGACTAATACGTAATTTACCATTTGAAGCTATATATACAAATATATATATATATATATATATATATATATATAGAGAGAGAGAGAGAGAGACGAGAGAGAGAGAGAGAGAGGAGAGAGAAGAGAGAGGAGGAGGGAGGGAGAGAGAGAGGAGAGAGAGAGAGAGAGAGAGAGGGAGGGAGGGAGAACGAAATAGGGCCATTCTGAAGCTCAAGCACTATCCTAATGAAGAGGTGCTCAGAAATCCTCGTATAACTGTATATATTCGTATAACCTCTGATCAAGAGCCCCGAATTCGACAGAATGACACTTCGCGTAATAAATTCTTTAGCTATATACAATACACTAGTCGATGAAACGTTGATCTGCGCGAATTTTGGCGTGTTGACTGTACCGTCGAAACATTTCGAAATATCGACATGATACTTTGACGTGTAATTCAGCTGGGATCGAGTTTATTGTATATATAATATATTATAGATAGATCCGCTGCGCTTTCAAGATACACCATCAACGAAAATTTTGAAAATGCAAAACGCTAAAACTTTGAATTTTTTTTATATTACTCTGAATAAGATAAATGACATGTCATTGCTTTTTTTAGGGCTCTAATTTATACCGTGGCACTAAACGCGTAAGAAAACACATACCAATGCGCATTTTATTATAAAACGCCGATTTCGTTGAAAGAATAAATATGTCTATTATTAATGAACAAATTTTTCATTATGTAACGGTTTAAATTAATGCTTAGTTATACTGTTATCTTTTATTTTTAGATTTATAAAAACAATAATTTTATTATAATAATTTTTAATGTACTTAATTCTTAATTAATATATATTTTTGAAGGTCTATATTATTTTATTTTATGGCTTTTATTTATTACTATTTTATGCGTTTATTTGATTATGATCATTGGAACCTATTTATAAAACTACAAATAAATTATTTACAGTATAATAAAATGGATTTAACGTAAAGAATTCCTACAAAAGCATGCTATGCTCATAAAATACGTTAATATGCTTTACTCTCTGTCTCTCGCACTCTCTCTCTCTCTCTCTCTCTCTCTCTCTACAGAATTTGGAATCATGGACTGCGCGATGCTCGCGTCTACTCGTGTATAACTTGCGCGCTCTCGTCGAATTGCGGAGGAGTTTGCTCTTCAATTTGAGCGGCAATTTTGAGCTCCAGTGGTAATAACGAGAATTTCGTTTATGTAACTAGCCGGCGAGCGTCATTTAAGAGCGCGCGAGTTTGCCCGCGTCGTCCCGAGCGGAGATTTCTTTTTGCGATAGTCGCAAAAATCTGTTTTTTTCTGTCTCTCTCTCTCTGTCTCTCTCTCGTTCAAATTTATTCTGCCAAGCGCATTTCCGACGACTTTTTTTTAATTTTTAATTTGCTTCACTTAGTTTTATTGCCTGCTTTTTGCTTCATACATATAAACAACTTATATATCTGATTTATACAGGTTTGCTATACTGCCTTTTTGATATCGTTTTTTTTTGTGTCGTGATCGATTTTGAAAATAATGCTTTTGTGAATTTAAAAATTATTTTTAGTAAATTATATAAAATATATATTTCGCCTAGTTTACCTATATTTAATAATAAATCATACTTTATTCTGTTCAGACTCCAGTCGCTTCAACGTGATACACTTTTATTAAACTATTTTAATATTTAGAATATTCTTTTATTCCCTTGGAAAATATCCACGTCTGGTTTATATTAAAAGCTCGCAGTGTATTGCAGCAGCGATAAATCGTGAACTAAGCGTTACATGTAACTTTTTTTTTTAACTTTGAGACAACTTAATTTAGTTTTGAAGTTTGTATATCCATTATTTATAAGACTGTGCTGGAGTCGAGTTGGAACGTAGTTTCACATTCTCATATATCATAAAATATTAAAAAGTCCCATAGAATTCTCAAAGAATTATATATCAATGTTCCGATAAACAATTGAAAAAAGTAGGTTATATTTATATATCGTCGGTTCTGTTTGAAAATATTGATTTTGTACTTTTCAGTTATATTTTGTAAATATATTGTTCTAAAGCTAGTCATTATAAATAATATTTGAAACTAGTATTATAAATCGAACAATATATTTCGTTCAAAATATCCAATACTCAATTTGCTCGTGTTGATAAAACAATGACAATGACAATTTTGAACCTGTACAGACATGCGGAAATGCTCCATTAAAATGATATTTATTATTGTCCCGAAGCTACTTTAATATTACATAAGTACATTTCCTTGAACGAAAAAATTTCCTTTTTTCTCCACACTTTTATGAATTAATAAAGGTCATTTTCTCTTATTTCGAGAAAGAACTTTTTCTCTTATCGAATCAAATATTCATGAATACCGTGCCTACTACCCTTGCAAAGGACGCAACGAGTTTTATCAAAGGAAAAGAATCATTTATTGTATACAATAAATTGTGTCCGCAGCTTGGAGGTAAATGGGAGTCGATCGCGTGATTTCAATTTCGTATTTAAAAATGCAAGAATTTCATTCTACTTTTTTAGAGTGCGATTGTAAGAAAACGAAAAAGAAGAATACTTTGGAATACATAGAGAGAAAAGTATATGGATTTAAAAAAACTTCTCGAATTTTTTTAATTGGATCATTCGGGGAGGGGGTTCGTATTTATAATATATAAACATTAAATTAATCATTCCAACGGGGGTGAGGATTTTGATATAATATAATTGTACTTAGAGTTCAAAATTTTATTTGACACATTGTTTTCTGAAAATGTATCATTTATTTTCTGCTAAAAATTGCAGATTCTTCGATTGAATATCTTTGCGTTAACATTTACCTATAAAAATATTTTAGAACGTCTTTATTTTTTTCATTTTATTTTACACGAGAAACTTAAGCAGTGAATGAGTATTATGAATAAGTAGCGAATAACTTAGATTTGGAATACCTTCTTATCGCAGAACTCTGTGAAAATGACGTCAAATATTAGTAACTTTAAAACAAAGTGCAATTTTATCTATTTCGACGGAAAGTGGAAATTATATAATCTGCCCGCTATTTCGACGTGCGAGCAGCCGTCGTTGTTCACTTTTTTTTATTTTACGAGATCGGGAATTGGCCATTCGAATATGTAACGATACTTGTCATACCGTCGTCCCTCGAAACCCAATGTCGACGCGACTAGATTTGGGAAATTCGGGGAGGCAGGGATATATGTACGATTGCGAACGCAATTCGATGAACAAAAAAAAAAAGAAATCAATTTCTACGCTTTTTCCATCGCGTCGATTGTCGAATAAAAGCCCGAAAGTTCACACTGTTATTCTACTTTGTTCGCCGTTGGCCGCAGTTTTCGCATAAACAAATAAGCCGGCATAATTATTACGGGCTTTATCGGAGATTTAGATTAAACTTCACTATTATTTCGGCTTCATTTCTCGAGGTTTCTAAATCGCATATTATTCTGTTAATATAGAAATATTCATTTTATCTGGATATAAAGGATTTAAACGGTACAATTGTAATTACGCCAGCAGTGAAAGCCATAATCAAAATGTCGCGTCGTTAAATGTTTCAATGAAATTTTATTCAATCGCGATGGCAAAACGCGGAATGAAAGAAAGAGCCGCAAGGACGGGAGTCCTTGGAGCCGAGCAACGCCCCCAGGAGAGACCTTCGCTCCAATTTTTCGCTCCCGCGTGCTCCAGTACGTATACGCGTCTATGAAGAAAGTAAGAGCCGTAAGCTGTTACGCACACGCGCGCGCGCGCGCGCCTATACGTCGACGGAGATTTCCGATCGAGTTTCCCCGCGAGTGTCGCTTTCACGAGGTGGGCGGCAAAATCCGGTGACGAGAGACTTCTTACGGAGGCGCGCTAAGTGCACTCGACGGAATCATAAAAAAAATCTATACACTTATATATATATATATATATATATATATATATATATATATATATATACACACATCGAGTCGGTCCATTAATGAGATAGTAATAGAATATCGGTCGAGTGCGATATATCCTGTAATAATATGTCTGTTCTATCTTGAAAATATAAAGGCATCTATATATATATGATGATTATTCTCTAAATTTTAATTGTTAAAAGTCATTCCAGAGATAAAAATAGTGCAATTTTCAATGGTTAGCTACTTCAAACGTAGACAATAGGCATTGATTAAGCAGTATAAAAAACAAGAACTGGTATAATAGTAAAGAATAAGCTGTTTGACATTTATTCGAATATACAGACGGGATTTTATATACAGAAACAGTTGTCCGATTTAGAAAATTCAAATAGACATATATTCTTCAGTCAGATTCTGCGTCAGTAAAGTTGCAAATATAATTAACCATATGATTTCTATCCAGTAGATATTTATAATTTTAACTGTGTGTAATATTTGGTTTGAAAAAATTTATTGTTGTATTCGCCCATTGCCTTGTAGAAATACATAAACTCACCATTAATTACAAACTTAAACAGATATAGCCTTAAAGAAAAAGTGCGTCGGTAAAAGTACGCGGTTTTCATATAAAATGCCTCAAAACGAGAGCATAAACTCATTCGCTCAAACGTATAGGCAATAATTGAGTCTCCTTCTCAAAGGCAGACTCAATTCGACAGTGCTTACGTTCCTGATCTGATCTAGGATCCGGTCAAATATCCACGGACTGATTCTCAAAAAGACATCTGTTAGCAGATCGACTATGCGCATTGTTGCGAGGATAGACTCGTGCGCAAATGAAGAAACGAACAATTATTCAATAGTATTTGAAATGAGAGAGGATTATAGAGTGGGGGGGGGGGTAAGAAAAAACGAAATCTTGAGAAAGAAAAATGTATAAAATGTATTGTCTCAGCGCGAAATATGAGAATTCGAGCGTCGATTTAGAAATTTGAAGAAAAAAACAAACAGAAGCGACAAAGCCGAGTGTAAAAGGATCAACCAATGCGCGGACCCAGTCGGTCCTTCCTCCACTCCACCAGCGTGTAAAAGCTCAATTTTTTCACGAGCCAACGCGTGCGTATCGCTACCCTTGAATTCAGTGAACATACAGTGAAAATGCATCGATATGTTTTACCGGAAAATTGCGGCTCTAGCGTATTGTTATTCTTCGCGAAATGTGTGACTACAGATTTCTTTATAGAAAGGACAATGTATAATAAGTGTACGCATGTTTTTGGAAATAATTTTGCAACGATCCAGAAATGTCTTTATTCATCTACGCATTCGAGCAGTATAGACAAAGAATTTTGAATGCCTTGTCTGAAATCCTTATTTTTAAATTATGGCTGATTTTCCAAGTATGCAAAATTTAATTATTCTTTAAATGAAATTCATGATTTTAGGCAATTTTTCTTAGTTGTTTTATATTTTTATATAGATATGCAACGTTAATATTTATTTTTATTAAAAGAGTTAAATAACTTTCTTTAATTATGTATATTTTTATTATATTTCTGCGTTTATAGAGAATTAATATTCAATCCTTTATTTTTTCCTAGAATTTTCCTTTCATTTTCCTTTAAATTTTGTCTGTTAGAGAATAAATTTACAGGTATTACGAATATCTTACTTATGTATTTAATATAGATACTTAAAGTTTATTGTAATTTTTTAAAGTTCCGAATTTTTTATGGATAATAATATGCAATTCAGTATTGGTAAAGTATTTTTAGAGATTTTTGTACGTAAGTATAATAGTGGCATACAATTAATTTTAAAAGAATTGAATTGCATATTTAAATCTATACATATTTTATAATTCAATTTTATTTCATTTTATATAAATTATTATTATTATATAAATTTCATTCAAAATCCTATAATGTTGAAAGATAATAATTGAATGTAGTTTATTTGTATACCCTGTAATTAATCGAGATTTTAAAGTTTTTTTCAAAGTAACATAATTTTACGGATTTATATTTAAACTAAAAATATTCTTTAAAATTGTAAGGAGAAAGAAATTCTGTATCTCAGGGTAGGCGACGTCACTCAAAATAAGCAAGGTGAATATATGCGAAACTATAATCTAATGAGAAACATAAATATCGAAAATCTAAAAGTATTGAACGTAATGAAAAAATTTCTAGAATCGAAAAGTAAAATTGATAAAGTAAACTTCGCGAGAAATTTAGGTACTCGATTGATTCGTGCCGTAACGGGAAAACCGGAAATTTCCCAAAAAGTAACGCTTATATACGATTTCACAAATAACACGGTCGAATGCTTGGTATTGGAAAAATCTTAACATTTCTGAATGGGGTTGAAAGTTCGCTCTTCCAGGCAGGGAACTAAGCTGCCACGGAAGATTTCGACATTTTTGGTTAAAGTACCTTTCAACGGACTTTCAGTCTTGAGTATATTGACCATTCGGATAGAAAATCGAAGGAAAAAAGTACGGATCTTTCAAGGCGCAGATGGAAAAGTGAATCTAGAAGCGAATTTAAGATTTATCCATATTCCAGTGTGAATGGAAGTAGAACCAAAAGCGCATTGAAGCGTAAACTCATTTCCCGCTTCTGTTAAAAAAATTCATTTTTTTTACGAGTTATAAACATTAATATTTTGAAATATATTCATCACAAGTTCATTTTAAGAGGTGCCTATCTCAATGTTATTAAATAATGTTTGCATTCAAAAGTAATTGCATAGCCTTAAATTTTTTGCTAATTTTGTACTTTGCATAGCCGTCACTTTTGTCATTTTGAATTGAATTATCATAGCTTTTTGAAAATCAAACGTAGTTTTTGAAATATTTATATCGTTTAAATTTTGAATATTAACAAACAATGCATCAGCAAAGAATAAAAGCAATAAAAGTAATTATGAAATGTATATATATTTAATGACTAAGAAGTCGAACGATGGTAAAACATTGATCGAAATTATCAAAACGGTTAGACAGTCGTCAAAAAGGTAAAAGATAAATTAAATTGATAATATAATTTTTTTTATAAATTTATACACTCACTAGGATAGTAACCGATACGAAAAAATTTGCATCGATGTTCCAATAAAATTCGCCGTACAATTAGATATTTGAGCGAAAATAATATATTTAAAGTTTCAATAGTGCCTATGGGAGGTAAAAGCTAAATATGAAACGAAGTTTGTGGAAGGCTTTCCAAAAGCTCAATTTGCTGCCAATTTCATACTCATCCTTCGGGAGTGAACAAGAAACTGTTATAAACAGGAAAACATTCTTATCAGATGTTTTTAACAAATTTGTTAAAGTTTATTATTAAAAGCTTTTGTTTAGTTAGGAAAATCTATGAAATTCTATTGCAAAATATTTTACTTAAATTTGATGATTTTTAATAATTTATTAAAAAGAAAATGCCAGCACTTTCTTCGGAATACAATTATGTTTATATTATAAATAGTTACAAATACAAATCTTTTAATATGATATAGGACACGGTTATCTGGTTATCCCTGACCGTGTCACACGATAAATAATGACTTTCCTCTTCTTAATTCCAGAAATTTTCCAATGTGCCTAATAACACTGTTGTGCAGCACTCTATGATTTTTTAATCAGAATTTTGTTGCGTTTCTTATATTGTTATACAACAAACTTCTCAAATTACATATTACCACGATATTATGTGATTATTCGCTAATAAATATATTGTCTCGATTAAATACTTTTATCGGCATACGCGCAATTTTTTTTCATCCTCCTTTATGATTTCAATGAACCATTTCAAAGTTTCCAGAAAAAAGGGTAATTCCATCATTCTTCATATCCAGATTAAAGTTCCTTTAAAATGCTTCAGTACTAAATTCAAATTCCACGTCATTTAGCCACATAAGCCGAGAGATTAAATTCTATTACTTTTGCCAAAAATCAAGTTAACGAGCAAAATTTTTTTCCAATTCATCCTTCTGAGAAAAAGATTTTTTTATCAAAAGCTCTACTAATTTCATCTGGTATAGAAATCTCACAAATACTTTAAAACTCGACATTTATTTTATGTAAAAATTTCGTAAAAAGTTTTTCAAGTTCAGATTTCAAAAACTGCCACTTAAGTTAACTGTTAAAAGTTCTTTCCAAATTACAGCCTGTTGAAAAAGCAGTTAACAATTTAACATTTTTATTAGTATCTCTCAATTTCTGTAAATCGTGCGAATTATAAATAAGCATTATTGAAAAGCAAAGGATCGGGCTTGTTTTGTCGCTCATCAAAATGCCAACTTAATAGACAAGCAAGACAGCTTTCCAAGTATAGCAAATAGAGGATTATTATACCTATTACAGTATACGCGAAAAACATGCAGTCACAGATGCGGCTAAAAGGCCGACGCTTCGCTAATGAATTAGTCTTGTACTTTACCCGGCGTTTCTATATCATGTATATGTACGTATGTATGCATGTATGTATCTATATATGTTTATGTATATATGAAAACTCATTAGTCGCACAGGACAAAAGGGAAATATAGGAAGGGAAGCAGCGGCAGAGCTCGTTAGCTGAATTTCGCCTATATGATATTATATCGAAAGCAGTGTTTCAATTCATCGTCGTAGATTGCAATAATCCGAGGAAAATTGGTCGAACGTCGTTAAAATTATTCCATTGTAAAGCTTGTGTAACTTTGATGTAAGCTCGTCATTTCTAATGATAATTTTATAAACGAAAAAAGTCATACATGTCGTCAATATTTTATGTATAAGTATTACACGATGCCTTGTAATATCGTATTTTAACAATGCATCATTATTAAATTTAAACAAAAAAGCAACATCTACCATCCGCTGGAAAACTTAGCAATTATTCATGACGTCACATAGCGACGTTATTCCCATTTGTTTACTTTAACTGTTGAATTCGGTAAAAAAATAGAAGAGAAAAACAATTTGTTAATTACTAATAAAAAAAAAGAGAGAGAACAAGAAACATGAAAGAATACCAACGATATCGCGAAATAAAAGTGATTACTATATTACAACGCAAAGCGCGTATTTTAGTGAAAAAAAAAACAAGAAAGAAACATAGATAACGCATGTCCTTTTTATTAGATACACGCACGCACACTCCACCTGGACTCCCGACATGCAGGTTGCACACCCCATCGCGAGGGAGGAGCCACTCGATCGCGTGCAGCTAGCGCGCGCGCGCACGCACACACACACACACACACACACACACACACACACACACACACACAAGGGTATACATATGCGGGTGGTTGACACGTGTATATATATATCAGTTTCCGACGACGAAGCGCGGGAGCCCCCGAATCATGCGCGCGCTGCACGCGCCCGTACACATACACACACACACACCCGCGCACGCACCCGGGCACACACACGCACAAAAGTAGTAACTTCCGCTCGTGACTCCCGGGGGCTGATACGCGCGGAAACTTTTCAGCATATATATATATATATATATATATATATATATATATAGCACGCGCGGCTGCACTTCCGTCGTCCGCAGTGGCTCAGCTTTTACATATATTACGAGTTTCGAAACTTCCCGCAAGATTCATGGGGCGAGCGCGGGCTATGCACACTTATACCACGCGCTTATGAGCACATTCTGCTGCCGAGCCTCGCGGCCGCTCGTCGTCGCCATCCCTTAGCGCAGGGTCGAAGGCGAGGAGGGGGGGAGGAACGTTGGTTGAAGTTCGAATATTTCAGCTGATAGTTCATATTTATTGTTGTAGACGCTGGGTCTTTGACCTTGATATCCATAGAGTAATCCAGTTCTCGATAATCAGAAGGAAGAATGACATTTTTTTATTAATATGAGTGCGTATGCCTGTAAGAAAATTCCCTCTTTGTATAATTGGAATTTATCTTAATGACGAACTCTTGATATTTGTGAAAATAAAAAAAAATATTAATAGAAGTGAAAATAGTGGCCTTGGCAAGTTCGAACAATTTATTATAACGCTCTTTTATTGCTCAAAGGTTAAGAAAAAAGTTACTATTAAGCCAATTACTTTCACTTTTTTAATTACTCATCATCGAAATAAAAAAATTGCATAATACTACATATATTTAGTGCGTAATATATATTACGCTTTGAATTTTCATCAAGAACTAATCTTGTAATTTTACATTGTTGTTAGTGAAACGACGACTGCGATTGCCATCCATACATAACGCGAAAGTCTTACCTTCTTACATCTGAATAAAAATATTTTAAAATTTAATGATTATATATTCATATCATTTATTAAGGATCATCTTAATACTAAAACTACAGTCATTTCTTATTATGTATAAACTGTTTAGTAAAATAAATTTAAAGCTTATTAAGATTAAGGTTTGTCAGTTTCAATTAGTTCAATTCAAATTCGTTGTTATGTAATATCTAGATACATGCAGATAATAAATGAATCAATATCAAGGAATTTATTATATCTTAAAACAGATTTTAACTTTTCACTTCTTATAGATTCGTAGAATTAATCGGGTCCCGTGCCTGTTTCGATCGGCGCTCCAACTTTATATGGCCCTATTATTCAAGGAATCACCCGAACGACGTGCTTTCTCTATATATACTGTTGATTTGGTACTAAACAAAGTTCAAATTGAATATAAATAGTTAAATTTAAATGACTAACACGGCAAGAGTTAATTAGTTTAATTGTTTTTTATATAATTTATAATACCGTAACGTTTCCTTCTACAAATTTAATTTCCCACAACCAACCTCACATGTCATTCATTGAAACGAGGTGTAAATACAATTAATTTTATATAAAATATTGATGAATTCTACTCGTATAATAATATTATAAATAAAATAAAACGTTTAGTATGATTAAGTTTAAGATCGATGCTAAAGTTTATATATTATAAATTGCTTTCTCTCTCTCTCTCTCTCTCTCTCTCTCTCTCTCTCTATCTTTCTCTTTAATAACAGAAACTTTACTTTATTACATATTATGGTTTCGTGATGTTATTACTCTTTTGTTAAATATAAAGAATTAGTCTTATACTTGCTGTAAAAATATTAGATAACATTATCAATGTTTTCGAAATCATTCAAATTTTCTATAAAATACTATTTCGCATATAGCGTATTTTTAAAAAGTGAAAGATTATATATTAAAACATACTGAGTTATTTCAGTAATCAATCATTTAGAACTTCATTCAAACAAACATTTATCATCTAACTAAATAAATACATTAACATTCTTTATCTTAAATATAATGTATTTTTTAAATTATATTAATAATATTGAGGATGAAGTAGAGTTGCTGTTGGACTACTGTCTAAAGAGACTAAGTACTAGGCTAAGTAGACATTCTACTGTATACTGGTAGTATTAAAGACTGCATCGCTTGAATCCTGATCTAAGGGGGTAACGGCTGCTCTTTTATACTGATTGACTAAAAGGCCTTCTATTATAAAGAATATAATATGTATAAATACATAAATCTAATATGTAGACATGTTAGTTAATTATGCTCTTTATTTATGTCTAATTTATATTGCAGCCAAGTTTGAAGATGACTCGTCAAGTCTTGTAGAAATGAGAACGGTTTTAAAATCCGAGAACCAAAAATTATAATTAAAATTTGAAAAACATTCATATTTTCACGCGGTTTAACAAATCTACTTCCTAGAAATTTTGAGTAAACATAATTAACGGGGGTAATTAATTAAAATGTTCAATATTTTAATTAGATATAATATTATTAAAAACAAAGTAGATTTTGCTCGGTCGGTAAAAATGGAGTTCGACATCTCCTTACAATAGAAAATATGAATTTTGTAGAGAAAATTTAAAAAAAATATTATTTATCACGTTAATTGACCTATTCAACGTGTGTAATAAAATTTGGATTTATTGTAAACAAAATTATTTGTTAAGTCAAAAAGTTGAAACACCTTACTAAGTTATCTATATAAATTTTTCCACTACCTTGTAAAGCCGAGGGTTCTATTGGGTAAATTATTTTTTTCTTAAGTATAAGCACACTGTAAAATCGTAATATAGCGTGTTAATGAAGAGAGCGGGTTAGTAACACGTGCAGAAAAACGAATTTGTTAGATTCATCTTAGAGGGATGAAAGACGCATGCCCCATACACTTTTTGTTGCTGTTGTTGTCTTTATGTAATATACGTACGACCGTCGCGTGGGGCGAGCAGCGCTTTGGACTGGCGCGTCCTCCTTTGCTTTCCGGGACTCTTCCCTGTACCTGCAAGACAAAAGGCGTAAGAAAAAGCGTCGAAGCCAGCAGCTCGCGAGCAAGCAAGCGCTCTGGGTTGTGGGGATTGGAGTGGTTGGGTTGGTCGAGCGTTGCGGGCGCGCAAAATCACGGCAAAAATAACGCGCAGCTGCAGGTGCGTGGAGTTCGCAGCTCGCGTACGCGCAAACCAGCGCGCCTGGCGGTATGGCTTGCAATATATATATATATATATATATATATATATATATATATATATATATATATTAATTTTTATAATAAAGCAATGCAAGACTTTTAAATCGGAAGCATAACTGCTTTGCAAGCGCTTGATACTTTCTTTCTTACACGTATAAAGGGCAGGGGAAATCAAAAAGCATTTGACGTCGCTGTGATGTATATAATATATATGGTGGTGATGCATTCTGGTCGACCTCGATAACTCTTTAGATTTAAAACAGTTTCGAAGCATTGACAGAGATTTGCTGTAAGCGATAGATCCAACAAAGCAATGATGTAATATTGAATGAGGCCTAGATATAAATAAGTAATAGCATAAGAAAATGTCTTATAAAACATTGGAAAATGATTGCTTAACTATATGTATCGATCAATACGACGGTGGAATTAAAAACTTTACTATCTGATAAGAGAACCAACTTTTTGTTTATTTGATTTTTTAAGATAATATTGATCAGGACTAATACATTTGTCATACTGGTGTTTTAACGTAGTTATATTATTTTCATTGTCTGATTTATCATGGTTTGATTTGATTTGATTTAATTTGATCGCCAAGTCATTATTTAAGGTTAGGAATACTTGGCAATCGTTGGAGGCTAAATCTGATCGAGTGAGTAGTCAACCAATTCGAGCTTCAATTCATTGATCATTATCATTATAAGGACGGCAAATGGGCTGCCACCTAGTCTTCATCAAATAACTTGCTAGAACTCTGGATAGGACGGTCCATCTATAATATTGGAAATTGTATTGATTAATTATCCAGACGAAAATAGAAATTATTTTTCTCAACTCTCATCACAACTTTATTCGACGATAAAATTTTTTTTTTCTTCGGGGTTTGTTTTACCAGATCTAATCCATTGTTCCGAGTATTGTTTACTTTCAGATGTGGAACGATGAATGCAAGTTTTATTCGTAGTTATAAATTGATGAAACAATTCGCTAGAGTTTCGTTTGTACACCGATACATTTTTATGGAAACAGTCTTCCAAATCAATTTTTGATTGAACATTAATTAGCACATGTGTTGTTACCTGGTATATACTTTCTCAATGCTCAAATTTTGATGAAAAATATTGCGTAAGCATTAAGTAAATAGACGAGTAGTTTCAATTATCTCACTCACTTTTAATCAACACTTTTCTATCACTGTTTTATGAAAATTCAATCATTCCTCTCAACGGGGTGTTTTAAATGTCTTTTAAAAGTGTATGTGTGATCTGCTTTCAATAGAAAAACTCATTGTTTATTCATTGAATATGATGGAAACCAGTCTTTTAGTGCGGAATCTAGTCAATCATTCACTTGAATTGGCGTTCAATAAAAATATTCGACCTTGCACGCTGCTTCGATTTTTCCATCTCCATATAAGTAATCTTGGCGTCTTGTTCATCAAACTTTCAAATGTATATGAGAAACGTCAGCTGATCAAAAATTTATGTACAGGATAATAAAATACAGTATAGAAAATAGGGAAAAATTAAATCTTCCGCTAACATCTCTCGATCAGGCCATAAACTTTTCATCCCATATTCGTAGCAATTTTAAAATAGGCAATATATTTTTTAAAGAGTATAGTATGCAAATATAATAGTTGTTTAAAATTAATTTTAGAATTTTCAGGTGTACTAAGTTGGAACAATTCTCGAGTCAAAAAAGCATTTTTAATTACGTCAACTATAAATTGTGAACTACCAGAAATTTGGTCAAATGAGTCAACAATATTGAGAAAGTACAAAGATAAATTTAAAATCGTGAAAAAGTATATGCTGAGTATACGGAATGTTCAATAGTAATCGGATTCCCTACATTTTACAAAAGTATACTGAGCAGAGTAAACAAGATCTCTAAGGGCGAAAATCATAGAATTTGATCTTTAATATAATCTTGCTTAGCTTCTATTTGAATTCGATGCACTGTGAAGAATTCTGGGTAAGCTCAGCAGAATTTTCAAAATTTCAAATCCATTTTCGAAATGTCAGAAATGGGATGAACCCTTGGGTAAAACGTTATTGTAATTATAAATTCTTTTTGTACATCCTCATGCGGAGGCTGCTTGGACTGTCTACTTGTCATATTCAGAGAAAATAAATTCCGTATTTGTATTCAGTGCGCAAGAATTGATTAAAAAAAAAAGAAATATAACGTTTTTTCTTGAACATTACTCTTTCCTGTAATAAGGGCAAATACAAGGATATTGCGACTTATTTTTTACAAACTGACAGTATTTCATTTTTATTTCGTATCTTATTAAATTACGAACGGTGCTGCATTGCAATGCGGTATTATAGTGACGGGTATCGTTCAATAAAATCAGACATGCAATCTCGTCTTATAAATCGCCCGTCGCAACGTTACCCTTATATAATGTTGCATATACTTTTTATTTCAAGACTTTTATACTTAACGTAAATCTCTACATATAGTTTAATACACAATAAAATGGTTCTTTTATTATCCGCGCATCATTGAAAATCAGGGACCAACGGGATTTGTTTGCTCAATTTCACACGAATGCCATTCCGTGCATAAAAAAAAAACATTGTCCCACTCGTCTTTGCACCTATTGTAAAGAACTGTCGCTGCATCTAGTATAAAATCATATCGTCTGAGTCAGCGATATCAATGGTTTATCCTCGTTTTTCTTTTTATGTAGTAGGGTTAAGATAGAAATTTCGATTATCTTTCTTTTTTGTTCCTTTTTTCATTCTTTCTCAAGTGCTTCGTAAAAAAATTTATTTATTTATTTATGTTTTTTTTTCAATATTGTCATTGTATATTGAATCAACAAAAATAGATTAAAATGGACAGAGTATTATATATTTTTGTATTGGAATCAATAATGATTTTTTACAAAAATATTCTAGAATAATTTAATTGTAATATTTTTAGTCGACAAAATTTTCGTACATGTTGAATTTTTACACGAAACAAATTATAAAGATTATACTTGTTTAGAGTAAATATCTTACTAAATGTATAGTCTAATTAACTTTTAATTATCTATATTATAGTATCCATAAGCTAATTAAATATTTTGATCTAATGAATGAAAGTCTGTAGTACAATCTTATTTTCTAATACAAACAAAAGCTATATAACGATACAAAAAGATTACCACTTGCTGAGCAGAAAGCATTGTTAGAACTTTACAACTAACTTCCGTATATTAATGAATAAAAAGTATAATCAAAAATTTATTAGCAAATTATAATACAACAGTTATAAGACACTTTATTCGATACAACTATCGTTCAATTTTTTAAATTCACAAACTCACATAAATTTCCAATCCGCGCTTCATCAAGCGAATAATTCACACTTTGAAACACCGGTCGTTTATCTTCGCTTTATCGGCCAGTGCGCAATATGCAAAAGCAAAAAAAAAGAAAAAAGGAAAAAAAGGAAAACATTGGCGTAAAATTATTCAGATAGACATGTTTCGAACTTTTCAGATAAATCAGTTTAATCCGAAACATGAGAGCCAGAGAAAATTCGAATCGACGGCTGCCTGATAACTGAGCGCGAGTGTCACTCTCTTCATTTACGATCTTCCTATAAAAGTATATATATATATATATATATATATATATATATATATATATATATATAGTATAAAAAAAGCGCGGGCGCGACTGTTCCAGTAAAGGAAATTGCGCAGCCGGTGCACTATTCCGTTCGTATATAACGAAAGAACGAGGACCCCTCGAGCTTTTATCAGTGCGCTTCTTTATATATATATATATATATATATATATATATATATATATATATATATATATATATATATAATGTACATGGTGGAGCGTCATAAAATTCGAACGGGTCGGTAGGATCGCCAGAGCGGACCTCTACTGCGCTTTGGAATTCGACCTGGAATGCGGAGTAAAATCGAAATTATACTCCCGTGGTCGCCGCATATACCGTTCAACTACATAATACCGCGCTCGTTTAGATATATCGAAGAGGGCGCTTTATTTTTACATTCTATTGACTTTATTCGCAAAAATTCGAAATGTCTTTTTATCATATAACGAAGGCGGAAATTACACTGTGACATTAATCACAATTATACGTTGTGGACATTGTAAGTTCCAGAAGAGCAACCGACTCGCTTTATCGAGGCGAGGGCTTTAATCGTGACTCAGGTAAACTTGATTATTAATATTTTACGGAAGTTCGGTATGGCGTACAACAGCTGAACTACATGACGTAAACCCGGAATCGTAAAAGTTAGGCAGCGTGTATAATTAAGCGTTAAACGCGATCGCTGCGCTTGGATGGTGGGGCGGGTCACCATCAAGTTCGTATATATGTCATATGCATACACACACACACACACACATAATTTTTTGCTCGTGCCAGATTGTAATCCAATCATCTGTTCGATGTTTCTGTATTCTGCGTCTAGTATAAAGTGCGATGTACTCGTCAAAGCCGAAAAAGTTCAAGGGAGAATAGTTCAGGGATCAATATGTGTTCTCTGACGTTAAACTGTTGAAAAAGAAACTGCCTTAATTGTAACTGACATTCGGTCCTTTTTTTTGTTAAATATCATAAAATACACCTGAAAAATTAATATTGAATTTTTCGTTATTCATTACAGGAAACTAATATATTTTGCTTTCACTGTACAAACGTAATTAAGTGCACGTTCGTTTAATGAAAGACATGAAATGTTCGATAAACATACTTTAATATAACATTTGTTCACAATGGCTTTAGACTTTAACCTTTAAATTCTATTTAACTACGCATTAACAGATAAATAATTAGTTTAAAAAATTTAATTTAAAAAAATCTTAGTAATAAACAGTCCATTACGATTGGAAGAATAGAAGGGGTATAATCGAAACAACTGAAGCGCACAATGAAGGGTTATTCATTTGCGTAGTAAAATATATAATTACAGTTGGCCACTCGACTTTCCGTGTGATTCATTGTCGAAATACTGGCGGTAAATAGAATGTTACATTGCATTAGCTATACCTCATATGAAGTTAGAAGCTAACAGTTAATACTGAAATTGAAGTTCATGTCAGCATAAGCGATATATATATATATATATATATATATATATATATATATATATATATAGAGTTATAATAAGTTCACAGTATCATCTAAATAATTGCAGAAGGCCAGTTATTAAATTTTCATCTTCAAAGCGAAGCTAAAATGCAATTTAATGGTTTTTTTCAGACTACTCACCTTGGATTTCGTGTAAAACATGAAACAGGTGCAAATTATTGATACATGTTTTTATTTGCTGAAAATGGCCTGATATTTTATGATAAGCGATAATTCGCATAAGTGTAAATTACTGATACATTTCTTATATGTTGAGGAAGAATTGATGTTCAATAACAGGAGCTACAGCGGTTTTGTCGATTGGTCGTGGTTTACGTGGTGATGTGGTCGCTCGAGAGACTGAGTGAGAGAGAGAGAGAGAGAGAGAGAGAGAGAGAGAGAGAGAGAGAGAGAGAGAGAGAGAGAGAGAAGTTTGTCAT
Source organism: Sycobia sp. Sy_11 (assembly GCA_018907035.1). Classification (NCBI taxonomy): domain Eukaryota; kingdom Metazoa; phylum Arthropoda; class Insecta; order Hymenoptera; family Epichrysomallidae; genus Sycobia; species Sycobia sp. Sy_11. The sequence continues at coordinate 395,555 of JACCIC010000134.1, forward strand.
AGCCCTGTCCTGACGAAAGCACTGATTGCATAGCATAAGCCTCAAAATTCGATACTTGATCTATCATCGCATGTTTACGAGAATATGTTTATTTTTATTTATTCGATATTCTACATTATTCAAACACTATATGTTCCTCTTGCACATTTTTCCGTGCTTGATTCCCGTCCTACGAACTAACTTAACCTAATGCTTAGTCTACCCCATTCACTCCGCATTCGCCCAGGGTTCCGCCCGTGAAGCGAATAAAACCTATGACCAAATCCAGGGGGATAAATGTCTATTAGAAAAACCCGCTCTGACGTCGATGCCGAATTTGTCAACCTCGTACCTTTCGCGCGCCGCGCGCGCGCGTGTGTGTGTGTGATAAAACACCTAAGCGATGAACAGAAGGTGTCAGTGTCCCGTATGCTTATATATGGGATGTGACTGTATACAGAATCCTTCGTAAGAGAGAAACAAAAGATGCAATTGGGCCCAACTGACGCAATAATAAGCAATAGGCGCGTAATTCGTGAGAACGTTTGTTAAAAAAAAAAAATTAATGAAATACCGTCAAATCGCATATGCGCACACATATTTTCGGATAATTAACGAGTCATCTATGTGACTAAACGTGCACATCGTACGATTTCCTTTATTATCGCTAAAATAAAAGTTTCGTTTTTTATCTCGATAGCATAAATAATTGCTTAAACACATAACATAACACATAACAACACTTCAAAACATACTTAAATATTTTCATAATCGTACAATTATCTAATATTTATTTGAGCCGAAATCTTGTTAAACTTTTTGAGAAAAAAAAACACGATAACATTCTCCGAGTGGTCGAGACTATTTGTCTAGGTCCACATTATTATACAAAGAGCCTTATTATACGCCACCCAATTATTAGACAAAGAAAATCATATTTCAAATTTATCGTTTTTTAAAATCTCGCTTTTAATTTATTTTGCTGTAATACAAGATTTAGATTCATTCATTCAAGACATTATTTGAGATCTTTATGATACCCAATATCGTTATTTGATAGAATATAGCCGTATATAAATTTAAAGTATAAAAAAATAAAATATTCTCACAGATTTTTATCGACAAAATAAATATACTTAGAGGCGAAACCATTCTGAAAAATGGTCAAAAATGAGATTTCTGCAAATATAACGTGATACAAGAAGACACTCAATATATATTACAATGATAATGAATAAATAAATAAGTAAATAAATAAATATATATATATATATATATAATTATATATTTAAAATTATTAAAGCCACTGAGTTTGGGTTGGGAAAGTTCAAGAAACTCCATAATTGTAAACATTCATGGTAATGAAGTATGGTGGACGATAGGGTAAATAATTTAAAACCTATATATATGTGTAATTGCCATATGAATAAAGTAAAAAATTACTCTATACGATCGTTTCTAGTTTCGTGACTTTCCAGTCCCATATGAAAACATCGCGAGAAAGTATCGCATCGCGGGCCTGGAAAAAGAATCAGAGCTCGTAATTATGAGTGCTTTTCTTTTTTTTTTTTTTTTTTTTTATTTATTTCACTCTTTTTTTTTACTCGTCCATAAGCACGCGCGGCGTAAAATCCGAGATGATCGCCTCGAGGTTTGCCGCGCTGCATTAAATTGGTTTGCTACTTCGTTATGCCCGTTGCAGACAATTAATTAACTAGTTAAAGGAGGTATTTAAATAATACGATTTCACTCGCTTCTACTAACTCAATCTTTCCCTTTACTTTTATTACCGTGCCGTGCACAGGTGCAGTTGAAAGTTCTGCGAGTGCGCGCATTTAGGGGATGATTGTTGATTTGGGTGTTTGAGTGCAAGTATTTCATTTTTTTTTTAATCATATTGTCTCAAACATCAAATTAATATCCGTTATATGACTTCATATACTAATTTATGTTAAAAAATTTCCATTGTTCGTCTTATTGCCATTATTATATAACTCATTTTATTTCATATTATTGTAAAAACTATTTTAGAATATTTCAATAAAAGTTGATAAAAAATTTTCCAAAAACTAATTTGAAAGATTTTAATTTGTTATGTTACAACATTTTATAAATATTATTACAAATGATTTAAAAATGCATTGAGAAGAGTTCCGGGCAATAATTTAATCGATTAAAAAATTTTTTTCAAAAATATATCAAATATTACCATAAAGTATATAAAGTAAATCTTTTCATCTTCGTTATTAACGTAACTCGTAAAAACGAAAGTTGTGAAATCGTCTTTTATTTAGAAATAGAAATGCTCGATAATTAACAAAAATATTTGAAAATATTTTCCGAAATATTTTATCATATTTTTATATTTCAGATTATATATAATATCAATTATTCCAGTAAGGACTAAAAAAATAAATATTTCTAAAATATTTTGTAATACCGTTTCAAACGGTTTTAAAATTTTTGTCAAATAAAATTTTATTCAAATATATTGGTCATAAGATATTTCTGTAAATATCTAAAAAAAGATACATATATTCCTCTATTTCTCCATTTTCTCTAACTCTTTATTTCTTTCTTCCTCTGTCGCCCTTATCTCTCTATATATTTAGCTATTCTATACGAACAAATTCGCATTGTACATGGGCTATCGCGAATTGTTGCATGTAAAAAATAATATACCTACCACGTCGATAATTTTGTAGACAATGGCGAAACATTCATTATTTCTGCACAAAGGACGTTTCCGACCTTAACAGGAACATCGCCGTAGCTTCTTTCTTTATCTACTGTCTGTTCGTCTTCTTCTTTTTCTTCTTCTTGTTCTTTTAATTCGAAAAAGAATGCACGTGTACGCCAGATATATATATATATATATATATATATATATATATATATATATATATATATATACAGCCGCGCACGAGCACATATGTACACGCGTTCCTTCCTTCCAGCAGAACAATAAGCGCATCTTCCGCTTTACATAATAATTCGCGAAGTCTCGCGCGCGGTATACAGCGTCTCCCTCAGTGCGCGGCGCACTCGTATCGTCAAGGCCATGTACGCCAAAATGTTGCGCGTAAAGGTCGAGCGATTCGTATAATTTCGGAGAAGTATCCTCCCGGTATACACGTATATATACGTCATATGAATACGCGTAGGAGCAAGGCGTTACATCTATATATGCGTAAAAGTCAGCTTCAGACGCCGCCCGCGCGCACGTTCCGCTCGGGGTGCGGTACGCGTGGCCTTGACACACTGCGAGCGCATAGTACAAAATTTTAATGTATTATACATATCGCAGAAAGAGAACTTAAAGTCTGCGGACCCCGACACCCTTGAAACGACAGCTCACGGTTCCCTCGAAATGTGTACGGAAGCGGGGGGGGGGCACATTCGATATTTTTATTGCGGAAGTTTTTGATTTCGAGGAAGCGCGCGAACCGAAAAATACGTATAAAACGAACAATTATAATACTGAGCTACGATAGCATCGATAGTACAACTATACTAATCGGATTATATATGTGATATATTATATATATGATATCTATTATATATATATATATATATATATATATATATATAAAACAGATTTGTGGCAGTTCGACCTAGTTTTATGTCGTTTTTTTAATGAACTGTTTATTAAAGAAATATTTATTAACAATCCAAGTTACTATATTGCCTCGAATTACTGTTATGTTTCTTCCAATGTCATTGATTTAAATTCTCACTAGAAACTTCGTAAATATATTATATATTTTTTTGATGTTATGGACGCTAATTTTATTTATAGTTTGTATTGTTAGACACTAGTCAAATAAATATTTTAACTTCAATTTCATACATATACGATCGACGTGTCCCCGTTACATTACATATTTTTAACATATTTTTTATCAAAAATAATTTCATAACTTATGCATTATTTCTATAACGATTAAATTTTTTTTTCCTCAAAATTATATCGAAACAAAATTTCGAAACCGGCGAGTCATACTAGTTCTTTTATATATATATATATTTATACTAAAATTTAAAATCTCATTTCACAGTCGCGAGTTTTGAATGGCGCGAGAGGTCGAGCATGTCGCCCTCGCCATCTACACATATACATACCAACGACAAGCGCACATGTACAACCCTTCCGTAATTCCGAGGGAATACGCGTTGCGAAAAAATCCATATTAGCGTGTCGAGTTTATAATCTTGATATATAGAGCGCGCGCGCACGGTTTTCAAAACAACCGCGTGCGTTTTGAATATATACGTATATAAAAACCTGTTCGTATTTTCTATTATTCTTTTTTTGTGTCTGTCATGTACATGGTACACAAAGGAAACAGGGTTCTCCCGTTTTCTTTCAACGTGTTGTGATTATATATATATATATATATATATATATATATATATATATATATATATATATATATATATTCAGAAAACGGAAAATGGAGAAATTCAACCGAGGCAACGAATATATACGTAAACATGTATGAAAATACACGAAAATCTACTTATGAAATAAGTTTAATATATAAGTGTACGTTAATACGTGATTATTGAATTCCATGAAAAGGCCTTTGATAAAATACGTGCTTAGAACTTTTTTTTTTAAACATTATTCTTATAAAGTTTAGCTAATATTGTAATATTTTCTCCTAATTTTCAACCCAATATTTATGCCGTAGTGGTTTCCTGAATATCCTTAGTTTTAAAGGGTTTTGAAAAGCTTCCTCCCTCTGACGTCATGTGGTTATGTATATTCTACTCTGCAGCATATATATAAAAAGTAGAAAAACTAGAGAAAAATAATCAGCTCTTTTGATAAATGACAAAAATAACAGACGACGAAACCGTATCATTGGTGTTTTCTATCATTATGCAAGAATTTAGAATTTCTTAGCTCAAATGCAATTTTGTGTTTCTGTAATAGAGAATAAAAAGAAACAGAGATGATGGTTCGACGTACCTCGCCGTGCATCTAACATTATTAAAAACAACAATTTTTAAAATTTTATAAATACATTTTTCGCCAACTGTGCAGGGAGTTTTCTGACAATTTAAGTTTTTAATAAAGATATAACAGTCGTATCCTTGCTAGGTAGGCAAAAAAAATAAACACTATAGGTCATGACGTCACAACAGGAACCATTTATTTACAGCTTGTTTTTTCATCATGATAATATTATTCAAAATACGACATTCTATTTATTAAATTTATACCGGCATGAAAGGAAACATTTGTCGCTACTGTTTATCGTTATTTTTTTGTTAATTTGCATTTTAAATTTAGCAATTTTTCGGACAATATCCAACAGCTAAAAAACTTAATATTTTCATTCTAACTAGAGGTCGTAATTAAAGGGAAAAAATACTAATTTTTTGTGTTCTCTTTTTAAATGATTTTCAGAGCAATAATTGGCTAATTTTTTGAGTGCTAAATCTTGCCTCAGAAAGGCGATAATTAATGCTTAATAAACGTTGCATGTAGACTCAAAGCTGTAAAAATCTTTTCACTTCTTTTCGCCAGGGGTAACACACGTAACAAACACACACACACACACACACACCTGAAAGTAATCGCGTAAACGCGCGCAGAAGTTTTATGCCGGCATTACGTTTGTTTTTTTAACTTACATAATAGCTGAAGCTTCGGATACCGATTTTTGTGCATACCAAGCGTGTGCGGAAGATCGAAAACATGGTTGCGTATAAATATATATATATATATAACACGTATGTACGATTTTAATGCGTTCGTAATATATTTGATTAATGCTTCCTGCCGCCAATTTCACAGGTAATTAATTCGCTCGCGCCCCTCCCCTCATTTTCGGCGAATTAAAAAGTTATGGCAATTCATCAGATTTCCCTTGGTTGCGAACATGTAACATAAGAACACGATCCTCGTAAATTTATTCAGCTAGGCCTGATATTTGTTTTGAAACAACCTTGTACATGTATAAAATTTATATCTTTAGCTGTAGTTTTATAATAGCAAATTGTAGACTGTACGTATACTCTTTGATTATAAATTTTTTTTGCGAATATCCACGTGGAGATTTGTCAAGGTCGCTGATGAAACTTTGCGCTCCGCGCATTAATTCAGTTCATATATATATGCGTACAGAAGACAGCTGACTTTGTTTTTCTATGCGGCAAAACATTTGGTCGGTGGCAAAGAGATACTTTTTTGTGCTGTTCAGCTCCTATATTTTTTTTTTCACCGCGACGTTATGCTCAGTTCTATACGGTCTAATTGTCGTTCCCGGGAAATAATATAAAGAGCGATAAAAAGAAGTGATAATTTGCGGAACGGTAAACGACGGTTCTCTCATTAATGCTACAATTCATGTATAATTAGATAAAATAACCAAAGTCGTGTATGTTTTCAAAAAGATTGCTTGAAAATTTATTAAGAATTATGTCACGATCTACCACGGACGCAACAGCAAAGTAAAAAAGGTCACGGATTGTAAAAATAGAAGGAAGCCCAGTTCGTGGTCTATACGACATTTTGTCAAAGCATTTTTATTTCTCTTTCTCTCTATCTCTCTCTATCTCTCTCTCTCTCCCTCGACAAGCCGCGGTCGATGCTCGGAATTCTCGATGCAATTCGAAAGCCGCCCTTGAGGTGAGCTCGCGCTTTGAAAACAAACGAGATCTCATAAATCGGCGTTTTTCAAACCTGGCTTATTTTCCGCGATGGATACTATACCCGCGAACGGTAACAGAAAATTCAAAGAAGTCTTAAGTTTTAATCGGTGTATAAATCAGCGTTTCATAGCTCTAACTTAAAAAAATGACAATTTAAGCACGATTTTTCGGCATTCGTGACGAAAAATACGGTCTAATTCTAGTGTATAAATTTATTTTTATTTTGGGCGACTTATATTAATTGCCTCAGGAGGTCTACGAATATTAATCGAATTGGTATGCATCTGATTGTCCAGATAATCAAATGGCCATATTAATTAATCAGATATACGTGTACTATGCACAGTAACGGATAATCGAAACGGTTTTCCGTTAGTTGGAGTATGATTAGGCTGTATAAACAATGTATAAACAGAGTAGTAAACAAGACCGCGAATCTTGCCGCATTATCCGACGACAAGACTCTCAAACAACAAAGAAGTACCGATGCGCGTTCCCGTATCGTCGGCCGAAAGCGAAACCTCAAAGCCCACCCCCTCGCTCAATTCTCCCACAATAATTGAACAAAAACCAGTTTCCATAGCGAATCGTCAACAAATATATATATATATATATATATATATATATATATATATATATATATTTGTTGCCCTGCGACGCGTAATCATTAAATTTCTATCTTCCCACCCTTTTTCACTAAGCCGCACCAATGAACGCCTTGCATAGTGAGCGCGCGCGCGTGTTTGTGCACACCCGAATAAAACCAGGCTTGAGAGACGGAGACCCTGTGTAGAGAGACCGCACCCGCTGTACTCATTATCGTATGTGTGTGTGTGCGCGCGCGCGTGTGCGTGTGCATTTATGCGAGTGCTTTTGCAATGGTCTCTTCCCATTCGGCCTTTCTTTCGTGTGCTGTCAACGCTGTCGTATTTCTTACTATTCATAATGTAAGCGTATATGAGTAAAACCAGGAAATTTTTATCTCGTAGGAAACTGCTATTTTCTGTGTTCTATCTTCTATTTTCTGTGTTCTATCTTATGAAAATTGAAGTTTTTTTAAGTTGTGAAAAAAATTTTTATATAAAATCAGCAGGTAAACGTCATTTATTTTATGATTAAATTGTAATTATTATGCCTAAATGTAAAATCGCATATTAATTTTTTGCAAATCTAAAAAAAGTTGACAATTTTTTGCTTTTCCATTAAAAACAAATAAATAATATGTAGTTTAGAAAAAAAAAATTATCTTAATATTATAAATTTTTAGAAAATGAAATCTCGAAATTTCAAAAGCGTGTCCAATATGAAAATGCGTGTATTATTAAGTTACAAGAAATTGCATTTCCTGAAATTATGACAAAAAACAATATTTTTTAAAATATCTAAAATAACTATTTCATTGAACAAAACTTTTTCAATTTCCTATACGTTTTCTTTTCTCATAATACCAGAAAGAATGTCACTGATTTTTTAGATGTGTCGATATTAGCTAAAAACGGTATAAGTTTACATTTTTTACTCTTCTACGAGAGGGGCGGGCATTTATACGTAGCAGGTAGCTCTGGTAAAACCAGATACACTGAGTGTATGAAAAATCAGATATACGAACCCATGTATCAACTTGTCAATAGCAAACTGAAATACTGAACTGTAAGTTCCCATATTAAGCCAGAGCAGCATATGTGATTTTTTTGAACTTACATGTCCATTGCCATGAACACTTCATGATGTGAACAATAAACTTTTTAGAAGAAAAATTTAATAGTTCAAGACTCAAAAATGAGAGAGAGAGAGAGAGAGAGAGAGAGAGAGATCTTTTTGTTTGAATATTATTACCAACGATATTTCATTTAGAAAACGATTAGAATTAGATGATTTGACAGTAAAAAAATTACAGGGAAAAACAAGAAATTTAGAAATAATACTAAAGAACAAATTTATAATGAGAAATTTCATACTTAAAAAAAAACTATTTTTTGTCTGTGGAACAAATTACAGATACGTTTAGTTTTGCATGACTTTAGAAAACTTCTTAAATGCATGCTCACTAATCCGGACTAATCTTCCATAAATGAACGATATTTTTCAACTCCTATCGACGATTGAAGTCGTATTTACGATCATCAATCCCACAACAACGATTGAACGATTTAACAATACTTCAAGGATCATAAAAAACTTAGATGTTTTATATGTTAATTATATATCAGGTGATTTGATAATAAAATGCAATTTACGCTTGCGAACGTTTGCTTTGGATAAAATTGAGTTCTTCTCTAATACCTTTGTACTCGTTTTTCAATTTATTTGCCTTGTGTTCTATGTAAGGCATTCGCGGACTGCGAAGTTTCCAGGTTGGAATTGGAAAAGCCGAGTGTAGAAGCAGCAGGAAGAGGGGGGGGGGGTGAAAATACCAAATACAAAAAAATGTTGAAATGGCATAGTCTGTTGGCTGTTCAAGAATCGAGTTTTTTTTTACGATAGCCGAGTACTTGAAAATACCGGCGAAATTTTCGTTATTGTCACAAAAAACATTATCGAAATGCTTCCAAGATTGTCATCACATGGTATTAAGGTGTGTCAAAATAAAAAAAAGTATCATCTTGCTAAAGAAATAATTTTGCTTAAGAAATTCAAATTGATATTTTTGTTGTCAGAAAACTTAATTCTAATCGCGAATAATGACATAACGGCGTTTTATTCATTAATTATTTTTTAATTATTTTTTTAATAAAAATTTTTATTGAAAATTTTTGTTTAAAAAAACATGCTTTTTCAAGTCCCTTAAAAGTTTAAAAGTTTTCAGGTTTTGCTGATATATATTATCGGAAACTTCCGCCCCCCCCCCCATCCTCACGTTCACCATACAAAAATCATACTCGAAAGTTTATGGTATAATGGTGGCCAGCAGTATAGTAGCGCAGGCGGCGGTGGCGGCGGCGGCGCGACTATTCTATACACCGCGGAATCGGCCGGTATTATTATAAGCGCCCAAACCGTAGTGCGTTGCGCGGGTGCGTTCTTGCTACATAAATGTAAGCAGGCATGAGCGCGGGGCCCGCTCCCTCTCTCTCTCTCTCTCTCTCTCTCTCTCTCTCTCCGCCTCGTCCGCACCACGCGCGCCGCAGTAATAAGGCCGCACCGCAGGCCATCAGTGGTATATACGCCGCGGATATCAGCGGACCACGCTATTGGTACATTGGGTGTGTGTGCGCGCGCGAGAGAGATTCCGTGCTGCCGCTTCAGTATACAGAGTGCGCGGGGCGATTTCGGCGAGGTGTTATACGTTATATATATATATATATATATATATATATATATATATATATATATATATATGTATCTGTAATATACGTACAGTTAGAAATATATACAAATAGCTTTACAATAGTGCCGCCTCGGTTATTTTAGTGCGCCGTTCGCTCGGCGGATTACAAGTGACGCGGTGCGGTGATTTTGCCGGATCCGAGGCTTTGGATTTGGTTTGTCGAGCGCGGTTTTTTTCGCCCCCGCATTAGCGTCGGGAATTTCATCAGTTTCCCGGCACAAGCGAAAAAGTCACGCCGACGGAATCGGTAAGTTGAGAAAAAAGAACTCTTGGCGAACGTGCTCTCTTGAGTGAGGTTATTTCACAGCATTATGATAATAATTCGTTACATATATATTGTAATTCTTTACTACATGAATGATTTTAGATGCCTTCATCGACTTTCCAATAAATTTTAATATAGCAATATAAAAAAAAATTCGTAATAGACATTAAGTCTTGAAATTTCGATCAAAATATAGTATGACAAAAATGAATAATAGTATAAAAAACCAATATTTTCCAAATTATATTTTTAAATCGTTGCCCACGAGACGTGAATGAAAATTGTGATCTATATATATTCTTAAAGTGCTGCAATAGTAATAAAAATAATTTAAAATTAAGGATTATCTAACAACGTTCATTTTAATGCTATAATACTGGAAAAATAATAATTCGATGTAGAAATGAATTACAAGAAATGAATTTAAAGTTGACATTAAGGTTATGATTGGACGGTTTTCATTGCAGTTAATACAGGAATCGTATTTTAAAATAAATTTAATCGTCTAATAATTTTCAGCTGATAATAATTTAAAAATCGTTAATGTTGAGAAATTATAGAGTTCTATTGCTTAAATTGTAACGATCTTAATAATTAATGAGTTGTATTCTTTTCGTACCTAGCGATTTTCTTACATTAAAACTAATTCTATTGTAGAAATAATAAAAAGGTATTTTCCAATTAGTTTCCAAAATTAAACTTTCGTTTAATAAAATTAGTATTCATAGACCAAATAACATAACTTTCAATACAAACATAAAAGCATAAAAAAAGTATAAAAGTATCAAAGCTTGTATATATTATCTTATAAAAAGTATAATGTACCTTTTCAAATTAGAAAAAAAAATCAGCTGATCATCGCAAAACTATTCAGTTAGAATTATATTTGAGAATTGTTTAAGAGTATATCAATAACCATTTAAATTTTTGCTTTTCCTAACTGACAAGTAAGAAAAAACGTTGTTAGCTAGTAATAGTATCCTATAAGGGCTATTGTTCGTTCATGCATAATTCGCAAATAGTTTTTTTTTTTTTAATTTATTGAAAACCTTGTCAAGACTTTGTGAAGAAAAATAGACAAGGTGAAATTCAAAAATAAAAGAGCCAAGGATAATCTTTGAGGAGATTACTTTGAAAAGCTATTTGCTGAAAAAGTTGGAATTACCTAAAAGTATAAGTGAACTTTATTTTAAATAAAGTTAGTCGAACCACGTATGTTATTAAACGTAGAAAGGAGATTTAATATTACTTGATTCTTTAGAAAATTTTAATTATATCCAACACGCGACAATTTCGCGTTATTCATTATTAATTTAATTCAAATTTTCGTAGGTTATACACGAATAAGTGAAAACTTCTTTAAGCGCAAAAATGACTTTTTTTTTATTTAACTGCATTGATAACATTTTCTCAGTTAATTGCACTGCTGATACTGAATTTACGTTAAAACTAACGACATAAAATGTATTTTTAATATCAGGACTCAAAAACTGATTTATTCATCGATGCTTATTATAAAATTGTATTAAGATTAAAACAAGATAGACTGTTATGGTAAAATAGTGTTTAAAATAATGATTGCCGCTAATGTGTTTTTCTTAAAATGTATATTTGAAAAAAGAATGAATAAAATTCAATATGAATCGTTACGATATCATTCTCATCAAAAATCTATTTTAGCAAGTTTATGTAGATTTTAGAATCGTATCTTATATAATAGTATTCAGTTTCAAATCGAGTTAAGTTAAATTACTTGTTCTTTTTCAAAATTGCATTCTACATTATCGGTAAAAATTCCAATGACCGTAAAAATCAAATGACATTATTACAAATTTCTTTGAAATATTATATGCTCCAGCAGTCCCGCATTTTACATGCGTATAAAAACCAAAAACTGTATTAATATTTTATATATATATATATATATATATATATATATATATATATATAATACGAAATATCCTTCAAATTTATCGCGCAGCGAGTAACCCGGGCGTAGCGCGGTGCTAATTTAACCGAGTAACCTCGAATCGGCGGATCTAAAAAAAAAGGAAAAAACGATCGATCGGTGTTCTTTCTGTAGTACTCGAGCGGCTCTTTTTAAAAACTTCCTCTAATCTGAAAATTTTCCCCGAGAGCCCCGAAACGAATAAGCCGTACACCGAGAGGATTACATTATATATATATATATATATATATATATATATATATATATATATATATATATATATATATAGACAACGCATAGTCATCGATTCTTCTTATATATATATATATCCACATATGTGTCGTATACCCATATACCCAATACTTAGCAACAACAAAGCATCGCGCAAACTCCCCTCCCCGTCGTTCCATCAGCGGAGGTCGGATGTCAGGCATCGCCAGCAGCGCGTAGAGACCTCCTCTTCCGGCGTCTCCACTGCGTATGTATATCCTTTGTCGTGCACCTGCCGCTGATTTGACTTGCTCTGTCTGACCCCCTCCTCCCCCTACCTTTCCCTTTGCCCAGAACAATCTATATGTGTGTGTATGTGTTTGTGTGTTTGCGGGCGCGCACGCGTGTGTGTAAACCGGAAGCGGTCCGCGTGGGCTCGATGATTATCGCCTCAACGGTTGTAATTCATGCAAATCGAGTGTCTGTTGTACGCATCGTTAAGGGGTTATGGGGGTACGAGTGTCTGCGGGCCCCCCTCTTGCCGTTTTCCCCTTTACGTTGAAATACCAAGAATTTATGGTAACGACGGGCCAGAAGAGAGAGAGAGAGAGAGAGAGAAATTTGTTGATCGTGATAAGCGAAAGTGATGAAATGCCAGGGATTGATTGGAGATTTAATATATACATCATCTGGATTTTTTTATTACGCGGAAGTACATGACGCTTTCAGATACAGAGAGAGAGAGAGAGAGAGAGAGAGAGAGAGAGAGAGAGAGAGAGAGAGAGAGAGAAAGAAAGTGAGAGGTAGGGAAGCTAGTAGTTATATCTGAAATTGCAACTGCATGAATCTATTTTTATTGATCTGTAAAATGGTAAAAAATTGTAATTCTAAAGAATGCATGTACTATAGGAGATTACTCTAGTTATCCCTGGCGTGAATAAAGTGTTCGATTTATGATGTATTTTGCAATTGTAATTAATAGACTATAACCGATAAGGTGACGTCAGAAATTCTAATTGGCATAGATAACCCGTAACTTTCACTAATCTTTAATTTATTATTCTTTTGTTGTAAAAATAAATATAGTTATTAATGAAATTGACGGTAGTTAGATTTGTTTTTAGTATATAACATTTGTAATTCTATATGAGTTTTACACAACTATCGTAAACTTGAAAGCAGTTCTTATTTAATTTTACATGACGTGTTTCATGTTAATATTTCAAATGTAAAAACAGTCAATATTTGATAGCTGATTCTTATCATGTTAAATAGTTTTGTAATTAGTTGGTTTTTTGGATTTTATAAGAATTGTTGTAGATGCAAAACAAGAAACCTATTGTTAGCGAAATAAGTTCAAAAATATATAGTTTAATAAAGGTAAATAAGAAGAAAATTTATTGCACAGTTTTTTTTTTATAATAATGAAATGTATATCACTGTCTATATCCTAAAAGTTTTCTTCTAAGCGTATTTCGAAGGTAAATTCAGGCGTTATGAAATCATAAAAACAACTTACTGGAAAAAATTTACGCAATCTTATTCGAGACAAGGTCAATCAAATACAGATATATATATATATTATCCCATTTATAATAAACTTCTGCGCAAATCAGTTTTTTTAATAGTCAAGCGTGTGAAAGATTATTCTGCTATTACACACACACACACACACACACACACACACACACACACACACACACACACAGGTATTCTCGCTTTTAAATGCATCGATACGAATCTACGCGGAAGCAAACAATATTGAGCTATCGCATCCGCCCTAGTACTTATCGTTTCCAGCGCGCTGATTACTCAAGGGGGAAAAAAATGTACGCGAACCTTGGAAAACATATACTTCATCCAAATTTTCGGCTCTGAAATTATGAGTCATATCAGCCTGAATGACATAAGTGCAGATCGATCACCGGGCCGCGCTTTGTACGCGAAATTCGCGGTATTCGAATATATAAGAATGGAAAGGATCGTTGAGATATATTCCGCAAAATTGCTTCCGATTGCCGTTCGAACGGGGAGCTCGAAGTGTCGGTTGCGGCATCGATGAAAATTGTTTCGAGCGGTGTTACGATACAAAAATAACATTAATCCAATGTATTGTAGGAGCTGGACTAATGTTCCTATCTATACGAATTTGGGATGTTTTCGTTTTGAAATACGCTACTGCAATCGCTAGTAGATCTCGAATATTCAAAAATATCGTTTGATTCTCAATGACAATATGTAATATTTACATACGCGCATTACATAAATTTATATAGTAAAGAAAATCACGTCGGTTATACGTTTATAATTGAATAAGATCATTGCGAAATATTTCTTTTTCTCTTTCACTTCCCTCTCTTTGATAAATGTGAATAGAAAATATTTATTTAAGAATTGCTCAAAACTGTCTTGGTAAGGAACAATAATTGCAGAACAAAATGTTTTTACAAAATCTAAGAGGATCGTTTACGATTTGTAGTACTGGACGAGATGTAGTTTATTATTTTTTAATACCATTCATTCACTAACCAGACCCTTTTTTTCTCAAGATTTCGATCTGTCTGTATAAATGTCAGAATTTTTCATATTCGGAAAGTCTTGGCCAGTTTTATTTGCATCAAAAGTTTTAATTACATGAAAATGAACAGATATCATGACTTATATCTGGCGAAAACTCGAGATAAACATATGCGCATAGAAAATGAAATGAAAAAATTTGAAGTTCAGATTCATCACACAATGAGAAACGAGTTGAGTTTTTCTCATTAAATGTTTAGCGCCTATATAGCTGTCGGCGAAAAACCGGGGGAAAAAAAACTTATTAGGCACCTTGCTATCCGTTATTTCATTGCCAGTATAGCTAATAACCGATATAGCTCGGTATTTTTTAATAGTTAATTTTCAGCCGTCATAAGAACAAATGAAACGGCATTTATATAATTCAAGCGAGCAGCTTAACCAAGAGCGCAGTGACGTATTGTTGGACTGTGACTGGTCGATTCTCGGTTTCGAAATGTACTCACGTTTTCTACCGTCGGGCTATGTAAATTTTCAAAATTCTACGAAGGTAAATCCCTATACCTGACGCGCGTTTTATATGTAATAAGATAAAGACGCATCGCGCGACTCGGGGATAATGCAAAACTTTTCCAAACATTTTGCAAAATATATAAGCGCTAATTAGGCGATCGGACGTTAATCTTCTTATACTGGTTTCTCTCGTATACTCCTCTGCATATATGCATGAGACGCTTAATAGACGCTAATTGAGGCGCTGTTTTAACGCGTATTACTTTTCTCTCATTAGAATAATTAATCGCCCCGGCTATTTTTAGCTTCGAAAAAAAAGTATTACTTTCTACCGAAGTATATAATTATTATTTATAGGCTAATAATCAGTTAATAATAATTATATCCGTTACAAGTTATAAACTCAGTTGCGCAACTATGTGAGTTTGTTTTATTACCATCAGAATTGTCGTATATAAAAGATCGATATCTTGCTTAACTTCCAATTACTTTTATTACTCATTTATAAATATTTTAAGTATATAATTCGTATAACATTAATTTTTCATTCGCATATTTTAATTCCTTCAATATCTATTGTGTCTGTGAATAAATTTTCTTTGAGTTCTGAATATATATATATATATATATATATATATATATATATATATATCGCGATTGCGCAGATTCGCGTAAAATTAACTCCGTAAACATCGCGTGGCCAATCCTCCTATTTGACAGTAGAAACTGAAATGGTCGCTAATGCGGCGGCAAGTATACCGAGATCTTCAAAAACTATATTTCAGCGTGTTGCGTAATTTTTCTCGGGTACATGTTATCCACGGTTTCCGCAATAAAAACGCCCAGTTTATGATCCGCGATGTTCTGGAAGGACGCCGAAGTTCCCTTTAATATACCGAGATAAAAATACATACATTAACATGAAGACGTATTACGAATGTATTTTCGAATATTACATGCCAAAGGTATATACAATTCGTTCTTTATTCTATTATTCAGCGCACTTGTCAATATATAATATATATATATATATATATATATATATATATATATATATATATATATATTTGAAATGCTGAAGAACCTTCGTTTCATATTTCTGGATTATCTCTCATTCCAATGCTGATATATTCCGCGAGAATAACGTCTAGCGAAGAATTTTCAAGGCAGTAGGCTGTCTCAAACGCTCGATAATTCAGTCACCGGAAAATTCTCAATTTCCTTCCAACCCAAGCGCTCGAAGCGATAATCAACCGCATATTTTTTCAAATCTCGCACGAATAATCATCTTACGCTTACTGAATTTTTAGAACGTTAAAGTCACCGTACGGTATTGGATTTCGATTTACTATCGAAATGAAAATAAAAAGATATCACTTGGAGACTTTCTTCATCGATTCGCCGCCCGCCGGCGAAGCAGATACAAATGATTATTTTACGACGAAGAGTGTCAAAATTAATGAATAACAATGACAACTAGCATAATGGAATTGCTGTGAAGATAAGATAACGCATTAAGTCAGTTCCAAGACAACGAATATAGAACATTTCCATTTTGACATCGTGGGCGGCTAAAATTAACGCATTGGGATTAGTCTAAATGAGAATCCTTTGAGTTCTATACCAATGTAACGTATTACATCTATACATTTTCGAATAGTTTGAAGTAAAATCTAGAGTTTTGCGCATTACGAATTGTACGAATTTACTTCTGTGTAAATCACAATGAAATGTGTTTTGTTTTCATTTCGCAATTAGAAATACGCCACGGTACTAGATGG
This sequence comes from Sycobia sp. Sy_11, assembly GCA_018907035.1. NCBI lineage: Eukaryota > Metazoa > Arthropoda > Insecta > Hymenoptera > Epichrysomallidae > Sycobia > Sycobia sp. Sy_11. Next base: position 412,759 of record JACCIC010000134.1, read on the forward strand.
GACCGTTTGAAATGTGGCAGCGGTAGCCGGAGGGGACGATATATAGGCGGTGATAATGCTTTGCGGAACTTTATCGAGTGGACGTGCATGGAGCATGGAAAATCGACCGAAATTGACGTCCAACTCTGGAAGCTATATATATATATATATATATATATATATATATATATATATATATATATATAGCTATATATGTATATATATGTTGAAAGGGAAGATGCGGTACAAAGCAAAAGGGAAAATTCGCTCGGAATTCAGATTGCATTGGCTGTGGAATGGGAAAAGTAGAATTGGTGCCCCGGAAGAAGATTAGCGAGGATTAGGAATGGACGGAAAGGTCTGAATTCCGACGTGTGTTAATCTTCACCAGGCTGGCTTTATTACACTTAATTACTTTGATTGTGAAAGATTTACGAGTACGGATGGTTAATTGAACAAAAAACCTTCATTGATTTTTCCATATATCTCTCATTTAATGTTTTTTCCGCCTGGAATAATAAAATTTCTTCTGTACCGATACAAGATAAAATTGACTCTAATAAACGTGTGTAAAAATTTATAATAATTGCGCTAATTTAATATATTGAACTATGTATGATTCCATAAATAATTAAGAGAAACCTACTTTCTAAATTTTGAATGAAAACTACTACTGTACAGCGATTAATGCAACCAGTGGTTCAATTATTAATGTATGATGTTCACTGGTGAACCACTCCGTATAATTTTTAAACGGAAACTACTGGTACCCAGTGTAAATTCAACGACTGGCTAATTATCAACGTATGCGCACTCGTAAACCGGTCCATAAACAATTTGAGCTCCGTCATTGATTGAATTTGTTCCGGCTCTTATTACTTTTTCGCGATTCAAATGTCGTGAGTAAAATTCCGATCTATACAATTTTTGCACTCCAGCCAATTTCCAAAGAGCGAAGAGCAGAAAAAATGTAAAGGGAAAAATCAATGCTGGTATTGCATCTAAAGCCATATTTTTCATTCGTTTCCAACGGGCAGAGGGAACTTCAGTCTTCAGTCCGGGCCATTTCCAACGTAAATACTTTATGCTCCTCGTAAAAGTCAAAGCTTCCTTAATAAAGCAGACTCCGTACCAAGCGCCATAGTCCACGCCTCAAACCACGTACTAAACATCGCCTCGCCTCCCCCTCCTCCTCCAAAATAAAGCGTTCGTTCCGGCAGCACACCGCTTTCCAAACTGGGAAATAAAACGCTACCAAAGCTTCCATATACCCATATACGTACGTGTTCGGCAATCGCATTTCTCTCTCTCTCTCTCTCTCTCTCTCTCTCTCTCGCTCTTTTTCCGCAATAAAGCTGCCGCCGTTCGTTTGCGCGCACATGGTTCCTCTTAAACAAAAAAAAAAAAATTAATTAAAATCCTATATCGGAAATCCATAAAGCTGGTTCCCACTAGAGAAGGTAAAAAGCCCGTGACCTCGGTCCAAAGCCCCGGGGACTGTAATTGTGGGAGCAAACAGGACGTGATTAGATATATAAGAACGGGGTGGACTATGCCGGATATATTTCTTACCCGCTTTACTCCGTGTGCGCGCGCGTGTGTGTGCGTGCTCAACTCTACATGAATTACGATATCAATGCTAGACAGAAGGAGCGAGGAGGGGGTTGAGAGGGAGAGGAAAAGAGAGAGAGAGCGTGAGAGAGAGAGAGAGAGAGAGAGAGAGAGAGAGAGAGAGAGAGGATTAGTACGATCATCTGTGTGTAAGTGATGGAGCGATTAGAGCAAAATAGACGTAAGCTACACGGTTTTGGTTTTTGCTACAGTGAATATGAAAAACTGATAAATGCTTTTCAGATTTAAAAAAATTTATCAATAATGGGCTATCGAAGGAAAAATCTACTGTTTATTTTTGCCGGTGTTACAATTAATGTCACAAAATGAAATTTTTTTTATTGGATACAATTATATAAATCAATAGTAAAGCTCTAAAATGTTTTATTTCACTATTTTGCAAATTTCAGACCTTCAACAAAATGTGAAAATATTATTTTACAATGCTAAAATTTACATTGGTAAAACCATAAATTTTGATAGTTATTCATTTTATTTCAATAAAAAAAATAATAAACTTAAGTGTTATCAACAAAATTTTTAAATAAAGCATTGAAAAATCGCTCTTGAATTGTTATATATAAAGCTGAAGGTTTGCGGGATGAGAATATAAAATAAAATAATACGGTAATAAGGAGCAAGAAAGTTCAATAATGTATGAGAAATGTAGTCGCGTCATACAAAATTCATATTATTCATATAATTCGGAAACTACATACATAGGTACTTTCAAATTGAAACTTTTGATAGGATTAAATTTGGATTACAAAATGTATATGGTGATTATTGAATAATCCATAATACATTGAGAATTTATTGCTAAAGCGTCAAAATGTCACTTTAGTGTCCTTAGATCTTAGTTTTACCTTATTAAATTTACATTAAGTATATTGATCTATATAATGACGTACAGAAATATATTATATTCATTTTTTAGAGGAATTTTAGTATAATTTTTATTGTGTACATTGCTATAGTTTCTGCAAGCATAACGAAAAATTTCAATTAATGAAAATTCTCATATCTGATTCTTTTGCGCATTATCTGAAATAGTCATATCTGCGTTTTCGACGAGAAGAATTGAAAATGTAATTAGAAAAAAAACACAAACACAGCAGATAATCTTGTAAGAAAAGCCATAAACAGGAATATGACGTATATTACGCGTGAAAAAAAAATACGATTATGAAGATGTAATTTCATTGCCATATTAAAAAGATCGTAGCGCGCCTTCGGTGAAATGAACATTAACTAGACAGTTCGCAAGGCGTCCTTAATTATGTTCAGAATCGGTCTGTGGGCGCATATCTCTCGTTTACATCCTCGTTGAAATGAAGTCCCTCGAGGTCCCGTTCCAGGCGGCGTTGTTCGAACGCAACGACGGCGAATTCATGCACGGCACGAATGCGGCACAATATTATATTGTCACTGAAATAATTTCCATTCAATTCAAGTAGTCTATATCGAAGACTGAAATAGCTAAGGTATCGACGATTAAAAGTCATTCTTTGATAAAATAAAAATTTTAATTTATGTGGGCGGAAATCTTTTTCGTATATATCGTGAATCGTTATAATCAGTGTCCTTTACTATGCAATTAAAGCGTAGGGATATATTTAATCGACGCCTGTTTTTCAATAGCTTGCTAACAATTCGTTTAATTTCAGAAATTTTTTGCTTCTTACTCGTCGAGTAATTTTCGTTAAATCGACGAATTTTTCCAGTCTTTTATTTGTTCCGATAATCGATGGATATTTTTTAAATAAAACGACAGTAGGTTTTACGCGACTGGCAGGACGAACAGCGATTTAACATCGCTCGTATAACTAATAATCAAATAATCGATTAATAAACAAATAATAATCAATAAACAGCGCGCATCCTTTAATCGCTTGGGTTGCTATCGGCCGCAGTGGCTGCATAACGTGGAAAGGGTTGGGAAACGAAGCAGATCGCGGTCATACTTATGTCATCCGGGTATATAGCGCAGCGGCCGAAGTTTATATCCCGTTGTCGATCAATGGCATATTCCTAAGGATATTTCGGTCTGTCAGTCCTGTGTATATATCTGAATAGTATTTATGTCTAACTATATATATATATATATATATATATATATATATATATATATATATATATATATATAATAAGGAATTTATTGAAACCAAGAAAGCTTAGGAGAAGTCGTGGGCCAATATCGGAGAAGATTGTTTTTGAAAAAAAGTTAACACGGTGTTCCTTGTTTTCCAGAGTTTTTATAGTTTTTTCATTTTATGAATTCCAAACGGTTATGCTCGCGTAGGACATATTCATTGTTATTGTATTTAATTTTTTATTTTCAAAAGGCTTTTGTCATTTGTCAAACGAGACCTGTTTGTACAAAGACTAATTGCTCTTTATGACGATTATATAAAGTCCACGCGCTAATTGATACAATTTCCAGGTTTTTTGTTTTGTGTCAAATATATATGTATATAATTACAAGCGGAAGTACATTTGAATGATCTTTTTTTTCCGAAAAGGTACGAAATGTTAATTTCAAATGTCTGACTCGTTAAGATGATAAATGTTAAATTTATATATACATATATATATATATATATATATATATATATATATATATATATATACATATATATGTATATTCAAAGTCGATCTCCTACTTCGAAGCTCCAGATTTCTAAAATCTAGATGAACAGCTACTGGCATACCGGTCGATTCTTTCCTATAGACAAAAGCGCGTTTGTATTTTTCGCGGAAAGCGCGTTTATCAATTTAGCGGCAATACAGCTGCTCTATGATCGTAGAAACGTTGCACGATGTCGTTTTGAAAAGTAGCGTTCGTATATGTATATATGTAGTGTGTGTGTGTGTGTGTGCGTGCGTGCGTGCCTGTTTGTTAAGTGTGTTACCCCTGGCGAATAGAAATGAAAAGATTTTTACAGCTTTGAGTCTAGATACAACGTTTATTAAGTATTAATTATCGCCTTTCTGAGGCAAGATCTAGCACTCAAAAAATTAGCCAATTGTGTGTGTGTGTGTGTGTGTGTGTAGCTATACATTCTCTAATATTTGATAATCTGGAATATTGGCATCAAAATGAGGAATATAAAGAAGTAACAATAACGTGTATATGAGTTAGTATAATAAAAAAATTCAAAACAAACATGCATTATTAAGGCCGAGTTATACTTTAATATCACGTATACGTCTGAGTATATATATATATATATATATATATATATATATATATATATATATATATATATACCTCACCTATATGGTTTGCAAATACCATACCTTCGAAATCAGTTTGAAATTAATCCAACGTCTCTCTCTCTCTCTCTCTCTCTCTCTCTCTCTCTCTCTCTCTATATATATATATATATATATATATATATATATATATATATATATATTACACTTTGCGTTGGCGGGATCAACGTGTATTATCCTTCACCATCATCACTAGAGAGCTCTGAACCGCTACTGCCGCTCTCGAATCTCGGATATATAATATAATTGCGAGCGAATGCACGCTAGCTCCGCATGCATTATATGTACGATTGAATTTCGTGAAAATCGAAGAGCTGCACTTTTACCCAAGTATACTTAATATATATATATATAATATATCATATATATATATATATATATATATATATAATATATATATATATAGAGAGCGAGAGCAGAGGAGGAGAGAGAGAGAGAGAGAAACCCAAGACGATGAAATAGATACTTAAACTCCACTCTTTACTTTCAGTCATCTATATATACCTAGGTGTGAGGTACTTTTATACACTTGCTATACTGACTATATAGAAGCGAGCGAGTATCTAATTTTCCTCTGTTATTTACAGTCGAAGGTAAAGGAAAGAGAAACTTTAGGTGTACACATATACGTATAGGTGCGCGTGTGTGTATGTGCGTGCGCGCAGGTATATTGAGCCGAGAGAAGGCCGTCTCCCGAGCACCTGTTTCTCGTTTACACGTCGGATCATTTCGGAAGTTGAGCTAAATGGAATTCGTTCACGCTTGTGTGCACAGTGACGGGATGGGTATTAGGAGAGCAGCCGGTGCAAATGTGTGTATAGAGGATTTTTGCTTTTTGGCCGATCGCCTTGTTTTTATGGATTCTACATTCTCGAACATCGATTTTTACGCTCTGCCATTGATGTTACGATCGCAGCCTCGCGCTGCTCTACTGCTCCCATCAGTTAATGCGAGGATCGAGAATAAAAGGGGAACAGTCGTCGTTCATAAACGGGTAGATCGGATATTGCTGTACATATATATTTAAAATATGCAATTGTCGATATAGATAACGTACGTTCGAATATGCGAGATTGTACAATAACTGTGATTCTATTCCTTTATCTCTTCTTGCAATTTCAGTAAAAGCCTACGGTTCCTATAATCGGCATTAAGTAATAATACAATGTCGATGTACGAATGTGAAGAGTAAGCAACGAAATGGAAATCGGTAAAACGCGCCGATTCTTCGGTCGAATTCATATTTCATATATAACATCATAATCTCCTGCTCCGAAATCGTTTCCCAGATCTCATCATCTACGTCCTGTATAATAAACCCCTCTGCATTCGGGCCCCTACCGAACAAAATGCGCCTCTGTTCAACAATCGAAATTTCGATTTAAAAAATTCCTACCAGAAAATCATGCTCGACCAGCAGGCTGTGCAGGTCTGTAGTGTATATATATAGGTACGTAAACGACCCGGCACCGGCATGGGGGGCTTAAAGAGAGAGATAATACGAGAAGCAAAAATACCGTGCTGCCAGAAAAATGGGCGGGACCGAAGCGCTCGCAGGTGGGCCAGGCCCCGGCGCATTCACCTGTTGCGTCTTTGTTGCCTCGCGTGTTTACGTCTGGATACGGGACTGTGTATTACGGCGGCGAGAGGGGAGAGCCACGGGAGGCGGAGAGACGAAATAGGTGGCGGCGCAGTGGGGTCGATAGACGGAATGGTAATGAGAGAGGGAGCGTGTGAAAGAGAAGGAGGGAGAGAAAGAGAGAGAGAGAGAGAGAGAGAGAGAGAGATAAGTAAGTTATTCAGCGATCCTGGGCTCCTGGTCGCGATGCTCCATGGCAACTTCTATTTTTGGGCAAAGGATGGACGGAGAAAACGGCGAACAGGTGCAAAAGGCGCCCGGGACGATGTTGCGCGAGCGAGCGAGAGACCCCCCTGTCCTCACCCCACCCGGCTATGAGTCTTTTCTACTCCGCTTTCTTCCGCCGCGAGCGTATATACGCATACAATACAGGTGCAAGCGGGATAAAAGGCCGCGGGTAACAGTCTGAGGATGGCGTAGTAGGAGAGTATAAACTCGATATAGACGGTGGGGCTTGCGCGCGATTCTCCGTTTTACAAATTCGTTGGAAGATGTTTCGAGTAGAGTGTATCTATATTATGTATGTATGTATATATATATATATATATATATATATATATATATATATATATATACATCTAAACGAAGCGAGGGGATTTTATTGCTTAAAGTCCCTCGTATAAAAGAGGCGATAATGTTCGAGAGAGAGAGAGAGAGAGAGAGAGAGAGGGAGAAAGTGAATGAAATCTTTGGTTACCTCATGTATATCACCCGGTCACGTTTAGAATATTCTATAAGTTTGTATAAGCCTCGTTATTGGCAGCACGATCAAACTTATATTATATATATATTCATATATATAGCAACTATTATGGTATAAACTGTCAAAGGTCATCCTGAGAAAATTAACACCTTTATGATCCGAACTCGGCGTTTGCACCCTGCCCCGGTCGACGTTAGTCTTCACGGAATTAATCGCCGAATAAAATGCGGACTAAGATAGCCACCGTCGAGTTTATAGGGAGGAGGCACGCGCGTGCATGCGTGTGCACTTGTGCGCGAAACAAAATCAATAGTTTCTATATTCTCGATGAGACTTCTTGCGCGCAGTACGCGTTTATATTTCTTCGGTCCTTGGGGACGCGAGCTTTTTTCTCTATTGCAACGGAACGGGAAAGCTTCATATATATATATATATATATATATATATATATATATATATATATATATACTAGAGAGTGGAGAAGTATCTATACATATATTTGAAACGGAGAAAGAGCTTTTCACCCCCCTTTCTCTCTCTCCTCTCTCTGTCACTCTCTCCTCTCTTCTTGTGGGGTTACTATAGTTTTCTGCCCCGATGCTTGAACAAAATAAGACTTTGTTTAGATCACTCGCTCTCTTTCGTTTTTCTCCTCTCGGTTACCCTGGTTTCATTCAATTTCAGAGCTTTGCTCTTGGCGCACAATCTTGTATACGCCCATTTATAGTTTCGAAGCCAAATACTGGCGTCTCCGACTTCTATAAGATTTATATATATTTATATAAAAGATATACAATTTTTATCAATTCTAAAATATTTGTAAGTAATAAAATAAATGAATTTCAATCCTCAAAAAACCAGTGTTAATGTCAGTCTCATTATATTATATCTCATCTCTATATATTCGATTATAGATGCATATAAGCAGAACGTACTGGTATAAAGAGGTTGATGATAAAAGAAAAAAAAGGAATCCTCGCAGAAAAAGTTCATTTATGGAGCTGCCTGCAAGCCTGTATATACAACTGTGCGAAAGGCTTTTCGCAAATGCATTAAAAGTAGTATAAATAGATACTACAAAGACAAGTACTTCTTTTATATATACATATACATAACAATTGACCGGACTTTATGATGCGCCATTTACTGACGGAACTGCGATATTTTATTTCGCGCGGTATTTTCTCCCAATGTGGATTTACTTATTCACTCCATGCTTGCCTTATCTTTTCACGGTATATACTGGCGTATGGAAGCATTCGTTCGCAGCGCAGTAAATTTTCGAGTTTTATTACGCGGGAACGATGGTAAACGGCAGCTTCCGCCGCGGCGCGCATGCAAGTTTTACTCTTCGCTCGGCGTTATCAACGCCCTTACGCGGAAATATGGAGATGGGCAGGGGAAAGGTTTAAAGAGATCTAGGACGCGCAATGCCGCGATCGATGCATTAAACAGGATGTGCCGAGTGCGCCACTTTTATAAGCTTGTATAATAGCCCAAATGAGATTTTTCTTTTTATTTTCCAGTAATATTTTATCGATACGTCAATTATAACATTCATACAACGTGAGCAATATAACGAAATACAATCTGGGCTAGGTCACGCAATCGAAGACTTTATAAAAATTCAGTTCAATTACATAAATCGTATTAGCAGTATATGTTTGAACATCTCTTTTCGCGCTTTTGCTAATTTACGTCGGATTAAATGAAGAAGGATAAATTAAAGCAGACCGCCTCGTTAAATCTCATAAATTCGATTTCCGTTTTATTCAAATGAAAGAGAAATATCGTAATTTAAGTCTAGATGATTCGGTAATTAATATTATTTTTATATCCATTTACGTATCCCAGGCCTGGACTAAATTCTAATTAGCAATTAGGCCAAGCATAACACGCAACGTATAATACGGTTTAGAAAGTATCGCTGGAGTACGTGAACAATCTGCCTCGTAGATGAAGCAAACAAAAAAGAAAAAAAAACAGCAACAACAACCTATATATCGGCGCTTCAGCGCTAAATCACTCTTCATTTCGGACTGTTCGCGAAATTAAGTTCACAATGCCTAATTATGGGATTATAAGAAGCGCGTACGTATAATGAAGTGCGCCACGGGAGAGCGAAAATCCCGGGAAGAGCGGTTCGGGCGGGAAATCGGGGACGCGATGCGCGTTATACATATATACAACGTCACGGTTATAAGCGCACGCGCATTGTCTTTTAGGATTGAGAGCCTTTCTTTGCCATGTTTAATACTCTCTCTCTCTCTCTCTCTCTCTCTCTCTCTCTCTCTCTCTCTCTCTCTCTCTCTCTCTGTCCGTCACGAATTCGCCAATTAATTTCCTCGGCATGTACATAAAGATCAATCCGTTCGTCGCTGCGTGCCGCTCTTGGAATTTGGTTTAATCTCTCGAGCATCGCGTGTAGGATTAGCGCGAAAGACGCTTGGCTCTTCGGCGTGTATGTTCGATAGTTATAATAGAAATTTATGCGTACGCCATGGGCACACGATTATATATCGAACCCCGGTTTATGGGCATAAGAGGCATGAATTATTATTGCATTTTATGCGAGACAGATGATTTCGTTTATTGTGCTTTGATTATTTCTGTATTTCTAAATTTGGAATAATACATTGGAGATTAAGAAGTTTGCAATCTTGAAGGGGATGCACATTATTTATTTCGTATGTTCGTTATACAGATTAACGTAACATTGGAATTCTGAAATGAAACATTTCTTTCTCTCCATTTCATGAAATTGCCGACGTCAAAGGCAATTTGTAAAGACAAATGAAAAGGGAAGCGCAGCTTTGTCCGATTCATCAGAGATTCGTTGTTTGCCGTAAGGGACAAAAAAAAATAGATAATGAGCTTTGGACGGGATAAAAGAATAAAGATATTTTAATTTAGAGACTTTTCGTTCAATGCAAAAACAAAAAACTTGGCGCATAAATGTTTTGGTAATTTGTCTCCTATTTTGGAAGAAATTGAAATAATACCTGGCTAGGTTTGGTAAGATTTTGAAACGAACAATGGAGTCCCGGCAAATGATCGACAAATGTCAATTATCATGTAATTGTGCATCCGCGCAAAAAGCCAGGAGTTAGGCCGTTAGATGAAGCGAATAATTGCAGCGTTATACTTCTCTTTCTGTGAAATGTTTGGTCATTGTCAATCATTGCGGATTGTGCTATTTTGAGAAAAAATATGCCCACAATTCCAGTGAAAACTAGATGTGCGTGTGTACGTAAAAATGCTAATATAGAAATATCAATTAGCAAAAACATAAAATATTACATAGCTTTTTCAAAATAAATGAAATCGTTTCAATACAATTCTTCGTAACGTCGAGTAAGTGTACTTATTGTAAGATAAATTTATATATGTGCTTATGTCTTCAGTAAACAATTTTACTTCGTGAATGAACCAAAATATACTTTATGATTAGGTGAAGAGGTATACGTAAAAGAACATAAAGCGCCAAGAAAACTTTATTTACTCAATGAATACTTATGAGGGAAAAGAGTAAAATATTTATAAAATGTCTATAGGTTTCGTGCGTAATTGATTAGAGAGCGTCGGCTACATAGGCTAATCTGTAAGTTTTCGGTCTTAGTGGGATTACAAGGCACACTTATATACACTGAAAACATTTATATATATATATATATATATATATATATATATATATATATATATATATTATCTAATCTAATTCATACTTCTCCAAAGGGGACGAAAACTTGCATAACTTGCCAACATGAGCGCTAGCATCACATCGTTCGGTGCATGTACCCCATAATTACGAGCTGGAAATAATATCGTTATTTCCTATAAAACAAGAAGGTACCTTTTAACTATAAAAGCATTCCTTTTTGATTTGAAGATTTGATTTGAACGACCTAACGGGATAACCTTTAATGTGACCTTGAACATTCGGTTTATTTGACTCAAGATCAAATCGGAAATAAAATCAAATCCATTTAACCTACTAAGATCAAATTAAGTGTGAAATTGAAGTGTACCATCGCAAAACTTTACACTTTTTATAAAGCTTTTCTTTTCGTTCAGCACTGAGTGTCTATGAAGATATGTAAAGTTCGATATTTTTTGACCATTCTTCATACCCAGCTTATAATTTTTTACAATATTAAAGCTATTTCGGAACTTTCTTAGATTTTTCGGATATCTTTAAACGATTTGTGATACTTAAATTTTTCTATTTTGAAACTCTTTATATACTTACATATATTTAAGACATTTCATCTATCTTAAAGAAATATCAGATTTATTGACTATTCCAAAGTTAATAAGAAAAAGACAATATTTTCGAATCAATATAATAGTTTGTAATTAGTAAATTTTTACAAACTATTATATTGATTCGAAAATATTGTTTTTTTAATTAATCGCCATAGGAGACGAATAATTCAGTACTTTCTTGCAGTAGGATTTTTTCACTTAAATGATTTTCTATTTTTAAAGAAAATGGACGATAACAATCTAATTGTATAATCAATGAATAACATAAAGATTTGCAATATTTTTTTGAAGGAAAATTTTGTTAAACAAATACGATATGAATGTAATCGTTATTAACCATTTATGAAAATAGAAAAATGACGAAAGTTTCAAATCAGAAGTTTATATTACTGTAATGAAACACCTATCATAAGTTCAATTATCAAAAAATCCACAAAAATTATAACAAGTTCTTAAAGTTGCATATCCATGATTTATACTAAAAACATATTTTTAAATTTATCCGTTGTTTTACATCTCTTTTTTTCGAAAAATTCTTCTATTTTTTATTCGCTGCATGATTACTACATATATAAACGTGAGATTTTTAAATACGGTTTATAGAATTTTGACAATTGATATACGGGTAGTGTTACTTAAACGATTTTTAATATTCCGCAAAATAATTGTGTTCATTGCCTCACAAACGAGTTCACGCTGTCACAAAAATACTTTGGAAATTCTACAAATTTTCTATAAAAAATCAAGAAATGATTTATATCGCGACTCAAAGGAGCCTTTCCTACAAAATATATTCCTCATATGCCATTCCTTCTGAGTCATTTTCACAGGCCATTATAATTTATCAATCGTAACGTAAATTTACTTTACATGATTTTAATCATTGTATGAGCAGTGAAAATTCTCTCATTAGTCACATGTTTGCATACAAATAAATTTGACAATCGACCCATACTCGTTTATACACGCACGCGCGCGCACAGACCTCTTTTCGCAATATATCGCTATCAAAAAAAAAAGAAAAGACTTAAGTCCCCCGATCATTTTGGATTACAGGGAAAACTCCGGCTATGGGGCACATTCCCAGCAGCAGCAGCAGCAGCAGCAGCAGCACCAGGCGTCGACGCAGGAGCGCCGCAAGCTGCTGAAGCGCACCCGTAGCTTGGCGGTGATATCCGAGGACGAGTCACGCCTGGCGGCCGCGGCGGGTCTCGCGATCGGCGCGTCACGCGGCGCCACCTCGCCGTCGCTCGACTCGGCCTCGCTTAGCAGGTGCCGGAGGCCCCAGCTCATACCCCGGGCCAAGCTGATCGATCGGCACTCCTTGAAGGACAGGTATATATATATATCAACAGCGGCTTGCTCGTTGAGAGCGCGATGAAATGTCTCTCGAGTGGGGGAGGGGGGGGGTCTTCGGTTCGTGATATAGCTAAGACACCGTATAGATGTATTTAGTTTCGCATTAGGAATGACGTAGAATTTAAACTCTAGAAATAGGTCGGAAAAGTCGGAAATCAATCAATAAAACAAGAGAGCTCAATTAAAAATTATCGTTAAATAAATAGGTGGTTAATTTATTTACGTTATAGCAACGTATTGGCGAAACTAAATTTAAATAAGAAAATATATTTCAAGCGATTGAAAACACTTGAAAAGTTTCAGAAATGCGATATATATATATATATATATATATATATATATATATATATATTAAATAACATCGACCAGTCTTTAAGTCGAACAAATTCAAAATTTACGACTTTTATTTTACAAGTAGATATGACATAAATTAATCAAATATTTTTTAAATGTATAGGTCTATAAATATAAAATATAAAATATATAAAATATACATAAATACTCATTTATATGATGTGTGCAATAGAAAATTTTACATCGTTCATTTTAATGCAATATTTTCTTCTGTCAATTAAATTAAATTTATCGATCGAGCATATTACGTTTAATATTGGACAACCTATCATTTTATTCACGAGCCTAGCAGATGCTCTAGAGCGAAACTTACAAAATTATTTTTTCCCTCAGTTTATTCAAATTAATTCTTATTTAATTATTAAAATTTTTTTCTGGCATACACCTTATAAAGTAAAAGTCGTTAAAGTTTGGCGAAGAAATAGACTTAAGTACTGATCGATGTTATACATCGTATTTGCGAAACTTTCAAACGTTTTTGAAATATATTTTCTTATTTCATTAATTAATGAGAAAGTGAAAGTTTATTTGATGCCTCGATTAAAAAATTTCTTTCATCGGTTATTTTTGAAACATTAGATAACATTGGCATTTAGAATGCTATAAAAGCGAACAAAGAGATGGTCCCAATTTTTGGGTCATATATTTTAGTCAAATTTATTCACCGGGATTCTTGATGACTAAATAGATTATTCTCACGGAGTAGTTATTTCGATGCTCAAAATTTCTTTAGTTATAGATATATTGTATCTGCTCTTATGGATTATATATATATATATGTGCATTTATTATGGGCAAAATAGCGCATAAATCCATTAATCCGTTTTCATTCTGCATGGCTTTTAACTTGCATTATCTCGATGCCGGTTCATTCAATAATTGAAAAAATCTGTAAATAACGTGAATATGAAATAGATACGTATATTTTTGACTCTGTGCATTAACATCAGACTATATACTTAACCATTAGATACGTGTATAACAGAAATTTTGATTTTTTATATTAAATACTCGAGAAATTATCTATCTATATAGACATTAAGAATCAAAGTAAGTAATTTTCATTAACGTCTATGAACTAAAGTTGGATCATTCCTTTTGTAAGTGGATAAATAAAAAGTTTCGAAACAAAATATCGTAATGCTGAATCAACTGTTTTTCATTCAAATGAAGCGAACGCGGGTGACTGACATTGATCGATATACTGTTCTCATTGAACGCGCCATAAGAGAGCTGTAAATCTACAGATAGGCCGATTGATGGATACAGAAGTGTAAGATAAGAGAGACAGACGGCGAGGGAAAAAGATAAATTTACCGCGAGCTCGCTACGATGGTGAGAATTTAATGACTTAATCGGGCATTAGCATTAATGCAGTGATGGTCACGAATACACGTTTTCAACAGTCATTTTTCAGCAAAATTTTAGATCTAACATCGAGATAAGCAATCGTTGAACTGTGCACAATACACGATGTCGCAATGTTTTTCCGGATTCAATTGTAATCGGTGAAATATGTTGACAATCGTTGAGCCAAACATGTCTTGTGGCCATTAGTGGAATTACATTAACGTTTATAAATTAACGCGAACACATATTCGATTATAATTCGTCAATTTAAGACGATTGAAAAGTAATTTTTTTTCTACAAGTTAGGTTTTTTCTTAATTCACAGAATGCAGATAATATTAATTGGCATTTTTAAATTCTGATTGGTTTTGCTCGTTGCATTTTCGATTCGGGACACTTTCGTCGAGGGCCTATGGGTTTTAAATATGTGGCGAACCCAGAGAATGGCCAATGAATTAAATGGTTCATTTGTTTTTAAAGAATGTAATAATCGTAGCTAAATTTTTTAAAAGTAAAAACGTGAAATTTTACACGAGTAAATCACCAGTGATCACGCGACTTAAATCAAACTTAATAAACACACTTTCGTTTTTATTCACTGGTATCCAAATTAGCAACGAGATAATACAGCAAATATTCATGAATAAATTCAAGTAGATATTTTTGTAACTTTTAACATTTTAAACAATGTGAAAAGTTGCCAGATGCCTACCAAAGTAAATTTTTCCTCTAGAGAATAGAGAACTTTTCAGTTATGTACAATATACTATATGCAGACTAGAAATATTATTATAGATTATTAAAAAGTAATTAACAAAACATTATTAATATTAAAATGAATGTCCGATATAGATTGGAATCTTTGAATATTTTTTCGGTCTAAAAAAATCTATCGCTTGACAAATAAAAACAAACGATCAAAATTCAATTATTTCATAAGTGAAACATTTTTAATTTTTCACATAAAGCGCCGATTTTAAGAGACAGAACTGATAAAAAGAACATCCCATTCGCCACTTGTCACCTCGCGTTCGCTCTCCTTTTTAACTAAGCAAAAATAAAAACAAAAAAAATAAAAAGAACAACGCTGTCGATTGCCAATTGAAAAACAAAAAACTAACGCCGGCCCCGATCTTCCCTTGTCCGCCCCGTATCGTTTTATCCAGACTGTCGAAGAGCCAGCAGCACCTGGCCGACTGTTACGAGAGATTCGTCGAGGCCCTGCCATCGGCAGCGCGCCCCTGCCAGATCAGCCGCTCGGTCTGCGGCCTCTACTCCCTTCCGCCGCCGCTGTCGCTGCCGCAGCCCCGCCTGTACGGGGCGTCGACGCGCGCCGGCGCCGAGGAGCGTCCACGCGACGGCTGCGACAGGCTCGAGGCGATCGAGTGGCCGGGCGAGCGCGGGCGCAGGCGCTACCGGAGCGTTCAGGATCTGAACAGCGTGAGCGGCCTCGTTGACGTCGTCGAGGAGGCCTACTGGCCCGCCGAGGAGAATCGCAGCCTCGACTGCATTTACACCCAGGTGATTGTTTTCCGTATAATGCTTCGTTTTCTTCTTAGATCATTCTTATTTACATTATTATCGAATACTGGCGCAATTTTTAGTGGCTCACGAATATGTTAAAACGGGAAAAGTTGAAGTACTCCTTAAAATTTCATATATATATATATATTTATATTATGACTTATATAGTAAATAATTATAATATAATAAGACCTTATTATAATAATAATAAGACCACCCATAACATTAAAGTTCAAATTTCTAAATATATGTTAAATAGTAAATTAATTTTACAAAAGTTTCAGTTCGCTTTATTTTAAAATTGATTTACCATCCGCTTCGGACTTGCTCGGCAGCCCTTGGAAGTTTTATACGAACACTTAAGAGAACACTAAAGAGCTGTATTCAAAATTATACGTTTTATAAATACGATTAAAATGGACAGATTTGTTAAATTTGACGTCGCTTAATTAGCGCTTTATGTGCAGTTAAAACGTTTCGAAATCATAACTCTCCTTATTCTAGTTCTTAATAGACTAATCAAAGTTACTTCTATTTCGAGATATTAAAAAATATAAGCGCGCACAAACACACATAGTTTTGCTACCACAGTAGTGACGTGTGCATTAACATTGAAATAAAAAATAATTCATGATTAAATTTTTAAAATGCAAAATCTTCAATAATTGCAATTTTTTAACTTTCTCCTTAGTTTTTAATTATTAATAAATAAATTTTTCGAGCATAGTCTTCAAACATATTTTTCGAATAAAATAATAAAAAGGTATGCTCTATAATAATTTTCAGTATTTTAAATGAAAAAAACTTTTGAATTTGTTAGTGATAAAAGTAATGAATATATCATTTAATTGTTTTAAAAGAATAATGACATTTTTTCTATTTAAATTATTCTAGGTAAAGAGAAAACGAAAAGAACACAGAAGCTTAGACAGTATTCTATTTGAGGATGATAGCGATGACTTGGAATACTTTGACATCTTGAATCTTTTACCCTTGTCTAACGTTCGTTTAGAAATTAGTGATTCAGATGCACCAAATAGTAACGCGGTTCGTAGGGAAAGATCTTAAAATTATTGCAGATTTAGAGGCAAAATCAAATTCCACCAGCTCTGTCTCAACAAAGAAGACTAACGGTAAAGCTGAAATATACTCTAAGGAGCTTCTAGAGGCTGATGTAACGAAAATTGACGAACTTCTTACAGTTAAGCCTAATACTCAGGAAAAAAAATTGAAGAGTAGCAAGAATTCTAACTTCGCTGATTCATCAATAAAACAATTGGAATCGAACAAGCAGATTACATCTTTTACTGAAATAGCTCGGGAGAAACGTCAATGTGGAAGTACATTTTACGCTTATGAAAATCTTAATTTATGCAAGGATAAAGGCGAACCTGAAGTCAAAGCCACTTTTGAATCGCTTCGTTCTAAAACAAAAGACAAGTTATTGAACAACGAGGAAAACGATATCTATAATAAAGAGGAGAACAATATACACAAGCCGCATGCAGAAGAAAATCAAAATAACGATGATAAAGTTAGTATAGAAGTAAACGAAGATACTAAATCACACTGGATATCGGATAACGAAGAAATAAACGAAATGTCGCGTAGACCGCAAGTACTTAAAGTAATTGACAACGACGTCACAAAGCCAAAAAATCTCAAAAAATCAATTCATTCGGATGAAAAATTATCAAATAACGATATGTTAATTAAAAAAAATATTTGTGAAAATACTGTACCGAATCATCAGACTTATAAAGTTTCAAATAAACCAGATTTGATCAATGATCATGTATGCAATGTAAATATAATTATAAACAATAGTAAATTAAATGAAGAGAAAGAGAGAATAAGTGTCGAGAACGCTAGAAATTTTTTCGAAAATAAAAGTACGAATAAAGAGCCTCAAACTATTTGTCCTAGTGAAGGTAGGTTCGAGCGGATTGTGAAGGAAACATCAAATATTATTGGTAAAGCATGCAATGCTGTAAAAGGTAGTTTAGGATTCGAAGCAAGATCCGATAGTTCAGATTTAGGGTTAGGATCAGAAGTCGGTAGCGACATTAGAAGATCATCCCTAGATGATAATGCGAATGCAACGGAAGAAAGCATTAGTGAAAAAAATACATCTAACGAAATATTGACAGAGTATCATACTTTGACTGAAAAAAATTGTACGAATTTAATTCGGTCACGTAGCTGTATTGATTCTATAGAATGTCAAGACTGCGATGAGCCAGAATTCGATCACGTACGTTATAAAATTGTAAAATCAAATGTATTTAGTAAAAACATTTTTAGTAATTCGAAGAAAGATGTTGCATACGATGGTTTGATGCAGTATTTACGTGAATATTCCTTTCAGGATTTATTAGTAGACAATAATGTTGTGATAATCGAGCCTGTGAGAGCTGAGATTGAGCGCAAACCTTCATTTAATGATTCAAAGTATAAGTCAACACCGAGTTCTAAAACAAAGACCAACTCGCTTGACAAGATAACATCTAAAGAATTAAACAGTTTAGATAAACATTCTGACAATAAGAACGAAAATCACTTTACTAAGACTCCTAGGCAATCTTCGCTTCGCAAGCATTTCTTTTATCAACCAATCAGAGTAAATCGTGAACTCAATGATGATGAGCTACCTAACCCAGATACCGTAAGAAACGTAAGACAAATGTTTGAAGAAACGATGAAAAAAAAATTGAAAGCAGAATCAGAATTATCGAGGAACAATAGCAGAAGAAAAAGCATTAGTATGAAGGATTTAAGAACATTAGAGAATCAGGCCGTAGAATGCGAAACGACAAAAAACGTTCAACCATCAAGGTACTTATAAATATTCTAATATTTTTATCCATTTCAGAAAATAATCTAGTTAATCCTGTTATACTATTTACATTCTGATACAAAAACGCATTTAATTTTAGTGATTGACATTATCATTCTTGATTATTGATTTATTTTATTAAACATTTTATTTTAAATTTCTGATGTGGCAATTAGGTCGAGATGCTCCAGTCGGGCAAAAGATCTTACAAATATGTTCGAGAATTTCCAAAAGAGATTGTCTCCCTCCCCTACAAATGGCTATAAAGAGGAAGTAGAGAATCCTAGAATGGAGTCAAAAACTCGAGCCATCGCTCAATCTTTCGAAGCAAGAAGTGGACAAACTTCGCCCAGTAATTCTAATTCGTCAAAAAATAAGGTCAGCCGATATCGTCAACGGCAGCTGCACAACTGGGACGCTGGAAGTGTGAGCTCAGGTGTTTCAAGCGATTATCCAGATACAGATGGAGGAAGCGCTCCACCTTGTACTTCATCGGAAGACGAGGACTTGTACTATCATGACGATGACGACCTAGATCAACGATACGAAGGTCATTACGTGTCTCAGGATGTACTAAAGAAAATTCGAGAGTATGGGACATCAGTCACCTATTATGGTGGTAAAGTTGTTAATATAAGTAATGGCCCTTTAATTAGTCCAATGGTGTCTAAGAAGTCAAAGAGGTCAAAAAATTCACTAGATTATGTTAAGTTTCGTTTAATAAAGAGTAATTCATGTGACAGCAGACTCGAGCTGACTGGACGTATAATGGACAATCGTAATAAGTTTCAGTTAAATAGAAATCAAGATAAGGATAAAGGTATTGATTTAAGACAGCTCACTATTGACGAAACCCCGAGTATTGAGATCACTCATATGGAACGCGAAGACGTTAAAAATACGAGCGAAAGAATTGAAATCAAAGAAGAGAAACGCGAGCCTCCTGTAGTTATTGGATTAGAACCAAAGAAAGATGAGAGTAAAACCTTCAAAGCAGACTTCAAACTTGGTAAACTGAACGATTCTCCATCGATGAACAGGTTTGCATCTAGTGCACTGACCAGATGGCAAATAAATGAGAACACCTGGAAGAGAACATCGGATTTTGGAAAAATGGAGTTTGAGGAATTTGAGGTTCTCGAAGATAGCCTTAACGGAACGGACAATTAAAATTTATTTGAAATGAATTATTTAACTATGTCTACCTGTAAAATGCAACGAGAAACACATGTCTTAGCTTTATTGAAGTCGAAGAGAAAGTTTATTTTTAAAATGATTTAGTAAAATTATCATATGCCTATATATATAATCGATAGGAGAAACGAGTCACGAAGTAAACGCGCAATCCACGAGTCTGATGTGATCCTTTAAAAACAATTAGTCTCTGTGCTCTTTCTACGCAAGAAGGTTATATCCACAGATAGAAATATTAAATTATACTTTATTTTTACATCTAAAAAAAATAAAGTCATAAAGATAAAAATTGTAAAAATTTATGTATTTATAATATCTTTGTAAGTTATATTGCAATGTTATGTTGTTCAATAAAAAATATTTAAAACCATACTGTTATAAGAACATATTCTATATTCCGAAAATATAATTTTTTTTATTAATTTCTCTTTTATACATTCTTATTTATTCCGATTTTATTAAATCTTTTTTACAATAATATGTTGATTATCAATTTTTAATCATAAATTTATCATGAGTTAAGACAAATGCTTTTGGGACTATAATAAAATTTTATATATTAATAAATATATGAAACTATAAGTGTAAATTGTACTTATGTCAACTGTTGTGAACTAAATTAATAAATATTTTTATTGGTCTTACTGCCTTTATACAATAATATACTATATTAATATACCATATTATCGTATAAAGACTGTAAGACCGATAAAAATATTTATTAAATTTAAAAATATAACATAAGATAATTGAGAAATAACAGATAATTTAGATATTTTTAATAGATGATAATTATGCATAAGAGATAAATAAAATATATTTTTTACAGCATTTATTGTGATAGTTTATTGTCAGATATTTATATAACATTTAATAGAGTTAACATTTTAAATATTGTTATTTAAATTTGTATGTAATAACTGAAATTTCCAGAAATTAAAAAAGGGCATACTAACACATTCTCGAGTTAGGCAAGTAGCGCTAGTCAAATGTGCTATACTGAAGAAAAGTCACATAATACTTTAAGTATACTAAAAAATATTTCAAATTTCAATATCATCAAAATTTTGAAAAATATTGTTTATGAACGAATAGAACTCAGAGAACTATAGTTTATCAATACTATCTTACCTGGCGGTACTATCGCGGCACTCTTTTCTTTGGTCTGCTTTTTTCCATCTTTCGTTGCTTTCTTCGAATCCACCGAATCTTTCTCGTTTTTCGAGCTTCTCGCCTCCTTCGTCTCTCTCGATTCCTTATGATGCTGCTGTTCTTTGGAAAGAATGTTACTCAGATTCGGAGAGAACGTCCCCGTACCCGTAGAAAGACTTTTTCGTGAAATGTGCCACCATCTTCTGCACCAAGTTTCCTGAAACATTATAAAGAAGCAAAAAATTTAATAGTATTTGATTGTAAGTTAATACTGAAAGAATATAAATTGTGCGATATAAGATATAGAATGATTATTTAATATTTCTTGTACAATCATTAAAGAATTGCTATAGCCTAAGGTTGTTTTTGTACTCAGATATAGTTTTAAGAAGCATTGTTAAGATGACATGTATATAAGGTAAGTGTCAAGAATTTATTAAGAACATATGCAAAACTCGATAAAATTTTTTTTTCCAAATTTGAATTATATCAAACTTTACTTGTTTATTAAAATTATTTTCCTAAGCCTATTTGAAATATAGTCACCTTATCTCAAATGTACTTATGAATAAGTTTCTAATTAATATCAATAATTTATCATAAATAAACGATTTAAATGACCAATTAAATAAATGAAATCTTCAATTTTTATACAGTGAGTTAAAATTTATTTTTTTTCTCTTGGTACTTATTAGTAACCAATCGCTCAGTTCATTAAGTATCAATAATCTAAAATTTTGCAAGAAAAATCGAAACAAACTTAATAACTATATAGTTGTGCTAATAGAGCTTCTGCTCTTTTGGCATGCTTTGTATTTAGAAAATAGCTTTTAGTGACGCAGCTAAAAGCGCAGCAGAGATATTTTTTATTTGAAACTTCACGCCGCCCTTTATTTTTACGCTGGAACAAGGGTTGTGCTGCAACTCTTTTTAACCGCGATATAAATTATGGGCACGCAAGCTTGTTAGATGTTGAGCTTTGATAGCGGTGAATTTTCGCGTCTTTATCTGGATAAATTATTTTGAAATTCCTACGTTAACAGTCTGAGATGAATTTTTTACTTATATAGAGGTTTACAGTATAAACTTTTACTTCATAAAAAAAAATTTTATAGTTTTATATTTATATTATTCGTAACTTATATAAAGAAATAATACTCAGATAGCTCAGTGATATTTATTTATATTTTATAGATTTGAATATATCTCTATTAGTATTTAGAAATATGATATTTGAGCAATCAATTTGTAGAATGCAGATCGCATCACGTTTAGAGCATAAAATTTTTTATGCGCTACTATTTTTGAAATAATATTTCTTAAAAAGTAAGCATAGTATCATGATTATTTACTTTTACTTCTTTAATGATACTCTTAAATCTCTGTGTGTATGTATAATGTCACTTTATCTGAGCATTGTGTTAAAGGATTAAGGGGGGGGGGTGGAAGTCAAGCGTACGAAAAACTCAAATCTCATGAATTAAAGACAAAGGTAATTTAAATATTTAACACTAATCGAGTCTTGCTTTTGTTCGAAATAGGTCAAAATTCATCAGTTAAGAACAGCGCTAAGTTTTGTAATAAAGACTTTATGTTATTCGTGTATTTATTTATCGATTTCGAATTTGAACGTATGTTAAAAAGATTGTTAGTTATTAACATTGCGTGGATAGGATTTTCTATGTACTTAAGTCACAATTTGGGGCTTCTAGATAGTTATTACATTGCGATGGGAAACGTGTATTTTTATTTGAAACGTTAGTTATCGTCTAATTTCTTAGTTATTATATATGCCAAGGCTAATTTTCAATTCTGCAACTTTCTCTGACTATAGCTAAAACTATACTTAGATCAGGTTCTAATGTTACCTTATAATAACGCAATATTTAGCTTCTTGTTTCTTTCTTTCTTCCAAATTTTGTTTGGACATCATAATCCTTTAGACAATGAATTTAGCAATAATATTTCAATAAATCAAACTTAACGCTTAATATTCATATAAAATTATTGTAATACAATACAAATATAATTGTATTTGATATCTTAAGCTAATAACGAAAACGATTTCATCCGAACAGCGAGCTGGTATCGTTGCGACTTGTATAAGATAACAATTACCAAAATAACTCTGACCGTCGCCAAAATGTTTTGTTAAAAAATCGAGGGAGCGATATCCGATTTTCTGTTTCAATGCAAAATGCTTCATGAACTTTTTGGTTATTCCGTGGATGTGATCGGCAATGCTTTAAAGTCACGTGACCCTAGATTATCGGAGCAAGTTCGCCCCGCCTGGAAAACGCTGCACGAAGGACCATCGTCGCGGGAATTCGACTACAACTGTTCCGCGACACTGCTTGATACAGCCAGTTCGTATAGTAGACTTTTTAGACGATTATGATACTCTGATAAAGCACATTTTAATAATAATAACACTCGTATAATGGAACAGTTTTTTTTCTTCTTCAATACATTGAAATAAATTATAAATATGTACGAAATAGATATATGTAAATCTAAATAAAAAAAATTTTAAACTTCTAGCTACAGTCATCATATATACACTGTTCGTTGTTGTAATACTGATATCACATTTTCAAATTATGCTAAATAAATATTTATCAATTTGAATAGACTAAGATTACATTTATAATTCTTCTGCTGAATACTTATATAATCATAAATTAAATACGAATCCATATGCTATGCTAGTGCTTCTTGTACTTAATTTTATTTTACAGTATCACACAAATACACCATGTAGATCCATGATAAAAATTCGAAATAATCATAATAATTGCAATTTTTATAATCAGCAATTAAAAATTAATACCTAAGGAAAATTTAAGTTAACAATGAAGTCTTATGTCTAAAAATAATAATTGAATAATAATAATACTTAGAATAATAAGAAGTGACATGGAATTGAGCTGAATTCAGTAATTGATAATTTCATTTTCAAAAAAACTACTAAATGAACAGAAATGAGATATATAATTCTATAATTTACCTGCTTATATTGCATATATTAATGTAACATATTGTAAAATAATTTAATTGTACTTATGTCGACTGCCCATATACAAATTAATAAATATTTTTTTATGGGTCTTACAGTCCAATCAATTCAATCTAAAAATAAAAATAAAAAATAAAAATAAAAATAAATAAATAAAAATAAAATAAAAAATAAAAATAAAATAAATAAATAAAAATAAAATAAAAATAAAAATAAAAATAAATAAATAAAAATAAAATACAAAATAAAAATAAAAATAAATAAATAAAAATTAAATAAAAATTAAAAATACAAATTAAATTAAAAATTAAATTAAAATTATAATGACAGTCAGACTGTCCCTGTTTACATTCACCCTCGTAGACTAATCTGAAAATAAAATATTAGCTGAAAAAATTCTTTGATAGTAAAGTGCAGTCTGACTGTCCCCAACACCCTTACCTAATTGAAGACTTGTCCAACGTTTCGAGCTCGCTACGGCTCCTCATCAGGGACTAAACTGTACTAACTAATTTAACATATTGTAAACCTTGATTAATAGTTTTTGTATTTGTAACCAAGATATTCGTAAAGATAATTTTCAATCTAGTTTTTGTATTGTAATATATATGTATGTTAATCTGTATTTTATTGTTTTTTTCATCAAGCCTAGTTAAATTTTTCATTAATGTATGAATATCGTGTATTAAAGTATACAAATAATGTCTGCTCTAGGGATTGCGTTCCTTTGTTAAAAAATCAATTGCTGCGCCTTAAGAATATGTATATATATACAATTCTTATATCATTAACGTAACAATAAATTTTTAACGAATTCTAAGAATTAATGTTTATTTTCATTAATATTACAATAATTATAAAAACAAAAAAATATACACTTATATCGTAAATACTGCTAATGTGTTTGTATGGTTCAGAAAGCGTAATCTCAATATTTACATTATCAACGAGATAAATTCTCATATAATCTGATTTTACAATATCCTAAATTTCATACCTTATTTCGATATTTCGATTAATTTTACGTAAGAGATTTATTATTACGAAATTACAACGCGATATGTCTTGAAGCCAAATGCTTGCATAGGATCATAATTTACATATTAATAACATAATCAACGGTATTAG
Organism: Sycobia sp. Sy_11; assembly: GCA_018907035.1. Classification (NCBI taxonomy): domain Eukaryota; kingdom Metazoa; phylum Arthropoda; class Insecta; order Hymenoptera; family Epichrysomallidae; genus Sycobia; species Sycobia sp. Sy_11. Next base: position 438,146 of record JACCIC010000134.1, read on the forward strand.
TGTTTCCATTACATTTGAGCTTGCATAATTCACGGCTAAAAATTCCAGAATCAACATCGGCAATTTTACCACAAATAAGACGCGATGTAAAAGCATTGGAACATTTATAAGAACAATTCGTATGGATGGTATTTTGATAAATGGTCATATATAGTCAATTTTTGCCTGATCAAGTCATTCTGGATACGTTATGTATGTGGACTTAACAATTTAATGTTTAGAATTATATTTTTCAAGAATATTATATTCACTAAATTATTATATTATATGCCTTTTATGGATTATGATATTTTCTTAACAAAAATTTATCTAGAACTTGTAATAATTATTTTTATTGCGCAAAAATAATTTTGTTTAAATTGATATAATACAGCTTGTATTTTTTCTATATATAGTGGATATTGCAAGGATTTTGTTATACAATGAAAATTCACGATTAATCCATAGCCACTCGAAAAAGAGATTTAATAATCATCATTTGTACCCTGGAAAATTTTGTTTCCACTTGCTTGAATGATATCCAAACAAATAACCAAAGCAGCAATTTGCCCAATAAAGTATAGTTTAATTTTTAAGCCTTACTCGCGCAGAGAGTTATGGCTCTTGAAACTCTTACAAGTCTACTTTTAAGCTTCAAACAAAAAAAAAAAAAAAAAAAAAAAGAGAGACCGACTCTAAAACTAAAAGTGAGACCGTGATATTCCGCCTACTAATTATTACGAACTTGCACACATGCACAGAGCTCGCTATAGCGTGCATCCATTTCCAGCAAATTACCAAGTTCAAGTGGCCATCGCGACACTGATGGCTCCGAGTGTGCTTTAAGAGCAATCGAGTTAACTTTGTTGTAGCCCGGGGGCTTTTTCCTCTTTTCTTGCCTATTCCCCTTAGGGGGACTTATTAATGGCTTCCCTTCTGTCTTTCATCGTATCAAAGGCATTTTAATTTGATTATTTAACGTTGACCTAATATACGGGCATGTTGCGGGAAATATTTATTTGTTTCACATTAGGCGCATACATGGTTGTATTGTAAAAATATGCAATTTTTGCAATCTCCAAATATTCGCTTCGGAAAAACTTGATTACGTACTCGAAGCACGTGAATTTCATTCTGCATATATGTTTATCAATTTGAGCATGGATTTGCTCTTGATTAATTCGAATACGCAATCACATCCGGAAATACTCGACAAAGTAGCGACGTAGAATTGCGAGGGGTCAGGCGCATTTAACACGGAAAATACATTTTCGCAAGTAAAACCAGTGTAAACTGCTTTAATTAAAACTTATAACTGGTGTTTTCTTATTACAGTAACAATAATTTACCAGGCAAACTTTTCATCTTATTCCTACGGAACAATACGCAAAAGTCAGAAAACTGACGAGTAATGAAAAATTATATCTTCATTTTTCCATCACAATATATGGCGTATTTTACATTTCAACCAATATGAATCATTTACTTAGATAAGCAAATTATTTAAAACTATTTATATAATTTACAACTATTTATAAAACTCTTATTCAAGCTTAATTATTAGAAGAAATAAAAAAATTTTGTTACACATAATCTTTAGATAATTTTGTTTAATTAAAAAATAAATGAAGAGCATGATTTTGTTTTTTTTTGATGAAAATATCTTAATAAGATGTCGGGTACGAGTATCAGGGTGTCCGAATTCGAATAATATGCTGATGAAAATAAGGAAAATTGTCGGGTTGTAGGTCCGAGGAATTAGTAGTTCTCAAGATGTTGAACTTTCAGATTAGTCCTCAAGCTTAGATTTATCAATTGTCTAAAGTCGTTTACCGAACAGCTTTAACATAAAATTACCCGAAGACATCCTGTAAATCTTAATTAAGGATTATTAAATTCAGGAATAAATTTTCCTTCGGCTTTAGTTAAAATTTCATAGTTTACCACGTAAAATATTAAAGTTTGTTTTGATTGCTTGCTCAGATAACTAATTCTTGTGCTAAATATGAAGGAAGACATTATTATTTATTTTTAATATTTGAAGATATAAAAGTAGACGAGCCAGAGATTTGAAATCGGCAATTCTGTTTAAAGCCCATAATTAAAAATGTACTATAGAGCAAGGTAAGTTAGAAGTGCTATCGAGATGTAGAAAAATTGAAGATTTGACTTAATATATAATTTTGAACAAATACATGTATTTACATTTTAAAGTTATGCGCTATAGTTGTTTTATTGTTCTATATAGTTACATAATTCTGAATTTTTAATTTTTTATAAAAAAAGTTATATTTTCTTTTAACTAAAAATTCCATTATTGCAATCACGAATTAGTGCGAAAGCGAAATTTTTCCAAATGATTGTTTACCCATCAATAAACACTAAAGTAACTCATCAATTGTAACAGATCAGCAATAGATAATAAAAACCCTTGTTAAAAACAGATATGCAACAATTCAGTAGTACGATTTTAGTTTTTGTCAGGCACGTACATTACTCTATAACTGTAGAAGAAATCTTGTTTATCTTCTCAACGGCTCAATAAAAGATTAAAATATATGTGGATAATATATATCTATATATATATATATATATATATATATATATATATATATATATATATATATATATAATAAAATCGCTATAATTACATTCACAGAAATTTAATGTAGTTGTGTTATAATTAATTATCAACCACGCCGCTTTAGAAGGTACTAAAAAATGTGGACCCTTATAATTGTAATTAATTATATACGTTGCTGATTGAAAAGGTAATGCTGAATCATATGTAAGCTTATAATGAAACCGATAATATTTATTTCTAAACTTATGATTATTATTATTTATTCATATATTAGTTATTCATATATAGCCAGGCTTTTTTTTTAATCTAGTTCTGTAAAAATTAGATAGGGATCGGTAAACTTTATGAAACGAAGAATTACGAAAAAAAAGTATAAATTTCCAATTAAAAATCATTATTCAACAGTACACGGAAACTTAAAGAAATTTTCATTAAAGATTTCCATCACCCCTCTTTGCTCTTTTTTCGCTGGCTCTCCAGTCACGCTAAACAGGCCGCGAGAAAGAAGTATAAGGAAAGCGCAGTGCTTAAACGATCAGTAGAAGGCTAACCCACGGGGGAAGAGGAGGGAGGACGAAAATAAAACAAAGAACACCACCGAGTCGACAAGAAATGGCGAAAAAGTGGCTGTGCGTAGAGTGATGAGCGGCAATGGGAGGAACGGGGGGGGAGATACGGACGCTACATCACGTTGCCCGTAGCAGCGGAAAAATCGACCCCTTAGATTCGAGCCAGCGAGTGCAAACTGCTAAAGTGTCGGGTGGAAGGGGAGGGGGGCACGTGGTGCCGCCGCGCGGCGAATCTTTTTGCGAACGTTGATAGCTGTTCGAGCGAGGGAGAAGCAAAAGGGATAGAAAGAGAGATAGCGAGAGAGATAGAGAGAGAGATAGAGAGAGAGGGAGAGAGAGAGAAAAGGAATTGTCCGAGGCGTGCTCTCACCCGCCAATGGATCGGGAATAAAGACTCCTGCTTCGAATTTTCTCGGAGCGCTTTCGGCCTTCTTCTTTACGGATCTCTTTTATTTCGCGTTCTCCTGTGCACAGAGCACGAGCGCATGCACCCGGAAATGTTCAGTTGAGGAATTATCGCCGTTGTAAAATTAAGGAAGGATGAGATAGAAAGACGCGGCGAACCTTTTCTTTCACGCTTAAAGCGTATCGCATGAGACGAGGGAATGAAAAAAGACACTATCTAAAAGACGATATCCAAAACATTATCGTGGTATATATGAACGAAATAGAAAAATACCGAGGCTATTAGTAAGTTATTTTTAATAACTGATATAATGAGAGGTGCAGGGTGTGAAATCTAATACAATTTTGTTTTAGAAATATTTATTTACTTATGGTCTTCTGGATATAGCATAATCTTCAAGAAAACTTAGAACATAAAATGCTATTTTCCTAAGATTTCTCCTACTGATCAGTTCAAATATAAAAAAATTTATTTTATATATTATTTTAAATATATTACGTTCTCAATGATAATATTTCACTGTAATAGACTATCAATCAATTCCTATTCCCTGTGAGATATGAAGTTTCCTTGAATTCCTGGCAGGTAATAATAAAAATTGTTATTTCTTTCGCATAGTAATGATTCACGGTAAAAAATCCTACTAGCATAATTATATAAATTAGAGAAAAAATATAAATAGGATAAAAAAGACTTTAGTATCAGTGATGTATTACGTATTTTGACGAATTGTACCTTTAGCAGTTATCGATTGAATACACTAACTTGATTTCACTTTCTTACACTCCGTCACGCAAAATGGCAGTAGATGTGTGTATATATATATCTATATATATATATATATATATATATATATATATATATATATATATTCCAGTGCTTATTACTCGAACGCGCGGAGAAAATTGCGATTTGACTTCAACGAATCAACTGTTGCACGTAGCACGCTACTTTCCGGTCCAAAGTGCGCGTAATTAAATTCACTTTTGAATAATTCTATGATATTGATGTCCGATAAATTGACGAAGCAACGAGGAATATATTATACAGTGAACTTCTTGTATTGTATTTTTGAAAAACGTTTTTTCATCGTTGAACTTTTATAACAAAAAAAAAAGATTCGGAACGTAATATCTATAAACTTAATTTTCACACGATACGATTAGAATTATTACGGAAATTTCTGTTGCACCTTTTAGCCTGCATTATCGGATACTAGTAAGCCCAGATCTGAACGCGTTGAAGCGTGCACCTGATATAGTTATAATCTTTAAATATAACCGTGGCCATTCCGTTTTAGTTATAAATTTTATGGACTACAGTGGAAAAATGAGAGAGAAATCTCTAGTCTCGCGATGGAATTTTACAAGTTGAGTCTGGTCGTCGCTGACTTGCTATGCTTGAAAACGTTCACAGACGATATAATGAATGAAATAATATTTTTAGCAATTATTTCTTATAATAGTACGCGGTATTATTTTAGTTTTTAATTAGAATTTTGATAGTAAACTATATCTATGTCGGAATTATATCTTATGGATAAATAAAATTAAATATATCGCTTTCCATATATCATCCCCTCTATTTATTTATTATTCAAATATCTATAAGTGATTAAATACGAAAATAAAACAAATAGTAGATTTTCATATCAGAAATTCGTAACAATATTTATCATCGGCAACTGGAGCGATAATTTCTGTTAAATTAAAAATAATGATTTTTATTTGTAAATAAATATAATTCGTCTTTTGTAAATAGGATAAAATATATATTTCGGTTGAAACATAAAGCAGCTACCTTAATTTTCATTCCCATGGTATACGATCCATCTGAGTCGTATTTTGTGCATGTAACGCGAGCGCGTTCAAAGTGCAAATAATAAAAATATGAAGCTCAAATATAGACTTACATGTAAAAGAAAATAGTATGCGCTCTCGCACAGAACTTGCACTCTTTGTCGATTTCTAGAAAATTTACGGACTTTACAGGCTACGTAGTAAAAACTATATCCAGATAAAAAGGTAATAAATGTCATTTTATACCAGTTACATCCCTTGACATTTATGTAATGGAAATTATATCGGGGAGCGCCAAACTCGTGTAAAAACTTTACCTACGCACTTTCATTCAAATCGGTAAAATTTGCTTGCATTATATTGAATTATATAATATATTATAAGGACTGTAAGGCCCATAAAAATATTTATTAAATTTCATTATATTGGCAATAAATTTCACGAATTACATTCATTACGTGACAATCAACGTATTGTACAATATTTAAAGAATCATGTCATGATTGTACGAGGCACAAGCCATCGCATTAAATTACATGTTGTTATTTTAAAGTATACGTTAGAACATTTAACCATAGATATTTTAACATATAAATATATATTACGACAAAAACCGGCCACAAATGTACTGTTACTGTATACGAAGATATTCGGATGAAAATGGAGTTCATAGTTAATTAAATCGATATATGTACAATAAAAATAATATTCTCTTATAAAATAATCTCGATGAAATGCAAGCGATAAAAAAGCAGCTACCCCAGTTATGTAACGATTTGCTTTTTACTTCGTGCGACGTTCAATAAACTATTCTGATATCTTTTTTGCCTTTTAGAAGAGAGGATAGATTTATTTATACATGTATCCAAACATAGTCGTTTCAACTGTGTGAAAAAAATGAAAAACTAATAATCTGGCAATTTGTATTATATCTATTGTATCTTAGATCAATAACTGATAATCGATATGAACGTCGAACATAATGGATTACTGCGACCTTGTCCTATCGTCGATGAAGCCAATTGTAAAACTTTCATTTATTGTTCGAAGAGAGATAAAATTCGAATTGAAAAATAATTGTGAAATATCCGAAAAATATCTATTTTCTGCGTTCTTATACAATATAAGTCTTACAATTGGCATCGTCGCCTATAAGCAAGCATCGATGTAATTCAGTGTTTATGTGAAGATAATCAAGTGCTGAATTTTTTATATTTTGTATTTTCTTATTTAAATTTACTTTCGCGAAATAGATAGTGAATTTGCATGAAACATTCGGTCGATTTATTTGTTAAAAATACAAGTATTTGAATTTCAAAAATGTAATATCTGTATTTTCGCAAGATACAAAGTGTAAATGCTTATTACACAAGCGTGTATATTCATTACGCGCCTTGTCAATGATACTGCTCGTTTTTAACGTTTATTTAAATAGCAAATATTGCATAGTCTTCTAAAAGTTATCTTACTACTTTCGATATAAAGTGACTGGATTTAATAATTACAAGTTCTCTTGAATAAATAGCCCGATTCTAGTTAGATAGTTAGTAATATTAAAGGATGTTATCAAAACATTCAGTATTATTAATGCAGTTATGGTGTATCACAATTTACTGTCTTCGAAGTAGTAAGTTTTGTTTATCTTTATCAGATTTTAATCTATACCACTATATAATTACATATAATATTATATAGTGGCATATAGTATTATATTATGGGACACAACAGATTTACAAGTAATTATAAATTATTCAAAAAACTTGTTTTATATTTTATTACGTATACGAAGTAGGTTAAAAAACAAATGACACTTTTGAATTTCACGAGATTCTTTGAATCGATTTTATTTTGTATGATGTTGATAATTTTCTCCGTAGCCCTATGTTTAGCTTAGCAGCATCCATTGCTTATTTATAAGAGGTATAAAGGATAGAAATATATCTCAATGTGCTGGACGATGTTCTGCTATCCAAGAATTTGTATCAGTTTTTGTGTAAAGAAAATTAAATTTAATACCCCAAAATATTACAACTGATATCAAATGTTTACAAATGCTATCAATTCTTTCGAAATGTCCGAGAAGATGCCAACGGCGAATCAAACTCTGGGCGATTCATGGCGTCAAAATAAAAAAGAAAATAATTTAATTGTAGTTATGTCGACTGCCCATATACAAATTAATAAATATTTTTTTATTGGTCTTACAGTCCAATCAATTCAATCTAAAAAAAAAAAATAAAATAAAAATTAAAAAAAAAATAAAAAAAAAATAAAATTAAAAATTAAATTAAAAATTAAATTAAAATTATAATGACAGTCAGACTGTCCCTGTTTACATTCACCTTCGTAGACTAATCTGAAAATAAAATATTAGCTGAAAAAATTCTTTGATAGTAAAGTGCAGTCTGACTGTCCCCAACACCCTTACCTAATTGAAGACTTGTCCAACGTTTCGAGCTCGCTACGGCTCCTCATCAGGGACTAAACTAAACCTTATCTTCTAATCTATATATACCTTATGCCCATTACCAAATTTAGTAAATTAAATCTAAATTCCCCTCTCCACAAATTGTTCAAAACCAATAAATTTAATAAGGAATGATAAACATAGTCCAATTTACTAGACTCTATTTCCAGGAATCGGAATAATGTGAATTTAATGTTAGATTGGTTGGTTTTAAATTGATTGGTTTTGGACAGTTTGTGTAGAGGGGGAATTTTTATTTAATTTATTAAATTTGCTAATGGGCATAAGGTATATATACATTAGAATATAAGGTTTAGTTTAGTCCCTGATGAGGAGCCGTAGCGAGCTCGAAACGTTGGACAAGTCTTCAATTAGGTAAGGGTGTTGGGGACAGTCAGACTGCACTTTACTATCAAAGAATTTTTTCAGCTAATATTTTATTTTCAGATTAGTCTACGGGGGTGAATGTAAACAAGGACAGTCTGACTGTCATTATAATTTTAATTTAATTTGTAATTTAATTTTAATTTTTAATTTTTTTTTTATTTTTATTTTTATTTTTATTTTTATTTTTAGATTGAATTGATTGGACTGTAAGACCAATAAAAAAAATTTATTAATTTAAAAAAGAAAATATCGAAACAGCGAAGAAAACGGTCGTGGAAAATTGTCGAATCCAATGGTTATTAATGGCACATCGACAAGCTTGTATCAATGCAATTAATTCTGAATAATGAGATCTTCTAAGCATGAGATGCGTGTCTGCGAAATTATTTGGTCAACGAATAGCAATACAATCATGCTTCAGCTACTATAGCCATCGATTTGAACGATGGTTTTAGTAGATAGAAAATACCTACATATATGAAAAAATCCAATGACGTTGAATTCGATCGATCGAGTAGATTGAGACTGCATGATTGAAAGAGCTGAAAGCCATGCTAAAAATTGATTATCAGGAGTGCTACGAGGATTCGAAATAGCATTGGCACAAGTACATTATATCGGCGGAAGAGGGGTATTTTTAAGGGGACAACGTGGGTATATAAAAACATAAAATGAGCTTACCTTGTCATCGTATCTCGTACTTAGAAGAAACAGAAAAATGTGTCAAGGTGGAATCTTACTGATATCGCACTCGTAATATAAATCATCTTAAATTAAACTGAAGTTAAACTGTTTGTGATATTAAATTTTCCTTTAACACCAACTCACCACTAATAAATGCATTTCAGTCGAAGTTCTATACATTGAAGGAATTGTAGGAGGTGCAATAGCACCGCCAAATACGTTTACTTATCAAGCTGCTATAATTATTAAAAAAGATTCGATCAATACATATAAATCATGTGGCTCGGGAGCGATAATTTCGAATAATATTGTACTGTCGGCTGCTCATTTGGTTGTCGCAAAATCCGGTGACTTTAAAAAGCGTTGGTACGAAGTAATCGTGGGAACTTTCAATCTTGACGGCAGGCACGGAATAGCGGTGAATGTCGATGCAATTTATGTCCCCGAAAATTACAACTCAACTACTTATAACAACGATATTTCACTGCTGAAGGTAAAAAATTCTTGGACAGAAATACTGCACTTAACCATTATGATTTTTATTTCATTCACTTTTTTTAATATACGGTTGATATCATATTAACCCATTATATGAAACTATCTAATATGTTAGGATTTTATTAAAGAATGTCACCAAGTTACAAAGATTATGAGATCAGATCAATTATCAGGTATGTGAATAAGTCTTTCCCGTTTTTTTCAAATTTTGAGCCTTTATTGTGAAAAAATGGTTACAAATGAATTATTGAAAGTATTGGCCATCGCTAGCTACAACTTTTTCCCATCTTTCTGGCAACATACGAATCCCTTTGGGAAAAAATTCGACCGGTTTGGCCTCTATCCAGTCATCCACCCATTTTTTGGCTTCCTCGTAGGAATGGAAGTGCTGGTCAGCCAGGCCATGCGTCATCGATCTGAAGAGATGGTAATCAGACGGAGCAACGTCTGGACTATACGGCGGGTGGGGTATGACTTCCCATTTGAGCGTTTCTAAGTATGTTTTCACCGGCGGTGCAACATGTGGGCGAGCATTGTCATGTTGCAAAATAACTTTGTCGTGCCTGTCGGAGTATTGTGGCCGTTTTTCTCGCAGTGCGCGGCTCAAACGCATCAATTGTCGTCGATAGACCTCGCCTGTGATCCTTTCATTCGGTTTCAGAAGCTCATAGTAAACCACACCTAGCTGGTCCCACCATATACAGAGCATGAGCTTGGCGCCATGAATATTTGGCTTGGCCGTCGATGATGATGCATGGCCGGGTAGTCCCCATGATTTTCTTCGCTTCGGATTATCGTCACGTATCCACTTTTCATCGCGAGTCACGATACGATGCAGAAAACCCTTTCTTTTATGTCGTTGAAGCAGCTGTTCGCAAGTGAAAAAACGCCGTTCGACGTCTCTCAGCTTCAGTTCGTACGGCACCCAATTTCCTTGCTTTTGGATCATTCCCATGGCTTTCAAACGCTTGGAAATGGTTGTTCGGTCATCTCCCAATGCTTCAGCAAGTTCTTCTTGCGTTTGACAAGAATCTTCATCAAGCAAAGTCGCCAATTCTCGATCTTCAAAGATTTGCGGCCGCCCGGAACGCTCCTTGTCTTCTACGTCGAAATCACCGCTTTTGAAGCGTCGAAACCATCCGCGAACACTTGAATCATCGACACAACCTTCTCCATAAGCCTCCTGAAGCAATCGATGCGTCTCGACAACAGATTTCTTCAAATTGAATCAATAAAGTGAAACTTCCCGCAAATGACGTCGACTCGGCTCAAATTTCGACATTTTCACGATATCAAAAATTTATGATGCGAAAAAATTTTAACTAATGTGTTAGTATGGAATTGTTGACATATGAATAAGCTTTGATTATGACATATGTAACCATTGAATACTCGCACAGTATTGGTGGCGCCATCTCTTACAAAAAAGGGGAAAGACTTATTCACACTCCTAATAATATAAAAAATGTAGTAATGCCTTTAAATTTGAAATTACAAAATTTCTATCTTGAAAGAACAAACAATCAAAATCCTTTATTTTTCAAATGTAGAAATTAACAATATTTTCAATTCTCAAATATGCAGTAAAAAGTTTGATGGTTCTCGAGAGTATTGATAGTTAGTGTCTCGTTCATATAAAATGGTCCTATTGAATCTCAATAAAAGTCAAATAAAACTTTTATTGAGAAATCCAGTACTTAAGTTCTCTGATTTTTATATTATTCATATATCACAGATTGATATATAACACATGTTACTTGCGGCTAAAGTGCCGTTAAAGTATCGAAGACTGTATATAAATTTTGACCATAGGTATATAATAGATCCATATGAAGGAATCAACTCATGTCGACTCCGTATTTGCTCAAGGTGTAACCTATTCTGCATACATCATATAATATAAGTACTTATCATATTAGTAGAAAAATCCGCTTTGAAATGTTCTTTGTATTGAAAATGCTAAAATTCAATTCTCATGTCACGTTTCGTATAAATCGAACATACAAATTTCATATTACTTACCATCATTACCACATACCACGAATCATAATTAGTGGCCATAATACGATATTTATACTATACTTCATTTTAGTTAAGCCAAAGTTTGGAATTTTCCGAACAAACTAATTTGAGTAAGATAGATTTGCCAATGCCGGAATTATCCTACGGCGGATATGAAGCTACATTATCGGCTTATGGATGTAGTAAAATGATACTAAAAGCATCGCTCGAGAGGACCTACAGTCAAGCGACTTTTTACAATCAATTAAAATATACGTCGGTGAGAGTTTTAAATAATTCCGATTGCATTCAATTGAACAATACTATTTTGGAGACCCAACTTTGCGGTCAGAGCATACCACTTGAGGAAGGAGAACCATGCGGTGCTTGCGTAGTAAGTTTAAATCAACCATATGCACATTTATTGAAATACATAAAATATTTTGGTTTACGTTCAATATCAGTTTGAATCATTAGCCATTAAGATTTAATAAATTAAGATTAATTCTGTTAAATATTTGCAGGGCGACAGTGGAGGTCCGCTTGTTTTTGACAACAGAATTATCGGTATTTTGAGTAGAGTTCGCGAAGATTGCATAGATACTAAAGATCCTTCAATCTATTCAAGAGTTTCATCAGTTCTACCATTTATTCAAAGTATTCTGGATGGTCAACCGTCTTTAAACACTCGAATTTACAAAGAACCATTAATTTCGAACACGACTTATCAGTTTTGTACGATTCTCTAGAATTTTATTTTTTTTTTTGTAACTGTTTGGGAAAACATTCAGTTTCTTCCTTACAATTTTGGGACAGTAATCAAGTAAATAAAAGAGATTTAAATAGAACCTCAATTAAATTGATAAAATATATATCCAAACTAAGTCGAGCTTTTTACAATTAAATAGATGAGGATATTCTTTACGCAAAATCGCTAGAAAACATTATTATACTTATGTCATCAGATAAGTCTAAATGAAGTCAAGTTTGGGAATTTTTCAAGAAGTCGTCAATTATTTTAAGTTGCAGACAGCTTAATTATGTTAATTTTCATGTATAAGTTAGAAAAACGAACAAAGGTAGTTTTGAAATAGATTCACTTTATTGCTAGTCATTTAAATCCTCTTACTAAAGGAAGGTATATAAATATAAAGCAAGATTTATAAGGCCAGGCTTGAATTTTAGAAATCGCACGATAAAATGTTGATCTTTTATTATTTTACTAAATTAAATATTTCGAATTAACATTAATTTTTCTATCAATAATCTCCCGTTTATCACACATTTCATTGAATTCAATTCAATTATTTATTCATCAACTGCTGCTCAGTTTTTTTAAAACATATTTGCATTATTCGATTACTTATTAATAATAAGGAATACAATAGTACATAAGGCAACAAGTGCCTCAAAGTCTTGCTGAAACTGTATTGGCAATTTCAAAATAATATGCGCTACTAGCGGCAGAGAGCAAAACAATAAACAAGGCCGATATGAGTATCCAATAAATACTCGAAAGTATTGCGTAAATTAATCAAATATCGGATTTTCTTAAAAATGTGTTAAATAAAAATTAAAAATTACCAAAATAAATTAATGTAAAGTACAGAAAGTATTATAGTAGAGGAAAGAGTGCAAACAATGCATTATGTAATTTTCTTCACATTACCAGAAAAGGGATCACTTTTCAAAGACGTGTTTATATTAATTTAACTTTTTATTGTATTCCTGAACCTGAAACTGTGAAAATTTGAACATTTCATTTATTTTATAATATTGAAACGGCGAACAATCATAAAGAGCGGACCAAAATAATAAAAATTAGATGCAATATGATAGTTGTGGATATATAATAGTTCTGCAATATGTATAAAATACATGTATTAAAATTATCAAGAGAAATAAATCTATTTGAAAAATTATGTTTATTTAATTAATTATTTCTTACATTGTGTATTTACTTAAGATATAAAAAAACAATGATATCACATTTATTCGTTTGTATAAATTGCTATGGGATTATAAAATATTTTACAGCATTATAATAAATATTTGTAATATAAACATCGGTTTTTTAAAATTAAAATATCAATTCTCTCCATTTGAGCACTGTAAGATCTGTATATTTACGACGGCAATTTTTTTTTATTCGGTGGCGCCCTCTTACTCGCGATGGACGCTTTTTGTCCAATAGGCTTCACACACGACTAGATGGGTAATTTGCTTTATCAATGGATTGGCTTTATATTTTCACCGTCGTATCATAGTAAATTAAATTTTTTTTAAATATTATTTAACGAGGATGTAGTGTTGAAAAGACTAAGGAGCTTTTGCACATAATATTAATTTATTTTAATATAAAATAATTAAAGTAATGTAATCATAATGTACAAATAAAGGTTGACAAAAGTTAAAAGTTTGAAATATCATTAGCTGAGTCTCTCAAATTATCATAAATGCGCGTTTCTGGTAGCGTTGTACCGTTCATAATGTTTTCAATAAATGAACGAAGAGGATAAATTTCGGTATATAGCGAGGGATGGTCATTATCTGCACATCTAGGACGGGCGGAACTTAAGATTCCAATAATTTCGTCGCCATCGACCAATGGACCGCCGTAATCATTCTGAAACAGGGCAAAATTAGATTCCTCTGCTATGGTATTTTAGAGACGAATTATTATGATCTATACAGGTGATATAAATCAAATATTTAATTTTTAATTTGCTATATTTACTAATCATATTTGAATCATTTAGTTGACTCTTTTTCGATATTGTACATTGTATCATAAAATATAACTATACATTTATTTAAAATTATTTTTCTCAAAGAAGGATTAACATCTTCATAAGATCAATGCTAATATTATTCAGAATATTGTCTGTTATCATTTCGCGGTTTGGTTTATAACTGTAATAATATCTTTGTCACTTATCAGATATTTTTTATTTTCACAAAACAGTTTAATTATAGTTAAATACGTTGCTAGGAAATAACAGTGAACAATATTGGACTAATAATGTAATTATTATATGTAATTACTATATTTGGTATTTGTATAAATGCACTAAAAGTAAATTCACATAGTATATTATATAAAAAAGAATTAGGGTAAAAATAATGAAAAACACCTGTCTGTATAATTAATAATTATACTGCATTCTACAATATTACAAGTTGTAAAATAAATGTGCCGAAGAAAACATAACATCTATGATATTTTCCAGTATTTAAGTTACACAATAAAAATAGTTGTTGAAAACCCTATCTAACTAATTTATACTTTATATACTACATAATGGCTGAAAGTTAATGGGGTGAAGATGTGATTAGCTGATTGTATGATCTCCGATAAATAAGTACCAGCGAAATACCAGTCTTTCAAGAGTTTCAAATAGAGATGCAGAGGTTCGTGATCAAATTGACGAAATATAAGTTTATCCCATTGCCTATATATAGTCGATATATCGAAGAGTAATACAAGTATGTAGGTCTTCAAAAAGATTTCTAATCTCTGCTAAAGAGTATCAGATTTCACGAGCTGAAAAATGAGCTAATTATGATCAAAACTTTGTAGATAAATAACATTCTACATTAATCCAATGTAAAAGATTTAATGTAATATAGATTTAATGTAATTTAATGTAAGGTAAAAGAAATAATATAATGAGGGCAAATAGTACGAAGCTGCGAGACATTTTAATTGTAGCTAAACCGCATTTATTTTCAGAAATTCAATCGAATCGCATAAACATAATAAATCATCAAATCATCAAACCGTAGCCCAATAAGGGTATCCTAAAGTATTGATTAAGTTAAACTTGTATTTAATTAGTTAAGAGTTGTATTAATGAATAACAAAAAATATATTAAAAAAAATAGACCAGGTTCTTTCAATGAAATAGGACACGTCTGTCAAGTCGGTTTGAAGTATCTTTATGTATCGGATTTCGCTCGGACTGTGACTTATGATATTCTAATCGACATTGGAACTTTGACAAGAAAAGAGATAAGTATTTTTCATTATCGCGCGGAAACATTTCTCAGTATTGGAATTAATCTTCAAAGTTAATCCAAAGAACTTATTTTTACTATTACATCGATTGGAATTCAATATTGTTTCTGCATATATCGGTGATAGTTTTTACCTGATTATGTATTGGAAGATCGTGTCAAAGCTATTTCTAATTTAAAATGACTTATCTAAATCATAAAGAATAAAAACTTCTGATCCTTTTAACTTGAAATGGCGAACTAAATATTAAGAGAGATACCTATTTGTCATTGTATGCTTTTTGAGTTTCACAAGGATGTGAAGTAACAGTTACTAACAAAACTATTTGCGACATTTATCAAAATTTAACCAATGAACTAGTTATACGTGTAATAATTTTAAATATATTCGGTTTTAAAACATTTATATCGGCTTAGTAAATAGACTATTTTACTAAGCGTTTTAAGCCAGCGTACGAGTTGGTTACTATTTGATTTTCAATCGTAAATAGATAATCCACTGATATTGAAAATACTGCGAGAAAAAACTGGAATTAATCATTTTTGGTAGTTAACATCATTAAAATATTAAAAGCTTAGACGTATTTAAATGAGCCAATATTTGATATTTATGATTTTTTCAATACTCTGAATTCATTTTTATTAAAATGTTGAATAATTATATACTTTGATGTATTAATATCAATTTAAAAACAATCGAGAATAGAATCAAAAATAAAACATTCTCAATCTAATATTATAAGTATTATGATGTAAAATTGATTAAAGTATGATATTTATATTTACTTTTCTGTTCTTCATGTTTCTCATGAGATAAGAAAAAAAATACTGTAAACTTTATAAATTGAGATTGATCCTATTGAAGTTGCATTTACTAAGGTCTACAGTGATATCTTTGCATAAAAAAGTAATTATGTCAAAAGAAAATGAAATTCGTATATATGAAAGTTTAACATCAAAAGTTCATAAAATCGTCATAGAAGTGAAATTTTTTATTTAACATTCTTAGTAGCAAACTAGTAAAAAAGAAATCTATCCTATTTAAAACTTTTGCCACTGATTCCATAAGATCATCGTTATTCGTTTCTGAAATATTATTCAAAATGTAGATGTTAACATGAACGTGGATGTTGATTATATACCTCATGAGGGAGATTGCACTGATGAAAAGGAAGAAAGGTAAATCTAATAGATAGAACTATATTTTTTACCAAAAAAATCAAAAAATCATATTAAAGATTTTCAGGTTTGAGTTATGAAAAGTTATGGAAAGTTATTTTGAAAGTTATTTTGAAAGTAGGATTTGGTTTGCGAGAAATACTATTTAACAGATAAGAAAGATGTAGTTTTTATTATCAAAAATATAGTGTAACTGTTTCCAGTATTACTAAAATCAGTAGAAGACACCATCATGAACTTTTCTGTAAGAGGTCCTAACCTTTCAGATTCATTAGAATTTAAATTGAAGTGTTGTCAAACTTAATAAAATTAACAAGATGACGATTTCGGTATTTTAAAGATTTAACATTCATTTACATATAAATTTCATCACTTACCAAACAAGGGCCGCATCGCTGTCCTTTATATAAAGGTACCGACTTGCCACAGATGAAGCTGGGCGCTAAGCTTTTATAACGGCTTTGACACTCTGAATTACTCATAACTTTAACGTCTATGTGTTTCAATTTCCAGTCGGTGAAAAATAGATATTTGAGTTCAATTAATTTAGTTGGATCTTCGGTAAGTTCCATCTTTGTATATCCATAAGCAGACAGCTTAGCTATCACTCCTTTGTAAGACGGTTCATGATCGGGTAATTTTAATTTAGTCAAAAAGGAATTTATTTTTTTAAGTTCTAAACTGTCTTTCAACTATAACATAATATTATATTTTCATACATTAAAAAATTAGTATATGTATTCTTGGGTCAATTTTGCAATCAAGTCATTAAAATTGTTTTCGAGTGATAATAAAATTCAATAAATTTTTATTAATTACACATTGAATTTTAATATACTCTTGATACTTTTATATGTTGTACTAAATAATTATTAATACATGAGTCATTAGATTCTAGAACTAACACATACAAATATATTTTTTTGAGATATTGGACATGGGACTTTATTTGTTAAGATAATCATCTTCTATAGTAATAGAACCATGCGAATATTTTTCTAAACGTTTAATAACCTTATTATAAAATTATTTATCTATGATTTTTAAATATACTTTAATTTGTACTATAACATCAACAATGACGCCAAATTTCTTCTGGTGGAATAATTCTAAGTCTTGTGATGACTAGCAGATGAGCTTATAAATCAGGGCATCTTCAAACTTCCAAGAGAGGACAATCTTATTTAATGACTATTGCGTCTTTTGGTGCTTTGACCAGCTTTAGTTTTCTCTTCTCTTTTCAGTTGGCACTTGTCTTGAGTTTAGCGTACAGTAATAAACATACATTTTTCATCCAATATATGAACGAAAAACCATTTTTCATGTGCAAACAGTTTAAACAGTTGCAAGCAGTACTCCGAATTGATAATTCACTGTTACTGTTTCGCTGTGAAAAAATATGGTGCGTACTGTATCTCACACTTACATGTTCACATACAAGTGTAAGGACGACATCTTTTCATATATTTAGAAGAGGTTGTAAAATGTCTTTTGTAATTTTATTTTTCATTCGGAAAAAAATAATTTTCAGGGATTTTTAAATATTTCTACTTCAATTGGACGATTAAGGTTGATCTTCGGAGGGAATTAATTTTTTATATTTATAGAAAGCATTCTTTGATTAATATATACAACTCTTTTTACTTTACTGTTAACAAGACAAAGACTATAGTGTAACTTAAGCGTCAAAAACCAATGATATGCATCAATTTTTACACGTATTATTTTCAAGGTTGATATTATCGGAACCAAAGTCGGGATGGTATTAGAAGCGCTATCTATCTCTTAATATTAGAACTTAACGACTCATGTACTATACTGGGTTTTCTAAATATAAGTTTACACAGCAGCAAATCGGAATAAATGAGAACAGTTGTATTTAATGATAATAAATATATTAGAAAGAGTTTCTTTAAAAAGAGGAACACAAAACTTTAATATTATACAAATTTTTACTTTTTCTAGTATGTGCTAAAGAAATATCTGTAAATTTAGAATATGGACGGAAACTTTGATACAGTGTCGCTGAGTGAGTAATGAGGCGGAATATAAGAGCGAGGCAGGCATAAGTCTCAGGTGCTTATTTGAAGATATCTTTGGGCGTGCTTTTAACTGCGCAAACTGGGTGATGCAATACGTGGTTGTCTGCCTACGGTTTTATGCTTATACAGGATGCTACCGATATAACTAGATACAGTAACAAACCTATAATGATCGGGGGAAACTGTGTATAAAAGCCAATATTTATTTTAATCCGTTGCAAATAGTTTTTGCACTACATTCACACGTTGGTTAGCCAATGAGCACTCGATTACTTAAGTTATTCCCCCAAGGAGGTAGAAAATGAGAGGACGGGCGGAAACTTTCACGCCTCTCCTATTCACAATGGGAGAGAATAAACCGGCGCAACAAGATAGGCCGCCATAATCAGTCCTCCACGCTCCACGTACTTCGGTTTGTCGACAGTTCTCGGCGGTTTAGCTGTACGCGTTCATCTTTAGATTAAGCACAAATTTTCTGTTCATCTTTTCACTTTATTTACCTTCCGGACGAAAACTAAACCGGTGTCTGCTCATTGGCTGAAGAACCTTGGCACACGCGACGCAAGAATTATTTGCAACTGTTCAAAATACATACTGGCTTTTCCATGAATCGTCCCCTGATAAATATGACCGATCTACTATTATGCGCAGCTATTAGAGAGACACCATCTATATATGACTCGATGACTTTACGTATGTTATGCCGTGTCGCGACAATGACTATTTTACGCTCTATCGAAATTTTGATCTGAAATAGCGATTTCTATACTAACAATCTGTTATACAGGTAATTGCCCTGGTTGTCTGTTACCTTTAATTATTCATCGGAGTGCCGTAAAAGTTTCCACTCGCCTTTTCGCGTCCGACGAGTAAGAATCGAACGAAGCGTTTGTTCATCCGTGACTGAACATTAGCACATATGGAAAAATTAATTTGAAACTTTCAAAAAGGCATATTATCTTTAAATACAAATTTTCTCAATTAATCTCATTCTGCGACTGTGTACACTTATTTCTGAGATCGCATTGATATAAATCGTAAAATATTTAATCATAAAAAAAGGTATTTACCTCCACCACAGAGAGATCATTAAAACTATTTCTAACATTGTAGTCTTTCGGAATATAAATTGTCTTAACAGCATACACGATTCCATCGTTAACTTTTTTCAGATTTTTCGATCCTACGATGGCTTCGTAAGTGCGATTCCAAAATTTTCCAGTTCCATCAACGACACAACTGGCTGTCGCCAGCAAGAAACGATCGCCAATTATCGAAGCCGCACAAATGGGCTCAATCATATTATATAATTTTTGTAAATTCAACGAAGCTTGATAGTTTAATTCATTTTCTTGCGCCTCCGAGCCACCTAAAATACCTTCGATAAATAGGGCCCTAACTGTAATACATAAATGGTTTATTACAAAAAATAATAAAAATAAAACTAAAAAATTAAATATTAATTACTGTTCAAGCATTAGTATCTTGTTACAAGTCATAAAATTCTTAGAATTAATTTAATAGCTTACGGCTAAATATGTCAAATAATAACAGTTAGTTAAAATTTGATATTCATATTAGATTAAAGATAATAATAACTTGCCGTCGTTCATGAAATACGTAGTGAAAATACAGAATAAGAACAAGACTTTATATTTCTGGGCCATGGTGCGATTCTGTTAAGTACTCTCGTATTAATATCACTATCAGCAAAAGAATTTATTTCAAAAACTAAACGTTCTTATAGTACAGACGAGGTAGAAGTTGTGAATACATAATATCATTGAGAATAGATAATTCAGTGATTAATAAGCTTTTATATAAAATATTCTATCATATATTTATCTATTTTCCAGCGAATACTGGGGAAAGAGAGGGAATATAATTTACATGTCAAATACACGTCAAGGACATCATATCGATTATGCTGTTTATATTTCTATTATTTTCTTTTTTTATTTATTCTTTTTTGACAGTAATATATATTCATGGAAAATATCTCATTAATTTACTTGTTATATAGATTTCTTTCGAAAAATTGAAAATAAAAATAACGAAGTTTAAACTACTCTAATGAAGATAGGTAATGGATATTTTTAATCTAGCTACCTATCTAAATCCAAGGGAAAGAAATAATATTAGAAATGGATAACGTCTTTGATAAGGTTAAAAAATAACCCATTAGAGACAGGGTAAAATAACATATTTTACTTCAATTTTAATTTCACACCATTATACTTTATCTTAAATTAAAATATCATTTTTTTAACACTATAATCACCATATTAGTCCTGATGCTTAAATTTATCATTTATTTTTTATATAATTCTTAATTTTGGATAGGTATGAAATATGCTTCAGAAAATGAACAGTTAATAATCTTTAATTAAATTCACGTAATTTCTTTGTTAGAAAAGATTTCAAACTATGTCAAGAATCCATTTCCAGCAATTAAAATATGCATAAAATTGTTCCAAAGGAACATTTGACTATTTTAACAAGTGAAAACGTAAGTTACTCGTTTTAAATTTAGATTGTTTGAAATTCTACTACGTTTTAATAAGTACTTTTATGCACATCAGCAAGTCATTCGTGTTTACAAAATGTTAAAAAAATTTCTTTTTCGTTCGAATTTGACCCCAAAGCTTATTAATTCATTTCCATTATATTAATAAATAGAGAACAATCGTATATCTAATATTAGATCACAGAGGTTTATCGGACAGCCAATTGAATCTGAAAAGAAATGCGAGAAAAATCTTCCGTGTACTTTCGCTTACACTATCATTCGATAATTTATATTTATTTAAAGAGAATAGTTAAAAATAATTATGAAACAAATTATCCAATTACGAATATTACAAATTTATATTAATGTAAAAAAAAAACATTTAAGTAGGTCATCTTATATACATTATATGAAACGATTCATTAGGTATACATACACAGATTGATCAAAGAATAAAATTTTTATTATTATGCATAAATTAAAAATTAAATCAAAATATAACACTCTTCTACAAAATTGAGTTATAGTATTATATCTACTTTAGATCACAAAAAATCCCGTCGTTGACTTCTTTTCATGAATAGTCGTAAATGAAACGATGCATTTTAAGCTACGAGAATTCGCTTAAAAAACTGACTATAACCGTATAAAGCAGGCATAGTTCGAATGTGTTATTTCAATCTTACGTGGATACCGTTTATACCGAGTTCTATCCATATTTTTCACTTTACTGATTTGAACCGAATGGATTAATATTGTTTGCATGCTAACGTCATAACTCCGACCATAATTCGTAGAGGCACTCTGAGAAGCGAGGCTCAAAGTTAATTATTAGTTCGACATTGCCGATATTGGATTCTGTGCGACCGTACAACTTCTCTTTATAAAGTCAATAATTATATTCGCGATTATATGCGTAAATTCAAACGTAGTATATTGTGCGACTAGGGAAAAACATTGGTGATTTCCGACGAGGGCACGTTCACGAAGGTACGTCAAATTATCCGAGCCTGAAAAGACGAACCATTTTCCCGCACAAAGGAAGCTTTCTTGATTGCATGTGTGAAAAGATGCACGAAAAAAAAACGTTGAACAACGCAGACTGTAAATAACTCCAAATCCTTGTTCTGTCTAGAGTCTGGAAAAAAGATATATTGAGGAGTCTCGTATATATGTATGTATATATATATATATATATATAGATAAAAATCAAACATCAATTTTCCTCTGCAGTCTATTTTAAGCTGTTTAACTCTTAGCATTCAGGGCTTGTTCTCCACTGTTTCTTAGATGAATAATATTTAAACGTAGAAAAGAAGTGTCATCAACCTGGCAGGAAACGCTGCTAACTTCAGTTTTACTAAATACGACTGTAATGTATATATATATATATATATATATATATATATATATATGTATACATAGACACACACACACACATATATATATATATATATATATCCTACTCAGCAGTGTTAAATTTTTTTATATAAATATAGTTTTTACATTGACAATTACTTTTTTCAGTAAACATACTCATAGTTACGATACAATTAAAACATTTAGAATTAATGTATTAATATTTGAGGAGAGGTTAAAAAATGCTAGACTAAACTAAAAAATATTCTTAATCTAATAAAAACATAGAAAATTAAAACTAATTATGAAAAACGAAGTACATATATGCAGATAAATTTTAAGGCTAATGTTAATCTATATTAACATGCTTATCTGCAAAATGTCATATTTAAAAATACCTACTTAAAATTTTATAATGTTTTAATAGTCATTTCATTTTTTGACAATTTCAAAAAATTCAAAAAGTTTTGTTTTCAGTAATAATAATGATATCTGATTAAATTGGTTTATTTGCCTATATAATAATTATGTTTCGTGAATCATATTTTCAATATGACTGAAATTACTATGCTTATGTAAAAATAATATCTGAAGGTCTGTCAATTTTGTATAAGTATAATTCAAAGGTAATTAATAATACAATTCTTAATCCACTGACTTTATATAGGGGAGTCTTTCCATTTTTATTGGAGTCGCTTCACTCTTTCACTAAAAAATTTGTAAAAAAATAAACATTTATATATTTTCAGCATGTATACATAATATTGAACGTTTGGAATATTATGCTTATACAATTTTACAACGAAAGAGAGCGGAGTAAAAAGGGCAATAATAAATAATTGCCGTAGCAGTTGAGGCTGTTGAAAAACGTCATACAAATGAGAATTTAAACGGAATTTCAGTTTACTGAACTTTTTTTTTAATCCTAAAATATTTTTCGAAAGGATATTTTCTCGAATTGTATGTTTTCGAAAAAGTACGAAGATTCCCCAATGATGGATTTTCCCGGAAATCTAAGAAAGTCATAATTTCTTATATCCTATATTATTTTCTACAATGAAAGAACTAAAGCATTATCATAATAGATCTCTAGCGAAAATCATTCAACATTCAATAGAACTATTTTCATAAGCAACTCAGACTATATTCATTTGAATATCGTATGCTCAAATTTTCTTTCTTTCACGTAATTCGAGATGCGCTGTTACTTGTGTATACCTTATCAAGTTAGATTTTAACACATATATACGTATAGCTTATCGTAAGCATCATTACACACCCACAAAAAATCCTGTGACTCCCTTATAGTTATCGTGTTGAGTTAGTACAAGGACGTGAATATCATAGTCATGTAAATTAATATAGAATGACAAACGCAAAATGAATATCGTGTGATATACTCCCGCACAACAAGACTTTACTTTTTCTATCAGAGAATACTTTTGTTAATGCCACAATTCAAAACTCAAAAACTTGAATCCTTCTAGAGAAGATATATAAATATTAGCTTTAAAATAATACTACTATTGCTATATTTACGAAATTAAAAGTTTTGAAAAAAATTTATATTTATATTATTTTATAAATTTTATTTAATTTTCTATCATTATAATTTTTCTATTAGCAACAGTTATCTCACTAGCTCTTAGCTTGCTTTTATTTTAATACGCATTATATGCCATAAATATTTTTGAAAAAGTAAATGTTATAAATTTATTCTATGAGATTTCTTTCTTCGTTATATATATAATTTGATACCTCTAAAGAATTGAAAAATGTATAGATAAAATATATTTTATTAAATTTAAGAATGCTTGCGTGTCATTCTATTTGATTAATTTACTAATTAAGTATTAGGAATATTTAAATAATAATAAAGTTGACTGAATACTCACAAATCGCTTAGTAAACAACATGAAAACAATTTTCATAATATTTTCATAATATAGACTTTTAATATTGTTTTGTGATTTTTCTACTTACCAAATTGTCAAATATATATTTATTAAGCATATTCTCACACTTTATATTATAGTACCACACAAAAGTGGTTTTTTGCACAAAATGTTAACATTGTACATGCGTCCGATAAAAGAACGAAAATAAAAAGAGTAGGAGAAGAATATAGGGATTAGCCGTGTATATCAATAAAATTTAGCTTTTCAATTTTTTACATAATCGCTTCCAAGTAAGAAAAATTGTCTTAGTTCTGCAAGGAAATTTTAATCGCGTCCTGGCCCAATTGTACCGCGAGGCTGAAATAGATACCATAATCATAAGCAGAAAAGATCGATACGCTGATAATTTTGGGATTGCATCCATTTGGATCCACGAGTCGTGGCTCATGGATATGAGCCACCATAGCTGTGGATTTGCAGATCATCCAGTACAATTGGAAAATCCTGGATGTGACTCTTAATGAAATGGAAGGTAAACCAAGGAGTGAGTCATGAACTTAGTCTATAGGCTAAAGCGAGTAATTTTATAAATTGGTTCAACATTTACCGAGAGCTGAATGTGCCAAGTACACCTGAACGTACACATCCTTCACTACGGTTGTGAAGACGCGCTACCCTGTAACGCAGTTTGTCGAAGCAGATATCTTATCTACAGGTGAATGGTAGGAATCGCTGAGGAAAATATTAAAGATAGCTAGGAAGCATGATGTCAGCATGACCTTGAGGAGTGACGAACACGAGATATTCTAGAAAGCTCGTCTTATTTGCACTTTTGGTCTTAAATTAAATAAGAAGAGATGCCCATCAGATTATACTGAACGTAGATTACTCTATAGACACTCGTAAAAAATAAAAAAAAAACTGTAAAATCCGTGATCGATAAATATAAAATAATAATAATATATTATTGGAAAAATTAAAAAAAAGATACTTTCTTCCAATTCAGCTATAAAGATAAATAAAGCTTTATTCAAATTCTAAGACACTATAATTAGTATTTTTGTTTTTTGTTACCTTTTATGTTACATGCATCCCCACTCGTTCCAGTATCACTAATTTATGAAAATTAATTTAGAAAATCTCTCTAAATTATTTTATTATTAAATTATTTTCGAAGCAATCTTTTAAAATATTATGATATTAGTCCATCTCAAAATTCATTGAAATACAATTAATAAATAATCTACATCATATACATGCTGAATTAGAATTAATAAATCATATTCTAAAATAAATTATATAAATTAGCAACTACATAGTTCAAGAATCGGATTCATAATTTCCGTAAACATATACAAGTGTTATATACAATTATTGAATCTAACTTACAATATTAAATATTTCAACTAGTGCACAGTGGCTTCTAAATTATTGTCATAGTACAATACTAAAATGTTAATTGTATGAGTCTAATAATTGAATTATATCTCAGGGTTTAAGTGTGTGTATTCATACTATGCTACACTGCAGTATAAGTGGGAATCTCAACATTTAGACGCATTGCTTATGTAAAACTTATTGGAATTATATAATTTAATATTTCTAGTTAGAATTATAATACTCATAAGCTTGTGTTCAAATCACAATACAAAAATATTCTAGATAGTTTTATTCCACGAAATTCGGAATGTGCTGATAAGAAATGTTCTTACAAATTTGCGTTATGTCATTAACATCCGACAACTTATTTAGTATATTTTAATATATTTAAAAATTCGAACGCTCTTGTGTAGTTGCTGATTCACAATTTTAATCATAATAGTTTTTTTACATAACTTGTCAAATTATAGTTCCAGATGATGGACACTAAAAAGTTTATTGATAAAAGAACAGGGTTTTAAGCTTGAGGTTCTTCTCAATAGTATGGATCAGACTTTACATAACGTACATTGATTGTATTTACGACTTAAATGAAAACTGAATTACTAAAACAAAGTAAGTATTCCCCTAATACTAATTTTTTAAACGAAGAGGTATTCTTTTTCTTCGGTACCTACTAGATCTCTTAGAGTCGTTCTCTCTTTTTTCCACGTCCGCTTACTTATATGTACCTCGATAATAAACGTAATTCGTTGGACTTGAAACAAAGGAGGAATTTTTTCAAGAATTTTTATACTATATCTTAAAAAATAATATTTAAACATAAAATTCTACTAAGAAAAATGAACTTCAATGCTTCATAATAGTAATAAAAACGTAATATCGTATACAAAAAAGTTATTAATTATTTAGTTAAATTTGTTTGTAAAAAACTAAAACTATTATAAAAAATATATAGATAAATATTAAAACTTAATAACTGTTTAATAATATTTATAGAAAATATCCAACTACTATTGAACTAAATTTAATGTCTAAATATTGACAAAATATAAAAAAAAGTTATAAAATGTCGGGTCCTGCGCAGGCATAAAAATCGCTTATATGTTCTACAAATAGAGAAGACTCAAGTTTCTCAATCATATTATTAATTATTTTGACGACTTTTCTTTCCAAAGAGAAAAAGTAAAATTCTGTTTCTTGATTGGCTAAGAGAGAGAGAGAGAGGAGAGAGAGAGAGAGAGAGAGAGAGAGAGAGAGAGAGAGAGAGAGAGAGAGAGAGAGCCGTAAACTCTTTTTTACAAATTTACGCCCGTCGAACAGGAGTAGAAAATAACATTTTATTTCCTATTGAGGGCTAAAGTAATTTTTCTGTTAAGTTATGGTTCATCTTTATTCTAATTTAATCAGATTCTAATCCAAGTGACTCATATGGAGGCTGACAGTTTTTCTTGCTGCCCAAGTCAACGAAACTGTTTTTATAATTAGTTTTTATAAATTCTAAAACATAGTGAGAACAAAATCCTTTGAGACATGTAAGATGCTTATCAAGGGAATCCAATGACGTTCTCCGATATTATATTGAGTAATGAAAAAGAATAGATGAAAAAATCAATAGTAACAGTGTGTGGTTAAATAAAATTAACTTTTTATAGAGTTTCGAAAATTCTACTGAATTATCGGTGTGTGATAGACTGAGGAGGTAGGAGGAAGAAAGAGAGATAGAGAGAGAGAGAGAGAGAGAGAGAGAGAGAGAGAGAGAGAGAGAGAGAGAGAGAGAGAGAGAGAGAGAGAGTTTATTTTAAATTTGATTATGTAAAGTTGTCAATTTTTATTTTTATCAAACAATACACGTCAATAATATACGAGATTTTTTCAGAGAACATTTCAGAGCATGTACAATTACATTCGATTTTCTTCGTACAAAAAATGTTTTTATTCTTTACAGCTTTCAGATTTAATGTTTAACCATAGAAACTTTATGCTCTAATAGGAATCTTTTGAATAAATATGGTAACATGAATTAAATAAAAGATGTAACATATTTTAAAATAAAGTAATCATCGAAAAATATCTTATTTACTCTAGGATATATTGATTTCTATTATAGTATAGATATATAATTCCAATAATATATACATATGATATAAAACTTAAAGTTCATTACATTACTTAAATTAGTTCGAACTATCAATAATTAAATTACGTTTACTTACTAGTTATTACACTTTAATACGTTGATTATACTAGTCAACGAATACCAATACCTTTTGTCTACTTATACATATGTTTATAAATCTCTTTAAAAAAAACTAACTATTCTTATAGCTAACTTAATATTGATTTATTTATATGGATTTTCATAATTTGGCTGATGTAACCGCCGACACATTTGGTTAATATTTCTTTTTTTATTACTTATGGGAAGAGTAATGAGCATAGAAACTTAGTACAAAGGTAATTGTTGTTCAGTCTTGGCCAAAAAAGCATAGTGAGCACATGTTGTTTTATTCGCCAGTAAAGAAAAATCCATATAACAAGATATTCCGAATCACCATAATTGGCATGATTTCTAATGGCACAGAGCACTGTCTTTCAATTTTAATGGATGCTTTTTACTAAATACTGAATATCATATATTAGACTCCTAATTAATTTACTTAAAATCCAAAAATATAAGAAAAACTTTTTTAGTCAGCTTAAGAAAATAAATTTAATAGAATTTTATTTTGCATATTATTACTATTATATTTTTTGAAGCGTTTGAACATGCATTTGACGGATCTCCCTTGGCGTTATTTGAGTAATAAATCAGAGACCAAGTCGAACAATATGTGTAACTACGTGCATGCTTAAATTTCTAGACAGAACACACATATCTTCTTACTGGTAACGAATCGAGCCTGGAACTGTTATTCATGTTACTTCCACCTGGTCGGCAGTTCTTACGTAGTCGTACCTTTTATACCACTCTTTCATTTAGTCGTGTGTCTACTTTTTTACCTTCATGTTCATTCGGACTTTTATTACATCACTGGAACAATGGATTTTCTTCGTCCGTGTGTTAGAAGCAACAAGTCAATGTTTCAGAACATCAGTGACAGTCCGCGAATTATCATCGAACCAGAATTTTACTGAGTCAAGTGATAGTCGCGAGATACTATTACCGCTGCTACGTCCTTTGTATAGACAACGAGTGACAAAAATCGGAAATTGAACGAAGATTTCAGAAATCAGAGCCTAGGCTGGAACTTTATGCAATCGGTGCAGTCACACGTTTAAATTTTATTCCGTCCCGTGTTTCGTACGTCAGTCTCTCAAGTTGATGATACACGTGTATAATAAGAAGGAGATAGGAACTGACCCAAAAGGTTATACCAATGTCCTCAATTTATCGGTCCATTTCGAGGAATTAAACACGTTTTGTTTATTAAGCAATATTGTTATGCTCCTATAATCCACAGTCTTTCTTAATTTATTATTATTGTTATTAGTGTTATTATTTTCTTCAAAGGATTTAACGGTAATTAAATATTTTACTTTCAGAAAATTAATTTACAGTTCATAAAAATTAGAGAATATTTTAGTCGGAACTCGGTACATATATAAAATTGCACCACAATGTCAATTACTACTAACAATTAGTAATGCTCACCTTATACTAATGTTAGTCTTTCTTGGATTGCTTTTTGTTACTAATTTAGAGCATAACCAGGTATAGGTAGTGCTCACCTGATGTTCATCTTGATCTACGCATGTGCTAATTATATTTGAGTGCACCTTACGAAGTATATTTGAATGTTGCATCGATAAATAATTAAAAAGAAACAGTTTGATTGCAATATAATCTCCATGCATTGCTTATTGTTAATTTTTTTCAGAATGAAATATTTAATTTTTAAGAGTAATAAAATTCTATTAGACACATAAAATTTGTCAACTTGTCAAGATTACTTCTCTATAAATAATGAAAAAAAAAAAACAAAAATTTCTCACTTCTTATTAATAGATTAAAGACTCGATGTATAATACAGAAATTGGAAAAATTTCTTATAGAATATTTTAATTTGAAATATAATATTTTTCTTATCAGTTATTATTTGATTCTTATCTGTGTTTGCAAGATCTGTAAAATTATTTATATTATTTTTTTTAACGAGGGGAAATAAGTGAGTAAGGATAGAAGATGAACATGATTTATAAATAACGATGGATTAATAAATCCATTTCATTAATAAAAATAACTCTGGTATAATCTGAAGGAGATTAACATTCAAGCCTTGATTTCGAGCAATTCTAGCTTAATATTCTCGTAGTTTTGCATTAATCGTTTAGTACCTTTGCATATATGCATATATAATATCTCTATACGTATTCTTAGAAGAACTCAATCTAGAATTACCTATAAACGTGATTTACCGAGTTATTAAAATATTGGACAAGCAGCAAGATAATGGATTTCGGCATGACTGTATCACCGAATTTTTCATTACTATAGGTTTCCCGTTCTCGTTAAGTTTCTTTTCACATACGTTATACGCAATTCTGTAAAATCAATGTGCAACCTTTTAATAAATCATTATATCATTTTGCAATTATATAAAACCATTTGTAATGTTTAATGGGTTTATATAAATTTAATGGGTTAATTTAATAAAGTTAATGGGTTAATTTAAACTAATTTTGAAATTAATTGGATATCATATCAAATCATACAAAATCCTAAAACTATTTTCACTCTTACTGTCCAAGTGAATAAACATATTTTCGAGATAATATTATCTACTGTTAAATATGTAGCCCACCCCATTTTTATTACAAATTTGAGAATTGAAAATCTTGTTACATTGTACATTTTACATTGATAAAACAGAAAAAGTTCATTCTAATAACGAATTATAAGTTCTGCGAAATTTTCAAAAAAATAATAAAACGCGGTTTGAAACTTATTAAGTATTTTTATTGTGTCGTACGATGCTTTTAAGTATTTTACATTTGAAATAATTTTTAAAATTGAAAATCCATTGATGAAAATACAAATAGCAAAAATATCTGATGGAAAAAATAGGAATTAGTTGGTACATTTTGTCCATATGCAAATTTGGAACAATATTTATTAAATGTGAATTTGAATATATTTAAAAAATGATTTTCAAGAAATTTGAACTTCAAATGCATGTTTGTTTTAATAATCGAGTGCAAGTGCGCGATTCCTGGAATTAGTCTCCAAGTAATTTAATTTATACGACTTTTAGAAAGCACTATAAAATAATAAGTTGAAGTAAAATCTTGTTAATATTCTTAATATCTCAATTATATGCTGCATATAAAAATTCTAATTTTATTTCTTAGATTGTTCTCTAGAATTATAATACAGACATAAAGTATAAGTTATAATAATTTTAAAGAAATTATTGAAATATACAGAATATCATTATTTAAATCCACTGTATTAACCAAACAACAAAATTATTAACGTCAAAAATCTTTTTTAAAAGGCATTTTACTTGGTTTTACGTTCTCCACGCATTTCTATACGGAAAAACGATTTACAATATTGACCTGCGGCTCGATTTAGTTACAAATAAAATCATGCAGAGTGAAAACTTTGTATGTAAGACATGCGGAGGGGGTGATGTGTGATATTCAATGTACGATTAGATATACGGGGAACTATAGGGGAGAGATATACGCAGACGTTTACGGAACGCCGATACTGCGTACTTATCCTATACTATACTACTTCTTTAAAGTTAAACAATAGACGATTTTATGTATTTATGTATGTATGTATGCATGCATGTATGTATGCATATATGTATGTATGTATATATATATATATATATATATATATATATTTATTTATTTATTTATATATATTTATATATAGATTTTCTAAAATATTTACCATATTGTCAATATCATTGATATTTTGCCTTAAACAATAATTGCATCAGCTGTTCTTTACACAACACAAGTTCGTCATCAGACAATCATTAATAATCGTTTTAATTTGAGGAATTTTTTTGGATACATACGTAGAAATAAGATAAAAAATTCTTTTGTTACTTTAGGGAATTGTCGATGAATCACTGTAAACCTGGAAATTCGTAATTTTTTATTTCATTCAATACGCTAATTGTAATGGAACAAGTTGGGCAATAAATAAAGGTTCATAGTGTTTTAAAGCTGGCGATGTTATACAAAATGTTTTCTGGGACATTTCTTTATAAAGTAATTCAGTCTATAAATTGTTTGCTGCCGCGAAGTTCTGAAGTAAATATACTGTGTTGCGTAACTGTACTTGCATGAAGAATTTCCTCAAAAATGATGCATAACAACCGAAAATTTGTAAATTTTTACATCTGCTTTGTTTATTATATTATAATTCATATAAATTTTTGATATAATATGCACTATAAATTGCTTCACATTAATATTTTTTACATTAACTTTGGTTTTAATAGTTTTTATCTTGTTCAAATGCAAATATAATCGCGCTATTATCTTCATTTCACTAACTTTCATAAAACTGTGACTAATTCGTGCATAGAAGTTTCTCACTATTTTTATTTTTAATATAAAAATAGAGATGTTTATATTAAAAATGGACTTGGAGTTATTTTTTTTGTTATACAAAGATGTCGAATCCAAGATCATCAGGGCTTTGTTGGAGAAGAATGCTAAAAATTTTGTATCGATGTTCCTTTCTGCAAGGAATCATTCAAATCGTATCCTTTCCTTGAGCAGTAAATAAATATTGCAAAATGGTAGGTTAGTTTTTGATAAATCATGTCCTCAAATTTGTTTTACTCATCAATTTCAACTTGAACTTTAAATTGTTTCTTTTTTCACCATTGGAATTTTCATCTGACATATTCGAATATGAATGAAGACAACAAAACCTTTTTGCCTTAAATAAAGACGTTTTAGGTACTAACAAACACATTATAAATTTCGGGGCAATTTGGAAAACTCGTCTAAAACCAATTCTCAATGGAGTGACAAAGTGGTACACAGTAACCTTTCAGGTGTTTAGCGAAATTGAGCAGCATTTGTGGCGATTATTAAATTTATGGGTGACCGCTCAGATCCTTCGGCTTTACTCGAGTGAGATGTGTAAGATTAACAAATTCGGTCTTTAAGTCTTTTTGGCAATGGGATTTTTCCAATCCACAGGCATAAGCTTAAGCAAATTAGCAGCGAATGGCCTAGATGACATTAGTTTAACATTAGACACATATGAGAATGTTGAGTGATAGCAACAAACTAAAAGTATTTCAAGAAATATAGTTGAATATATAAAATAATTCTTTTAAATTTCAATTATACAACTTGACCATTATTTCTTGAGAAAAGTATTTTCTTATCACTTTTAGCATTAATTTGAAAATCTGCGAAATATGATATACTACAGACATACACTGATTGGTTCTTGTACCTTGGGAAATGGATTTAAAAGCAACAGAGAGGAACTGGAAATTGCTTCTTCCACTTCTTGCTCGTCGCGTTCTATTTCAACTTATCACAACAGGCGATAGCCACTCACTTCACGTCTGTTTTGTGCCTTGAAAATTCTTTTCACAAATCAGAAATTTATTTCAACTGTCCTAGATTTTCATTTTTATGGCGTTTTCATAAAAAAATGAGGAAACTGCCTTAGTTCATGGAAATAAAAAATCTGTACAGTAGAATTAATTATTCGTTTATTCCCATTAAATTAATTTACATTTACATTTAAATTAATTTACAAGCTTAAAAAGCAAATTAGTTCTGTAATACTCTTGATCCAAATACCTATTTTTCTCGATATCGTGTTTCCGCATTTTTAATACTGCTTCAAATTAGCCCAAATTCATATCAAGAAAATCTGCATATCGTATTGCATTCCCAAAAAGCCAGTATTTTTTCTGCATTATTTTAGTATAGAAGACATTCGAGGGTGTACTCTCGTCGAGTTAGTACATACGCTCAACGATCCAAAACCAGTGTTACGCTGTTCTCATTATGTCGCGTTTGCAATGTTCCTTAAACGCATTTTAATACATTTCACTCGTTTATAGTTTGTGTAGTATTAAGATTTGTTTTACAAAAATTAAATAGTTCATTCACTCAATAATATTGCTATGAAATTTCGAAACCCAATTTTAAGAAATGTTAGTCGAAAGATATTGTAAAGATTTTTTGAAATCTTTTCCACATTTTTCGAACATTGATTAAATATTTGAAAATTTTATGAATAGATTTCTTATTAAAATCTATATGACTCGATATGTACTCTATGGCTTGGTGTCTTCATAAGATGCTCGACTTACTGAAATTTTATATATATATATATATATATATATATATATATATATATATATATATATATATATAAAATAAATAACCAGTTTCAATTATAAGATTCTAAAGAATCTATTTGAATTTATCGTTTTCATCTACATTCTTTTAAAAACATTGCATGCGCGTGTAATTCGGAATGACATTTTCAACATAATGCTTGAACTGGAAATATTTTGGATGTGGGACCTGGATAGACGACAGATGAACTAATTCGTCATTTGTTTATCTGTAGCTATATTTATTTCATAAAATACTTTTTTTTCTGTTATATTCTAAAAATTAGTCATGTTTATTTTGAGCAGTGACAGACATTGTTAGGTTTAAATTCAGAGTTATGGCCAGAACTATTCATAAGCGATCCACATTTGCTATACTTCTCACTTGATAGATTCGCAACTTTTTCTTTCGATTAGAGTGTATGAGCAAATACACGCTTTGAAAATGGATAACCACGTAAACTTGAATCCCAGGTCACCGATCGATGGCAGCCAGTAGTCTCTATAACTTCTATTCCAAACTCTTCTACTTTTGTAGTATTTTTTTAAACAGTTCTTGAAATCCATTATACGGAATGGGAGAACACTCAACACTGGTAGCATAACACAAGAGGTGAATCTTAAAATAACCAAATAATAAAGAAAAAATACATCAATTGGGATACACTGATGAACTAATCTTGAATATTTTAAATGATGATGTGTTCTTTTGTTGCTATCGGTATTTTTCGATTAAATTTTTTCATACTTAAGGAGGAAAATATAATTGTCTTGGCCTACCTTACGTGAGCAAAATACAATGACACAAGAAATTAAATCTATACAACATAATATTACATGATATTTTAATCGGTTGACAACCTAAATCATATTTTACATCGCTTTAAATTAAAAATCACAACGTTATGGCGATTGTTCGTTTTTCATGATGTAAAATTTTGCATAAAGCTTCTACTTCCTTACGCTCGAAAGTAAACTGTCTCATGAGCTAGAAATAAACTATCACACGCAAGTTGAAATGTACTGTTGCTTATTAAAAATAGTTATAGAAAATTGTATTATGTAAACCTTTCGTATGAAAAAATATTGTACACAATGTTGAAACAAAATAGATGACTCCACACGAGTCTTCCTTATCACATTCTTCCAAGTCAATTGGATCGGGTGATATATGGTGGCAATATTGATTCATGTGGAAGTCACCCATTTTCGCATTTGTTGCTATGCTAAATATACAGTTACACCACTCTAACCTCAAAATCATGAGTTCACAGTGATTTTTTGCCTCTCTTGCTGTAAATTAAATTGTAACATTATCGTGAAATATCGTGAAATACTCGTAAAATTCTTCTCTCTCTCTCTCTCTCTCGCTCTCTCTCTCTCTCTCTCTCTCTCTCTCTCTCTCTCTCTCTCTCTTATCTCGAGAGTAAACTACAACACGAGGGAAAAAATCAGCTATTGCGAATATGTCGAGGTGTACTACAACACCATTCTAACCTCGAAATCACAACCTTAACATGATTTTTGGGC
Source organism: Sycobia sp. Sy_11 (assembly GCA_018907035.1). Lineage (NCBI taxonomy): Eukaryota > Metazoa > Arthropoda > Insecta > Hymenoptera > Epichrysomallidae > Sycobia > Sycobia sp. Sy_11. The sequence continues at coordinate 473,776 of JACCIC010000134.1, forward strand.
TTGCATGGTGTAAAACAATGCTTGAAATAAGCATGAAAATGTATTTTTATTTGTAAAGCTTCCGGCGAGTATTATTTTAATTTCTACTTAAAATTATATTAAATATATTTTAAAATACAATATACATATTATACAGTTTTATAAAAATATTTCAGAGGAATTTATGTCTAACATGCGCACAGACGATCTTATAAGAAAATTAATTCACATATCTGTATTATAATATAAAATAGCACACGCATAGTAAAATGATTAGTACGAATATAAATGAACTTATATTATTTAAATTAAATTTTTATACCAAGCAGACGATGGATTTTTGTATAATCGAACATTCGTTGGTTTTTTTTCCATTATCATTTCGATGAACAGTGCAAATTTTGAAATATCGGTGTATATCGAAGGTTCTTCCGTATCTACACATCTAGGGCGGGTAGCGCTCAAAATACCAATTAGTTCATTACCAATAACCAATGGACCACCGAGATCATTCTGAAATAACACAAAATTATCACATTCGGCCATTATGGCTCTTGTATTCTCGAATATATACGTTAGAAATGGAAGACACAAAAAATAAAATATTTAGCTAATTTAAATCAGTTTTATTTTGCTTTATTTTGTTTTTATATTATGAATCTGCAGAATTATTTGATCTTTTTAATTGCATTTATACAAAGCAAAAATGAGTCGAAGGCTTATAAAGTTTTCTATAACACTTTGCAAAAGTATTGTAAATAAACTAAAGGAGCTAAGTAGTATAACATGACTTATATTATTATTTCTACAATTGTAACGTCTATAAAAGATTAATTATATAAATAATATAAAAGGTATTCAAAAAATAAGGATAATATTACTAAATTTCTTCATTTTATAATACAAAGAAAAGTGCAATGGTTTTTATCAAACATATTCAATCATATTACTCTGCAATTTGCTGAAATGAAAAGCAGTCGATTAAGTGAAAGAAATTTTTGTTTATAACATTAGAACAAACTACGTAGCCTAAATTTCAATATATCTTTGATTTTTTAACTCATATGATATGATAGTTCTGAAGAAAGCAATGGAAGAGAATCATCTTAAGAGATAAAAATCAACATTACATCTTGCTTAAAGTGTGCAGAGGATGTGAAAAAAAAGAAAAACTATCGAAAAAAAAGTATTTTAAGCGAATTCATAAAGTAAATAAATGTTAAATTTCACGTATTTTTGTCATTTTCATATAAGCGTCACCGATGAATAATAAATTTTCGAAGTATAAATGTAAATACCTAGTATATTAAACTTAATCTAAAAAGTATTATAATAAGTATATAAAGTTGAATTTAATATACATATATAAGAAACTGTATTTTTAGAGTAAATATTTTTAATAACATTTTTTGATGAATATTTTGGAAAATCTATGGATGCAAAGTCATTCAAAGGGGATGTTATATATTTTTGCTGCATATTTTGAATGTACTTAGAATTCTATACCATAAATACATATTTATAAATAACAGAAATTTCTTCAATGAAAATATAATCAACTATTATACGATTGCTAATATAAATCTTGAGATTAAGGAATTCATGGTACGACGTCATTTATGACTGAGATAACCAATGAGTCTTCGGTGATTTTAATTTTTAATCTGTAGTCAGCATTAAATATGTAAATATTTATCAACTTGGTTATAAGGTCATAGTTTTATCTAACAATGAACAAAGTGTACTGAATTTTTTTCTATGTCTCCATTAAAATATTAATATAGCTAAAAATACGTCAGGCGTAACAAATGATAGAAATGCATATAATTTATTACATATTGACAGATTTGATTCCATAAATCTTATATATTTGATGTTGCATTTCAAAAATAAAATACAAAAAACAAAATATCATTGTTGACATTAAAATCTAAGACGGTTCAGATCATGAAAAACGTTGCCATAATCTTGCGAAGATTTTCATGAACAAAATGATGAAATGAAGAAAAGCTGCAGATCAGAATTCATCATCGTTAAATTTAGAAACAACAAAATACAAAACGAAGCTAACAGAGTAAAGTTTTACAAATTGTATTGTGATTCTATCCTATCGAAAATGTGGCACGTGTAAAAATGTTGTATCTCTAAAACAATTCATTAAAATTATCTGCTGTACTATTGAATACTATAAAATATTTAACAAAAATAACTATTTTTATGACGTATAAAGAAGCTTAACACTAAAACTGTTAATAATTTTTACACGTGCAGAACTGATAATAAAAAAAATATATGGAGACACAAATCTACAAATTATCATACTATTATCATAACAATTTTAGATTACTCAGACTTGGCTAGCCTACGTTGTAAAATACTTTTAGTATTTCTCTTTTCTTATAAAAATAAAAAAAATGCAAAAAATAAAGGAATTTCCTTGAACCCTATTGATTATTAAATAGATATTGAATTAAATATTGTGAGATTTAATTCTCATAGCAAAAATGTATATTAATAAATGATGATATGAATGCCAATAGTATTAACTTTTTAATTAAATTTTTTAGTCTCATATTGCAACCTTCAATTTGGTTGGACTAGTTTTTTGAATTTCTGAATTTTTTTACCGTTTCAACATTTTCATTCGTATAGCAACGTTTGTATTTTAATCTAAAAATCTATTTTTAATAGAAAATGTTCAAATTAACGTTTTCTTATGGTGCGCCTTTATAATTATTTTGTATATGGATTGATAGATAACATCACCTACTATATTTATATGTTAATGCATACGAGATTAATTTTACCAGAACTGATTGAGCCCATTGTGAAACTTACATTTAAAAAACATTACAGGGAAGTAATAAAAAAAATATTTACTCGCTTATCACTATGAATGACCGAACAAATAACATTGTTTTCTCTTTAAGGCGCTTAAAATGCACAAAAAAAGTTTCTGAGTAATGGTCATGAATTTAAACTTTTGTCGTTAGCAGGCATGAACCTTAAAATCAATTTTATTCATAAAAACCAGGAATTCCGATATGTGTACTTTATGCCCCCTTTCACGAAAAGGTAATGTTGACAATACGGGCGTACAGTCACATTATCTTCCGTTTTACTATCGTGCCGTATTTAAAAAACGATTTCATCGGCTATGTTTTACAATCATGTCGGGGCTTAAACATTAATCTTCACACCCTGTCAATGACAAGAAAGGAATTGCCTGCTTCGATTGCGATAGCTCTAGTAGTATTATTGCTTCACATTATACATTCTTTTATATATGTAAAACTAATATTAAATGAATAAATTTATTATCGGGCGCAATTATTTGAAAGTATTCAGATATTTTTTTGATACTTTATAATTTATAACTTACCGCGCAAGGACCACATCGTTCTCCTTTAAATGCAGGCACCGAAAAACCACACATGAAGAATTTCGACAAGTGCTTGATATAAATTGTACACTTTGAATTGCTTATAGTTTGAACCTTTATGTGCTTCAATTGCCAATCGGTGTAAAAATCATACTTCACACGGATTGGACTATCCGGATCTTCTTTAAGATCAAGTCTTGAATATCCATAAGCGGATAATGTTGCATTTTTTCCGTCGTACGATGAGCTCATTCTGGCTATATTCAACTTGCTCAAACGAATGTTTTGCAACAGATGCAAACTCTTTTTTAACTATAATATAATAATATATTTTCGTATATTAAGTACATATTCGTGCAAATAATTTGAAACTAACATTTACAATAAGTATTCTTATATACACTTATTCAATATATGCTCATCATATTGTCAACAAATGAATAACAACAAATAAGTATATTAAATATACGAAACGAACAGTCGAGTAATTTCATTTCATACAATAATCCTCTATTATGTGTATACGAGGTGGCCTCGGTATACATTTAAGATATTTTACTACAGATAGATGATGTCGTTTCGAATTTTTCACTTCGTAGATTTTCAATTATTATTAATTGAAGTTTGGCGAATATAGTCGCGTCATTATTGGCAAGCTCTGTCTAATTCGGCTGCCTTCGAGGTTTCTCGTATGAAATGCGTGCAAAGTTTAATTGTTAATAAGTGAAATGCCATATATTCCTTAACCAATGTTCAATTGACGTATAATGATAAGAGAAAAAAAATTAAATAGTTAGTCATAAATTTAAGAAAGCCTCATTACCTTCACCACGGAAAAATCATTCTCGTGAGTTTTAGAATTGTAGTTTTTATCGACATAAATGTGTTTGATGCCTACGACATTTTTTTCTTTACTTATTTTCCGAAGATTTTTCGATCCTACGATTGCTTTATATTTACGTTCGTAAAAAGCACCGGTATCGTCAACGACGCAAATTGCCGTTGCCAACAAAAAACGATCGCCAATTATCGAAGCTGAGCAGACTGGTTCGAGTTCCCATGTTGTCAAATTTCTTACGCACAAAGCAGCTTGATAAGTAAATTTATCTTCATCTGCTACCGCCCCACCTAAAATACCTTCGATGAATAGGGCGCTAACTGCAATAGACAAACGTTTAATTAGGAATTATGATAAAAATATGGAAATGAATATTAATTTCTGCTCCAATGTTTGAGCCGTTTTAACGAATGTTTTTTAGAGCCAGGCATAAGGAAATAAAAATGTTAGAAGTTAGTTAATATTTTATATTCAAATTGGAATAAAAACCATAATAACTTGCCGTTTCTGGTCGAAGAGATAGAACAAATATAGAATAAAAATAAAACTCTATATTTCATTGCCATGATGCGATTCTCTTAGTCTTCTAGTTATAATAATACTAATATCAAAAGAATGACATTCGAAAAATAAGTATTTTATGAAATGCAATTAGTAGAACTTATGAATACTTATTGCCATGGAAGATAAATAAAACTAGATTACTATACTCTTATACGTATAAATTTCAGGCTCTTCGGTAATGAACTGAAAAGCATGAATATCAAAATAGATAAAAATAAAATCGAGGAATATATAATTAAAAAACAAATAAATTGAGCGTTTGAATTAACAAAATACGCCACGTATGGATATAAGTATCGAAAAGATTGCTACGATCCGATAAGAATCATTGAACACAATATTACGAGAACAAGCCTCCAATGTAAAGCTTTAATCATATTTTAACGGAAATGAAACACTTGATGAATTTTAGTTTGCTTAAATTTCTTATCTCAATTTATCCATTTAATAAAAAAAAACTTAGAGCGGTCTACTTGGTAACTAAACTTAGCATTATCTAACGCATTCGATTGCAATAAAGACTGACTCAGAGTTGTGCCGATATCTGCGAGAAAAAATGTATTCAGAAATAATTACGAAAATAAATTTACAGGAATTAAAGCTCCTCAAACAGCCGATCTGGTAAATTTCAAGCTTCGACGAATTGCAACACACGTTGTATTGGTTATCAAAGGAAAGTACAAATATAGCTACGAAAGACTTGTTTTTCAACCAGTATGGGATAAGTGTCGAAATTAATAAAACACTTGGCATATGTTTTAACGAAATTTCGTCGACATGGAGCGTTGACCTCTTCGGTTTCTTTAATAAAAAAAAGCAAGAATATACATTCAACATTAGAATGAAAGTGAGACAACAGTAACACTATGGTAAAATAGATAATTTAAAACGTACGTATATAATTATAGAAAACAACTTTTAAAGAAACAGAAGGACGTTCATAATCAGACTGGGCGATTCTTAGAAAGGTGACTTACATTAAATTAAACTAATATATTAACAGAAACGTCAGACAGGTATATTCAAATCAAAATTATTATAAATATGAAACAACATCAGCATACGTTTAATATGTCTGTATTGTTAATATGTCTTTGTATATGTAACATTTCAGAAATAGTTTTTTTTAAATTGTACTCAAGATCAAGTATTGCTGCCTAAATTTATACGATGGACGACTTATTAAGCTATTAAAAATAAATAAGCAACCAAATAGAATAAATTGAAAAGTGTTAATGAATAGTGTAGATGCAAGAATATTAATATGAGAATAACAGTTCACCAGATCATCTTAGAAAATAAAAAATAAATCAATTTTAAGTAAGTCAAATACTTCGAGCTTCGGATTGCTAGCCATATTCATAAGAGATCATAAATCTTTATTTTGAAGAATTAAAATTATTGGCTTTTTCATTCACTCACCCCTTTTCCGAAAAGGGAATCCAATAGGGCCACCAACAATAAGTGAACACAGAATACCTTCAGAAATAAGCTTTGCCACGCTGCACTGACAAATACGCAATTCAAAAATAAAGAGCTCTTAAATATTGTCTATGAAACCAACTAGTTAGAAAAAATCATACAACAAGAACAAGCAAGCACTAATTTGTAGCAATTATGCTTAAAGGGTATGTTTAACTGATACAGTCTAGCTAGAGGCAAACAATTTAAATACATGCTCTTTTATTTTGAGAGTTTCATTTCCGAATCAATACATTAGAACAGGTATTATAGATAAACTCTGATAGAAACATACGACCTTATTTTCTAATTAGTAGGTTATCGAAAACAAATAAATGTACAAGGAATAACACTATTGTCTGAAATAACATGTACAGCTAATGGGCGGTATCAAATATTATTATATCTATAATCTAAACGAGAATATGCATCATCCTGCATGAAAATCAGAATTCATATACTATATGTCAAATTTCGTTAACTTTCCAATAAGTACTTAATTTAAAATAAGTTTATATATTTACTAAAAGGTGAAATGGAAAAACAAACGAAGTATAAAATGGGTTAGGCCGTAAGACTCGCAATTTAGTCTTTTTGTTGTGCTTGAAGAAAGAGCAATGCGAGAGACATAGTCGTAAGAGGTACAAATTAACTTACACACTAGAGTTGAACTATATTTTTCCACCACAAGAACTGAAAATTATGTTAAAGTTGTGATTTGGAAGTTAAGAGTGATGAAAAAAGTATTTAAAAGTATTTTCTATCCTGTAAAAAAGAATTTATTACGTAGCGCATTTTAAACATAATACTGTTTAGTTTATGAAGTCTTTTCTCCATTATATATATGCAGTGGAACAATTGTTTTCATGACTAAGTATTGGAATCTCAATAAAATTGAGGAGCATATAGATAATCATATTGCATAAATATCAAATAAATAATCATACGTTAAGTAATCATGCTACAGCAAATAATCTTATTGCATCTTCAATCTAATGTTTTATCCTATTTCGACAATATTATAATTGCCAAGGAGACACCCAACGAATAGTGGATTAAGCATGTTCATTTAGTCATTGTGAAGAATTCCGACTAGATTCGAAAATCTGACTGGCGACGTGATATTCGAAACTTATAAAAATTTAGGAGATTCCTCGGTATATTGGCATAGTACTACAAGTTTTTGAAGAATTTAATATGTAAATGGACTAAATATGTAAATGGAAAGAAAAATGATACTCCATATTCGATAATATCAAATTCCTGAACACCTTTGAAACTTTACTGTATTAAACCTCCTTCAATGTTCAGTTCATCCTTTAGAATGTCGCAATCCATACAGGGCTTTAGTACAGTCTTATTGCAGGGGATAAATACATAGAAAGCCGTGTTGTGGTTTACGGATGTTGCACTCTCTCAAGATGAAAGAAACTATTCATTTACAAAGGGAGTGACCCAGAAGGACTGAATGAATGAATATTTTTTAGTATGGCTAAAGATTCAAGGTCCAAGATAGTCCCATAAAGCTGTAAAAGTGTTTACACTCAAACAATAAAACGCTTCATAATATTAATTTAAATCCTCAATTACAACAAAAGTTATTAACATAATATAATCAAATTATAAAAACAGAAAAACATATAAAATAAAAATTTAAAATGCAGATCTACATATATAGTCAAAACAACCAAAACAATAACAAATATAACGAATATAAACCTCGTCTTAAACTGAAAATTAAAATTCTTAAATCTTCAATTTTATGTTTATAAAAATAAAAGAACATAAATCTAAACCTAGCTTTCTAATAAATAACAAAGCAAATGCATAAAATCTGCTGGTCAAGTATTTAAGCGATGTTTAAAAAGGAGCTCCTTAAAAGCTAGAAGCTTCACTTCAAAGTCGATGAAAAATATCATTCCATAGTTAAATTGTTTCAATATTAAATAAATAACGAATATAATTTGTCAAAAAGGGAGACTTAAATGATTCAACAGAGATCTCCTTGTATTTCAATGCATATTTACTGATTGAAATGAGAATTTCTCCGCAATATCAACTGGTTTACGACTTCGTAAATGCGTGACAAGAAAACGCAATACTAGAAAATTGCGTCTAAGTAATACATGAAATAGAATTTCATTACTTCTATACACGGGAGTAATGTACTTAAAATTTTTTTAATTAATCGCAAATCATATAGCAACATTTTTACCACGAGTTAACTGCATTGTAAGCTCCTTAGAAAGATCCAAATAATCCGAAGCTATGAATAAAGTATGGAAAGATTAACGTTTTTATTAAGATAAATTTTAACAATTACGGATAAAATCCTTGGCTATTGTGACATCTAAAATCTTCATATAATCGTAAAGACTAACTGCAATACTTTCACTTAAAACCTGTACTATAACACATTTCTTATTTTTTAAGATAGTCTCAAGAGGCAACCCATATATATTTAGTTTTCATAGCATTGATATAAACTCATTCTCAAATGCTCAACGTGCTATAGTATTGAGAACAATATTCGCTCTTGCCACTAGTTTATTTATGTCGAAAACAGTAGAACTTTGATAGATGACCACATCATCAGTATAAAAGTAGTGATATTTATTGTAATTCAGTAGTAGTTAAATCGTTAATAAAAATAGAAAAACAGAGAAGACCTAGAATATTATATCGTGGAACACCTGAGAACCTATCAACCACAATTGTTGATGAACCATTAAGTAAAATAACCGTTCATGACCTACCGAATAAAAAAGATTTTTTTCAATTTCTATCAGAATCAGAGAAGTCCTGACCATCTAGTTTATCAATTAATTATTCAATATTCATAGCATCAAATTATCATAATATAAAATTAATAGTTACAAGTAAAGTAATGAAATCCTTGTCAATAACAAGTCTACAATCATTAACAATGTTAATGACAGCAGTAGGAGCACTATAACTTTTACGAAAGCCAGATTGATATGTATCCAAAATTTTGCGTGTATTGATAAAGCTCAAAATTTGTTTAATAGCCAGCAATTTCAATAACTTAGATACAGAGCAAAGAATGCTTATAGGTCGAAAATCTGAAGGAAATGATGCTGGTATAACTTTAGGTAACACTTAATCATTAGCTGGTTTTTAAGAAGCAGGAAATATACGTGATTGTAAAGATAGACAGGTAATATCCATAAGAGAATAAAAAATAACAGGGCAAATTCTTTAAAATACGTAGTTAAATATCTGCCCTAATTGTATTGAACTGTGCATTATGTATAGCGATTATCATATCAGTAATCGTGATATATTTAAAGTACAAGTGTTCCTCCCCATAAATTCTAGCGATTGATGGACGATCAACATTAGCATTTAAATTGGAAAGTGTAATAAAATGTTAATTTATATCATCCGCTTTGAAGATAATCGCAGATTTTTTGGCAAGATGAAGACTATTAATAATTTGTCATACTTTTAAAGAATTAGAATAGTTACGTAATTTCACTCTGAAGCACTTAAATTTAGCATTACGAACTTGGATTTGTACCTATTTCTAAATGTTCGGAATTGCTTATGCATAGCCTATGTTCTACATTTTCTAAAAAATTTCGAAGCTCTATTACACTCGGAAATATTTTATAGCAACTTAAAGGTATTTGATAACAATTGTAAACGACGAGACTGTACATTTCCCATACGAAATATGACAAATGGAGCATGCGTGTTGTCTATGTATAAAAAGCTATGTAATACCATTATAAATGAAAGCGACCTTCGTTTTAACATCATTATATCGATTAAAGGTATTTCAATCAAAATTGGCTAATTAGGATAATAAATGCTGAAGATAGAAATTTTTATAAAAATGAAATTGTGGCTATAATTATAGGTGGCTGACTGAAAATTACCGGAAATTCTAAGGCGCAAATAATACATCATACTTAGATATAGCCTGGGAAAGATTCTGCTTATAATCAATAGCCTTTGCAATATCAGAGACACGTATGTAATTAATTGTCATATTCGAATTATCAAGGTGATGCGTAAATCCAAACGAAGTTCTAGTCAGATTGAAGAACGGTAGGTAGTCAGCAAGTACTGTTCAAGAAGTTCGAGCGATCCATTGAATGTTAAAATGGTCCATAATAATGGTATAATCATAAGCATTCCAACAATTCAGAAAAGCTACTTCAACATCTGACCAGAAATCTGCTAGCAGTGGGCTATAAAAATATATATAAATAATAAAGCAGCATAGAACAAGCGAGTTCGGTCTTCATATTTCAATAAACAAGAGTACAAATCTCTGAGAGACAGAGCGACTTGTTATATCTTAATTATATTCTATGATAGTAAGTGATACAGAGAAGTCCATAATCCAGCTATTCGAATAAACAGAGCATAGAAATGTGCTAATCCGAGAAGCTATAATAAGCAAGTAACGCGTTTCCATACCCATCCCTATTCTTTATCTCTTTTTCATGTGGCTATAGTAGAAGATTCGTCTAATTTAAAACACAAATACATTTTTAAGTATATCAATGAGTATAAAAAGATTTTTATTGAATTATTTCGACTTTATAGTTTTTTCCGCCTTGATATGTACTTAAAGAATTTTATACTTTCAACAATATGAACCTCTGAAAAGGGGTATAATTATGTTAACCCCATCCCTCTCCAAGAGATTCCTAAGTTCTGAAATATCCTGACCAGCTCCAGAGAAGTTCAAATTGGTATCATTATATTCAACGACAGTTTGCAAGTTTTACAGTCTAATGCCTTTGCTCTCGATCCGTTGTTTTTTATCCTGAATAAATTTAATACTGTATGCGGTATTCTTCTCTATTAGATAAACCTTTCTTATTGTGATCACGCTTTAGATTTGCTATGCACTCATATTTAACTAGTGATAATTGACAATCTTATAAGCAGTTACTTGTTCTGGCCAGTTGACTGCTGTCACTGCGGTAACTGCAATCTTTGAATTGCGTTTTTGCCAACCAAATTACAAAAAACAATTTCTTATAGTTTATCATTGTAATACATACGGAAATTCTATTAATTTATGCTTTGCCGATCGACGTTTTAACAAATCTGGAGTATAGTTACGGCTATATCTGTTATCTAGTATTCTACCAGAAAATGTTAGAAATTGGTACTATATAAGCTATGACAGGTTTATAACTGTATAAACTTTTTAGCAATAAAATATCATTTTAACAGAAATGTATATTTTTCTAACACTTGAATAGCTTAAAAAATTCAGTGTAAAACATCGATATATCTCAGACGATTAAGCAAATAAAATTAAAATTGTAATGACTAAAATAAACTGAAAAAAATTACTGCTAGTACGTTTCGTCCTCGGTTACCTGCTGGACTCCTCTGTATTATAACTATATTATAGCTTTTGAATTTCTCGAACAAGCATCCTACGTCTACGAATTGATTACCTCTCGTCCTAATCACGAGTCCAGCAGATATATACATATCAACAGTATTTTTTTCACTTTATTTAGAAGTTTTTACTATTTTAACTATATCTGCTTCAACAAAAATTTTTCTTGCATATTTATTATAAAGTAAATCTTCAAATTTAGCTTAATTGTCTAAGGTATGTCGTTGCTTTGCATAGCTACTCTGAAACTATTAAAGTGTTGGAGAGAAAAATCATATTTTTCTCAAAATTATATTTTAATTATTTAAATATGTTTCCCTAAGTATCATAGCGCAATAAATTTATCATTTAACGTATTATCTATAAAAAATTTTATACTTTGCTTTTCAATTAATAAGACATTTGCTTTTCAATTAATAAGACAATCGAAAAAAAGTTAGGGTTCTTGTATGATACAATTATATAGATATATTCTATAGTATTTTGTCGAATTAGGGATAAACTTGATCCTATCACAGTAGGGCCAAAGCAATTTCGAGGCTAAATAGAAGCAGTCTTGAAATAATACGCGGAGTGATGAGATTAAATTATTCCTACGTTCGAAACAAATCAAATACTATAGGAGATATTTTTATAGATATGTTATAGACGAAGAAATAAATATGAAAAAAATGTGTTAAAAGAAAGAAATTAATTACTTTTTCTAAATGTGTAAACATATAAAAGATATAAGCTTTATAAAAAATTTGTGTTTTTTAGATTTTTAAGACCATTCACATTATATTTATAAAAATGGTCTAATAAAAAATCCGAAAAAATAATGGTCTAAAATAGTTTAGCCATGGAAACAGCTGTCAGTGTGAATAAAAGAGAATGTAAATAAAAATAAAGTATTTGTTCTTCTAGAATCACTCAATATTATTTTTAATTATTAATTGTCTATTATCAACTATTGAGTAATTATTTATTTAATATAAATTTAAATTCATAAGTCCTTGAAATACTTATTGTTCTCACGTAACTAACAATGCAAAGTAACATAGTTTCAACAACTTTTATTCTATATTAAAATGAACAATTCAGAAAATCCAACGTTCACTTTAGGTTGACTTTAGTCCTAATACTCTATTTTTTCAAATGTTAATTTTTATAGAAGAAACAAAGAACCGGTTTTTATTACTCGGCATTTCTTTATCAGTACGGACGAGCGCACTGAAAATTTATTGACACGTGTAAAATACATAAATGGAGCTGAGTGCAAAATTAACGGACTTTCTGTAGAGAACGCGAATAGTTGCATACTATCTTATATCGTATATCATATATATATATATATATATATATATATATATATATATATATATATATATATATATATGCAAAAAAGCTGTATAATCACAATTTCGAGGTTAATTTTTACGAAAACTGCATTAAAATGTAAATAACAATTATATTCAATTCAACTTATATTATATCTAAAAAGGTATTTAGCGAATTTCAAAATAATAATGTTATTAGTATTAACCTGGAATAGTATCGAATTTTTATAAAAAAATATATAATCGAGATCAGAAATATATTATAATCTTAATGTTTTTGTTAAGATTATAGATTCAAATGTTAGAAATCACCGAGATGATACTCGTATCCTTTTTTATATAAGAACGATACTTCGAAAGAATTTAGATGATGATACTTAAATTTTACTTAAATTCGAAGAAGAGTCAATAGTCCGCGTCTACCCTGACTCGTAGTGTGCTTACTAATTAATGAGGAGATTAGCCAAAATACGCCCGCGCAGCGAAATCCGATTTCGACTTTAAGAATCCGCCACTCCCCTGCGATCTCTATGCCGTTACGAAGTTCGCGCAGCTGCTGGGTCGAGGTGCTTGCATGCGAGGAAACTCGTGTAGCAGCGATCGATATCGCGGGAGTGCAGCGTGTTTTGTAGCCCCATGTTGCCATGTTAAAAATACCCAACTGCTAACAGATTTAATGCGAATGCTCGTTTCTTAAGCCTACGCTTGATAATTACGAAGTCCATTTCGAATTCTTTTGCGTCGAGTAGTTGAGGAATAATTGAATGAAAGATAATTCAAAAATAAAGTAAATTCACTTCTAGGAATGAAAATGAAAGGACGCGTTTAATGAAATAAAAAAAGGAGGGAGCAAATAAATATTATTTCTTTCTATAAAATCAATGAAAAGCAATTTTGATTAATAAATATGAAGGCATAAATGATCGAATAGTAAGTATAACTTTATATATACTATCCCGTATTTTGGACATTGCGGACAAATACTTTCATCCGACTGCTGAATAGAGAATAAAATTTTCTATACCTGACAATTGAAGTGCGCTCTGGTACGATGAGTATAAATAGTTTCTATTCATAAAATGATGTTTTACCAAATGTTGTTTTTTGTTTATTTTTTATTCTGTTCCCAGCAATCAAAGGAAAATATTTTGTTTGATCAGAAATCGCAATAAATAAACTAATAATTTTTTTTTCGAAAAATTTATTTTTATTTTTCAATATAGTCATTTTTAAAATCGATACAGTTTTTCTAGAAATAAACCTCTTTAATATTTCCAAATAACGGTTGATTTCTTTCTTCACAAAGAAGTCGTTTAGATATATGATAATGTCATAACTTACTTATTATCAAATAGAATATTTGTTCTAGGTATAAACTTTTGTGGTTAGGGAACAAGATTACTTGAAGACAGATCAGACGAAGCCGGTATGGAATTCATTCATTAATGGGCCAATTTTTGCTTAAACATGGAGAGGTTGTTCTGGTGGAAGAATATCTTCTTTTTTTTCTAAATTTATCGTTTTCGCAATTCTGCCTTTATCCGTTCGATAATAAAGAAAATTTTGGCATTTTCAGAAAAAAACATGTATCATCTTTATACTCAATAACACCATCTTTCTTTGAAAATTGGATCATTTTTTCTGTTCGTTATTTTTTATTCGTGTTTACTCTTTGTTGACTGTTTTTCATTTATTGACTTATTTTTTTATTTCAAATTGAGAAGCGAGAATAGCTTACGTAGGACAAATGTTTCAGTAAATATGATAAATAAGTTTTTATCATATACCCATATGTAGGCATTTTTCTATTTATTTTTATTAAATTTAATGGTGGTACATTAATATCTGGTAAATTTTATTCAGGTAGCTGTTCATGCTTTTGATCGTTTCGTATCATTGATCCGAAATTTTATGATCGAAAATGATGGTTCAGTTCGTTCATAAATCATCATAGAGCGATGCTCAATTTTCACGAGAACTCTTACAATTACTTACTCAAATAATTGTCAGAAAACAATTAAGAGTCCCACATAATTGAAGTTCTACAAGTATTTTCCAATATATGCCTAAATAGTACCCTTTCCAATTTTATTTATAAGTATCTTGATCTTTACACAAATTACTTTTTGAATTTTAATTCGTCACTGTGTACATAATGTGTATAAAATTAATTTTTAAATATATTAATTACAAAATAAAATAAAACATCTGTAGAAGGCTAAAGTATTTAAAATATCCGATAGTGATGCAGAGGGTAATACAGAAATGAAAATCGCGAATCCACGGATTGATAAACTATTTAAGGTAGCTCTATAGATTTTTTAAATTGTAAAAAAAAATTATAAAATTAATCAAACATTTTCATGAGAATTGAAAGAGAATAATATTTGAATATTATGATCATTTATCGTGAAAAAATGAAAATAATGATGTTTTGAGTTAATCTACTCAACACTGAAAGAGAAACGCCATTTCATCTATTTCTCTATTTCGTTACAATTTGAGAATACGTTTAGTCCATTGCTCCTCTCCATTTTCTGTTTCTATAGCATTTATACTTTACGTAGGAGCAACAATGATAGATGCCTACCATTTTGATACTCAAATTAATTTTCTTAACTGAATAGTGATGTAACGGGAACTTTAAAAAACAGTATAAAAACACGTCTTCCGCACACTCTTTCGTACAATTATAATATTTAATGTGTTCATGATTACATAAATTGATTCAAGCCTGAATAGATGTTATATACATAAGTGAGGAGGATAGAGGGGACAGAAGACATGAGCCAGCGTCTGAAAAGGGCACTTATCAGATTGGCATTTCCACAGACAGCTAATGCAGCGTTTATTAGCAGATGGAGATTCGAGATCAAATTGAAAAATAACACAATTTTTCAGCTTTCTAGAAATATACATAGTATTATATTAAAATAAGCAAACTAAATAACTTCTTGGTTAGTTTCGGAAGACAATAATTAAATGGAAATGAAAAATTAAATAAAGAAATTGAAATACTAACCTTACGTAATCTCGCATTCAAGAACACCGTTCGAGCATTTCCAATTTGTATTACAATATTTTTATTAAATACAAACTTATCTTTATCTAACCACGAACTTTCAGTACTTGGACTCATTTCTACATTGATAATATTACATAGTAAATAATAAAATTATTCGTTGATAATTGCAAAAATATCTAAAAAAAAAACAAGTTTACATAGTTGTTACGTTTTGATCGCATGCTGAACCGAAGTATAATTTACGCTTAAAATTGAATATGTAATATTGTTTTATTTTCAGAAAATAATACAAAATATTTCATGGAAATATATATATTTAAAAATTCAGTAATTATGTTTCAAATACTTTTAACGCAACGATAAAATATTACAAAACAATTTATTCATTGTATCGCAATTAAATGAATAGTACCTATAGAGCTACCTTAATTATAGTAAACAATAGTATTCGTCGGTTGTTTGCTTATAATGAAATCAATAAATAAGGTATAATGCGAAATATCAGTATATATGGCGGGATCACCAGTATCTACGCATCTAAAGTGGGCGGCACTTAAAACGCCGATAAGTTCATTATTGACAACCAATGGACCACCGATATCATTCTGAAAACAGACAAAACTATTGTATCTATTCGCATTAGCTCGTCAATCCTCAAAAAGAAACATTAAAAATAACAGGCAAAAGAAATACAATATTAATTAGATTTAATCAGTTTCGTTTCAACCCCTTTGTAGTTTATGGAGAAAAACTCGCAAAAAAAGCATTAAATGCATCATCATTAATGATTACGTCTGCGATAATAATGTGGATTGCAGATTTAATATGCAACATGTGTAAGTTAGGGAGGGAAAAAGAAAAATGAAAAAATGAATAGAGGTGATGATGTTGTACAATGCAGTTGAGACATTGGTTAGGGTAAATTATCATCTTCGTTTGGCAGTCTGACCACCGAAACAAAGGGCTAATGCGCATGTACTATCGCACATTGATAGATAGAACAAAAGAATAATTAAATTTGGATAAAATAACATTTTACAGTATGCGCAAAAAAAAAATAAAAATAAAAAGCAAAGAAATGTGGGTTATAATATACGATATTATATTATAATTAATCGAGAAATTAACCAGAAAAATTGATCGTGGTGTAAATGAAAATCTTTTCAAAACATTTTCTGATACGATAATAATTTACAATTAATCTTCACAATGCAACTTTTTCGATCATTTATATTGTAATATTTAATTCCATCAACTTTTAATAATTTTGTCCTTTACTCTATTTACATTTTTGCATGTGCAACAATTATTGTGCAGCCATATATGAATTTTTCAACGAAAATTTTTTTTTTACATTCATTCGTTTATAAGTAATAATTTAATAATGCCTTAAATCAAATATTTGATTTTGATAAAATAAATGAATGCTTCATTAAATATTATATATTTATGTCAAATATTTTATTGAAAAAAAAATCTAACACGACTTTTAAGAAAAAAGCTAAAAATATATTATTTATTTAATAATTCAACAAAATAAAATGCTTCTTAATTTTTATATAATTATTTCAAATGTACGAGTATAACCCGATTTTACGATAGTTCTAAACAAGAAATGCCATTATTTTATATTACTTATGGCTTGATATTATGTCAGCATAATATATAATATTAATTAAATCAAGGAATTTTCTATTATGGTATTTTTAAACTCGGATGCCTAATGTATAATTTTACTCATAGTATAAATTTCGTAACTCACCGTGCAAGCACCGCATCGCTCTCCTGTAAATGCGGGTATCGAAAATCCGCAAAAAAAGTTGGGGCTCAAATTGTCAATGTAATTCGTACACCTCGCATACTTCATGACCAGAACGTTTATATATCTTAATCGCCAATCGGTATGAAATACGTACTTCAAACCCAATATATTACCGGAATCTTCTACGAGATCCATGCTTGTGTATCCGTATGCGGATAACTTTGCCGTTCTTGACTCGGTAAACGAGCCGTATCTGGCCAACTTCAATTTGGCCAAGCGGCTAGTTCGCGATAGATGCAAGCTCCCCTTTAACTATAATAATAATGGTACAAATTTTTATTTCAAGTCCATTCTTAAGCAAATAGTATTATGGCTAGTAATTACATTAAATTCTTTTCTTGCAGTAATATTAGGGTAGATTCTATACGTAATTGAACTGTTCGGAGGGCCAGATCGTAATGTTTATCTGAACAATCGTCAATCTTCCGATTCCAGCCTCATACGCTCATTTGTGCGTGTGTGTGTGTGTGTGTGTTTTTTTCTCTTTAGTTGTGATCTGGGGTTACCGTTATAATTAAAATGTTTGCCATTTTAGCAAAATTGCCGAACTTGAAGGAAATAAAGAAATAATGATTTCAGGCAGGAGGCAGGCTAATAATATGAGGTTTGTAAAATAGATTGGCTATAGTGCTGCAGCATAATCCCTTAGTGATTTACCAATTTTATAGCCTCTTCACTTGCACGGTGAGACTACGAAGCAATGGTCATGAATTTGGTCGAAATGGTACGAGATAACTCCGATTACCTCCAAAATGAGCAGCACATGTATTTCCATCAAACAATTAATTCGCTCGATTATACAATATACATTCAATTTAATTATACGAAAGTACTTGTTATTCTTATTTAACAAAGAGCTATATCTGGAGAATCGGACTATGTGAACACCTAAAACTTTGCAGAGCTCATTTTGAAGATAATTGGAGTTAATTCACTTAATCCGGACTAAATCTATTTATTTAAGAGATATATCTATTTATTTAAAGATACATAAGAGTATATTGTTTGCTGTATTATTCGCTTCATGGTTATCAAAAAATTGTTGTCCAAAGTAGTTCTTATTACACTATATCGACCCAATTTTATCTGTCTTAGTCATTTGTAAATCATAATTTTTTTCCACTACCGTTCTTATAGACTATCATTTATCGTTTGTAGAAGTTATGATCGAATTAATCCGATATTCAACGATTGTACGTAATCTTTTCAGCGTAGACAGAGCAAATGTAGATTGCACACGCAATACACAAATGGAACTTAATTATAGTATAAGAGAGAAGATCGTCATTACGTATTTTTTACTATACAAATACGAGGAGCATGAAAAGAAAGGTTACGCGTCCTTATTTCATCCATCTCTATATCAGTTGACGTCTTATTTTTTTCTCACCCATGCTTTCTACGTTGCTTGATCAGTCACTCCGTCAAAGTAACAAAGATCGATTTCGATTTCTTCTTCAATCTATCATTAAGCTAACATTATTGTCGGTCAACGTGATCTTGCAATCTACAGTTACTATGTCCGTGTATTTAAATTGTCTTTGCCACCTTCCACAAATCGATTCTATAAAATAATGCTTCAATTGTGTTATCATCGACTTCGAAACTTATTATAAACTTTAAATGTCTGTTTATTAATTTCTATTTCTTTCTTGACATCAATATATAAAGCAATAAAATATTTCGAGAATGTTTCAAAATTTACATTTCACATGGAATTTATTTCAATTGCTACTTAAAAGCAACAATTTCTTAATCTTGAAAGCAAAAATATATGATCGATGGAAAAATAATAAAAGGAAGATTATACTCTGTATTACTATAAAGGAAAATTATTTATTTTTCTTTTTTTTTTATATTATATTATGAGTTTATTTACGTCTTTAATAATATAAGCTTTTAAAATTCTAGACAATACAAAATTCTTTTATAGAAAATAATAAAATCAACATTCTCAATGCACAGGGTCGATCATCATCAAGCATACACACATAAACCAATTCATGAAATCAAGATGAGAAAACGTATTTACCTTCACCACAGAGATATCATTGTCATGGGTAACATAATCGTAATGCTTATGGATATAAATTTCTTTAACGCTAACTACCAGTCCGTCATTGCTCATGAGATTTTTCGAACCCACGACCGCTTTGTATTTTCGTATGTAAAAGGCGCCGGACTGGTCGACGACGCAGAGGGCGGTCGCTATCAAAAAGCGATCGTCGACAATCGAGGCTGCGCAAACTGATTCGAGCCGATTGGTGGATTTGTTCTTTACGCTCAGGGAAGCCTGATATTTAAAGCTATTTTCCTCCGTTTCCCTGCCGCCCAAGATACCCTCGATGCGTAAGGCGCCGACTGCAATAATAGGGTGGATTAATTTTGAAATGTTATAAGAGCACATAATGATAAATGAATCTAGTTCAACTGCTGTTCCATCGACTACGGCGAATTGAAAATTCATTCAATTTCGATATTAAAATTATTTGAATAGCCGAACTAAATTAAATTTCTACCTCGGATTAAAATTATTCGTTGCTCTATTGTATTCTTTCAATTAAATATCTACGAAGCATTGGACCTTTAAAGCGCCGTCTGTTTATACAGCCTAAAAATAAATTTATATCTCTGTACATTTCTATCGGGGATAAAAATCGTTTTATTCAAATGTACCCGTAATTTGATGCAGAATCACAAAAAAATTCAAGTAATGTATTCTGTAATATAGATAATATAATTGGATTAATAGTAATTAAGCTTCGGGAATTTTACTCTAAACACATGTATTTTCTAGTATATAAGTAAAATATAACAGTTCATGATTAGGTCACCCTTAACTTTACTGATGCGGCCAGCTGGAGAGTTAATGATATAATTTTTACAACTCTGAAGCGAATATTTTAAATAAAAAAAACTTTCATTTCCAACTAAGAAATTGTAAAATCATAGAAATTTTAAAAGTTTTCCGATTGCAAACAGTTAAAAAATGTAAAAATATATCATAAACTTTACTCAATTATTATAATATAACAATATTACTTAAATTATTCATGTAAAGCCACTTAAAATCTATAATTATAGATAATAATAACTTGCCATTATTTATACAAAACGTAACGAAAACGCAGGATAAAAATAAAGATGTATAATTTTGTGCCATGATACGCTTTTCATTTAGTCGCCCAGCTATAATAAAACTAATATCGAAAGAGTGGCATAATTCTGAAAATGAGTGTTTTTATATAACATGTATGATAGAATTTGTGAATACTCATTGTCTTGGAAGATAAAGAATTTCTTCATTAATCTCATATACAATATTTTAACACATGTTCGCTTATTTAAAAGCAAATTTGACGCAAAGCACATGAATGATATAATTTTTGTACGTGTGTTCGATCGTCTTTTTTTTTTTTTATTTTATTTTTCACCTTCCCACGTGCATGGGTATGCCGAAGATGACGAACGAGCATTCGGCGGCACTTCGCGGTAATAACACAGATACGATTTTTCAAATAAAGGCCCCCTGTTCCAACAACGTATAATGATCGATAAAATATTGAGTTTTTCGTTTCCTCGATTATCCATTCGATAAAATTAAACTAAACTCGCCTTTATTATATATATATATATATATATATATATATATATATATATATATATATTAAATTAATTATAAATTTAAAGCTCGAAAGGAAGTTATCTAAAATAAGGTTCGTTATTACCGTGAACGTTATCATTTACATTACATAGGCTTTTTATGAATTAATTTAAAAAGATTAAATACGAATAACAGGAACTTATTGGTTATCATCGGAACAAATATATAAATGACACTTTTAATCGACGATCCCTTGCTTTACGATTCAATATTAATCTCCTTAATCTTGCAGCTTCGCGATCTCTGATCCGGGATTTTGTAGTACGGCATTAAACGATGTATAGCTGTCGCCGAAGAAGCTATGAGACAAATTTTAAAATTCAGAATTCTAATAAAATTTTACAGTTAAGTTACGTCCTTATACCAAACAAACCCAATACGCGTATGTTATTTGAAATGTCTTGAAAAATTCTTAGATAAATAAGTTATACATGGTTTATGGAATACTGATTTTCCGTCGATAGCACAATTTTGAAATAAAACGGTTTCAGAAGCATTGTGTACTGTGAACGTATTTTCTTTGAAAGTAAATTATCCTTAATGCTTAAGGTCCGACTTCAGCGCCTTGTTCAGCGACATGCTACCTCTAAGTTGCCTTCTTTTACGTCATTTCGTTGAATTATGGTATTGTAAATTTCTTTATAAATATTCAAAAGCTGAAACTTTTCATATTTCTGTGCTCACCTCAAAAATCATTTATCCAATTTAAATCTAAGTGAAAGAAGTAAGTAACTCTTGCAGATGGCATTATTGTCCAAGATTTAAGTTGGTCGTCGTTTATACATATTTTACTTAGTCTAGTTAAAATTCCAGTTAGATGCCTTTTAATCTCACATTTCATTTTTCTTTCTAAATCTAATGTGAGACTCACATTCACCTATAAAACCAAAAACTTCTCGATAATACACCGCTCGCTTTAGTTGCATAATATGAACTTATCGTAAATTAATTTGTCCCAAATAAATACAGATAATAAGAGTGGCGGAAATAATATGGTTTTCCCATTTGATTAGCTCTTTTAACCCCTGTACATCAATTCGGCAGAATGTTTCGAATTACATAGAGAAAATAATTGTTCAACGTCGAGACCCAACTCGTGCTCTTTTAATATGTATATAATACATGAAACAAGTATTTAACACTAAATAAAAAGATGGTAAACACAAAAAATAGTTAAATACTACATGTTTTAAATATTTAGTAAAATTTATAAAAAAGAAATTTCATTACTCTCATCCATTTGCATTTTGAAATAGCATTTTGGCAGATACAAATTGAGCAATACCAGAAATTGAACAATTTGGATTTTTAACTTGACAAATACAAAAGTATATAATGTATACTATACTATTTATATACAATGTGTACAATAAGTGCGAATGTGAATAGATCGTTCTTAAGTCCCGTCGCTTATTTAAGAAACAAATCAATTCAACAAGAAGATTTATTACGACTTTTTCGACGTTCCGATGGCTCGATTTGCTATTCTCTCTTCAGGCAAAAAGTTGTTCTAAACAATTAAAAAAGTTGCTCTAAGTAAATAAAAAAAATTCAGCACACCCGTCGCGCTGTGTCACATTCTACGCATCTACATCAGGTTGGCATTCACTCGCGAGCATGACACAGCGCGACAGGTGTGCTGAATTTTTTTATTTGCTTAGAGCAACTTTTTTGCCCGAAGAGAGAATAGCAAATCAAGCGATTGAAACGTTGTAAAAGCGTATAGAAATCATTCTGTTTAATTTATTTGTTTGTTGAAAAAGCAAAGTCCCTGAAAAAGGATGTTTTTTCCATTCCTGCTTATCCTTTACATCAATATAGAGGGCGATTAGAATAATGTTGACACGAAAGTATATAGTTTTAAGAGTTTCTTTATTTCTACGTATGCTAGGAGCGTTATTTTTCACGCTACAGTCATCTGTTAATCTTGGAATTCGGTTTGAATTTGCACTTTGACAGAACTCTATATATTTTGTTTACGATTAAAATTATAAGAAGAAAACGTTGGGAAAATAAATTACAATAATTATTGAGTTTGTAATATTTAATTGTATGCTATTCTAATTCAGAATCAAAAGAGATCAACGATACTGGTCAACGAAACATTACTCGTTTAAAGCCTGAATCTTTTATTTTATATCTAGTGAAGATCGAAAAATCATTTGGTATACTTTTAAGCAACGTAATTAAAACATACTTCGTTCATAATTATGCATGTTCTTCATTGATTTTCATTAACGCTTCTCAACAATTCCAATAGTAACATCAACTTAACCGGCTTGACAGAGCATTATGTATACGGCGAAAACGTATTTTAATGCGATTTCGAGCAACGAACATTAGAGCTGGGTCAGAAATTTCTCAAGCAATTCCAAAGCATTTCGTCTCAAAGAACCATCGTGTGTTAAACCTAATTTTTATTTTATCCGCGCAGACAGCCTGTCTGCCCTATATACGTCTAATACGATCGTTACGTCGTTGGGCTCGCTCACAAAAATATCGCAGCGCCCCGTCTCGCCCAGCCCCATTCCGATCGCGCCGACCTCGTAGCGCATACGAATGACAAGCTGTTCTATAAACGTTGCGGGATACTTTCGCTCATAATACGAGTGGGGGGAACTTTTCTTTTTACAAACACCGGAAGCGTTTCGCGAGGAACGGCGACTTCGGTGGTTATGGGAAAGAAGTTTCGTACCGCGCGTTTCCGGTGTCCTCCGGTTCGGCCCAAGTTTTCAATTGCGGATGAAATAAAGTTATTATTTCAGTATCGTATGGGTAATACGTCGGATTCACGGTGCTTTGCAGGATAATTAATTCGACGTAAACTGAAAATTAAGCAGGTCTACTTGTTCGCGAGAGACTTAATTAATTGTAGCGATGAGGATGGAACGTTTTACCATATTTTACACTATGCCACTGTAATGTATTCGAGACTTCTTTACATTCATCCAGCGTTAAATCGATGGTAGAAATATTTTTATTTATTAAGCCTTTTAAATCTTGTTGATTCTTGTCTTCTTTTTATCATAGTGTGGCAATTCCTATCATTATCTAACGTAGGTTTTACATACGCACCTATAATTGATTTCATCAGAATTAATGCGTAAAATTATAGCATAACTTTTGTGTATTAAATTCGTATATATATATATATATATATATATATATATATATATATATATATATATATACATCCACATGGCTGAAAAAAGTTCGATTTATAACTAGAAACATTTCAATTTTCAGGCTTTATTGGCTCAATAAATTCCGCAATTCTTCCGATATTTTTCGTCAATTGATTTTTAACCCAGTGAAAGCTATCGCGCTGCACACAGTTGACATCCTCATCAGTTGGTTCCTCCTCACCGCATTTAAGTTACGTAGAACCCATTACAACGTTCACTCGACACTACAGAGAAGTCGAGATTATCTAACCGTCAACACGCATGTTCTATTTATCCTTTACTATTTTAGCTTTCCGGCTAAGTTACGTCAAGAAACAAGCAATGCTCCATGTTCGCGTAAGCCACCAACGCACAGCCGTATCGTCTTAATAATAGATCCAGCTTCGTGAATTTTGCAAAACCCATTGTCTTTTGTGTGTGCGCAGGCCCGAAATAACGACGTGGCGCTGAGCCGAGCTCGCGCTTCTCTCTGCGCGCGCTCCGCTGGCAACGTAATATTTCGAGCGATGCGCCCCACTGTCGGGATATCACGTTATAGAAACCGACGCGTTTAACTATTTCCAAGAATAGCGCGTTCGTCCCGAGGCAGTCCCGCGATCCTTATCCGTGAGATCATCAAGAGAGAGAAAGAGAGAGATATATATTCCGTCTCTGCGCGACGATTCTCAGATCGACTCGTTGCATTATCAACTTTAAGAATCGAATTTCGCTTTGGGATTGCTCGGCCAAAGTAAGGAACTGTCGTCTTCTTCCGGACGGAGTTTATAAAGCTGTGGTCGTAGAGCCGGAGAACTGCGTTAACTTTTGGCAGGGCGATAATAGGATCGGGAAGAAGTTTCGGTAACTTTTGTTGTAATTGGCCGAAAATACTGGGGAAGTTAGCCCGGATTCCGTGGCTGTATTTTACGAGGGATAATATCTTCGAAGCGAACGGTACATTTCATCTCGGTCCATCAATCGACTTCGTAATAAATACATCAAATTTTCTAAGATTCGTCACGATAAGCGATCACCTGCGAAATACCAACTAATGTATATGATAAATTGGATATATAGCAAATTTGTACAAATTTCTTAAACATTTTTATATTTATCTATAATATATTATAATGGAGCATATAAAGTAGGTACTGGTTATATTACTTTTATTTAATTATTATTGTCTCTTTAATATTAATTTAATCGATAAAATAGATGAGATTCGGTCTTCTGTACACTATGCCAAATCGTAAGTTGTATTATTTGCATAAGCGTTCTTAACACCAATCATAAAAATTTATTTCTAATTCTTAAATGTCGTATCTGCAGTAATTTTTTTTAACTTTTATATTTTAATTAAAGAGTTTCAAATTCTTGTAATTATAGTTTTTTTTTAATACTATCTCAAATGTATATACGTATGTATGCATATATGTATATTTGTATGTATGTATGTATGTATGTATGTATGTATGTATTTTAGAAATTAACATCTATATTATACGAGAGGAGCTCATTATTATCTAGATGATTTGAAAGTTTCAACGCATATTTGCATGGCAATTTACTCTATAGACTCAATCAACTTCGAAATGACCAGAAAATATGCATTGCCGGATTATGCAATAGCTTTTATATATATCATACTTTAAAATTGACGTATTTTTAATCTGAAAATATGGAAAATATAAGGGCTTAGAGAGAGAGAGGGACAGAGAGAGAGAGAGAGAGAGAGAGAGAGAGAGAGAGAGAGAGAGAGAAGCAGAATGAGAAAGCGAGAAAAATAGCGTCAGAACGGGAGAAAGCGAAAGAGAGAGAGAGAGAGAGAGAGAGAGAGAGAGAGAGAGAGAGAGAGCGAGCGAACAAGAGAGATAGAGAAAGTGAGTTGCGCTGTTTATATTTAGGTAAGCTTACTCGCTGTCGCCAGTTCCTTTTTTATCTCAAAGTTACAAAGTTAAAGGTCAGATAAAAAGTTTATGTCGGACGAAACGCTTTCAAATTTAGAACAGCTGAATTTTAGAACACTTCACGGCAATGTCATTTGCTGATCGCTCGGTACCTCATGAGAGCGAAGCACGTAAAAGTGGCCTCCAGGGTGAAAGGAACTAAGTTTCAATATAAGATAGCGCAGAAAGTAGGATTGGAATCAGTCGAGGAAGTCTGGCAGACAGAAAGAGAGAGAGAGAGAGAGAGAGAGAGAGAGAGGGGGGGGCAGACAGTTTCCGAATTCTAACATTTATTTTCTAGAATATTGCTCTTACTGAGAGATCCTCAAAAGCGGAAATATCTAGAGTTTTCTTACTGTACTTTATATTGATCAAAGAACGTCAAGCAGCGTCTACCGAGCATTATATGTAAATAAAATACTGCACTTCCTGCAAGATAGTGTAGCGAAACAAGAATAATGAGTAAAGACTTGTTAAGAAAAGTATTTATCTTCAAAAAGGAGATTTTTCAAATCGTGAACGAAGCTATTTATATTTATTTGTCATAATCCTAAACATTTCTATAATTCCTTGGCAAGTGCCTTTTTCATCATCCTTCATTGCGAAAGAATCAATTCTGTGGAATATTTTTTTTTTCAATCTCCGTTTGAAATATATAAAACTTTTTTGGAGTAAAATTCAATTAATCTATTTAACGTTCTGTAAAGAACTAACTAATACTAAATTTTATATTAAATTTTATACTAAACTGTGAAATAATCGGAAACCTTGGTAAAAATTATTAAATAATATTATTTACATTCGTAATAACTGAATATAATATTGTAAAAAATTATATGTAGTAAATTATTCAAAAGAATATGATAAATAAAATAGGTAGTTAGTGAAAAAATTGATTTCAGATTTTAATTCTCGAGAAATCACGGTGCATTCTTTCCTCTAACTATATTCTTTCTCCAAGAATCCTCATAATGCAAATATAAAGAACTTGCCCATCCCTCCGGTGGCCGTTGCGACCGTCGATACTAATCGCCAACACGGTCCAGCCGTAATCAAATTCTTTTCATGCGGCTTCGGCTTTCGCGCCGCATACGCTCCTGCATGTGGTGGTGAGGGGGTGGACCCACCCAACTTTGGAAAAGATCCAGGGCACTGGGTCAACCCATTTCCGGAAAATCGTGCACGGCTGATACGTGGGCGGCGCGACCGCGTGACTTCGCCGCGGAAGATCAGTAGCGCTAGTCAACGTTTCGCCGGACGGGACAGCTCACGATCAAAGTTCGAACTAAGACGAATCTGTATATTCATTTACACAGGGAGTAGGGAGAGTAAAGTGGAATGTCGATTTCTACTTGGGCGAAGTATTTGCGACTTGCTTGAGATAAAGGAGCTCATATTGCTGAATTTCGTACAAGAGGTACGAAGATAAAACGAATCGATTGCAGCTTGCGGAGAGTTAGGCTGGTGAAATTTTATTAGGTATTTCATAGTCGTATTTCATGAAGCTTAATTAAAAAAAAAGTTAACAGAGAATAATAATCGTAAGAATACAGATATAATAATAGATAGTTTGAAAAATAAATTCTAGAAGCTTTTTCGAGATTCTTAAAGAATCTTTATGCAGCAGCACAATTTTATTTGTATTCTTCGCTTCTGATTATTTACTGACGCAGGACAATGAGGATTTTCTTCTTCTTTTTCTTAAATTGAGCTGACTAGTAATTTTTTATTATAACTTCTTTCAGTAGATATAATTCGCTGGAAGAGTTTTAGTGGATTATATTACGTAATTGTTATCTACCACATTACTGGTACTTAAATATATCATAAATGTGCATAATAATAAGCAAGAAAAAACACTATTATTGTAAAAGTTTTGCGGAAAACAACGTTATTACGAGCATAAAAAAATTTACTGCATGAGAGCAGTAGAAGAAAGTCGGATAATGTAAAGTTAAAAGTAAATTTCACAATGTTGTTTAAAAATTCTATTTAAAATTGAAAAAAAAAATTTTAACGATCTATAATGTTATTTTTATGTAAGTTTAATAATTCACAAATTTAATTAATTGAACGTAACGTTATTAGTATTTTTTTAAATTATGATAGTACCACTCCTATACGTAATTTAAAAGAGACGTTATTATCTGAAAAAATTACATCTTCTTATACGTAAAGATTTACAGCACCCTTATTCTAACAAACTTGCGTAAATTATAAACTTTACATCGTTTCCATCGAGTAATCCTACGCCGGCGAGCCTTTAAGTAACAGCCTGACAGGAGCAATCAGAAAGATCCAAGTTCGAAATTGCCTCGAGTCAAAATTGCGCGCATTATAAGGATTCGGCCTGATAAAATAAGTTGCGCCCCAGAAAGAAAGTCGAGCGATTGCTTTTCCTCGCCATCCTTTCGCAGTTCGCCGCTACAGATCGATGCTGACGGCGCCCGCAGTACAGCTTCCGCAGTCTGGAACAGTCGCCTACGCGCCCTCGCACGTATACGAATTTTCATCGAGACCGTGCATAAACATCGATCCTCTTATTTTTTTTTGCACTCATATATTCCTTTAAGGTCCCCGGCTGATGCATTTCTCATTCTTCCGTTTCGAATCTTTTTACATTGCTCGGTAATTTTTCAAAGCAGGAAAAAAAAGAAGCTCAGAGACAGATGAAAGTTAAAATTACGAATTTCACGATCTGTTCAATCTATAATAAGAGAAAACATGAAAGTATTTGTTAATAATTCAAAAGAGATTGCGTGTAAAAAAGACAGGATTGCGTATTAATAGCGATAATTATAAGTTTGAAGAATATATATTAAGCGTACAAGTAAGTTTCCAGTTTTTTTCCAAAATGTGTGGCTTTGTTATGAAAATATGGTTACGTATCGTTTATTCAAAGTATCGTTCATCGGAAGCTATAACTTTTTTCCATCTTTCGAGAGAAACGGCTTGTTGCGCGACGTTCAATGATGCAGCAAGTTCTTCTTGAATCTGATACGGATTCTCATTCAGCAAAGCGTCTCAGTTCTCGTCTTCAAAACTTTTCGGCTTTCCGGAGCGATCCTTGTCTTCAACTTTACAATGACCACTTTTGAACCGCAGTAAACGATAGGCCTCAGCCACACTTTTCCTCATATTAAAGAATGGAAGCAGCGCTTCCCGCAAATGACGTTTATTTGGCTTGAAACTTGACATGATTTTGCTCGATAAAATAAACGACACCGAAAGAAATGCTCAAATACAATGCTGCAAAGTTGTTGACAGGTACCCAACCTATAAATATAACACATGAGGTCAGAAATTTCTGCCCGGTATCCACTTACTTGTAAACCCAATATTTTCTGGAATTCCATGAATGAAGGTATTTTAAAATCGCAATTGAAAGACAAAGTTAGTTAATTAGTCCGTTATTAAGTTCATTAATTTTTTAATATCCACATATTGTGAATTACGGCTAACTCGGATTCAAATACATGTAACTTGAAATTACATTAACAATTCTATAACAGTCCTTAAAAGTTACAAAACTTATTGAGGATATAATACATAATCCTCAACGGTAAACTTATGCAATTTATGTTTTATTTGTTGCTGTAAAATGTTTGCCTCAAATAAAAAAATTCATTTAGGTATGATAAAAATGCTTTTTATTAGAGCCATGAATTTTATTACTTCAATTTACTTACAGCTTTCAGTAGTAAACGTAGATATACTAACTGGTTTACTTACCTGAAACAAATAAAAATAAAATTAATGAACGTTAATGAAATATATAATATGCGTATATATATATATATATATATATATATATATATATATATATGTATGTATATGTACATGTACATGTATATATGTATGTATGTATGTAAAAGTGGTATTTAACATAAAAATTGCTCACAATGAATGCATACAATTTGGCCACTTGATAAGACCTGAACATTATTCATTATTATTTCTGACTTTTGTAATGCATTGCTATTTATATATTATAATTGATTTTAACATATCAATTATAAATGTTAGTTCTAAAACTAATATCACAAAATAAATCAATCCCTTTCTTTAAAATACATTTTTGAAATCGGGAGAACGAATAAATTCTACAAATTTCTATCGGTTTACATAAAATTTTATTAGTTTTTAGATATATCATCTAGTCGATCGTATAAAAATTTAACAATGATTTTTACTAATCATTTAACTTTGTGGTAGTTTATTATATTAGTAGCTTTGCATGAACTTTACAAACAAAATAGTGAATTTTTGTTCTTATTCAATTATTCTGAATTCACTAACCGTAATAAACTAGTTCTCGATAAAAAATAATTAATATTATTTAAGTTTTGTTTTAGTCTCAACTTTTTTTAACTGTATTGTACTTTTGAAGCCCTGTTATGAAATTTTTAAAGTCACTATTCATAATGAAAGCAATAAAAAATTATCTAACGATTATATATTGGCTCTAACAAATGCAGTTGAAAAAAATTATAACCGATGAAGATAAAATTATGCTATGCCTAACTGTGGGGAATGAGCAAATAATAGGTTAGAAACAATCAATCCTTGCCAGCCGTTAGTTGAACTGAATGATTCATTTATTAATAGATTATTTGGAGAAAATATTTCTCAAAATACTTATATTTCCGAGTATGTCGATTAAATGCTCTGAATTTGTGATGAAAGGAGGATATTATGATTACACATGTTTAACTCATTGTAAAACCAACAGAGATTTTCTAATTCCAAAGATATACGCGTTCGAGAAAACTTCGAATCAACAGAATAATGTCTCTTAAATAGCTGAAATTTATGAGGGGGGGGAGCCATATATTTGTGTCTTGAATTAGTCTGTAGCTCACAGGATCTTTTCTAGTATACCCGAACAGAATATGTGGGAAGTCATTGTGTCCGATGTCTCCCTAATTCAACAAAGAGTAGAATTAACATTTTCTTAGACGTATTTTTCACCACATAAACATTCAATTTTTTTTATTACAATTTATGAAAAATGAATGAATTAAATATATTATTTGTAATTTTTAGAATTCCTTATTTAAGATAAAAAGAATCAAAAGTCCTAATTGTTAAGGAACTATTGCACACAACAAATACTTTCAAACATATTGTAAGTACCTCATTGACTTCATATTAATTTCATACATTAATTGTGCGTATGTGTGTGTATGTATATGTCCCTGCGTGTGTGTTTGTACCCTTGCTCATAAGGATTTTGAATTCTTTTTAATGTTGGAGTATAACTTTAATCATTTTTTCGTACTTCCAATCAAAAAAATATAACTGATCCTGTGAGACAAAGCGCTGCATTAGTGAACGTTATTTTTGATGAATTTTATATGCTTGAACTTTTGAGAATGTTTTGAGGAAAATGAAAACGTACATCATTGCCACCTAATTGTTTATGTATCTTTTATTGTTTATGTATTCTTTAAATAAATTCATTCATTGCTTTATTTAAATATAAATAGTTCATCAATAGTCTAAGGAAGCTTAAATAATTAACACTTGGACAATTTCAGAAAAACTTCTTATTTACCGACGGCTGCTTTATAGTTTTAACTACTTTTACAGCGAGTTAGAATATTAATATTTAACTGAATTCTTCTTATTTAAGTACGATAGTTCTTTTTATCTATACATTGGAATATTAAGTATGTTTATTTATTGAGCGTCTATACTAACTTTCTAATTAATTGATTATAACAGATATGATAAACAAAGTATCTATAATTAAACAAACAAAACTTTTATTTTTATAATAAATTCTAATGAGAGAAATGTAAAAATGAAAAATTTTAATGTTCGTTAGATAATAATTTAAACATTTCAATTTCATGTTTAAAATGAAATTTTGAAGCCAATGATATAGACGAATTTTTCTAAGACCTGTAAAATAAATGGCATGTATGTTTTATTTGTTTTGGTTGTTAACAATATTGATAAAACTTCATAGATAAAGAAAAATTAAATATATATATATATATATATATATATATATATATATTTACAGAACTAAATAAAGAATTTGATGTTAAGATAAAGTTGTCAAAGTTATGAGATATGTGCGTATATGTCATTTCATATTAAAAGATTAAAATAAATTATTTATTTGAAATCCGTTATCAGCCTCCGTTATGCTCCTTTAGAAATGTTTCTTTAAATACATATGTATATATGAGATGCATTCTAGGATGTAGAATATAGAATAATGTCAGTAAGTCGTAATTGTTTAATCATTTAATTAATTTTTAAGTCAACCTAAATTGCATTAAAAAAATTATATTGATATTTAAAAAATGACTGAATTTTTGACTGAATTCATTCAAAAAAGTCAAATAATCAAAAAAATAATAAATACCCATTATTTTTTTCTATAATGCACACTTTCTTCCGTAAGTTCAATCGAACAAAGTGTACAGTTTCATAAAAATTTCAGGAACATAACAAAACTGCGAATGAAATTATGGTCCCAGTTAGCGCCAATAAGTATGAAGTAATAAGCTGTTTCATATTTAAAACTTTTTATCATCGATCATTATGCCAAGATTTACACATCTCTTTTTTAATTACGATTTGTAACTTATTTTGTTATCTAATCCACAAGATTGGCGTGAAAGCTATATTTTAGCAAACGTGCCAGTTGTATAACTGACAGTTGCTGCATCGTGATCCTTAAAATTAGAATTTCAAAACTGCAAAATTCGCTTGTTTTTCGGTCACTCTGCAAACAAGAATAATTTAATACGGCTTTTAAGATTTTCGGTGGTGCTGACGTCAGTACTAAAATTCTATAGAGCAGCTGCGACTAATTTATTACAAACTGTTTATTTCAGTAGTGTCAAGAAGAAAGTAAATTATCAGTATCTTTCGAAATATTTATATTTAGAGACTCCTTCACGACATGTTCTAATTAGGCTTTGAAAATTAGTTAATGAAAGGCAAAAATAATGAATAATAAATTTAAATCGTTTAAATATAAATTTGGTTTGCTTAAGTCTAATAAAGCAACAAAATGTCATTATTGTTGAAATTATATTATTTATAATAATACAAGAATAATTTTAAAAAAATGCTGCTGGCAATTTGATAAATTAAATAGAGATTATTAAAGAATTTTTCTTAATATAATATCCTCGGACATGAAAGAAAAATATTTCATCAACTGAACAATTTAGCTAATTTCCAAAGCCTCGAAGTTTTAAAAATTTTAGAAAAAAGTTAAAAACTTTACACTCTGCTTATTTCAATAGCGTAATTATGAAGTTATAGATTTATTTTCTGACATGGATGATATGAGAGCTATTAAGTTATATATATATATATATATATATATATATATATATATATTTTTTTGATTACAAAATTACTTGTAAGAATGTAAACTTTAATGCAAGTATATGTTTCATTATAAATAATAATAATAATAATAATAATAATAATAATAAAATTATTTTTTTATTATGAATCAATAAACGATACGCATAAGTATTATTTTACTGTAATAAACAAAGATTTAAATCGACATTATATTTTATACTCGAGTGATATTAGAATCTAGAATGAATATTAACCAATTCTCAAGGCTCTGAGACAAGTCCCTCTATTCGCTTCATTCAGTTACACTGTTCATTATTAAATTCATCATGAAATCACGTCGAAGGTTAGCGAATCATTTTCTCGCGGCACCGTACTGAGTAACTTCGTTCGAAAGATCAAACGTATCATTATCGGACACTTTATTTCATAATTAATATCAAAAGTTTGCGAGATTACTCTTCCGTATCCTTTACTTTTATACGGCCCAGAGAATATCGGTTAAATTTCCGTATGTAAGCCACCAATCGTAGTAACGTCATAGTGACTAACCCAGTAAGAGCAATGAAGAAAATTTCTCGTGACTCGTGTTGGAAAGACATGGGTGAGGTGAATTAATTTTTTCTTTTGCAATAATCAAAGTCTCGAGTCGTTTTAAAGAAGAATATATATATATATATATATATATATATATATATATATAGATTATTAAAAGCAAAATAAATTACATAAATACTGCTGATATTAAAATGAAAGCTAAATTATTGACACTGTGCTCTGTATCCCTCCCCGTCTAAAAATGATCATTATTCTGTCGAAATATCGTAAAACCTAATATTTGAGCCAAGCCCGAAAATAAACACTTGCCTAAAATTGATACCCACGAATTCGCTCGCAATTTACTGCGATAAATATAGTATAGCCAAGCAGGCGGGCAGAAAGAATGTCGCGCTTGTATGAAATGTTCTACGCCAATGCTGGTTCAAGAAATTCCCATAACAGGAAAAGATAAGAAGATAAAGGACGACAAAAGTCTTCCTTGGTCATAAGTGCCATCCAGTTTTATCTACGCGTTCATCTGTGCTAATGTGTTTAATGTATCCTGATCCAAGGAATTTATAAATGAACTATATATACTTTATATAATTTATAAATGAAAATTATAAAATCTCTATGTATACGTGAATTCGAGCTTTATTCTCTCCAGTATTTGGAAAACGAAATACGAATAGAACGAGCAAGACTGTTTGGTTAAGTTAGCAAGACGTTCTATACGGTAGACTTGATATCTCCTGGCACGGAATTCGCTCCCGTCGGCTAGACGCAGGCAGACGCGCGCGGAGGCGCCCAAACTCTCACACACACACACACACACACACACACACACACACACACAGAGATACATACGCTAGATGGACCGCAGTAAATTTTATAGCGGGCGCAACCCGCGCATTTGTCTGACCGCGCGTACGCCCCACCGCGCTAAGACTCATATACATAAACCACCCGTTGGGTAGTGGACGAGATAGCGCCGCCGCCACCGCATCCCCGCGCGGCGGCCACGCCTATCGAGCGGGGATCGGGGAGCTTTTCGCAGAATGCCTGCGGGGGCGTGTGGCACACACACACATATATATATATATATAGAGAGAGAGAGGTTTAGATTCGTCGGGCGCGCCGTGACACTTTCGTTAGATAACAAACGGGCGAGGTACTCTTGTCTAATTTTAATAGGCGATCATCGACTCCCATGGACTTCGAACGCCGCGGCGCGCCAGTCACTCGGCACGTTTTCGCATTATTTCGGGACGTTCCTCGCCTCAATTATTTTGAAAAGACGGCTGACCCACAAAAATAAACGTCGTGGAAAACCGAATGTCAAAAATACCTCTAGAGCGCGGATTCGGTTAAAAATTTTTTACTTCGCTCTCGGAACGAAATAATTAAATAATTTTAGTATCAACAAAGTAAGAGTGTAAAGTTTATCAAACGGTCTTTGGCTTACGAATGATTCAATAATTCTCGAACAATAGCGTTTTTTCGCAAAACTAATGGATTCCGTCGGCTCGTCTATGACGATTAAGCCATATTGTAAGACATTTCCTTTAAAGAAATTTTATTAAATGTTAGAATAGAAAAAGCACCCCCTCCCCCAAACATACGACTCAAAACCTACGAAAGAGCAGCCCTCCGTTTATTAAAAAGAGAAAATCTTTTTCCATTTTATAAAATTGATATTCCGTTTAATCAAATTTCTTATCACGTACGTACTTCCTTTAAATAGCAATCCTGAAGATTACCTGTTTTAAAACAGCTTAATAATTTGAGAATTATATATTTCGTGCTTCTTATTGTCAAAAAAGTTTGAATATGTTAGAAATTACAAAAATGTGTCTGCTACGGAACGGTCAATTCATTAATCATTTTTTTTTTCAGAATATACAAAACATATTACATTCTCGCTAATTTAAGATCGTTAACTCGAAAGTCTTAATTTAAATCAAGAAAAATTCTTTATAGCTTAATACATTAAGATTTCAATAAAATGAAATCAATAATTTAATGTTAAAAAACGTCTGCGATATAATAAATCAGGTGTAAGAGCTGAATGAAACTATGATGTATAAATTTTCATCTACAATTATGAAACCGTAAGAGTTGATACATTAACATATACCATTTTAGCCTATTAAGCCAGGGAAAAATTGAAGAAATGCTCTCTTTGCATCTGTACGAGCTTAAAAAATATTTTTCATGATCAAGGATTTCAAAAAAAATATATGGTTCTATTTTTAAGTTTTTTTTTTTAATATTTCTTTGACGTACCGAGTAATCGCGAATTCTCCGAAATGACGATCTAGGAAATCGGTTATTAATTAGCTAAAATTCGAAATCGAATGAATACGGCATCGGACTGCATCGATAATAATTGGACGATTTCCCGATTATTTATCCCGAATCCATGGGACACATTTTCATTCCGATGCATTAATTATCCTACGCGCATCGGCGCAGTCCCTCCCCCCCCCCCCAACCCTCGGATCATGACCTACCCGATGCGCGGTCTCGCGTCTCCTACAATTTCGCGTGAGCGATGATGAAGCACCGCCCCCTCCGCACCAAGCCCGAGCCCCGACGGAGCTGTCAATTGCAGGTGCTTAGGCCGCGAGTCGGGTACGCGCGCGAGCGCTCGCTATAAATACGATATAATAGACGTTTACGGCAGGAGCGCTAGCGAGCGGCGCGCCCGCCGATAGTCTACACGCTTTTCGTGCCGGCGCATACGCGTATATCGGGTTGCCTGCTCGCAGGTGTACTTTTCCCATTCCCCTGCTACTGTCACTCTCTCTCTCTCTCTCTCTCTCTCTCTTTGCGAGCAGTACCTTATACATTATAGTGTTAACGATTAAAAATTAATTAAACATTCTACTTTAATGAATTAAATTCATTAATTTAAACATGAACCGAAGCGTTTCGAAACGTCGGACATCACCGAAGGTATATTTAGATGGTGAAGCGGTCAGGTTATCCTTTACTAATATAATGTATAGATTCATATATTTTTACTTTATTTAAAATTTTGAATTATTAATTCTAGTAGTAATTTCTATTTTAGATTCTACGGGGATGAGTTTAATGAAGGGTGATTTGACTGTCATTATGTAATTATAAATAAATTATTGTATAAAGACTGTAAAACCGATAAGAAGATTTTTGAATTTAAGTTAGAAATTAAAATCGAATTACACATTAATGTAATAAATATAGCAAATGTATACAACGTGTTAAATTTTAAAGTGAAACAAATTCTTTGTATAATATGTTTTTACTGGGAAAATATAATAACAATAATCCCTGTGAATGAGTAACCAGGTCGTCGTTCTACAAAAGATTTAGCTGAAGACTATTTTTAAAAAGCTAATAAATAACTTGCTTACATTGTTACAAATTAATTCGGTAGGACAGATTAAAAAGTGCGTGGAAAATAATATTAAATTATTGAATAATTTTACACATAATTTAAGCTAATCCAACGAAAATAATGTTCTATTATGAAATGAAGTATAGTCAAGCATTAATATATGCGATTGCACATACTCATTTCACGAGAGGATGATTTAGTAAACAACAAATCATTTTCTTCGTAATTAATTGACCAAAAGCGGCTGGTAAAGAATGCAAACTAGATTTTCAATAATCAATAGCTTACTGATTAAATTTTTTCGTATTTTTAATCTCTGATTACTCGTGGTCCTTGCTTTTCTTCTGTAATAAACCTTTGGCGCATTCTTCAATTGTTATCTGATGCACTTCACGAATTCTTAAAGCGTATGCACAGCATACGCTATCGTAAAACTAATAAATCTGTACGATGGTATATTCACAGTATTTGCAGAAAATAATTTGTTTGAAATAAAGTCCATTAGAATTTTAAATTATAAATCATTGTTTAATTTATTTAGCATTTTAGTAACTAACAAGTAACTTGTAATATTATAATTTGTTCAATTTAGCAGGAAGAGTTTTTTTTATAATATCAAATCTGCTTGCTTCATAATAACATATCTTTTTTTTATTTTTCGCATTGCCAATATAATCATAATGTAATTTTTATTTGTATATATATATTTTTTAATTTAAACTGAAAAATACTTTTAATTGTATACAAATAGAATCAATTATCTCTAGTTTCAATATATCCATTAAAGGTACGCATGGATCAATAGCCATATATTGATTCTCTGTCAGGGACGGCAAGTCTGTTTCTTGCTGAGCATATAAAATTTTTGACCCTCTTCCCTCCACCTCACGAGACATGCTCCAAAAAATAATAATAAATAACTAAAACAATTAATTTGTCAACATAATTAAATAATATATTATCATTTGCATTCTCCTATTTGATTAAATAAAGTATGACAAAGGTTGACAGCCTGAATTTACATTTGCGTATAAAATTATAAAATAACAAATACGTAGCATTGAGAACGGACGCTCGTCTATATAAGAGAATCTTAGAACTGATAATAACAATTTTCAGAATTGAATTCATTCTGGTAAAACGACGGAAAACTCAGGTTTTTTTTAGATATATAGATGGTCTTTATTCTTTATAATTATTCTAGGCTTATTCTTCAATTATCGACACGTACTGTCCAGTGCATTTCCTAGCGCTTTCTTGTATTTTCACATTTGAGATTTGTGTATGCGTGCGCGACGTGTGTGTGTGTGTGTCTGTGTGTGTGTGTGTGTCTGTGTGTTTTCTGATTTTATGAAAATACTAATTCATTGGTTTGAATTTTAAGAAAATATGTATTTACTCTAATTTTTTTTCAATCTAATTGCATATGGGATAAATGATTTGAAAAGCTTAGGACCCGTCATATATATATTGGTTTAATATTTAAATCTCACTAACATAAAAATATAATGTTCGTTTAGGAACTTAAAGGTGAACGCGACGCGATCTAGAGTGCCGTAACTTTCGATGAGAAACTGAACAAGTTCGAGAAATAATGTCTAGGGAATTTTGAAATTTCTTCCTATGAAATTCCATACCCGGTGATTTGTTGGGTATGCCATGCCCTCATTCATTTATATATATATATATATATATATATATATATATATATATATATATATGTAGTCGACAAGGGGTAACAATTTGGGTATGGGGGCCAATTCCTTACCCAACAAATCACCGGGTATGGAATTACATAGGATATATATATATATATATA
This sequence comes from Sycobia sp. Sy_11, assembly GCA_018907035.1. NCBI lineage: Eukaryota > Metazoa > Arthropoda > Insecta > Hymenoptera > Epichrysomallidae > Sycobia > Sycobia sp. Sy_11. The sequence continues at coordinate 513,408 of JACCIC010000134.1, forward strand.
TATATATATATATATATATATATACAAATATTTATGAATATTTATTGCCCGTCACTATTCCAATCGTGACGCGGTGTAAAAGTTTTTAAACCCCGTCACCCTGCCTCGCGGTGAGCGACAGCCGTTGCTTATCGAGCCGACAGCGCGCGGAAGCGCGTTGGAAATACAGTACGGGACGTCCGCGGAGCGGACAAAACGCGCGCCCATGAATTGTAGAGCAACCGTTGAGAGAGAGAGAGAGAGAGAGAGAGAGAGAGATTAAGCGCCGCGCGCGCTCATGGCTAAACTGCACGCGGAAAGATAAAATACGGGGATAACTCGCCTCGAAAACCGGAAAACTGTCTCTCGTGGTGATGGATATGAGTATATACGGTTTGGGATAGAGAGGTCCTCTGGCGACCGAGATTCTCCCGAATGGGAGGAAAGTTTATACGAGTAATAAACAAATTTGTTTTCTTTTTAATTGTATATATATATATATATATATATATATATATATATATATATATATATATATATAAGGTACCGTAAGAAAAATAAAAATCCCGACTGAGTACGTATCACTCACCATTGTTTGCGCTTTCGATCATTATAATACATCCACTATTCGGCACTATTTGGCGGCGAAGAAAAGATGCCAAAGTCGAAAGATGATTTTCGAAGTTTTTCGGCATTAGTTTCTGCAATACCTCATCTTCTAAGTTTTCGAGGACATCAAAATCACTATTTTTTAAACGCGCAAACATCTATCGATCTATTCGGAAATTCAGGCCCGTTTACGAGTTCAAACGACGAGCTGCAGTTGCATTTTTCTTTAAATTAAACGAACAAACTAAAACTTCCTAAATATTCCGGTTTGTTGGCATGCAATTCCACATTTTCGGCGCAAGAAAGAAGGTACTTTTTTCCTGATAATCATCTGTTTTATTTATTATGATTTTATATAGACATAAATCAACTTTCATGTATAGTGTACTGACGTAATTAGAGTGCGTAGAAGAGATTAAAATTCATCATTGTATTGTAGGATAAAAACAAAAATTATTCATAAAATAAATACGAGTAATAGGAAATACCATCGAGTAAATTATTTTATTTACCTACATAATATCATTTAAATATAAAATTTAAAAAAAATTCAGGGTTACCTAGTTCATATGTTGCTCATTTGACTACAATTTTATATTATCTTATTGTCTAATGTTTTACCGAAGATAAATCTAATTATATAATAAGCGAAAGTATTCTTTTTGATTATTAACTCAATTTACAAGTAACAACTACGATCATTTGTAATTTTTATTTGTGTTTTTGCGTAAGTATATATACACTTCTTGTAGTTTTATGCCGCTTAGTATCGACAAAATATACAGTCGATTCATCCTTAGTTTTTAATAAATTAATTCAAATACTAAAGCAATTATATACATATATTCACTTAACCACCGGGAAAATCTTCCTCAGTCCACACAACAATAGTTTAACAAAGAATCGTTACTGCATGGTTCGCAATTATTAATCTCAAGAGTCAAATATCATATATAATTATAGTTTGTCTACCGATGTAATTCATTTTACATACTATAATCTGCTGGAAGACTTGAATGCAGTTGCAAGGCGGATGGGGAAAAAAGCTTCCTAAAAACGACGTACGAAAATTAATCCTCAAATGTAACGTTTAGTCGTAAGAAAGGTCGCTGGCGAAATATCCCTCGGCGAGATTATCGCGAGATACAGCGCGCTACGCCGTATTCCCAAAGTGGAAGAATTGCGTATTCACGAAGATACGAAATTGCAAATAGGAACTCGGTAAAAGTCAGGTGGGAGATGGGGGATTCGATAAATAAAGATGATATACGGGCCGACGTAAAAATATTATCACTTGTATGGTACTTTTTATCTCTGTTCGTGAAAGACAAGCTGTAAAAGCTCGCCCGAGTTTCTCGCGGACAATCAGCCGCGACAAAGTTCCGCCCCCCCTGCCGTTTTCATTCGCTCGAGTAAACTTTACTTTGATTAAAAATGGAGAGCTTTGGAAATTGCTCGTCGAAAATGCGCGCGTTCTCGATGATTTGAATATAGAAAAATATAATTGTTTGTATTTTTCGTTTAATTGAAAATCGTTTGTATAAAGTAGATAAAGCATTATGTTAAAATTTAATACGCGGGATCTTTGAAATGTGTCTATCTCACACGACGTGCATAAAGAATGCATAAGAGCCACTATCCGACCCAATACTTAGAGAGAATTAAAACACAAACACGTGCACGCACACACACACACACACACACACAAACACGCACACATACTCACACACGCACACATACTTTACAATATGTTTGTACTATACAATTTTTTTAACAAACCACTAAACATCCAATCCCTTATAGAAATCCAATGAGCTACACTCAAAAACGGATAAAATGTTTTATCAAATGCTAGAGAATCTTGGGACGGAGAGTTATCTCTTTAAATCTAGATATATACATGCCAGAACTTTTTAATCTCCTCGGAATCGTGTCGTTACGAGTTAAGAAAACCTGCGTACACGTGTATGAAAGTACGAGAATGTTTACCTACAGAATACTTTATACATTAGCAATACTCTTAATTCGTCTTTCGACTTATAGCGCCTCTTGAGGCGCACAATAATAATGTAAAAGTGCACCCCTGGCGCAAATGCCTTCCGTCCTCAGCTCTCTCTCTCTCTCTCTCTCTCTCTCTCTCTCTCTCTCTCCAGGGGCGGATTTGCGAGAACATGCCTCGTATATCCATAAATGCCTTCACACGTGGCTCGGGTGCGATAACTCTCGAAGGCTATTGCGAACATCCTTTCAGTGGTAGCGCCCCCCTTCCCTCTCTCTTTTGTCCACGGTCTCATTTCACATCGCGCTTCACCTGCACTTTGTGGAAGCTAATTACCGTCCTCCAGTTTCGGCTTCATGATTTATCTCGTCTATCTTTGGTCGAGTACAAGAGGGAAGGGGTAGAGGGCGGGTTTCCTGGCGAACGAATAAAGGCTGTCTTACTTTAGATGATTGAATTTTTACAAAGATTTTTACCGTATGAGCTTGATTAAGCGAACTGACGTTTTCTTGGTAATTTGTCTCGTTTTCGCAAAATAATAAACGGCGACGTGTAAGATTTATATCGAAATTATCAAGGAACTTGAATGCTACTAGAGGGCTTTTAAGATCTAAGTATAACAATGTAACCTAGTACAGCGAAACAACGAGAATGTCTTACTGTCTCAATTGAAAACAATGAAAATTAACTGGTTGCTAAAGAATGGAACGTTGAGCAGTGAATTTTCGCCATTTCTTTGTTTAAGGCTCGGACGACTTACATTAATTTAAAGTTAGAGAGAACTTAGGTAAAGGGAGAGACATGCATAATTTGAATACATCGTCTTATCTATCAATTATTACCATGAATTTATTTTACAAAGTTCTCTACAAAGAAAGTACAAATTAGCGATCGTTTAATTTTTCATTGTACACTTCAGCAACGCATTAGATAGCAACCAAAAACTACGAGACATTCTATAATGATCTGTGGACTTGAATTTCGTGTTCCACCATCCCCGCTCCGCTCCATGCTTCGTATACGCATGATTAATTAACTAGTCAGAGCATTGTGAATCTACAACGGAAACTATTTGCGTATGTACGTTTAGTTTCCAGACTCCGTAAGTGGTCTTTATAACGACATTGCCAAAGTGCCTATAAGCTTGAGTCAGTTTCATTCACATTGGGAAATATACTTTTCGTAAGTTTAACGATCCAAGAAACTTTTCACTCGCGTGATTTGCAAATTATAGCGTGATAACAATCTCATCAAAGCGGCTCGCTGCAGCAAAACAAGCAAAAATTTTTTAAAGGATGTAAGATTTTTCCTTTTTCTTTTTAATAATAATGACAAGAAGTTTAATGCACAAGACCACCTTGAACATTTGTAAAAAGATCAACTTCAAGAGATATACACATGGTAAGAGCTGAGTTATTTTTGGATCGATTGGGTTACTTTTATATCATTATTCATATATCAAAATAAGTAAAACTAATTTATTTTTTTTTTTTTATAGAAAGGGTAATTTTAAAAGTCCAGACAAGGACATGTGAAAGGAGCGAATTAATCTTATAGTTCTCAAATAAAACAATAAAATAAAATTCAACAACAATGTACTCGCTAAAATACATTTTTTAATTCTCATATTTTACGATAAATAACCACCGAATTTGGCCCAGAATCAATTGGATGTTACAATAATTTGGACGCAAATTATGAGAGATACGAACGTTGCCTTTGTCTATATGTTCCTTTGTTTCTAAAGATAGATACTCCTTCTACCGATACTTTCTTCTGAATTTATTAGAATTCGTTCAGAGTTCAGAATTACATTGCTAAAGCCATTCCACGTATTAATGTAATTTTAATTCTTTAAGCTTTTTCATCAAAAATTGTTATTTTCTATACTTTTTAAAATTAAAAACACGATTAGAATTTATCGATGCAAGCCAAATTTTATATTTGAAAAAAGTGCCAATATTTCCGCCTTCGTTAGTTGCAAAAGCACTCACTTTTTTGCATATATAAAAGCTGCATTTTCTAGTGAATTGTAAAACTGGAAAATAACAAAAACAGTGAATATATAATCGTAGTTGAAAAATAAATTATATAGAAATTCTAAAGAAATTATTTGTCCAAATCAGAGCTGTAAAAATTAATCGCCCGGTAGTACTGGTCACACGATTATACACTCATGGTGTTTATTGTTATGCAATTTTTATAATCAATGAAAAAGTATAGCTTTTACCTATCAAAGCAATTTATTGTTATTGTCTTGATGAGGACTTCTTTCAAAGGTTCCTTAAAAACAAAAATTCGGCTTACATATCGATCAATGTTAGTAGCCTTTTCATTTCTTAGATAAGAAAGCAAACATAGAATAATGTATTAATAATTTATTAAAATTATTTATTTAAATACAATCATTTCCAATTAAATAATTCTTTACTTATTACAAAAATCGTATAACAAAAAATCGTAATTCTGTTTTCGTATTATAATTTTTTTAGCTCTATTAATTTTAATAGATTCACTAAGTTCAATAATATACATTAAATTATTCCGTTAGTTTAATTTTACATTACTGATTGTTTTATTGATCATTTTTTATTTAATTGCATTATAATATTATCATTATTTGCATTTAATCCAATTATCATATTCAAAACGTTTTAACAATCTATTCGATTATAAAATAATAAAAAAATTTCTCATTATCGAACAAACTTCTTGAACATCTTACGTTTTTGAAACTGACTGGAAAGATTCCGAAATATTTCCTATTTCTATTACGAATTAACCCAATTAAAATCTCAATTCTCAATGGAGAAGTGGCCTAAATTACGTAAAAATTATTTGGCACTATCTCTCTCTAGATTATATGACAAGATAAAATGGAAAAAAAGTAAATATAGAACATTATTTTATTCATTTGATTAAGTATGATTTATGAAAGATTACATATTATTTTGATGCAATTTGAATTCATTATCATTTTCAGGTTTTGTAAGTGCTTTTTGTGAAATAAAATGACCATTATAAATAACTTGAGACAACACTGTACTATACCATAGAATGAGAAGAATTCATTCATTGTACTTCCGGTCGAATTTGTTATATACATGACGATGTATTTAATTACTTAGGCATATTGTCATGTACTGATATTCTATTCCCCCGGCAAACACGGGACTGTTATTTCATTTAATGAAAGATAATTAAGAAGAAAACTTTTATGATATGCATCATATTCCGTTCATCCGACATTGATTTAAACGAGAGTTTCATTTTGCAATATATAAAAAATTATTATAAATCAAATGTGTCAAATAAAAAAAGCTGTTAAATAGATTTTTCTATTTTTATTAGCTTATATCATTTATGGATAAAATTAGAAAACACGCTCCCACTTCCTCGTTGCACTATATTTTACATAAACAAGAAAGTATCAATAAATATCTCTATGCTCATTTATTTCTCTTATCCTTGCTGGTACGTGAGTTTTAAGAACTTTCTATCGCTTCCAATACACGAATGTATAAAAGTTGATTTTAGAAAATCTCATTTTATTTACTTTAAAAGTTGATCTTTTGTATTGATACTGTTTACATAATAAGATCTATTATAAAATGGAGAATTACTAAAACTATAATATATATAGAGTATGAAGTATCACAATATACATATTCGGCAACATTTCCATTTGATAATGACCCAAGTTTCCAAAACCATATTATCGCCATCTTCAGAATAGAAAATGTTAACTTTAACTTTAACGTACATCTCCAGTGGGACAGTAAAAAAAAAAAGAAAGAAAGAAAGAAAGAATGAAAGAAAAGAAACCGTTCACAACGACCCACATTCTCGTTCGCGTTTTCAGCGTCTCCTTCAAATTATTCCTCCTCGGGGAGGGAACAAAAAAGAGGGAATGAGAGGGGGCATCGCAAAAGTCAAGATCTCCGATATCGCGGGTGCCGATGCACCAGGTCGGGCGTAAGAGGACAGAGAAAACACTTGTAGACGCTACTCTACAGGCGGGGGGGGGGGCTTCGAGGCATCGGGTTGAAGAAGGTTAATTGTTCCCTCGCACTTAAATGCGCTCCAATTATCATTTTCGCTCATCGGCCGATAGTTCGCGAACCATGCACTTCGCCGCACGTCGAACTTCGAAGAGGATCGATTGTTTAAGAACTTTTTTCTTAACGGCCGAAGTTCGAATCGCCTGTATTGTTCACAGATCATTTCTAGCGCGTACTGAAATTTTCCAAGTTATCGTATTTAATAGCGTCCGAATCCACTGAAGTTGAAGAAAGAAACTTGGATAAGCGGCGGCGCAAAAGTCTATTAATTATACGAAGTTAGTTTTTGAATAGCACGTTTCTAATGTTGAGTACAGTAAAAAATTCTTAATTTTAGGAATTTTCAAATTTCTTTCTTAAACTGTTTGGCCTGTGATGTTTGAGAAACAACCATTGTTGTTACTGAGGTTTGCTGTAATTATAAGAATCAAACGATCGACGATACATTAACATTATCGGTAATATCACGTTTATATGTGCATCTATCAATTCTTACATTTACCAACCATTATAAAAAAAGAATTATAATAATAAACTGTTAGAAATCAAAGTAACACATCTGACATTGTTTTAATGCTGTTTTCATTATTTTCTTTATCTTACCATAAGTATAAACGTCATTAATTTTCCAACAATGAACTCCCCAAAAGTGGACTATAACTCTAACCGAAAGTGAAACAGTGGGATTATAAACGCCAAAAAAATTTCACAACGAAATATTTCGTCCAAAGGACGTTAAACAAAGGTTCCAAACTGGTCAAGAATATATATAGAAATATATAGAATGTATATAGAAATCGATGTAATTCTATATTATATATATATAATTTGATTGCCATAGCTCGGCTCTTGGGTCGGAATATCGAGATTGGTACGGGGCCCAACCAAGGTGATCCACTGTGCGCCGCCATCGGGCGCTTAATTCGACGCGAACACACATGCTGGGTCGACGGGAGGGGGGAATTTAACGATTGAGAGGGCAGCGCCCGGTCGCTGTATATACGTTTTGGTGTGTAGGAGTAAAGGACGGAGAAAGTGGACGTGGAGCGGATTGGGAGGGCGAGGGGGGAGGGAAGAGCTGACGAACGCGAAGGCAAGCGGCCAAGTCTGCAAGAGATGCGAGGATGCGACACGACGTGCGGAGGCGCGTGAGAGCGGCCTTTTCAAATATGGAAGGCCCCGCCTATTTCAAGAATCGTATGTACACACACGCACGCACATACACATATACATGCACGCGCGCTCACATACACACTCGCGCTCGCAGATACTTTTAGTAGTATATATAGGTTTATTCAGGTATGTTGCACAGCGTGACCGGCAGAATTGGGATGCAGACCCGTTTCGAATGTACAAAAGGCGCTTTATGGGATAAAAGCTTGTTCAACTAAAATGTGCACTTCTTTTTTGTCCCTCTCTCCTCTCTCTCTCTCTCTCTCTCTCTCTCTCTCTCTCTCTGTCTCGCTCACCAAACAAATTCCTATACTACACGTTCTCTATATATGATAATTTATTCCGCTATAGATTCTCTTTCTTTTTATAGAATTGAAGCTAAGTGGTTCAGGTAAGGGAACAACCTGTACAGAAACTATAGTATTGCAACACTGAAATTCACGTAAAGGAAAAAGAATAGGCATGTCGTTCAATGTGTATATAAGTGAGTTCTAATACTTAAAATATAGACAGAAGTTTTCGTTACAAAATAATATAGTAATTTCACATACAAATTTAGTATATAAGTTGAAGATCTTTTGCATATTAATATCTTTTACGTTGTACAATTTCTAGTAAAAGTTATTCCTCAATTTAAATTCAACGCTCCAGTCCAATGATTAATAAACATTTAATTGCTTTGATTATGTATTTATTTTCTTCGAGTAGGTCATTGTCGCAAAGTTCACTCGTGAATAAAATTTGATTAGCAAATCGTAATTCCATTGAATAATCTCTGAACAGTGTCGAGAGGTAATGAAATATTGCTATACGAACACAATCAAGATAATAATGTAATCTAATCAATTTTTCGCGATGAAAATATTTTGATAATTAAAAAATTTAATAATTAACGACTCGTTTCCAACTATTTTCGCTATATTCGTTTAGGTTAATATATATACTAAAATTCTTCATCAGTTTTTTCGTCAGCATTCCATCACCATGATGATGATGATGATGATGACGATGACGACTGTAACTGTATGCTTGGATGTATTTCAATGATGTCCTCGTTATCAAGGTTTACAACACATTGATCTATCCCCATATATCATATGTTTTTTACGTATAATTAAAAATGCTCAAAACACAAATACACACGCACACACAGATACACATTCGATATGTTATTGATTTAAAATTAGTTTATGTATGCACCTTGATAAAATGAAAAGATATTCAAAACTACTTTCTTCTCGATAATAAATATAAAATTTTTATATATCCTATATAATTCAATTGATATTGACAATTTACGATCGATATTGTTTACATTTTTGGGAGTTTTAAAAAGCCGGCTAGGTTTTCACAAAATCAATTAAACAAGAAAATTCTAGATACTGTCCTTGGTATTATCAGTATTAACGAATTTAGTCCGTAACAATGGAAAAGTTATATGGCTTCAGCAAGGCAGCTAAGAAAAACCAAAAGTTGTCTGGATGACCGTTAGTCGAACACTATTTCGTTTTCATGGAATGCTCTGAATAACATTCGCGTAAGCACCATTTCATAAATATATATATAATAAATAATTTCTTATCCGATGTTGATAATTTTTTCTGAAAAGAAAAATGGCTCGGAGCTGACTTACAGCCCCAACCCAAATTTCCATCTTATTTCTACCACATCGCAAGGCGCGTCTTTATTTTATACCACATATCGAAGAAAATAATATTCGAGTAAAACTTCATTTGTCCCGTTACTGACGCTGTAGCGTATAATAAGTTATGGTTAACCGTTATGCGTAAGATAGAACTTGAGAGCCGACACCTCGCGGCAGCGCCCCGGAGCACTTCGCACATTCTCGTACTTTTTCCGTGTGCCATCCCCCTCCCCTTTAAGAAGTGCAAAATAATGCAAATTTATACATATATATATATATATATATATATATATATATATATATATACGCGGTGGCGTGCGATCGCCAATAAGCTTATCGATTTCGCCGGCCGAACGAATAAGGAAAGGCGCGAGGGCGATCGATGCGTATTATGTACTATGAGAAAAGTCGGCTATTGCCGCGCCGTGCGCGCGACCTTCTTGATTCGGTGAACGAAGGTGAGATGATGATGATGATGATGATGATGCTGCTGCTGCTGCTGCTGCGTCGGCTATATAGTATTTCAATGCCGCCGTTCTATCTCTCGCCTTATAAGCGTTTATAGATAATTTAGATACTTCTATAGTCTGTACAGCTTTGGTTTATATTATTCGAGCAATTACAAAGTGAGACTTTTTAAAAAGAACTTTTCGTTCATGCTATGTATAATATATTTACTTTCGTGCTACTTCTATTGATTTAAAGGGGCTTAAATCCTGTCTAAAAAGTATAAAGGTGCTTCATTAATAAGCGAAATTTTGCAAATCTCTCGTAAAAATTGGATTTCTTTGGATTATGTTGAATATTCTATGCGATTGTATATATTTAGAAATCCGAGATGTAGGACAGGAAATCGAATAAAGGACACATTTCTATATATATATATATATATATATATATATATATATATATATGCACTTTTCAAAAGTATATTAATACAGTAATTATCGTGCATTATCGACGTTATCACAAAATCTTGATATATAAATTAAGATATTAAATAAATAACTACTTCGCTAATTTCCAAATATAAGCATGCAAGATAATTCTTGCTTTATCGGCGTTTTCAATCAGTATATTATAGTAGAGAGCATAATTACCGCACAATACAGAAGCTGCGCAGAAAGTTTTCAGAAAGTTATTTAATTACATCGCCGCTCGTTCGTGTGCTTTTTGTAATAAGATTGTTTATCGCGTTTAATGAAATTTTTGTAATTTTCCAGCGCATGAAGTTACGAGAAATCCGCGATGCATCGCGAGTAAGTATAATCATTCGTATCTGTTTGTATAGATTGTATAGCTCTTATATGAACATGTATATATGTTATAGAGTAAATTGCGCGTGTAAATAACTGGGAATCACGGCGAGACGCGAGGAGCCTGCTCTGTGTGATATATATCATAATAATTTAGTAGTCTTAATATGTTTTAATACAGAATTATACTGACAATGATATATAATAATATATTTAATAGACAATCATCGGGAGTGAGAGATGAAATATATATATATATATATATATATATATATATATATATATATATATATGTTGTCTCATATCATATATATTTTCTCATCGGTCAAAATATAGACATATAATGTTTAATCCTCGCACAACAGGGAACATGTTCGATAATAATAAACTTCGACTGAAACATCACACACGTGTCCAATGATAGAGTAAAGCTGTGAAGTAAAAGTATGAAATTATTATCACATTATAGAAAGTATATATACAAATACTTTAATCAAAGATACTATCTCGAATGCTTAGAGAGAGAGAGAGAGAGAGAGAGAGAGAGAGAGACAGAAAGACAGAAAAGCTTTAATCGACACTGTCAACATTCTCCCTCTTTCTTATCCCTTACCCATAGCATTTCGTTTTTCCCGTGCACGCTCATCGTTAATAATTATTTCAACGGGGTCGGTAAACTATAACGAAGCGCACTCGAGAGAACACATTCCATATATATATATATATATACACACACACACCTAACTCTTCGCTCTGACACTTTCATTATCACGTTTCGGGCTCTCTTGTGTCGCTGCGCGCTCGCCCCCCTACAACCACCCCCTTCCACGCCCTCGGACAAATACACGAACATTATTTTTCTCCTTTCGCGTGCACCATCGCATTAAATAATACACTACAGTATAATACGGATACGGCATAATGTTCGGGATGTTTTATTTTCTACTCTCATTTCTTAATTCAGTTTTTATCTACGGATGAGAAAAAATAATAATAATAATGACGTCCCTCGAGTAATTATCAAAAGCTCTACGTTTATAACGTGCATAAGTGTGCGGCGAACGGGTGCGTGACTCAGAGACGACAATTTTACATTCGACAATCGCGCTTCGTTTGTCCAAATTTTAGAATAGTCCCGGGCTTCAGTGGCAAACAATTTTTCAGTACAAAAATTTTTTGATTTAACAATGCAAAATCTTATTCTAATTTCGAACATAATCTTCGGAGCATATTTAAGGTGGCTCGAAGTTAAATTGTCGAAAAATTATACGAAACCATAGCTTTAAATACATTATGAAACGAAACTACAAAGATTTTGAGAAAGAAATCAACGTAAGTTATCGGCCTAATTTTTGTGAAAATCTATTTTGAAAATACCACCTGTTACATGATTATTGTATGTATAAATATGATATTTCATGTTTTTTTTATAAATCTTTATTTAACTCTTTGATATCGAGACTGAAGGTGTAAATAACGAAACAAATTATTAACGGTACAATTTCACAAGCTTCTGATTTATATAATTTTCATGATATACCATCTCGATCAGTTAAAATAGGGAATAAATTAACCCTTTGCGAAATTGGTGTATATTGATAATGTATGATTAAAGTTAAGAATTTCAAAATAAGAGCTAATAATGATAAGGCTTGAAAAAAACTTCAAACGCATTAGAAATAAAAATATTGTTACATTAATTTTTCTATATCATTCTATATAGTACGTATTAAGAAAAATCAGAAGAATTTGATTCTCATAACATTTCTTTGACTCTGAAGTCGTCCTAGAAACACTCGAATACGAATTATCGTACATTAAATCGGTTAATCTTATGATTAATCATCATAAAGAATTATATTTTATAATATGATTATAATTATCTCATAAAAAAACTGTTACATTATCATATCTCACATATTAGATATTTCTAATGCATGTTCTTAGAAACGCTTAATCGATTACCAACTGTTCATTTATGATAAAGTTATAATAATATTATAATTACAATGTAATCTAGCTAAGAAAATTTTAGGAATTTAGTTCTGCAACAAGTAACTGATTCCCAAATGCATTCATAAACTTCCAACTAAACGTAATACAATTACTATTATCACAAATCAAATTTAAAGTCAGATTCGACTTTATATTATTTTTCCGAATTTCATTCATTACTGACAGATAAATATTAGCATTACAACGTATTAGATAAAGTCAGTCTTTTGAGAAGAATAGATGTAGTAAAATTAGAGTAGATTATAATTTTACATTTTTATATATGAGGATTTTTTTCACAATCAATATTCATTTATTCCAAAATTTTAAGAGAGATAAAGTTTGTTGGAGTAATTTTATATATATATATATATATATATATATATATATATATATATATATATATATAGCCTACGAGATTTTCCAATTTTTTTGCTTAGTGCACGTTTCATAATAAGTATTTGAGAATTACCAGATGGTTCTTATCGTAATAACGTTAAAATTTGGCTACAGATCTTCAATCTTAATAAGGTTGAAAGTACAATTTTTGTTATTCTATTTATTCCCTGACATATCTGAAAACGAAATAGAATAAATGACGCAACTATTAATTTTATTTCAAATGTGAATGCTAATTGAAAAATAAAATATTATGAACCTCATAATCGTCAACTATTTTATACTTAAAAGAATAATAATCGTAATGTAATTAAGTTATATATGTGTAACTCTAGCAATACCATAATAAAATAAAGTGAAATTGTTAAAAGCATCACTTTTTCTGTGCAAAAGTGTATTGCTTTCTTGTAAAAATTATAGGCTGAGCGCATATTTACACACACACACACACACACACACACACACACACACACACACACACACACACACACACACACACACACACACACACACACACACACACACACACACACACACACACACACACACACAATATATATATATATATATATATATATATATATAGCGATTTTGTTCCTTTCTCGAATGGTAAAATTGTGCGCGCGCGCGTGTGTGTGTGTACATGAGAATATAAGTTTTGAAATGTACATATATAATAGTCAATATTCGTGAGATTGAGAAAGACTTATAAAGATGCGTTTGCTCTCAACGATATGTTTTCAATGTCAGATCGATCGAGAAAGAGATATGTGTGAACTAGTTTGATTGCATATTATGTTATACGAATGGCAGAGGCGAAGTTAAATAAATCCGCATGCTCTAGCGCACTTATAAGTGAGACATTGAACTCGTTGACTAATATAGCGATTTCTATATATATATATATATATATATATATATATATATATATATATATATATATAATAAGGTAGTATAGGACGTTGACCATGTGCTTCATAAGTGGCTCGACGCACTTAACCTTTTTCTCTGCACAGGTGTCCCTATATATATAGACCATTTCAGCTCAAAGTAGGCACATCACCTTTTACCAAAGTTTTTGTTGTATTTTATGCATACCTACACATATACACGCGCGCGCGCTGCGCACGATATACAATTGTAGGTACATCGTGTACTTGGAGGAATGTTAGATATTCTTTTTACCTACGGCGTGCAGTTCTCAAGTCGTAAATATAGTTCGTTTCTCAAAAAAGAAAGAGATGATTAATATATACGTAGAAAATTTTTCCCATACTTCCTATAGTTTAATTTAAGCTGTATTTTATGCCTTCTTTTTTCTCAATAAACCAAGCTTAAGAGTATATATTTATGTAAATTGGAAACGAGGCAATTTTGCGTAGTGCCGTATTTCTTTCAGCCCTCGCAAATCCTATACGACGTGCAATGGAAATTTTTACGTTTGAATTTTCATGTTCGGCAAATCCCTTGATACTCTAAAAACTTCTATAAAATTAATTCCAATGCGTAAGCTCCGCGAATTGGTTTTCAGTCGTTCCCATATTATATACCTCGCTGCGCAAATGCGCGATCGAGTACAGGCTTAAAAGGATCGGGGCGAATTACGGAAATCGGCCAGTCTGACCATCGCGGTCGAATCATAAATTGGTCGTTCGCTGCCAAGAAAGGGAAAGACCCGCCGAATTATTACCGACTTATCCTTCCCGGCAGCTTTTTGGAGAACTGCTCTTCTCTCTCTCTTCTCTTCATCTCTCTTCATCTTTCTCCCTCTCACTCTCTCTCACTCTCTCTCTCTCTCTATCTCTCTCTGCCCCCGCGGTATTTTATTATCCATCGCTCGACAAAAAGTGGAGCGCCCCTCCGCCGAGCACGCGCGCTCTCTTATTTCGCAGAACGAGAGCCGCGCACCAAATCGACCCAAATTCGAACCGTGAAAAATGAGTGCTGCGACTGTATTATTCTCGCTGCGCGAAATTCGAGTTTTCCCAATGGTTAACTCGCATTGCGGCCCCGTTGATAATCGAGCGTTTCGTCGTTGCTGTTTTCCGCTCTTGGATGAAAATTATATCAAATTTCCGTGCCGCGTGTAAACGTACGTAGCCGCTGTTGATCATATTCGCGGATTTTTCAAATACTACGGCTTCGCGAATCGACGCCAAAGCCTACGCGGTATCGATAAAAGATGGATTCTCGCGTTATACCAACGTGGAAAGGAGCTTCGGAATGGGCCAAATTAAATCGTGTGCAGCGCGTGCGGCCTCGACGATACTGTAATTTATTCCACGATATATACGGGGCAGGCTCGAAAGTAACGAGCCAATTATACAATAGAGCCGAATTTATGATTGACGATACACTTTCGGCCAATCAGCGTGTGCTCCGATGAAAAAGAAAAAAGAAGAAGAAGGAAGTAAAAGGGACTGGTCAAGTTTTTTTTATTAAAGAGTGGCATTAAGCTTGGAACGCGAGAGCCCGATTGAAAGTCAGCTTTCTTTTCGTCTGATGTTCTTTATTTGATTTCCACACACAGAGACACACACACACACACACATTATCCATACCTCTTTCCGCCTCCATTAACGAAATCGTAAAATTCGCCTTGAACGTTCGGGATCGTGATTAATTGCGACTTTTGCCCCCCCCCCCCGGTCGTTGATAGTTCTGCGTTTGTTTAAGAGCACGACCGCGAGTCCACGACTTGATAACTTAAGCGCGTTCAGCACGATATTATGCTTTGCGTACACGTTGGAAAATATTTTGGAAGTACATATATATATATATATATATATAACGCGCGTGTATTTACAAGCATTGTAAGCAGTGAAGAAATTATCATACATTTGTTCTTTATTATGATAGTTTTATTGATCAGTCTTTTCCACCGACGAATAGATAAATCTGTTATCTGGGCCTAAGAAGCCACGCTATTTATATAATATTTCAAGCATTACCTTAAAAGTTACTATTATAAGTGTATAATACTGAATATGAACAATAATTTTAAGGTCGCTGACGTGAAAATAGTTCTTTCTATAGTAGAGTGCGCTTTTATACTATTTTTATAAGTTGTTCTTTTATTATTATTTTTTGTCTCTGATTAATAAGCAACATTCCTATAAAATCTAATATTATGTAAGGTAATGTATAGGTAATTTTATTTATAAGGGAGTTGCTCCATATAATTAATGAATAGAAAAATATGAATGTCAGCAGAATATTTTATTGATTTATAGTCACATCCCCCGTTTTTGGGTATTAGCGACAACTTACATTTTACATTATTTACATATATTGGTTACAACTTAAGTATATTATTTTACATATGTCAAATTTTAGCTTAATTTATATACATGTTAAATATAGACCGAGGTATATTATTACATACTATTGAATATCAAAGTTAGATAGTTATATATAAGATCGTAGTTTTGTATTGTTTATGAATTGAATTAGGTGCTGCATTGCCTTGTTTCACTAAGTAGTTTGGCTATGTTGGTGCTTAGATTCAATTTTCTTCGTTCTTCTGTATATTTAGGACATTTGATCAAAAGGTGTATTCGATATTTAGGGATTCCTGTGTTTTAGGTTGATTTATTGTAGTCGCTTCAATATTCTTAAGTAGTTTAGTGCATCGAGTTTTTATGGAGGTGTTTCCAACGTTAGGGTAAATATCTTCTTTGATAGCCGAATATTAATGTATTTAGCAATAATTACACATTAACTTTTGTCAACTCAGAGTTTGTTTGAAACGAAATATGAACAATTATTTAAGCGCCATTACAAGACAATTTAAAGAAAAGTGCCATAGTGAGCTGTACATCGTATATAGATGAATAGATTACAATAAAAATTCGACAGTACCAAGGTAAAATAAGCCCAGATATTGATTCGGAGATAATTTTCGACCTTTCTTAGAGATATATGGCAATGTTGCCTAAGAAAATTACTACATGCATAAGAAAATCAGTTATAGCTTTTTATTTTTAATTTATAGCGCGTACAGTTAACCATATTCAATATCTGTGTAACAAATGAACAAAATTACTGCGTAAAATCAATTTTATTATCATATATACTTTTTCGGCAACAAAAGAACAGAAAAATCTTCCCGTTCTTTCCTTCGAGATTAGACTTTACTGTAAAACATCAGAACAAACCTCGTCTTACCGTTCACTCATGCGCTCAATCAACGGTTATTTGGATGTATAAATACGTAATTAGACGCGTGCTCGTATAAACGAAAACGTCTTTGCCAGCTCTTTTTACTACTCGAATCAAATACAGTTGGAAATATCGTGGTGCGACTATAGACGGGTTTGCGAGCAGACTCTTATATGATAAAGCGAATCCGTGCTAAAGAAGTCGAAAAATTAATAGCAATAGAACAATAGATTCGTTGTATCGCTATATATACAATAAAAAATCAAACAAGTGTTGTAACCTCGAACCAGACGTATAATCTGTATTACAAAAGTTTGGAAAATATATTTTACCACAGTGCTACACCTTACAGGCTTTCATACGTACTGCCATCCCTAGGTCCATATAATGGACGAGCGAAATTTCAGAGCTGTATCAGCTACGATTATAGATAATTCGCTCAATTTGCTTGCAGCGATCGATCGATGTAAATTTGCTCTTGAATTTCCAAGATAAAGGACGAATTTTTCCACCAGCGATGCGCGCGCACGGATGCCATGCCTCGGGTGAGCGCTGATGCATGTACATCGTGCAAAACCCTTATGCGCGTTGATTTTCTTAATTCAACGATACGCCGATAGAGCTTATTCAATGACACCGTATCGTGCGACGTGCTATGTTGTTGATATTTAGAGCCGCCACGCGAGCACCCGGCTAATCCGGCGGTTTCGCCAACCTATTATTTTCCCGTCGTCGCTTACAATATACGTAGAAATTGCTTCCGCGTGCTCCCAACCAATTCATTCGGTTTCCGATCGGGAATTTCGGCGTTTTATATTATTATTATACCTTTAAAGCTTAATTCCAAATTAAATCGAATCGAAGCGTATGTACGACGTGAGGCTATTTTAATGGTAAATTTAGGAAATTTATCATTTCCACCGTAATAATTGCAAAATTTCGAATTTTTTCTTATAATGCACAAATACTGACACCTGTTCAAACTGAGAACGAATAAAACTTCCGTGCAAAGTAAGCTATGTGCATCGAGGTTGGCGGCCGCTAAGGCTGTGCATAAATAAGTTACATTTAAGGCTTTATAATATACATTATAGAATAGGTATAAAAGTATATATATACACTTCTATACCTAGTTGTATTAATGTACGACACCAAGGACGCATTAAGTACCCGGAGAAAGCTCGCGGACGCAGTCCAATTTTCATCGAAGTTTCAGTGGTAGTATTATCGGGCCAATTTATTTCATCGAAGTACGCATAAGTGCCGCGGTGTTTGTGGACCAGTCTTACACCAAAGTCATCTTTAAGTAAGTTTAAAATGTGAGTTGTCTAGGTGTGTTCCTTTGGAAAATAAAGTTTTTTTTCTTGTCACATTAAAATTATAATATAAAAATACCTGAAATCATCGATGTAATGTTTATTATTATGTCAGAAAACATCATTCAAATGCTTCCTAAATTTTTATAACACGGTAGGAAGATATGTCAAAACCAATAGTAATCAAACATTTCTATTAAGGAAATAAACTCTTGTTATTGAATTAACAAGGATAATAGCCTATGGCACATTATTTTTTAAATAAAAAATAAGCTTGCAAAAAATCAGGCGCCCTACTGTTTTCGTATTATTTAAATTTAATGATTTAAAAGAAACTTAAACAACAGCCTGCTGTAAAGGGTAAAAGTAATTTATCTAACACCCGAGAGTCACCTTAATTTACTTATACGTACATATAATTTTTTCTCTACTGCCGAATAAGCATTAGACGGTACAAAATTTATGAAAAATATTGATCAACAGGAATTCTGCATTATTTTTTGTCCAGTATTAAGTTTCGAAAAATGGAATTTAAAAAGCCATTGTATGCCAGTCGGGAATTGAATATGAAGTATCTCGAGTAGTACCCGCAACACGAGCATACATATATTATCTATAAATTGAAAAGAATTTTCATCTTTTTGTAAATTGTTAAAGTACGATAAAAGATACCTATTTTATCTGATTAATATCATACGTGTCGAGAGACTTAGTAATTAATATTGTTTAGACGTTTTTGAATAAATAATAAAAAATCGAATGTTAATTTTCCTTTTTTGTGATTTAAATACTTAACGAAGAATTCGACATATATAATACAAACACATGAAAATGCTATTGATTTAAATCAATAATAAGACAATGATCATAGATAAGGATTATCTGCCAAAAACTATAAATTTAAAATATTTTAGATGCTTCTACGGACGTTATGCGCGATAAGTCAATAATGCCTATTATATCTCAACGATATTCGTATAGTTAAAAAGCCTTGAAGAACTCAGCGTAGAAGTGGAGAAGTTCGATAAGGCGCAAGTGCGTGAACCATCGCGTCGGTTCTCTTTTATCTATAATAATCTATATAATTGTGTCACTCAGCAATTTAAAGTACAATCCATAATTTTCGTACAGTTATAAGCATCGAAGATAATACTTTCTTTATCCTAGGCATGTATACGATGTCAAACGTATAGAGGCGAAAATGCGTATAAGTATAGGCAGAGAAGATTGCCGAGTTCATATATATATGAGTCAATTTTTTAAATACAACGCCGGGATGCGTTCTTGCCGTAGCCAGTGTTTTCTTTACTGCTCCATATATTTATAGTGGAAAATATAATGGTCTGAGGGCTTTACGTGCAATTCAAACTGAAGTATAGCTTAGAGTATAAAAATAACACAGTTTGACGCAAAAAGCACAAGCAATTTATTATTTTATATATAGGCAGCGCTAAAAGGAACTGCAAATGCCTTTGAGGCCTTACGGCGGGGTGAAAAGTTTTATTAACCTCTTAAATGTTTTTCAATATATTTCACCGAGCGTCTCATAATAATCGCATACCACTTCGCTGACTATTTTTTACCCCAGTTAAATATATTTTTATATTCGACTTTTGCCGATTTTCTCTCTTCTCTTCTACAATAAAACCTTACTCCGATTGATTTGGTCGCTTTATAAATATTCCAAACAAAAAAAAAACAGTCGGCGTGACACATTGATTTACAAAATCTCTTTTGAATTATACATGATATTATAGGATAGAAGGTTAATAAATTCCTTATCGCGTAATACATCGGGAAAGAATATTTTTGCGAGCATAATTAAGCTCGCACGCGAGAACTTTTGGCTCGGAGAAGTTGGAGCATTTTAATCCGCAACGGAGAACGCGAGAGAAGCGAGCCTAAATATGTGTATATATATATATATACGTACTGAATAAACCGTGAGCGGTAAAAGAGAACTTTTTTTCAGGGCAAAAGGCACGAAACAATGAAGTTTCAATTGTGTGCTCGCGATCTCCTCCCTGTCTTCCCCCTCCCCCTCTCTATCCTTGCGCTCCCTCGCACTCTCGGTCATAATGCGGGTCGTGCGCGCGCGTACGCACACACACACACACACACACACAACAGCGCGGTAAAAATTTATGTATGAGGTTCTTTCTTTCGCACAAGAAAAAAAAAGATAGATGAAGACAAGGCTTTTTCTTTTCTTTTTTGCTTTATTTTCTTTTTTTTTTTTTTTTGAACGTGCAAATTTTTCTTCGTCGCGCGCGATAAAGCAGATACAGGCCTCGGGAATGAAGTAGCGGCAATCGCGTTCGCTTACAAAAGCTCCCGTGGGCTAAGTCGTTCGAGGCACGAGTCTCTAGATATTCCGCGATCCGGGGTAAAGCGCCGCAAATCATTCGTGCCAGGAGTATTATCGTGCTGAGAATTCGGGAAGCTTATTAAATTTTCAAATGATCCGAAACGAATATTAATTTTTTTTTATTTGTCGTTCGTCTAATCCAGATAGATCGCTTTATTGTTCTACAAGTGACTAAAAGTCATTATTTATAAATTTCCGACGGTTCGTCTCTGTAGTACGAAATGAAAATTTTCGAGTCCATAGTTCGAACAAAATTCATGATATTTATATTTTAACGGAAACTGGGGTATTTCAATAGTCAGTAAATAATTTTAAAAATACATTTTTAGAGTGGACAATAAATTAAATGTATACTTTTTTTTGTAGAACCTACAGAACCACACATTTTTTATTTTATTTTTTAGAATTCATAAAGTAAACATAATTAAAAAAAGAAATCATTTTTCAGAAATTTAAGCATTCTATATCTTAAATAAATTCTAAAAGAGTTATTTGCGCTAAGTAAACAAATCACATAATAAAATTAAATAATAAAGCAACGAGACTGATAGAAGAAATTTCTATAATAAAAAATTTGTTTGTACAATTTATGCATACTAATTTAATAGACGCGTCGAATTTATCAGAATAACTAAAAATTCTTTAAATTGATTAAATTTAATAAACGTTATGCTTTTAGAATTCAATTTGTACAATCAGCCTTTTCGATGAAGAAATAAAACTTTGCACAGCTGTTTGCATCATCCGATCGATTTGTAATAAACACCCGATTAATCCAAAGCACGCGTCTCATAATGGCGCACGCTGATTATATACAGATTTGCATTTATTTTGCAAAAAGGATAACTCAATTATTTGATTCCCCAACCCCCTCTTCGGGCTCGCTTATATAGATTCGAAATCCGCGAGAGAAAAATAACGGCATTTATCTGCATCGTTGCACGCGCACGATCGGTGTGTACCAGAAATAAGCGTTTCGTTCGCCAATACATTTCCACGAAGAAAGTAACACTATCCGATCGTCGAAGAATCCGTGGTATATTTAAAAATGACGCGAGTTTCGTAAATATGTTTGTTTTGTTGCGTTGATCTATAAATTTTCGCGAAATCATGCTAATATCGAAAACATTGTTAAGCGTCCAGATAATGGAAATTTAATGGAAAATCGTGCGAATAACATTTGTCTGCGTTCACATTTAAAGTATTTGAAATGATTGTAAATAAATAATGTTAAAGTATTACGTAAGGTCATTGATAATGTTTCGCACACAATGTAGACCGTACTTGAACTCGTTATTTTACGTTTATTGATTTTAATGATGAATTATTTACTACCATGAATACAAGATAAATCCATTTTATTTATATATTGATATAATAATGATATTTTCAATATTTACTTATGTATGAATAAACGGATTTAATATCCTTTAAAAAAACTTACATATTAATAGTAGGTGGATATAATCGCGTAATACTCGTTAAAACAGTAAAATTTATGTTCAAAATGGAAAGAAAGGATACCAAACAAATATAATAATAGCACAATATTGTAAATATGTAATCATTTATTTATTATATATATCAAAGAAATTATTCCCATACATTATCTTCTAATTTTTTTTATTAAAGGTATTTTCATTTTATAATGTATATTTGATTTTATAATATAAATATATTAATATACATTAATATATTTATTAACGCATATTCATTTTTTTATTTACAAAGCATTTCAAAAGCTTTAAATGTGAGAAGAAGAATCACATCTTTTTTTACTCGAATTTTATCTATATTTTCTTATTTACTTTATGATGATTACTTATACTTACTTTATAGTCACAAAATAGACAAAAAAAATCTAGATTGAAACAATTAATGATTTTCGTTTTTATATTTCATAATATTCCAGTTAAACACCGCGCGATGCTATAACGTACAAATCTTAAAACTATGTAATCCTGCCGAGGGAGCGTGTATTAATCACGCGGACCGATTCATTTTACAGAGAAATCCATCGCGTTAACCCGATTATTCACCGCGAAAGCGCTAAAAAAAAAAACAAAAGAACGGGACCATCGGTTGTCATTCGCTGCAGTGCCATTATACGAAGGCGCGAAACTGTGCCAAGTTCCCTTATTCAGTCGCGACTCGAAAGCATTCTCGCAGTAACCATCGTCGTCGGTGCAACGGATTAAGAACAAAAAAAAAAACTGATGGCCGAGGCGTTTGCCAAAAGGAAAAAAAACACACAGTTCTTGCACAGCGCTGTCGAGATATAAGATGCATTCCGCATCGCACACTATGTATATATACATATATATATATATATATATATATATATATATATATATATATATATATATATATCTGACAAGTAATCGTCGTCGACTTTGACACTGTTTCATAGAAATGCGATAGTCGTTTTAGCTTCCGTCGAGCGATATTTTATTATTATTTTATTTTAGATAGTTTTTCAGTTCCCGTAACAAATAGGAAACGTCTCTATTATTTAGAGAAAGAGACGTGATGGAAGGACTTTCAAGAAATAAATATTAAATCCAAGAGTAAAAAATTTAAGGAGATCTGAGCTGATTCTTTATAAGATGAAATGTATTATTCAACGGTAAGAGTTTTCGGAATTTCTAGTGATGCATACATATTAATTCAAAATTTATCATTCACAAAGATTTCATAATTTATTAAAAAAGCACAGCTGCGGACGAGTCGGTGAATAACTATACGCATTTTCAAAAAAACTACGAAAAATTCATTAACTAATAGGGGGTGGGGATCATTCTAAAAACAAAATTACTGATAAGCTATGAGGCAATAAATCTCATTTATAAAAATATGAAACATTATTTATAAATAATATATTGTGAGAAAGTAAATTTTACTCTTTTTAAAATTTTATGAAATCGTCTTCAGACTTTACAAAATTTTCGTCGTTCTTGTTTCTTCTACTCATTAAATTTTCTTTTTATTATTTATCAATTGCAAATAAAAATCTCTCGCAAATCATATTAATTAACTAACACATTTTTCCGTGTCTTCCATTAGATACAATTCTATACAATCTGTTGAAAGCAATAAATCATTTTATCCGTACTCGTAATCTAGTGGAGCTGCAAATAGCAAAGACGTAGAATAGACGAAACGCAAATCTAATTTAGGACTCTATACAGTCATTCTTTGAGTTCATTATCTTGATCATAAAGAGCTATTTGAAAGTGAAATATGATTAACAAGTGTACTACACAGATTCATATCGGTTATCCAAAATTCTATTCAATTTTCTATTTTTAGAAAAAGGAATGAAATAATTCAAAGTCCTTATATATCCTCATATTTAAAGAGCTTCAAAATTTTCTTCATAACAGAAAGATAAAATTACATTTTTCAAATAAATATTTAGACATTTAATTGTTTAATATTGCATGTTTGTAAAACATGAAAAATAAACTTCGTTCATGAAAATAAATGCCTACAATTAAAAACATAAATTAAGGCAATTAATTTTTTATCCTATAAACTCAATATAAATAATTAACAGATGTTGTTATAAATTTAATGATGTTATTGAATTTTCATTAATATAGAAATTATTATATTTATCCTCCTGTAGAACTGAATATCTGATGAAAATATATGCGAGACGGATAGTAATAATACGGAAGCTTGTAATTATGGTAAGTGCTGGATAACCTGTCTATTTACAGAACTCTACTGTAAGATCATCTACAAATATGTTTCTTCAAATTTAGTAATTTGCCAATTAAGGAATATTAAATTTAGTATTAGTTGTCGGGTGTCAATATCTGAATGTAACGAATTATGAATCGAATTTCATTATCTTAACAACCAAAATAAAGGTGATAGTGTATGATTTATTTTAATCTACGCTATATGCGGTATTTTCATGATGGTTATTGATCTTTATTTGCAATATAAGTCAATTTTCAAATCGTCTGTAAATTTCGGATATAATTTTGTAAGGATTACTACATACATATATTCTTATCAAGTTGTGCATAATTAAAAAATAACTGTATAATTCATTGCAGAGTTTCTTTATATTGAATCGTTTAGAATTCATGTAAAGTTATACATTGAATAACTGTATTCAATAATATTTTAACATATTTATCTTTAATTCACTATGTACGATTAACAGTATAATATTTAAAACGAAAAATAAATTTTCTTATCGTGTATTTAACTTCAACAAGACATTTAAAATTGAATCTAAGAATTCGGTTAGATAATGGTTGAAGTGGTCATATTATCTTAAGAAAGTATCCCATTTTAATTAATTTATTTTAAGACCTTTCATTTTCTTTTGGTTTAAAATACCAATTAATCCCAATTGATTTGTATTAAACTTCGATCAAATAATGTCGCATCTTCATAACACGGAATCGTGCAACAGATTCTGAAGATGTGACTGATACTGTTGATTATTTGATGGAAGATGGAGATTTTCATTATTGTATCGCCTATGATTGTAAATCATTGGTGATCTAAGCTTTGAACATAATCCCTATCTCAAAACATTCTTTAATAAAGAATACTAAATCATTGTATAATGTAAAAAATTTTAATGTGACTGAATTCAGAATGTGCCTTAACTTTCGCAATACAACATTGCCAATAATTGATTTAACGTTAGAATATGAGAATGTATCTGTAACTTCAGAACTACATACACGAGGCCCAGAAGATAAGTGAGCACCTTTTAAATGGCCATTCTTTATATGGAACTCATCCAAAGAGCTTCATGAATTGTAATCTGTCCATAAACTTTGAAACATTGTGAATCCTATAAATACCGTACATTTATCAATATCATGATAAAATTCCAGTTCTGAACAATAAATGTGGTCATTTCACGTAATTGCTGGTTTTATCGGTAATAGTCGACAATAATAGTCAATAGGAGAGTATAGTAAAGATGAACATTTATAAATACGGTTTCTGCCATATAAAAAAGTAATTTAAGTGTTCATGTTTACTTTTTTTTCTATCTATATTACCGTTTTAGAATTTTCAGGAGTAATATTTGAGGTTAGGGTTAGGAAAAAAATGAAGAGAACCAGTAATAAATTTCACATCGATGTAATATATATATATATATATATATATATATATATATATATATATATATATATTACAAGTATAATATTAGGGTACAATCTATTTCTTGGAATAAAAAATTATTATTTATATAAACGTATTCGAGGTCCCACCAAAGTACATTTTATCCTAATTCTATGTGATTAAGAAAAAGATAATTTGCACAGAATAATAATTCTAAATTCCACGAATGTTTTTAACCTTTATACACATACATTTGTAAACCATACTTTTTCTCCGCATGAAACAACTATACTTGCAAGCGTACTTCGAGCACTTTCTTGACTCAGCTACTGTACGCTTAACCAATGCGGCATACATACAGGGGTACAGGGAATCGCGAATACAAAGTAAAAGAAAAAAAAAATACAGACTCGTAAATGCCCCGTATTACAAGATGCAGGGTATTTTCAGTCTCGCTAGGTCATCGTCTTCTTCTTTGTGCGCATCGTCATCGTGCATTCGGCACGATTCGCGCACGTACACTCTATATACATTTTTATATGTACGTACGCGATGAAGCTCGTGCGTACGGGTATCGCACGCCCGCGTGTGTATACCAATAAGTAAATTATATATATATATATATATATATATATATATATATATATATATATGTGTGTGTGTGTTGTGCAGAGAAGGGGAAGTTCATGAACGCGCTCGCTATCACGTAGACGCGATTATTAACGAAAAGCGAGATCTTACATACAGTCACGGGTTGTAGGGTGGTGAATATATACGTTTTGTAGTAATATGTTGGACATCCTCCCTCAGCTCTTTTTGCGCGAATGGGCGATTTAAGGATAGGTTCGCGGCGCTTAAGAATAATATCCATTGACGAGGGAGTAAATGTAATAATGTAATTTTAAAGCAATTTTACTATTGGATAACGAATTTTCTGCCGATCAATGCTTCATTCTTCCAAAATCATTTTTATACTCAATGAAGACGCTTGTTTGTAAACCCTGTCACTTTTCCAAAAAAAAAAAAAACAAACAAAAAATTGTAAGAAAGTAAAGAAAATAAAAGCTAACAAATATTTTCAACATTAAATAAAATACGCTTTCACTTGTTCAAAATCATGTATATTACGATTTGAAGACGGAATTTACAATAACACTCGTAGGACAAAGAAGATTTATAAGGATCTAAATAAGTTCTTCATCCTCGTTGATCCATTGTGCGAGTGATGATTTTTCCGAGCTCCGCACTTCTATTTATAAACTCGCTCGAGCAGCCACGGCTGAGACGCTCTGCCTCGCCAGCTTCGTCAAATTTCGGGGTAGCCCCCTCTCGGCGCCAGCGACCTCGCAGAGAGACCGAAAACTGCCAAAAACAACGCGTGGTACAAACGTTTTATGTATTAATGATTTCGCTCTACGTTCTAATGTAACACGTCGTATTGCGCGCAATTAAAGTATCATTTTTTTATTGTACAATCGTAAGAAACGGTTCGCCATCGTTGAATAATAGTACGTTAAGCTTATTTTTGTTTTGGGAATTTCGAATAATTCCTATTTCTTCGTTAGATTCAATTTCTTCTTCGTGTTTTTGCATCGTGAATAAGGATTATTAATATGCAATCGATGGCTACAGAGTGAATCGGGAAAGCGCGGATTTCCAAAAGGCACAGGCACGCATTTGCTGCAGTTCTCTCGGCCAAAATCGAGGCCAATATATATGGCTTTATATCCATTCCACCTGATGGTCTCGTCTTTAATACACGTTGGACCTACATTTCGCGAAATCACCAAGCGAGCCTGGCGATGGTCGTCGCATAGTTCAGCGATAGCCGTTAACAATCCCGTATCGCCAAGTAATAAAACCGTCCTGTTACAGAGAATGCGAAGACCTACCATGAGCTCCGGTCGTTTCTTTTAAAATTTATATTCCATGCAGTATTCATATTATGTTTAAAGCTTTTCTATCTCTCTAGTTTATTTCAATATTGTTAGAAAATAATGTATAATAAATATAATAAACATTGCCGACAATAATTTTAGATTATTGAGTAAAACAGTAATCAGAAAAGTAAATATCCCCTCGTATACAAAGTTTACAATATTAAGAATTCCAAACGAAGATATTAACCGAATTTCATTGAAATAAATTTTTTTTAAAACCGTCTAGATATGTATTTATTGTATTTCTGAAAAATTCATTCCTGAAATTACACACGCTCGAGAATGCAAAATAAAAACATTCATCTACCGATGAATTCATGAATGAAAAATTACATGGCCTATTGATTCGCCATTGTTTTTATCACGAATTGAGAAACCGCAAGTGTTTGTAACCACAGCGATATGTACTAAAAATGTCTTTTTCTGGTTAAGGGAATTGGCTCCTTTTTTACCTTTGACTGACAATTTATCATCCGTCGGGCATCTTTCATAATTACCTCAAAACGACCCAATTAATTCAAAATTCGCATCGCAATTTAAAAGATTGAAATTTTTTATGAATTATACGCACAAACATTTTTTAGGAAATGAAAAGAGTTGCGTTCTAATTTTGGCATTTGTGTAGTTGATTACGTTGTAACTGTAAAACAAATTTATGATAGAGTTCCGTTATAAGGTCACTCAATGATAGTATTTTGTATTTATTAAACTATATTAAACCATTTCATTGGTCTTACTGTTCTATTAGAGTGCTAGTCAGACTGTCCTTGTTTATCACGTTTCTTTTGTATTTAATTATTTTGATTTCATATTTCATTGCTATTTTCTTTATATTCTTCGACCCATCATTTATACTGCATTTTTACGTTTAAATTAGTAACTTTTGCCAGTATCACAATCTATTTCGCATCATGACCACTTTTATTCTAGCTATTTTCATCCCATTATCACGCGAGATTATTGTAGATTTACACGCGTGTAAAAATCAAAAACGTTATTCTTAACAAATCGATGCGTGATTCAGTTTATCCAGCTCTCAGCGTTAATAAATAAAGTATCCGCAGATACTCCGGCTTCGAAAGCATAAAGGGCGTTGAAAGTATAATACGTATCAATTAATCACGCACCCGGCAGCCTCGTAGTTTCATTAATCATCTAAACCTGTTTGCAAAAATAAAGTAACAAAGGCGCGGCCTTGCAATATTATATTTCTAACGGCTGAATTGTAAAAAAAAAAGAATTTTTAAAAATTCCGTCTGCTACAACAAACCTAAATTTGCAAGCCGTTCGATAGTACGGAAGTAAAAGGAAACGGTGTACACTATATACTCCGTCTCTCTCTCACTTCTCGACCTTCACCCCAGCCAACGACGACGCGGACGACTTTCTCCCCCCCCCCTCTCTCTCTCTCTCTCTCTCACACACACACACACACACTCCCGCCAAACGTTCCTCCGCAACGAGCTGCGCAGCAGCGCAACTCGCGAAAATCCGCATCTGATATTATTGCACACACCAGTAGCGTGCGCGGTTTACGGAAGGGTGAAAGCGCGCATGCGCACCGGCCCGGGATGCAGCGTTTGACACATATACGCATTTATACACAGCGGAGCATCATCTGCGAAACCCGCGCCGAGGGGGAGCACAAAGAGAAAAACGGGAAGAATAACGCGCGCGAGGGTTGGCATCGCAGTGCAGCAGGCCAGGCGTATAGCAGCGGCGGTAGCGACGGGACAAAACAAGTTCAAGAATATGCAAGTTTTCGAGAGTCGCCGAGCGCAAATAACGTCGGATATTGCGCGTGCACGTATACGTATTTAAGAGGGATTCGCTTAGGTCGGGACGCGCGATTTTTCTTTTTCTCTTTGAGAGAGAGAGAGAGAGCTCTGTCTCTGCCTCCCGTATATAAGCTCCGAGGTGGCTCCGCGAGGCGCGTACGGCGCGCTACGTATCTCGTGCTTGAGCCGCGCGCGTCGTCTCTGCGCGCAACGCGGGTGGTGCGACGCACATATATATGTAATATAAATGCGCACTGCGGGCGTCGGCGAGATTCTCGCGAAGAATTAAATCTGGAAAGTTTTTTGCACGTGCTTTGAATTTCTTTAGAGAACTCTTTTATTTTCGCCCTAATCTCGGGGCGCGGCTTCAAAGAGCAGTTAGCAAAAAAACAATAATAATAATAATACAAAAAAAGATCGTTTAACGTATCTTGAGGCGCTGTCCATAAAGGTGATGGCGACGAATCGAGGATATAAAATATATAAACGACGAGACAATTACATTATGCTATTACGAGGAAATAATAAAATGTAATAAAATTATTTGGTAATTTTGATATATTTTCATTTCATAGCTTCAGAACTCTTTAATTCACTATTCAATCTTCTTAAAATTTATAAAAGCATTATTTTAATAACGTAGCTGAATATAATTTATGTTGACATCTGAATTTACATCTAATAATAATTCAATAATACACTTCGAAAAAAATACCTTTTATTTTTTATTTCGATTTAATTGTAACACTTTTAGTGTAATGATTTATATGTAAGAAATGTAGAAATCCCGCTAAAAAAACAGTGTTTCTCAAAAAAAATTACACACTTATACATAAATTAAAGTATTTTTTGACAAGCTAATTCTTTAAAAAGATGTTGAAAATTGAAGAGCACAATTAAGAGAGAGTAAGGCACGTTTGAACATGTGAAATAATCAAGAGAATAAGGTTTAAAAAGTTACTATAAAAGAGGATTATTCTCAATTTACTTAACAAAAATATTCAAAATGAAACTCTATTGTAAAAAAAATAAATAGTAAATTTCATATTAGTTTCACGGTCTCCTAATTTACTATTTCATTGCATTTTCAACAAAACGTAATGTATATAACCTGACATAAAGTGTCATTATAACACGACATAAAGTGATGCATAATATTTTGAATAAAGTTGCGTTTGAAATAAAAAAAAGTATACATTCATCTACTGTTATTATTATAATATTTTTAACTTTATCCTGCGATTCTAAAAAATAGTTATTTTTACAGTTCTAATGATTTTTTTTTTCAATAAATTTTAAAGTACATTGGATTTGCCCGTGTAAACACTTAAATCATTATGTTTGTATCAGTTTTTCTCTAAAACTATGATATCTAGAGAAAAAAATTTATACAGAATAAAAATTACAGGTTTTAATATGGTCTACAACGTTTTCTTGTAATAATTAAAACAATTTTTAATCTTTTCGAAGATAAATTTTAGAAATTTTAAACAAACATTTCACTCATTTATTGAGATGACAACAGATATGTACGTATTTTCTTTTTAATTTCGCAGTTGTTGAAGTCGAATATAATACAGGTAGTATTGCGGGGTTAGCTTTGCGGCAAACGTTGTGGCAAAGTCGGGGTGCTGCTGAGTCGGCGGTACCCACTCGTAAACGTCTAGCTGTGGATACGATGCTCGTCGCTGCGAAGCCTCCTTAATATAAAGTTACGAACATAATAATAACAGCAGACAATTGTATAATAACTATAGTTTTGGACGAATGTATGCGATACGCAACTTGTAAACGGTAATCGCAATTGTCAGTTCTAGTACCTTTTCTGATCTTTCACCGACGTTTCTCTCTCTCTCTCTCTTTTTTGCTTTTAATGAGAAAGTATTTTCATACAAACTCGTTCTGAGAAAACAATACGATTTTCGCCATTTTTCAGTGAAAATCCGTAGTGGCATTTAAATAGGTATTGGCATTTGTATTAAAATTTTTTCAGTTTTAATCCTATAAAATTTCATCGATTTGGGGGGGGGGCGGTCTTGCTCTACATTTGATCGAATCAAGTTTGTTTGATCATATTATGGGCTACTGTAAAGCCAGGTAAAATAACGTACCGATCACATTTGCAACATGACTTCGGTATCGGAGGATAAATAGAAAATCGAAGAAACGTATGAGAAGACCCATCGCGGCGTTTCTTTCCATCGTCGCGGCATAACATGCTCGGCCAAGCGTTGCAAAAGCGGTCTCATCAGGCGGATAAACGGAAAGCGAACGAGAGTTTACTTCATCGGACTGTCTCTTGATTAAATCGACGGTGTACACAGCTGGATTAACGGGCACTTCCGTTGGATCATACGTAGATGTCAAAACATGAATTAATTCTTGCTCCGAGAAGAATTCAATCTTAAAATTTATTATTTCTCTGTCGAATTTCAGAACGGACTATATGTCTGTTTAAAAAAAACAATCGTTTGTTAATAAAAACTGTAATTTTATACGGTGAAATTCGCGATTTCTAAGAACTGTTGATTATAAGATATTATTTTTTAATAAGAATCATTGAACTATTTTGAGTCAGCTGAGTACGTCTTAAACTACAAGAAAGATTTAACAAATAGAAATTTTTTATAACTATTCTTCGATAGTTTGCATAAAGACTTAAAGTTTATATAATTAATTGTAGAAATTATGAACTATTGAAGCTACCTAAAAGTTTCACTTGCCTTTAAATCGACATTTCGGCCATGACGGCATTGACGAAATTTCAAGCGGAAGTCAATTTATATACAGATATATTAATCTTCATCAGCCGACAGCAGAAACGTAGTAAAATAATGAGCATTTTGTTTTATTTTATTATGAGAATCACACAGCTGTCTTAACATTTGATTTATTGATCAGGGAGTTTGTCAATAAAGCCTCGTAAACATTCGCCGAAAATACAATGTTTACTATTAGTACGTTTCTGCTACAAGCCCATACAGCTTCTATATCTAATATACATAACTTGGGCGTACTTCCTTTCTCGTCGGTGTCGTCATGGCTTGAAAAGTTGCATTCAAAGCAGGGTTCAATTTTATAGTGCAAAAGTAATCATGTAAAAAATTATTACGCGTTATTAAAAAATCTGTCAACTAAATTTCCATTATCCTGTCATAAGCTATAATTTAAAAATAAAATTATAGTGAAAATGTAAGTTCCCAATCGGTGTTTATAGCGATGGCCAGTAGTTATAATGAGAAATACATTATTCTTATATTAATCATTATCATTTTGTAAATTTCTTTTCTAATTTTAATTAATTCTAAAAAAGGCAAAACTAGAGTACGAATAATTTAACGCGATTGAAGATTAAAGAGGTTTGAATATCTGTATAAATATTAGTCTTTTACTATATAGCGTAATTACAAGTGGCCTGTACTAATTATAACAATAAAAGTAGACATTTTTCGAATAAGCTGCCGCGACTGAAACGGGCTTTCGAACTGGATTCTTGCAAGACGAGTGGACGCCCCTTCGAGGCGCTGGCCATTCCAAGGATGTCGCAAGCTGACGGATTGGATGGTGTTAAATGAAATTTATGCGTAGATGTAAAAATCTTGAGACGCACGACGGATTGTCGAATCGAGCAAGAAGTTTCGCAAAATACCAATAATCATAATTAGAAGTGCGTTCGTTGAAAATTTAATTATGAAGAGAGCCTCGCGCGTATCGTATATACTCGCACACGTACAGGCAATAAAGACAAAAGAGCGCGCGTCGTTATTTGTTAATAAAATTAACGATATATGTAAATGAAAGGATTATGATTATACGATGAGAATTTATATACAGCTTTATTTTATTTCACTTGGAAGATAAAAAACAAGGACGTCGTCTTCGAAAGAGGATAATCAAGCGCTACGAATGGCCGAGCAACTGCATGGCAGAGGAATAAAGTAAGACTGGACCGACGAACGGTTTAAGACTGCTGTAACGCAATTTTTTAAATGGACTTGACAATATTGAAATTTAGTTAATTTTGGCGTCCACTCAGGTACAGGAATACGATATGTCGAAATTTAATTGTGTAACTGGACTGTATTTGCTGCATGAACACATACACGTGTAAAATTTTAATGATAAAATCGGATACATTTTGAGTTTTAGTCGAAACCTTGTAAACAATCCTTATACAGTACGCTTTATCATATATATATATATATATATATATATATATACATTTCAAGTATTTGCACGAGTGTTTAATCAGATTTTAATGTTCATATCTTTTTATATAGAGATTTTGCTATCTATGCGGGATGAGTTGCTTTGCGGCATTTATTATCTATTGCTTATATATATATATATATATATATATATATATATATATATATATATATATATATATATATAACCTCTACCCATAACTTAATCATTGAATGAAGAACATTTTACAGCTCTAAACGTTATTTCATTTTCCTTGGATTCCAATACTATATATTTATAAGCCTCCCGTCATTGCCTTTAGTCATCGCCTCGTCGAGCCCCTTCAAAGCGTCGCAGGTTCGCACTTACGCGCGCTCGCGCAAGTTCTTGCGCGCACGTGCTCGCTCAGCGTCATTAAAGCCAACTGTTGAGGTTCTTAAAATTTTTCATCTAACTTTCTTGTTAGGTTAACGTATCTTTTGGTAACATTGTCGGCTCATTGATGATGTTTACCTGTATTTTGCACGGTATTATCCGTTATAATGATTCATTGATTTAAACCGATTTATATATATATATATATATATATATATATATATATATATATATATATATATATATATAACATGAAAATGTATATGTACAACACAAATAATTTTTCTCAAGTGTACGATCAACACATTCATGAATGGATTAGTACAGGTAAGCTTAATATAAGTAAATATCAACAAAAATTTCTTACTTGCCTATTATGGCAGATATACAGATGAATGTATTACTCTACATGTGGGAATAAATTCTCTTTTTGATTCTATATTAAGACACGAGAAGAATAAATCGTAATTGAAACGACTTTTATTCTATATTTGTAATATTCAACAATGCGGTAGTTTTTCTGACTGATATCAAACTTTGCGAACGTATTATAATTTGTCGAGCAATAAACATAGCATCATTGTTATCTATTATAATATTGAAATTATATATTTAGCCTCTATCGAACTATGTACGCTTTTATTCTTGTTATATACGCTTACAGCGAGAGAGTCTTGTTCAATAACAAATTATTTTAACGAACGCTTCTAGTTTGGAGATATTGTATAAAAGTATTATAAAGTAACAGGTTATATAGTAAATATACATAGAATAAAAAAAAATTAATTATCTTTGTAAAAAATAAGTACTTATTCGGACATTTAGACTGTACAAAATTTGCATAGTACGAACATGCATCCCTGATATATTACTTAATTGCCCATTTCCTCAAACATAAAATTCAGATCAGACATGATTTTTTATCTTTTAAAAATTAAATAATTAAGAACATAGAATGTAAGTATAAACGCTGAAGATTAATGATAGCAAGGGAGATAGGAGTGTGAGAGAAAAATTATTATCAATGTACGAAAAGAGCTATAAGGTGAAAGGGACCGCGCCGATTCGCTTTTAATTGGTTAATGAGCTCGTAAACAAGGTGTATATATATATGCGTATATATATGACCAGTCCACATATAGCCAGTTTTTTCGCGAAAGTAACATTAAAAAATGAAGTGAGTGAAAAATACGTCGGCCGGAATTTCGCGTCGGGGGTATGCGAAAGCCTCGGGGCACGTAATCCTTCGCTCGCTCGTAAATATAATACCGGCAGTATATCCTATACGGCCTTGCACCCGAGCACTACCGACATCTTTCTGCGGTGTTTTTCCTTATGTATGCGCATATATATATGTATGCATATATATATATATATATATATATATATATATATATATATATATATAAAATATACGTTACGCGAAAAGCCCGGTTACTTATGCAAGACACGTGGACGTTGGAATAACGCTCTCTTTTATCGAAATTTTCAATGTGGTTTTTAATGTAAGCGGTAGAGAGAGAGAGAGAGAGGGAGAGAGAGAGAGAGAGAGAGAGAGAGAGAGAGGAGAGAGAGAGAGTGAGTGAAAGCGAAATCAGGGCTTTCGCCGCCGCTCATGCCTTAACTATATATAAATTATAGCAAGGACGAAATGGCGGCAAACGTTGAGATTTACATATACTCGATAAATTCGTCTCTAAAAAGGAATTAGTGACAAATCACGAGTTCAAAGTGCTCATATACCTGATTCGAATAGTGATTGGATAAGTCAGACTCTTGCAAATTAGCTCGGATAAGACTGTTCATTACCTTCAAGAAAAAAGTCTCACTGATTTAAATAAATTGTTGTATTTGTATATGTTGAAGTAGAGAATGTAATTATTTTTAATTACCTCATTTTGATTATTTTTGCAGATTCTTTGCGTATAAATTAAATCTAACTTATATTGTCTATATGTAAATTAGTCTCACATTTCACATGATTCGCCTATGAGGTTGTTAATGTGAAAATTTCATCGACCGTATATAATGAGATTAATTTTCGTCACTTTTGTGCGTAAAACTCGGACGCTTATACCATCATTCTAGATTATCTATTCAACTTCCACACGAAAAATAAATGTTTAGAGTGAAAATCAAAATCAAGCTATGCAAATTCTTTTGTTGGTGGGTGGTTCTGTCACACTTGATGAAATAAGGCGTTGAAGAAACTGATTATACGGTAAAGAATGAATCGAGAAAAGAGAGTAGGTGCGAGAGAGAGAGAGAGAGAGAGAGAGAGAGATAGTCGGAAGGACAGTGGGAGTAAAATAGTGGTTGCGAAAACACGTTTGAAATAACGTCTATGGATAATCTTTTTTTTATTAATAGCATTACGCAAGGACATCAAACGGCATTTTAAGATTCTTTCGATTAAAAATCATTTGACTTAAACCGGAATCAAAACTATAGTTCTTTTAGAGACGAATTTACATAAAGCGTCGATTTAGGTCGTAGAGCTTAATTGTTAGTCATCTTAATTAAAAAAGTCGAGTCACCCGTCTATGACAGATAAAGTATATAAGTCGATAAAGATATAGTAGAATGGAAATGATGATAAATATATTTATAAGAGAAAGAGAACGAGGTGTGTTAAGAATAATTTCTTATAATGTCACGTCTCTTTTATAGTATATATATTCACACACAAACACGCTGAAAAAAATCTTTTCTATTATCAAGTAAATATTTTTTTTTTGCATCAGAACGAGAAAATGATTTTCTTAAATGAAGAAATGATTTCTTCAATGCAAAAACAGTTTATTCAAATCAGATAAATTAATCTTAAATCTTGGGTGTATTTTCTTAATTTACGAAAACGCTTTTCTTGATACATTGCAAGGAATTAAGGCTATTGGAAAAAATTCTTGAGCAGAAAAAGTTTTCTTAAAAAAGTTTTTAAAGCTGTTATTCAATTTTTTCTCTGGATCTATATTCCAATTTTAAGAATTTGAAGTTTTCTTTTTCATATAGAATTTTACGAAAGAGCGTGTAAACGAATTGGATGAGCTATTGGATGCTTCTGTTGAACCAAGCATGACCACCATCTATACAAAAAATTTCTTAAAAAGAAAAAACTTGACCTATACCTCTATTGACAGTATAATGAAGTAGTCGAGCAGCACAGTGTAGCGTATTCGTCGAAACGTATTATATCCCGACTAAAAATCATATATATATATATATATATATATATATATATATATATATATATATATACACGCTAGCTTATTCGTATACGAAAAAAGGTACTCCCGCTCGATTGGAGAAACGCCTCTGTGCCTCTTTAACCGCACGGCAGTACACCCGTAAATTTTAAATTCTGAACTTTAAAGTCCCTCCACGTATACTGTATACGACAAAATTTAGAGCTCCCGGCGTGGTTATTTATATATATGTGCCATATTTATTGTTAATACCTGCGGGGGAAAGAAACCACGGCTGGCTGGGCGAAATACTTGTTCGAGATTGAAGTATATGGTAAAATGAAAGT
The DNA here is from genome assembly GCA_018907035.1 of Sycobia sp. Sy_11. NCBI lineage: Eukaryota > Metazoa > Arthropoda > Insecta > Hymenoptera > Epichrysomallidae > Sycobia > Sycobia sp. Sy_11. The sequence continues at coordinate 551,282 of JACCIC010000134.1, forward strand.
TTTATTTTCATTCAAATACAAGAACATTATTGAAAAAAAAAATGTAATTATTTTACAACTATCTTAAATTAAAAACCATTAAGTCTCTTAGGATGCCATTGGCTAAGCAGTAAGTAGTGAGCGATGATAGATTTTTCGAAAAAAAAAACCATTCGACCTAAAATTGCTATAAGGCGCATTAGCGCACTCCGAAGGAATGCCACCCAATTATCCGACAATTGCAATCCGATGTGACTCATCTTCGACCGTTGTCAAGTTTAAAAATCGACATTGTGCAATATTTACGGACTTTTCAGAGAAAATCTCGATAATTCAATTAATCGCCTTACAGCTTGGAATGTGCTGTTTTTTGTTTTTGTAACACGCGCATCTGGGCCAGCAGAGTTTATGCTCGTTGCTTGCGATTCCCTGAAATTTTGATTACTATATTAAGTATAGCAATGAAAGAATTTCCGACGATAATATTTTTTAATACAATACATACAATACTCGCTCAAAAGTTAGTAATAAAAAATTTTTATCTTTAAACTATACTACGTTAAATGTAAATTTTGTAATTATATTATGACCAATATTTAATTAAAAATAATGGTTTGTTATATCCTGACTAAATGGAAACTGTATTTTAGAAATTTTGTAATAATGCCTTAATGGTTCAAAATAATTTTGTAGTTCTTAAATTGTTGAAAAAAAATTTTTTTTATTCATAAATATTTTACAGATTAATTAAAAAGGCAAATCACTTGTATGGCGATTAATAAATACACGACATTAGTCAATAATCAGCAATAATATTTATTTCTTGGAAATTTTTGAATGACTTATTACTCTTATTTGTTAACTCATAAGTTTAAGACAACTAACATATATATTATTTCACTTTTTTGTTCTAATATATAAGTGATAATTATTCATTTATTGTATTATCTACACATGCAAAATAATATTGATTATCTGCTAACTAAAGTAAATTATTACAGAGATAATGATAAATGAGATTTAACATTTTCTCTATCATTGCTACATATATATTTAATTGATTAATATATGTATATATTTGTGTGTGTGTGTGTGTGTGTGTGTTTCTGTGTAATTAATTTATTATATATACACATACTGAAATAAAATTGTTAGTATAAGTATACACATTGTCTCGTTATTATTTATTTACATCGTTATCATTAAATAGAGCTGATGGCTTTCGGTCACGGAAAGAAATCGTAGCTTTCTCTCTTGCAAGCATTTGATAACAGTATTTAATAAAAAAAAAATTTGCTAAAAAATGAGACAGAATTATATTTATGATGCAATTATTGATAAGCCAAAAAAAGAAACTCAGACACGGTACAATGACCTACAAATATAAATAAAGTTTAACTTTAGTCTGCATAAAAAAACTCAATTGTGTATGTAGAATATCCGAACGAAAATGGTGGAGAACCTGAATTATCAACGCGCATGCATACATACGTACAAATGTGTGTACGTGTGCGTGTGCGCGTGTATTATATATAGCATATAGATACAAAAAATGCAAATTTCTACCAACACAGTCTTAAGCATGCAAAAAAGAGAGTGCACTTATATGCAAATCGATAAAAAATTCTCCGAATATCAGAGGCTTGGCGTTATCCTCTTAAATTGTATTATACAAATGAACCGGCAGAACTTCAATTCATTAAAACGCCGACGATTCGCTTAATTAGAAAAACTCTGTTTCTTTCTTCTCTTGTTTGTTTATTTATTAAACTGCCTAAGGACTATGAAATGTGTATGTGTACAGTGTAAAATACACTTGTCTTTTTTACACGGTAATAAATCTTATTTTCTTCATATATCCTTTTTTAGAAAGCTTGAACTGAAAATCCAGAATAATATTTTCTTTTGCTTAAAACTGGAAAATTATTATTTTTGTGCAATACTGCCAAAGTAGTTAGAATATATTTTTAAATATTGAACAAAAATTTATGCAAGTTAATGGGAACAATACTGAAAGACGTCGACTAAGACACTTTTAGTTCACCAAACGAGTTGGAACTCAAGAGACGGCGTTTGAACAAGGAGTCTTCCTAATTACACTTTTACGAGTAATAGTTTATTTACTTCTTTTAATTATGCATCACAATAAACATTCGTACAAAGTACATAAGGGGCTACGATTTCTGTTTCGAAAAACTTTTCGTATATATATAGTGTAAAAGTCTTAGCGATAGTCTGTACTTTAAATCGCAATACTTTGTCGTACACGAATAGAGCACAGCATAAGTATTTAAATCTTTTTCCCTTTTTACGCAATGTCTGGAGTTTTCTAAGAACTTCGACTAAGCATAATACATACAGAAAACTTTTAGCTTCGAGTGCATACAGCAGCATTTCGCGTAATGTCGTCGTACGAAAGATGCATCTTTCTAATACAAAGTACATATACAAAGTACTCGAATGATTTTCCGTTGTTTACAAAAGTCGCACTATGATCTTATTATTACTATTATTATTATTATTATCATTATTGTTGTTGTTGTTGTTGTTGTTATTGTTGTTATTGTTGTTTTTTTTTGGAATTATCAAATTGTTCAAATGAAATGGCACAAAGTTTATGTATACTTATTTTAATCTATATTTTTGATTTCCAGAATCTCCCCACTCTCCGCATAGCAATGTGACATTTCATAAGGGAAATAATACAGCGATAAATTTTCAAAAGGCGCTTGCAATATTTTGTAAATCGCCGCGTGTATATCAACTGCGGCTCAAATCTAAGGTTATGGATTACAAAATATCGAAAAATCTTAGATTACCTATATTATACGTATATACACCAAGAACAACATTTTACATTTATAAATATATATTGATTACGTTAACAACGGACCGTATAGCGCACTTTTGCGACCGCGTCTGTTCTCATATTCGTATACTCGGCTCCGAAAAAAAAAAGGAATACACAACTACAGCACGCGCTCCCGTTCACGGCCGCTATACACACGCGCATATGTATACGTAAATATATCATACATAATACACCGGCCTTTCCCGCGCGCACTCATGCTCTGCTCCGAAACAGCTGCTCAATGGAAAAATAAAAAGAATCATACACGCGCGCGCGCGCTCGCGCGGCATTCACACGCTGCGTATACGGAGAGCATCAGATCGAGAGCGGCGTAATATATATATATATATTACGATCAAAATTATAAAAGCACCGTGGGCGCGTATATTATTTTACTATTGTAAACACACTGGGACTGCGACACTGCGGCACTCCCATGAAGATATAATACACTCCATTCGATGGGCGCACTTACGTTTCCGCTGCAGAGGGCGACGTAAGTGCCGGCGAGCCTGCCAGCGGGACCCGGGGCCTTGGTGCCGCTGCTCACGACCCTGCTCGTACGCGTCGTCAGCTCCAGCCTGAGGGTCAGCATCGCCCGGCAGCAGGATCCGCCGGCGCTCCCCATGACTCTCTCGCGCACTCACTAAACTTTATATATATAAATATGATCTCCTGCTCACTCTCCTTTATTATTATATACTTGACACTTCTCTATCGGCTCCCACATGCACGCACTGCACCGAGCGCGCACTGTGATTTTTTTCTTTTTTTTAAATATTATTATTATTATTATTATTATTATTATTATTATATATATATATATATATATATATATATATATATATATATATATATATATATATATATCTTTGTTACCGCACCCCTGTATCGGGGGCTAAAATTGAACAAAAGGTAAACAGAAGCTGCGATGACAGCGGCGACGACCTACACATGGACGTGCACTAAAGGGATAGCACTGCTACCGATGATTCGCGGACGGCGGAGTCGCGCAGTCAACGCGTCCGGGATTAAATGCTGATGTTGAATTATTTATCGGAGCACCAACCGTGTCAAAGCACGCGCGCACAGTATTTTTATACACAAAAGGGTCGTATATTATATGTACATATGTATATATATATCTATATGAATATATATACATATAGACATGTAATAAAACACCGCGGTTATAAGAAAAGGTGTGCGCGACGACGACACCTGTTCCAGGCGGCGGCGCGGCGACGACGACGCGCACCACCCAGCGACCGCCTCGGTGCGGCGACGACTACTGCGGGCCGGGGATACGCCGCCGGGCGACAACGGCATCCCATCCTCTGTCTGTACATATATATATATATATATATATATATATATATATATATATATATATATATATATCTGAATTCTGAACACCTCTCTCTCTCTCTCTCTCTCTCTCTCTCTCTCTCACTCTGCTTCTCTCGCGGGCGATCGCGCGCACGCTCGCGCGAGTTATATATACAGCGATATAATATATATATATATATATATAGTTAGGTAACTGCGCACGCGGCGCAGCAGCTTGCTGCGGGCTTGGACGCTCTCACTCTCTCGCAGGGCCGTCTTTAGAACTACTGCGGAGTCCAATTAAAAAACAACAAAAAGTTTTTTTTTAGTTATATTGATTTAGTATTATATTAAATTATATTATTGTTGCATTGGCATCTATATACAGTTCATCGCCAATTTCGCAAAATAATTATACAACGACAGCGTTAATTATCTCGCAAAATATTTATAGTCTCTTTGAGTATATAACGCTTTTTAAATATCGAAACAATACGAGTATGGTATTGAAAAAATATTGTCTTGATCTTTTTCGAGTACTGGGATTCGACTGTTTTAATTTAAAAAATTGGTAAAACATTAGTTGTAAAACAGTACACAAGCGCATTCGGAAGACCAAGAAAACATATTAATAAACATATTATAAAACATATTATCAGGCCAAGCTAAAAAATTATATCAAAAAGTAAATAAAATGAAAGGTGTAAAAATAATTTTATTAAATTAGATATGCAAGTGTATCAATTTTTAATCTACTCTTCATCCATTGATTTATGTATGGTGAAGTTCTTATTAATTTATATTTTAATTAGCTTTTATACGATTTAAGATTATACTTTGATCCGTTTGAAATATTCATTTGAAGGTTGCCGGCGACGTACAGTCTGTCAGTCCGGAAGTATGAAAGATAGATAAAAATAAACATAATATAACTGAATTTTTGCTTTTTATAAGCAGTAGTCCATTTATTTTTAAGAATAAAATGAACAAAAAAATAAAAATATTTCTTTAAAAGAAAAATTATGATAAAGGGATTTTTCCTTTTATAATAGAGGTATAAATATTTTACGATATTGCTCTAATATGTACCATTTTACGAACTACTTTATTTATAAAATACTTATGGTGTTATCCTGATATTTTTATTTCACGTTCTATTCTATTACATAAATTTTGATTCGATTATTGATTATTTGGTTTTATTGATTATCAATTACAAATTTTAAGTAATTATAAAAGTATGTTTTATATATGCTTTGTAATAATCTTGAGTATTAAAAGATTATTTAAGTTTCTAAGACATTAAAGGTTTCAAATAAAATAGTGTAACAAATACCAAGATTCCAAGAACAATACAATGTTTAAAAATCTAACCAAGGTCATATTCTTGAGTTTCAGGTCGTAATCTTGGTTACGAAATTTTTTTAAGCGATCTTGTTTTAGACACTTGTCTTAAGTCCGATACCAGATCGAACAATACCAAAACTAGTCTTGGGTACTGGTGAACGACTAATTTGAATACATAATCACTCAGATAAGTTCGTTAATAATTTGGTATATCTTATTTATCGACAAATAAAATAGAAATTATTAGAAATATAATAAACTAACATGGATAGAATGAACGAATAAAAACTATAGCAAATTTTGGTCCATTAATCAGCTAATAAATCTCATAATGATCAATCAACTGTTAATGCACGTTTTATCCAAATAATTATTATGAACCCATTGATTTTGAATTTTGAAATTCAATCCACGGAGACGCATAGCTGATAAAATAAAACTAAAAAACTCAATATACGAGGTAAACTAAAATACTATGTATATCGTAAATGCTAATTTAAAAATAATGTTGCGTAATTATTTTTTGTCTAATAAATTTATATTTTACTAAAAAAATATTTTTCTGTTTTCATGGGAGGCGTGGGGCCTGGACGTTAACGTAAAGACGGTCCTGATACTCTCTTGCTCAGCTCCGTTCGCTCTATGACTCTGACTCTCTCTCTCTCTCTCTCTCTCTCTCTCTCTCTCTCTCTCTCTCTCTCTCTCTAATACTGATGAAGTAGTGGTCGCGGGTTCCCTCGATATTTTGCACGCAAATATTACACGAGACGGTGCGTCTTTCGCATCGTCTCATTCGTTATCTCTTATCGCATAATCTCAGCATTTGTGCGATGTGAACTGTAAGTAAATTCTAATTTTTTGCGAAAACTACACAGTGCCAGTGGCAAGCACACCTATTCGTGCGCGCATACACGCACGCGCGCGCGCGCAAACACACACGCATATATAGAACTGATATAACTACTCCGTTATGCGTGGCAAAGTGTCAGAAAAGAGTGGGGAGATGGAAAAAGAGGGTGAATGGCGATTATAGATAGAATGTAGAATGTGTATGACGATCAGCTGACCTAAGCATATGACGGTATTCCCGATGTGCGCGGGTTATAATCTGGTATAATAGCGGTAGAGCGCAGTTTTAACAATAGAAATATTGCCAAGGGTACAGGACAAACTTTTACAGGATATTATATTATATAAGAAGCAAGAACGGAACAACCGTGGACCTGTGATGTCCAAATCATTTAGATAATACAAATAATAACAATATATTGTAATGACCACGCAACGACTACAAGGAAATAACTAAAATAATATATAAATAATTCTCACTATTAGACAATTCTATAATTACCAATATATTATCGACTTTTTATTTGTTCAATAAATACATAAATAATATACTCATGTTATCATAATCATAAAACTGATGTTTATTAAAGGATTTAACAATAAAAATAAAATATATATTTCTTAAATAATTCGTATAATAATCAATAAAAGCTACAATAAAATATTGATACTAATTTATTATATTATAAATTGTAATAGTCAACTATAAAAATGATGGAGTTATCGAGTAGGACTCTTGCGCACAAAGTTTAAAAGAAAATCTTTCTTACCAATTAAAACAAGTTTTCAGTAGTAGATAAAAAATCCATAATTTTTTATCGAACAATTTAATGAATAATCAAATTTCTTAAAATAATTTACCGCAAAGCTTGTACAAAATTTTCTTATGAAATTGGATATAGTTGTTAAATTCCTATCTTTACATTTATTTTCAGAATATTATTTATAATTCACTTAATGGTAACATAAAAAATTTATTAAATTATTAAACAATTAAATAATAATTTTATATTAAAAAATGGTATTTTGCATATTTAAATTATCAATTGAACAATAAAAAGTCAACAAATAATCGATTAAAAAACTTTATAAATTTAAGTAAATTGTAAATTAAATCATTTCGGTACATAACTAAAACTGATTTTCCCAATTGGTATCTAGCAATATTTGTTGTATTATGTATTTTAAATATTAAAATGTTACAATCTAATAAATAAAAAATAATAGTGATATACTTTTATTACTCAATAAATGCAATTACAGAATCATATTAAAATATAACATTGAAGAAATAAATACATAGAAATCTTTTTTATCCTTTTTAAATGATATATTATCTGATTTTTCTTTTCCAGTGACTAACTTGATTATTACAGTTCCAGAAAACCGTCCAGAAAACCAACATATTAATTGTAAATATACACTAAATATAAATAAAAAAATTATTTATTTTTGATCAAAAATGTCAGTTTTCTAAGATTGAATGCATTTTTAAAATGTCAGAACTAATTGAAAATATGAAACTAAAAATTAACAAAATAATTATAAATATTTATATTATTTTTTTATAATCTTAATTATTTTAACAACAAACTATAATTTTTCATTTTATTAATTAAAAAACTATTAAACTGAGCGACGGATGTTATAAATATCATTAAAGTTATAGCTCTAGTTCATATTAGTTTGTGTTAGTCATTTTTATTATAAATAGCAAAATGTTTTTTATAAAAAATTTGTACATAGTTATTATAATATTTCTGTATTTTATTTTTTTGATTAAACTGTCGTTTCCAACTTTTTTTCAATAGTTATTGACATTAATTTTACTTATATACATTCGCTTGAATAAATGCAAAAAGTTTTTGTAATATTGTACACAAAATATTCTTTCATAACTGAAAAAAAAATTTTTTTTATTAAAATATTCTTATTTTTTATGCATACACTTTTCTTGATCAAAAACATTATAATAAATGTCTTAAAAATAATAATATAGGATTTTTAAAAATGTTTTACTAATGAGGTCGAAGATAATTTATTTTTTCTAATTGCACTAATGGTTTTAATTGTTCTGCAAAAATTCTAATATCTTCTGCAATAGCATTTTGACCACTAGGTGCAAGAACACTCAATTCAACAAGATAACTTTGTGAAATTGGTTCTACACTATCTGGTAGTTTTCCTTGGCTCATTTTGAAAATTTTCGATACTGTGACTTTCATCCTACCTTTACGAAACATATATCCTCTAATTATATATTCAAAATCTAATCTGCAACCTAATTCTGTAAGAAATTCGACAACTGTGCTACTGGTTGCAATGTCCAAGCTACTTCGCACAACCGTAGGCTGTGACTTATCTCCTAATTCTGGTTGGCCAATGTACCTTAATTGCCATGGCATATCCTGATAGTCTAAAGCTCTTCTAACTCTTAACGATAATGGCTGTTCTGGTGGGGGACCTTTTCTAATACTAAAACACATTTCATGGTCATGAAATGTCTCTGGTCCAGTGTCAACATTATCACACAGTCCTCGTAGTCTGTGAAGGAGTACTTCAACTGCACTATCAAGTACTGATCCTTGTAGAAAGTATTCTTGATTGGGAATAATTTTGGATTTAAGTGCGGCACTGAGGCTGTCCATAGCAGTACCAATTGGTGCAGACATTTTTGATAATTTAAAAATACTATTCAAAATTTGATAAAAAATAATTAATATTACGATTTAAGTATTATATCAATATTATCAAATTATAATATACTTACATTTTATATAGGAGTAATAATTTTATACTTTCAAAAGTAGATAGTTGATTACTATGTTATGTGTACTTTAATATTATTGATAGTTACGGATTGTTATTGTTACTTTAATCATTCATTATCTTCGAGTTATATTTATATACTGGCATAGATATTATTAATAATATTAAAATCCATACAGTGCATACAATATGCATACATGCACCGACATTGGTTATGTATATTAATATTGACAATTTTGGGTTGGGATAGAGAAGTACACATACACAGTTTATACTTAACCTAACTTAACCTATGAATATCTCTGCTATGACTTGACCAAACAGCAAACAATAGAGGAATAGACGAATGAAAGAAGCCCTATTTCTGATTGGCTCCTCCATTGTGAGTCATTCAATGATATCGCGCGCTTTTCAATCTTATTTAAATAATATGTTTATATATCTTGCATTTTACAGCACATTTATCCAGAATCTTTCAAACTATATTAAAATATGAGAACCTTATATATCAAAATTATTGTTTAAAAAAATAATAACATTATTTGTAATAATCGAATTCGTTGACATTATGTATACGTCTAAATCAGAAAGGCATTTGTAAGTGTTGAAAGTTATAACTCAAAACGTCATAACAATCTCATTATTTTTTAAAAGCTATTTGTAAATTTTAAATCCTTTTTACTTTTTTAAAAGTTGTTCCATTAAGATATTTTTTGTTAATATATTCCTTAATATTAAACAAAATATTTTATGTGAAATACATGATTGTATGTGTAGGGGAAGTTCATAACATGACAAATTAACTTTAATTTTTTTCTTATATTAGTAATTTTTTTTAGCAATGTTTCATTTCTATTTCAAAGACTCGTTATTGAAATACAAAAAAATTTAAAAGTGCTCTAAGAATAAGATATAAATATCTTTAGATCTTTTTTGACATTGTTTTTTTAATTACATCCTTATCATGATTGAGTTTTTGGAAGAGATAAAGAAAATATTTTGGAATATTTTAGATAAAATTTGTATTAAATACATGATTTTATTTATAGCTATTGAAATTTATTATATTGACATTTTGTATTTTTTGCGTATTTTGTTTTCTACTTACTTTGAAAATGGAGAACAATTCAATTAACGTGTTCAAATAAGGTTGTAATTTTTTAAATAGTTAACAAAGTAAATGAAGTATAGTTGTTGAAAAACTGTTTAAACAAATAATCAAATATAAAAAATGCATTTATTCAATTACGAGTTAACTTTTAAGGAACTTCTTGTTGAACTCAAAATCTGATTTGATGAAAGTAATTTCACAGTATGCGAAATCAACATGCTTAATCCATTATTTAATTTTAGACGTTTTATTTTATACGACTATAAGACTGATAAATATATTTATTAGTTTAACCTTTATCAAACCACAAAAGAATTTTAAATAAACTAGTAATTAGAATTTTACATAAAATAAATTTAGAGCAATATTACGTACATTTTCTGGAGCTCCCTCAATTGTTGTATATGTTAAATTATTTATTATTGTATAAAGTTATAAGGTTTCTGCATTATTGCACATTATGAACTGCTTAATATAAAGTTTTTAATTTTTTTAAATTATGCACCATCCGGTCGGTAATGTGGGTTTGACCATTCGTCAGTTTAATTCGAAAATTTTTATTTATATTTACAAGATTCAATACCAATTTCATTTTTATTATTTTATTTTCTTTTACTTAATGTATTAGTTAGTCCTACCTGTTGCTGACATTTTTCGAATGCCTTTATGCTTTTTTTCTGTAACATTTAACTAATCTGTTATTTTTCTTTTTCATTCCTAGCAACTTTACAGATACAGGCTTTGACATTTCTGCCGCGTTGGGTATGCAATTTCTAAAAAAATTCGATTAATCTACATTAGCCAGTCGCAGATATTTCTCTATCGCTTCCGTCTTTTCTTTAGCGTGTATCAAATATTGACTTACTAATTAGGAAGTTAGGAAAGTTATTTGTTTGCGACTGGGTATTTATCGATTTTTGTCATCGACTTTAATCTTCTATAATCTCCATCGATATGCTATTCTCCATTTTGTATCGATACTAACTAAGGCTAAATTTTACATTTCCTCGAATTACATTTTCGCGGTGAGTAATTTTTCCAGCGTTAGTCTACTTGGAGATCTCGCTGTTTCAATTGTGTAAAGAATTCTTCAGCCAATAAACTTTATTATTTACTCCAAACTGGTAACGTATGAGTATATGTTAAATATTTCAGTATATTTGTTGTGTGGGTCGATCATATTAATCGAGAATACTTACACTGCTTGTGCCGTTTCCCTTATTACTCTATTTATCGGCTTATGTGTAGGTTGTCTCATTTCTAAATCCAGCAACAATTTATAATGCTTAAGGAGATCAATTCTTATAATTACATTTTTAAAATCCATAACAACGAATTTCCAGTTAATTCTGAATTTAAATTCTATATTGAGAGATAAATTTTCGTAAGCGTCTTTACATACTATTGTACCATACGCTGCGCATAATTTCTCTGTTTTTCTACACAGTTCAGATTATTTATGAACATGTAGTCGCCCTATTAACGAGATTTTCACTCCCGTGCCGGTTAAAAATATTCTATTCGTATCTATATAATGCACGTGAAGTCGGAATGACTCGATTTATGAGTCTATTTGATTATGTCTATTTCATTATCTATTTGATCTATGTCTCTATTTGATTCAGCTTTGAGCTATTGTCCGTATTTCTTTTGTTGAATTGTTCAAAGATTCTGCGAATCATGAGCAGTTTTTATCGCACCTCGTAGTTTTTTACAGTACTTATAATTATACGAGCATTGGGATCATTATTTGTTACGGTTTCAGTTTTATTCTCGTTATTTAGGTACGGAAAATACCTAAAGGAGTTTTTGTAGATATACGTAACAGGAAGATATATTGTATATATTCACAGGCGCAGACAATACCAAAGAGAATACGCTGCGGATCGTATACTTCAAAATTATCGGACAGAATTCACAATTCCACATTAATCTGATTATTTTACTATTAAAATGAATAGCTATTAACAAGTAAGGATTTTATGGATAAGAAATTTTATGGATAAGGAGTTGATTATAGGCGATCACATAATGGTGCTCGGATTCGGCAATCATGTGGTAGAGATACCTGAATACGACATCGTCAATATACGTATCGAACAGAAGAAACAATTGTTTCAAACGCTGACTACTATAAATCTGGCCGGAGAAATCTGCAGTTTTCTGATTGATACAAGGTCATAGGAACATCTGGGAAAAAGAGGAATCATAGCTCTCTAATACGAAATAGAGAAATCGCGAAGAATATTTTTAAAGGGCACAAGTAAACAACAGTTTCCGACTCTGGGGATTGTCTAATGTCATGGATGGGATTTTTAATTTTCACGTAATATTTGATAATTTTCCAATACCATTAAAAAAAATGTAGCGCTTAGTAAATTAGAAAATGCACTTTGGCATGAGATGATTCATGTTTATATTTTCCTACAAATGGTATTGTGTGAAATGTGGACATTAACGTATTTTAAGTCGAAACATTGTCCGTATATGAGGCATTTCAGCTATGTTTGCAAAGACAGGCAATGAATCCTAATATCAACTATCTCGTCCTTCATGGATGAGGAGTAATAGAGATAGCTCTCAAAATACTATTTATAATTTATTTTTTATAATAAACTTTGGCAGAAGCATTACTTCTTTATTTCTCAATCCACTTATAACTTAGATCCTTCTCCAACATTTCCATTTAGCTATGTCTCCCGGATTTATAATATATATTACTTAATTATTTTAAGATTATAATCGGCACTAAGATAGACTAATCTGCATAATTTAAACGTGAGTTTAAATATATATTATTTCATTCGTGTTATAGTTCATATTAAATATTATCGTTCGGTCACTTTTCCTAAAGACAATTCAGGTTTTAAAGGTTCAACAAAAAAAAACCTTACTTAGCATTTTAGATAATGAATAAAATTAATTCTATGTAGTTTGTGTAGTCCTTAGAGGATGGAGTTTTTATATTTATATATAGTTTCTACATAGGTGCTGATATGAATTCGATTTACCTAAAGTAAAAATGAACATTCATCAAGGTGTGAGTTAAAAACGTAGACTGGCTATCGCGTGCCTTTGGTTAATAGACGTTATATCGATTCTTTAAAAAAAGTTTATGTAGTTAAATTTTACCTTAAATGTAGTTATGTTATCGATAAATATAAACATAATGTAATCAAAGCCCTTTATGATTAATGCCTAGGTATTTACACTCGTCATTTGCTCTAATTATTGACATTGAATTCTGGTCGATGTAAAAAGAATTGATTCCGTTCAAACTATTCTTTTATTTTTACAAGCAGCTATAAGTGCTCTAAATTTATATTTGGATCTCATCATCTGTAGTCTATTTTTTTTTCATTCATGATAGTGTCGATCAGCAACTGCAGCCCTTTCCGTAGACTCGCTACTAAGATTATATCGTTACAAATGTCTGAGAATTAACTAATTGATCACTCAATTGCATCCGATGTATTCACCAGCTCTCGCAGAACTCTGCCAATGAAAGATTGGACACAAGTGGAGAAAGAGGGTCATTTTGAAGAGTCCCTTGATGTTGCTTTATTGATTGGCTCGCACCATTTTTTGTTCGAATACCGGTTTGTGCTAACGAGTATACCATATTTATCTGTTGAATCATCTATGTAAATATATTATTAAAAGAGAAAATTTTTTTTAAAACGGCAGTATGCAAAACTGTATCAAATAATTTTTTGATATCCAAAACCACGACATAGCATGGTTTTAGTGCATTTCTGGCGTCCTGAATTGATCAACAAGAAGTATATTCAATAGATTAATTTTAAGAAGTCTAGCAGCAATGATTTTATGAAAATATCTTAATATAATGGAAACAATGGATAGGAGTGTATAGTTTACATGGTTTCAAGTATTTCCAAACTTGAATAAAAGAACGATTCTCGATTTGAGAATATTAGATCATTCGTGATAATCTATTAACAGATTGAATAGTTGCATGGGCTTTATGGGCACCGACTTAGTCATAATGCCAACAGGTTCTGGGACACTGCTTTCCAAACGCTTACCTGTGCATTATTATTCGATTGCAGTAACATTTCATTTGGATTACTAGTACTATAAATATTAACAAAATTTGATACCCAGTCAAATAAATTTTGACGTATCTTCTGATCTGATACCAAATCCTTGTTTTCAGGTGTATAAGCCAAACTTCTTACATTATCAACATATGTCATATGAGAAATCTACCTCCTCGGTAATGGTTCGTAGTATTTGTTTCTATTTGTTTCTATTTTCTTTATGTAGAGTATGACTTTATTGCCTGATACGTCCTCAATAATTTTCACGGAAATAATATTGAAAAAGCTGTTTCAGAACATAGTTTTTTTGATTAACGAATTTGATAAAAAGTTAATAACATTAATTTGCTTTTCGCTTGAGTTATTAGATTCTAAATATTTATTTCTGTGCTATAGTAAGAGTTTGTATTTGTTAATACTGATTTATATTTCGTTATAGTAGGTCATGTTTTATCGATACTGTTAGCTGAAATTTATAAGTGAGATCGTCGAACTCTAATAGTATAATTTTTTGTCTGTGCCAAAAAGCTGGGAATCAAAAAATTATTATAATTCTATACTGAAAGATCTCTCTTATTTCATTTCTCATCCTTTTTTCATTTAAATTTTTTGATGGAATATATGGCTGATTTCAGCAAAGATATTGAATTCAAAATTCACGTTTTACTGAATAGTCCTGAGGCTATATCTAATTTAATATCTGAATAAGAATCTTATAATTATATAAATATGATAAGGTAATTGTATTCTTTCTACATAAAATAATCGAAACGACATTCATAATATTTATTCTCGTTAATGGTTGTGTCTATTCACTTATGAAAAACAAGATTATCACGTAACGTATGTAATAATTCATTGTTATATTTAAAGAATAATACAAATGATTGATTATGTTATATTGTCCATTAAACACTTAGAGACACGCAAAATCCAAAATTATCATAAGATATGTGACATTATTAGAAAACGAATCCGCGATGTCTAGGCCAATCAACATTGGAATCATATTATATTTTATGAAAATTTATAAGTATTATAAACTTAAAATAGCTCGTGTTCAATCAGAAAAAATGAGTATCGTGGTGATCATAATACTGTCAGCAACAACGGCAATATCCGCGGATTTTCATAATTTACTTATTTTATTTAAATTAATAAATTTTTTTATCGGTCTTACAGTCTTTTTACTTCACCCCCGAAGCAAAGCGTCTAATTCCTCGTCTTCAAAATTTTTCGTCTTTCCGGAGCGATCCATGTCTTCAACTTTACAATCACCACTTTTGAACTATTTGAAATACTCGCGGCACGTCGATTCACCAATAGATTTCGCCCCAGAAGTTTCCGAATGGAAACAATAGGCCTCAGCCGCACTTTTCCTTATATTAAAGAATAGAAGCAGCGTCAATATAATGATGCAAAATTATTTACAGGTACGCAAACTACAAATATAATGCATGAGGTCTGACATTTCTGCCTGGGATCTACTGGTGACACCATTTTTTGACAAACGCTGGAACCTTATTTGTACACCAATATAAAAAACAAAATTTTGATACTTGAAAAACTAGTAATTTAGAGAATTAAACAAATTTTAACTAGTAATTCGTGTTATTTGATGATGAAGGAATTCTCTTAATATATTTATATCCTAATGTTAAATCTGATAGAAGTTAGAATAGTGAGAATATAATTCGAAAATTATAATTTGGGATTTCGGAAATATCAAATCGTATAGGAACAGATTATTAAGAAGCTACTTATGTACTTAAAAAATGATCTCAATAAATTTGAATTTTATTTATTATTACTTTCGGTTATAATATTTAAAACACAGTTGTTATCAGTTTAGGTTAATAAAAAACATACATAAAGTATTGTTATAAGAAAGAAGAATATATTCAATCATTAATTATTTCAATTTAGCTCACATATGGGATTGCTCAATATATGAATGATTGAACTGGATTTTTTCATTGATATTTGGTATGTATAAATGAATTATTTTCACAATTTCTCGATTCATTAGTACTAGACATAGTCTGAAAAGTAGCCCACAATCTGAGATGAATAAAAAAAATCTATTGATATATCTATTTTTTATTTTCAATGTCTTCTTTGGTAAATAATTCATTTTTTATAAATCAAAATATATTAATCTTTAAGTATTGAATTACATTATATTTTTTATTGCATATATATATTTCAGGTAATGAATTACCTAATATATTTTATTATAATATTTTCTTGTAATAATATTACAAGTATTGAATTTATGACATTATATTTTTGATTGCTTATATATATATATATATATATATATATATATATATATATATATATATTTCAGGTAATGGTAAGCTTATAGAAGAGATTAATGGTGGTTATACTGCTGTAAACGATGAATTCGAGTATACGTTATCTTTAAAAATGGATTATAATGGTACGTGGTTAGACGGTTGCATTGCATCAATAATAGGTGATGATTTAGTAATCACGGCTGCTCATTGCATTATGAGTGAATTTCATAACAGCTGGACCTGGTTTCTAGTATTAATACGAACCTTAACGTCTAAAGGCAAACATGGTATTATATTTAGTGTCGATATGATGTTCGTACCTGCAACTTATAATGCCACTACTTATGAAAGTGACATTGCAGTATTGAAGGTGAGTGTAACTGCTTTATATTTAATATTCAAAAGCTCCAATATTCAAAAGTCAACATCAATAGTACATTCAAATTATGCAGCAGTGAACTTGCTTTCCATTTAATCTAATATCAAACTGTGTTAAACTAAATTCGTTGTTTTATGATCAATATAAGTAATTATTCTTTATAGCTCAATGATAGTTTGGATAATTTTAAACATCATATTTGGAGACCATTGAAACTACCTAAAGTAAGCTCATCTTACGAGGGAAAAGTGTTGAAAATATCTGGTTTTGGATATAACTATAGATATCAATTTGGTGGATCGGAGTCGATATTGAAGTACGCATATGCAAACATCCTAAATAGTACCGTATATAACCAGTTTCATTATAAACCACTGGATACAGAGTTATGTGTTAACACAGTAGTTCCAAAAAGAACCGACAAATGGGGAGCTTGCTTGGTAAGTTATAATCATATATATATGACTAATAAATAATGAAATAATTACACTATATGTACTTGGTAAAATTTATTAGACTGATATAAGGTAATATATTTGACCCTTGAGCTGTTTGATAAAACGATGCCTTACATCTACATGACTTCCAACTATTAAAGCATATTATGAGACTTTTACTTTATAAGGAGTATGTGGAAGTTGATTATTTATTTCGTGAGGCATTTTACACTCGAGCGAAGCGATGGAGATAAGCCTCGCCAAGGAAATAATTAATTGTCCTACTAATTACTAATGTTGAACGGTATTTTACGTAAGAAAAGCTCGAAATCATACTAAAGTTGCGATATTGTGGTGGAATTTGTGTAAATTTCATCTTTCATCCATGGTGTTGAAGTTTATTATTTCCCTCGTGTGACTTACCTTCCTCGATTTGTTTGGGTTCCAAATGTCTCATGAAATAAATAATTAACTTTTACACCGACGAAGCAATATACTTTTTATTTTAGGAGAAAAATAAAATGTCAGTCACTTTATTAAAACTGAGAAAAGACTATCTTATACATGTCGCCCTAGAGTATCGGCGGCGATCGTCAGTGACTTAATAGGTGGTCTAATCATAGAATCATATAGGTGTACGTTAAATGCTTGTTAAAGAAGAAAGAAAATTATCATTTTAAGGTGTTAAAATTAAATGTGGTAATTGAATATTACAATGATATGAATGATTTAAAGTTCTTTATAACATAAATCTTATAAAATAATATAGCGATTTTTACCTACTAAACTACTTTCGTAAATAATAAAATAGTTTTGCTATAAATTAATAAATTAATTATTATTTCTATTGGTTAATAAATTAATAAATATTGATATTAGGTTTGCTATATTTGTATGCAGAAATTAATAAGGATACAAGGGACTGCCTTGAACATGCACCGTATTTTATACGTCTAAAATGTGCAAGTAAAAGTACAGATGCGATCGGCTGCATGTGGTAGTCGTAAAATCATTATATAGATATAATATGTACGCACAGTATGCCGTCGAAAACTTCATTTTTGTCATATGTACTTAATATCTTATATCTTAATTGTTTTAGTATAACCAGTATACACTGAGTTTATTCAGTTATATAATTAATGTGTTCAATTGGTAGAATAATAATATCTATATAATACATTACAAATATATATATATATATATATATATATATATATATATATATATATATATATATGGAGAGAGAGAGAGAGAGAGAAAGATCTTTACTATAGAAAATCACTTTTATATAATTTGAAAGATAATTATAACAATCCTTAACCATCTAATAACTTTTTACAGCTATGAGTTACATAAATTTTTAACCATGTTAAAATTGACTACCATATTATAATTATATGTTAAGATTTTATGAAACTATTAAGATTATAATTATTTTAAGATAAATTTAAACAAATATACTAATCCCAGTTTATAAGACTGAATCATAATAATTGTAAACGAAATTATCAATCTACATATATTGCACTATGCTTACCAATCAAAAACCTGTATTTGTGAAATTTCGCAAACAGCACAACTAAAATTAGTAATTATACGAAAACAGAAATAAAATCACTAAATATAAAACATTATAAAAATCATAGAAATAACAATATTTCTGTGCAATTGCAAGTGCAAGCAGAGAATTACCATACAACGCATTGACATACTAGGGGTGTACAAGGGCGGTTCAATAAGTACCCGTGTTATAAAAGAAGACACCATTTTTTCAAAAAATTTTTTCTTATTTTTTAACATAGTCTCCTTTTATAAAGATACCCTTCTCCCAACGTTCTAGCCATTTTTTAACCCCTCCAAAAAAAAGGATTTTTTGAATTCTCCAAAATAAGCCTCTGTCTCGGCGATGACTTCCTCGTTTCAGCAAAATTTTTTTCCCGCAAGCCATTTCTTCGTGTTAGGGATCGAGAAGAAGCCGCAGGGAGCCAGATCGGGTGAATCCGGGGGTGCAGCAGCAATTGATAACGCAATTCATGCAGTTTGGTGATGACAACTCCAGATGAATGTGCTGATGCATTATCGCGATGAAACAACGCCTTTTTTCACCAAATATGGCCGTATCTGAAAATAAAATATTAGCTGAAAAAAATTTTTTTTTAGTAAAGTGCAGTCTGACTGTCCCCAACACCCTTACCTAATTGAAGAGCCAGTCCAACGTTTCGAGCTAGCTACGGCTCCTCATCAGGGACTGAACTAAACCTTATCTTCTAATCTATATATACCTTATGCCCATTACCAAATTTAGTAAATTAAATCTAAATTCCCCTCTCCACAAATTGTTCAAAACCAATCAATTTAATAAGGAATGATAAACATTGTCCAATTTACTAGACTCTAACATTAAATTCACATTATTCCGATTCCTGGAAATGTGAATACTTTCAAGACTCTCCCTTTTATACTTATTATTAATACCATGTCCAAAATATCCACATTCAGAAAATCAAAAGAATGTAAAAACTTTAAACAATG
Organism: Sycobia sp. Sy_11; assembly: GCA_018907035.1. NCBI lineage: Eukaryota > Metazoa > Arthropoda > Insecta > Hymenoptera > Epichrysomallidae > Sycobia > Sycobia sp. Sy_11. The sequence continues at coordinate 571,229 of JACCIC010000134.1, forward strand.
CTCTTTTAAGCCGGAAGTAATATGTGAGCTACGCAAACTATATTTATGTTCATAAATTCTCTTTTTTAAATATCTACTTGTTTGTCCAATATAATATTTATTACAATCCATACAATTAATTTTGTAAACAACTTCCTGATTTTAAACATATATCATCCTTATCTTTGCAATTATTAAACAACCTACTCAAATTATTGCTATTTTTAATAAAAATTGTACTTATGTTGACTGTTCTGAATCAAATTAATAAATATTTTTATCGGTATGACAATCTTTATATTATACTAATATAATTACAGTTTGCATATCATTATATTAGTATAATATATTATAGTATAACGACTGTAAGACCGATAAAAATACTTATTAATTTAACTTGTCAGTGTAGGGTCAGCGATATGAGACGGAGCGTTGTCAAGTCGCAAGATAATCAACGCATGATTCAAATTGATAATTTGTTATCGGTAACGAACTTTATTCACCGTTTCATCAGATTTTAATAAGTCCTAATACAACATAACACACTGCTCCGATGAAACACAGAATGTCACGGCCAAAGCTATTCTGCCCTGCATTTGATAGTCCGGCATGATCAGATGAAAGTGGTTATTTTTTTTGGGTTCTCAAAATAAATCCATTTTCCATCCCCAGTGACAATCCGATGTACAAAAAATTTTCTTTGGAGCCGTTCAAGCAGCATTTCAGAAATGGTATTTCTGGAATGGCAGAATTGTTTATCCAGGCGCATTAAGTATTTGAGTCCATTTATGTTGTGATTGGGTTGGGTCTTTATCCAATAACGCCTGCAATACATCGTCTTCGAACTTTTTGGCTGCATTCTGTTAAATCGAAATCTCCAGTTTTACATTGATGAAAAAATGTCTGAGATGTTCTAATCATTGGAGCTTATTTACCATAAGTTTCTGCCGGCAACCGATACGCTTCAGTTACTTTTTATGAAATAAGAAAATAAATAAATGCCGCAAATGCGATTTACTTGAAAGAAACGCGATATATTCACTGAGATAAATAACTATGACGCTATTACTTTGGCGGAATATGATTTAGGTATTTTTAAAAGTTAATGTCAATAGTACAAATTGACATATACCAAATCATACAAATATGTACATATTGCTAGTAATATTCCACAGTGAAACCGACAATTTTCACCCTACATTTATAAAACTATCGTGTACGCGATTGAGCCTTTAGGCTCTATTCCTGCTAGTACGTAGACAAAAAGGGGACGATTTTATAATTTTGGTTCATGTTTCGAAATCCATAATTCAATCTGAAAATACAATGCATCCCTGGACAGAGCAACGTAACAGCTGGCCTACTATTCCGAACAGATTTATGGACTTTTCGAAAAACTGCAATTTTATGGGAGAAATTTATTTGTTAATTAAAAAAAGTATATAGCCTATTATCTTCCCCCTTATGAATGTGCGTGATGGAATTTTGAAGTCAATCCTTTCCGTAATTGTGAGTCCTGTAAAAGACATATGTTATATATATATATATATATATATATATATATATATATATATATATATATTGATTTTATTTTGAAAATGATTGTCGACTAAAAAAATAAACGACGCATCAAAAGTTAATTTGATTGCTCATTAATGTAATGTAACCTGTAATTTAAAAAAAAATTTTATTGCTACACTAAAATATTGTAATTAAGTTTTCTGCAAAATTGAAGCAATTAATATTCCATATAAAAAAATGTTGTAAAATGTAGATAATTTTAACAATTTTGTATACTTGCAGGGTGATAGCGGAGCTCCGTTAGTTTATCGTGATAAAATTATCGGCGTTCTGAGCAGAATTCGTAATAATTGCATAGATACTGTCTATCCTGCAATATATATTAACGTTGAACCATTTGTGCCATTCATTCGAAGTATCATAAATGGAAAGCCTCTACACGATACAATCTATTATACGAATACAAAAAGTAGGTTGAAAAGTTAAAATGCCATAAAGAGATTTTCTAGTCCGTACCACATACGCCATTTGTCTAAATATAAAAGACAAAGGATATAATAAAAAATTGACAGCAACTGACTATTAAAAAATTATAAGCATCCATAAAGTAAACCTGTAGGCTGTTCTTTTCCTGCAATAAAAAATTTCTTTAGGATAGTTCAGCATCATTGATTTCGAAATTAGATAAAACAAACGAAAACATGATATGATATATATCTACGACCGTAATTTGTTATGACTTTTTATACAGACAAGCTTTTGAAGAAATCAATGTCATGTATTTCAATAATTAGAACCATACTTGTTATAATTAAAACAATTTTTATTAAATAAATTAAAATTATATTGAACGATATTTAATAATAGTTATAATTAAAGTTATTATTATTATACTATTATTCTTTTCAAAACTCTTCGTATACAATAACAAATAAAGTAAAAATACAAAATTTTTTTCAATTTACTAATATTATATTTTGAATATATGACTTCCATATCTTTTTGACAACTACAAATAAGCAGCATCCTTGAGAATTTGTAGTCCACGTCAAAATCTTTAAAAAACAAGGTACAATAGTAGGTACAACTAATTTTTGTAAAAATTGATTAATTTATATTGGATTTTAATAAAATAAAACATCTTTATTGACCACGATTGTATGATTATGATAATATTTTACACACATTCAAAAAATAATAATATCAATATGCTGAAAAACTTAAATAATAATAAATAAAATGTACGCATTTTGTTATTATTATAGTTTTATTATTTATATTAACAATAAACTTTGTACATGATTCGTTATTTTGCCTTACGGCATAAACGACAGTATAAAAAGGAAAACAAATGTACAAACGCAATAACAAAAAACGTTAATAGATCCTACATATATGTAACATTCAATTATGGCATGATGGGTGGCATAAAGCGCCGAAAAACTTCATATACGCACAAGTTCAACATGATACAGGCCTGTAAGTACCTTACTATACTTCACACTGTAAAATTGCTAATTATTTTTGAAATTTGTAATTCAAATATAAATATTCAATTCGCTATTATAATTAATTATAATTTGGAATTACTTTTTTGAATGACCAATATGTTTAAGTTCAGAAAATTCATTAAATATTTATTTGTTCATAGTAAAAATTAAACATATAATTATTTTCTTTGACTTCTGATATGCCATTTGAATCACAAAATTCTTCGAAAGAAATACCTATGATTTATCAAACTCAAATTAACAGTCATCCTAAATTTCTAATATATAACATAATTCTTCTTGAAGTTATTATCTAAGACGAGTACTAAATGATTGTATATACATTGAAATAAGTAGAAAAATTAGTATTGATTCGAATAAAAATTAAGTTTTAACTCACTGAAAGGTTAAGTCTTAAATAATATAAATGAACTGTTATATTATAAGAAGATGCTTTTAAGAAAATAATTTTATACGTTATAGTTTGTTTAATAATGATTAGAAAAAAAAATACGCATATGAAAAGATTTAATGTAGCTAAATTATAAAAATTAATACTATAACTTCTTAGCAATCTCCAATATCGGATATCTTTAAGCTACTAAAATTATTTTATAAGAATAAATACGATATTAACGATGACTGTTATTTTAAGAATGAGAATTACATATTGTACTAATGTATAAAAAATACAAAAACGTATACGTTTTAAATACAGTTTTTAATCTTTAGAGAATAAAAGTCCAAAAATTATTTAACAAGCATAAATAGACAGAAAACACAATTGTAAATTTGTAAAAATTGTAACGCTCTTAAGATCGGCCTGATACGAGGTTTTGTTATACTTTTAATTTTTTTCTATAATTAATTCATGCTCATTTTAATTATCTTACTGTTATAGCTGTGTACATTCCGTAATTTTCTTATCTCTTTACAGCAAGTTTACACCTAGAGCAGTAAGAAAATATTCTTCTTCATTACGACCAGTCAAAATGATTATAAATTTTATGACACATTCAAAAACATATTTGTTGTTTTTGATTTTATCTGAGCATATTTTATTTTATTGCAAATAAGCTCTTACATACATTTATTGCGCATAATTATAGCTTCTTTTTCATTATTACATTTTCACTGAAAAATGTAATGATAGAGCTGCCAAAGAAGTTTGTTAGAATGAATAAATTAAAAATTAATTTTCAAATTTTACATCACCTTTCAATTTTATTCATTTAAATTTAAGTGATCGATGAATTATATTTGCAGCGAACTACTGTATATCTTAATTAACTTTCTTAATAGACCATTTATTACTTATCTACTTAAAATTATATAACTTAAAATACAATAAATATTATTTGAAATATCTAAAGTATAATTTTTATTCTGTATAATGTATATAAATAATTATAAACAAATTTGATCTGGCGAGAACTTTATATAATTTATCATATAAAATAAAAATTTTATTAAACTAATTTTGATATATTCGGTTTTGGCAGAGATAGAATATCATGCAGTCTTTATTGTAGATATTATTTTATGAAATTTTTTGAAATTTTTTTATTTCTTTCCCAGAGAAAGCTTGCATTTAGACTAATGCGATCAGATTTACAAAGGTTTCTGTTAATGAATTATGTGAATAGGAATGGAAAATATAGACGTAAGTACTTAAAGTTTAATGTATTATTTGCTTGAATTGAATATTAATGTTAATTTTTGTATAACTAAGTATTTTTTAAATTAAATTTATATTCAAATGGCAACTTTTATTTAGTTTGTGTGAATTATACTAGAAAATTTTAAACAAATAAAGATCGATATTAAATGTATAAGGTGTACAAAAATCTAATATTATTAAAAATAAAATTACATATAAAACTAAATTATATACTGGTAAAGAATTACAAATGAATACGAAAATAATATATAAAAATAATAAAATAACTTCTTTGACGACTCAAATACAATATTGTATCTATTTATATAGTTAGTATATTACTGCCAACACACCAATATCTTTACAGCAATGTACAAACAAATGCGTCTGATACGGATGCATTATATATTTTATCATTCATTCATCAAACAATATTGTCAAAATATACAAGTTGACGTTCGATTCGTCTTAAATTTAATAAACTGTACATGCAACAATGGATAGGCGATTATTCTGATCGGAAGTTATTACATACAGCAAACGTAATTCAGGCAAAACATCGTCATTTCGGCAAAACAATACAATTTCGTAAATTTTATTTTTGTAAAATTTATATATATATATATATATATATATATATATATATATATATATTTCTGAAAGTAATAAGTATATTCTTTTATTAATGCAGTTAATGATGATTAATTATTTTAATAAAAGAGCAGTGTTAAATAAATTAAAAACACTTACGATTACTGTAACATAAATATAATTATCATGTTATAGCTGTCTTAGAAATTAAATTATTTCCAATGATTTAAAATATGAAATGATACTAATACTATTTGTTTATTAATATATATCAGATACATAGATAATGAGTTTAGGTCGCAATAAAAATAGAAGATAATGTTATAATAAATATTTGAGATAATATTGATTTTAAAAAGCTTGATCATTGAAATAGCTTTAGAAGTAGAAAAGTAGTACTTTATATACATTAACATATACAATATATTTATGTTAAATCATTCCGATATTTTTAATTTACTTAACATAATCATTCTATTAAAATGTGCTTATTGTGTATATAGTAAATTTCATTAATTGCATAATATATTTTTATAAACTACTAAAAAGAATTTTGATTTCACTTGAAATTTTTCGTTAAATCTATAATGTTTACTATTATTAAGTGAACATTCTGACATGATTTGTACAAATTTTGTTATTTCGAAGAAGCTGAACATAGCAATAGATGGATATTTTATACATTAATTGGTCCATCGACTAAAAGTTGATTCAAATGATATTGAATTATTTTTGAGAATATCAATTTTATACAATGTATGAAAGTATTTTCCAAATACATTTGCTGTTGCCTAAATTTCTTTTACATCTATATATGAAAAATACTGGTCCAAGGATTGATATTAACAAGGAATGCCATCAATCTTTAACGAAAAAAAATCTTGTCAACTGAGCAAGAAGTTGCATGCCATGCAGATAAGCCACTTGAACATAAGCATTAATCGTTTGGTAAACGACGTTTTTTTACTTGGCGGACAATATGTTAACGAATTTTTAGCATAAAGATAAATAACCGTCAATAGCTGCATTTTTATCGTTTCACATTAGCTGCCTGTATTTACTTAGACTTTCTTAATGACTAGTTTTTTTTCTTCCATTCAGTTTTTTAGGCCCTTCTCGCTTTGTTTGTTTATTATAGGCTGCCCTTTTGTATACTTGTATATACCTATATAATACTCCAACGAACACAGAAAATAAAGTTCAGCGACGAGTCTGCACAAATAATGTTCTGTACAAATAATTACAAGTGTTCCACGTTCGGTATAATCGACTCCATTGCGAGAAGTATTTCTTCGATCGCGGACTCGCTTACGTTTCATTTCAGCAATGTTTGCTAGGTCATCACGGTGTCTGTAAGATCGTCCTTCAACCATTGTGGTATCGTTCTCGAGCCCAAGCGTTTCAAAAGCTTCACTAGGGCTGTGTTGTGCGATAAATAATACCTCTGCAGATAAAGTAAAAACAGTTAATAATAGTTTAAAAAGAAAACTAATATGGTAAATTTAACTTTAATGAAGTATAATAAATAATATACACCTATTACCAACTAGTAGCAATTTGTACATATTATCTTATGTCATTCTAATAGGATTGTTAGATCAATGACAAGTTTTGTTAGTTTCTTAAGAAGACAGCTGGCATAAAGATTTTGAATTAATATTATCTTATGCTTAAACTTTTTCAATTGTTTACAAAATTTTGTAACAAATCTTGAATATATTTTTATGTAATTAAAAAATATAATAAAATATAAAATTAATAAATATTTTTATCGGTCTTACAGTTTTTATAATATAATATATTAACTAAAATAATGACAGTCAGACTATCCTTGTTTACATTTACTCCCGAAGAATCTGAAATAGAACTTATTACTACAATAAATTATATTAAAAATTAAAAAAATAAAAAAAATAAAAACTATTGTTTTAATACTCTATGTTAGTAAAGGACAACCTGACTGCCCCCACCACCTTAAAATTAGATTCATCTTTGGTGCTCGATGTTTCGAACCGCTACGATTCATCCTCAAGAATTAAGCTAAAATAAAATAACTAAAAATAAAATAATAAAATAACTAAACCGTAGCGGTTCGAACGTCGGATACCAAAGGTGAATTTAAATTTAAGGTGGTGGGGGCAGTCAGGTTGTCCTTTACTAACATAAAATATTGTTTTTATTATTTTTATTTTATTTATAATTTTATTTTTTATTTTATTTTATTATTAATTTTATTTTATTTATTACTTTATTTTTTATTTTATTTTATTCTTAATTTTATTTTTATTTTTAATTTTTAATTTTAATATAATTTCATGTATTAATAAGTTTTCAGATTCTTCGGGGTGAATACGAACAAGGACAGTCCGACTGTCATTCATTTACATAATATGTTATATTATAAAGACTGTAGAACCGATAAAAATATTTATTAAATTAATTTAGCACATTTACATAAGTACAATTTTTAATTATAATAAAATATACTCAATCAAACAATAAAACATTATCAGAAATATAACTAGAATTAAAACTTTAGTGTTCGGGTGTTAATTACTCGTCATTAAATAATAAATTATTTAAAACATATATATCCTAATGCACTATTAATGTGATGGATTCAATAAAATACAATCTATTTTATAAAAATCACGATGTTCTAATAGAATAGCTCTTGTAACTTTCATTTAATTACTCAAAGAATCATGCATTAAAAGTAATAATGAGCAAAATATTAAAAAAAATTCCTTTTCTAAATTAAAACAATTGAATTGTACTTTTGTCGACTGCCCATATACAAATTAATAAATATTTTTCTAAATTATGTATAAATTCTCTTTACCTGCAAAAATTTATAGGACCTATCCTCCATCGGTGGATACTGTCGACCTTTGCTCTTACCGAGGCATTTCGTACGATCTTCGTTTGTTACTTGACAAAAAAATCCTTTTTTCGGATCGTACCTTAAGTGCGTCGAGTAATTAAAAGTCGGCATGATTTTTAGGAACCTCTGCAATTCGTGCAAGGTTTCGACTGGATTCTGCCGCAATTGCTCGCCATCGATAATGTGCAATTGTTGAGCTGGATAATAGGAGAGCCACCTCTCCAGATGTTGTGCGTATTTTCCAGGATTGAGACATCTAAAATAAATATGAGTGTTATAATTTTCAGTAAATTAAAAGTAATAAACATACATTAAATGAATAATCATCGAATAGACTAATCTATTTAATTCATGTTAATTTTTCAAATGATATTGATATTATAAAAAAAACCGAATTTTGAATAAAAGGTCATAATTTATTTTACGTAGTTAAAAATAATAAAAACGATAAAAATATACTTTTTTCAAATATTAGTTTAAATTCTTCATTGCATATTGAAAAAAAAAATAAAGCAAATTAGGTTTTCATTTAGAATTATAAAATGAAAGTTGATGTCGAGAATTCATTTACATTGCTCAAAATCAGATAAAAGTCCAGATTCAGATGTATAGATACGTTAGAGGTATAGAAAATTCTGTTTCTAAGAAATGAGCTTTTATATTAATCATAATTTGTCAAGGAAACAAAATCAACGATTTAAAAAACATATTTAATTTTTAATTTTCCAAATTAAATCAAGTCTTTACAATTACAAATCTATGGCCTACTATGAATATCAAAGGATTTCTTTTCCTAATTTTAATGGAGTCTTAAATATGAACATACATAATAGATTCTAATTTTCTCTGACACTTTATTTGAAACTCAAGGATATTTTAAAGATTTCATTATTTCAATATCTTCAGTACTTTAAAAAGAAACAGCTAAATCTTTAATTCAAACATAATTTACAATCATCGATACTGTTCGACTATAGAAACGCAAACGATCGTTATTTTAGCATTTCTTTTAATGGCCAAACCAAGAACGTTACCTATTTCTGAGATCTCTCAATGCCTTGGGCGCCGTGTCGGTTGCGGTTATCACCGAATGAAAGGTGTAATTCTTGGCTGTCACGTCCCCGTGGACCTTCGTGTGCTGATACCAAGAGTAGGCTCGCCTAGCCGGCGAGAGAAGTATCGTAATCAGCTTGGCCTTGGGCAGAAGCGCGTGAGCTCGTCGAGGAACAAGTTCGCCGTCGAAGTAAGTCGCGGACTTCTCGAAGAGATAGCGCGAACTCTCGTTTTTCGCGGCCGGAAAGAAACTCATGTACCTGAAAATTGGTCGTATAATAATTAATCGTCTGAGCGATCGATCTACGTATATACGTAACTAATTTCATTGCACAAGCGTACAGAATTCGATGGATTCTTATGGTAAAAGAAATTGAAGTGTATTTTCTGAAGGATTTTCGTAAGTTGCATTCGTACATAGGTAGATTGCTTTATCACATCTCGTTTTTCAGATTTTTTTTACCTACAAAAATGTAAAAAAGAAACACTGTCTCTCGACATATTAAAGCTCACAGAAAAATATAAAATAATTCTCTCTCATGGAGCTACTAGAAAGCAATATATAAATTACGAGCTCTTCTCTTTTAAATGCCATTGAGTTTGTTTCCAATTTCTTCATTCTTTTATTGGGATATTAAAGAAAATTGCTATATAAGTATTCTAGGATTCGCTATTACATATCTCACATATAAAAAATTAATGGTTTAAATTCGACTTTTGATTAGGTTTCAGAAAGATGAGCATCTTTATCACTAAAACGTCTGAATTTCAGAAAGTAACACTGAAAGAAATAGCTCAGGATTTATTCTGGATTGTATTTAACTAAATAAAACTGAAACACTAATTTCGAATTATGATATATCTATGAAAAATAAGATATAGAAGTATGTGTGATACTATTTGAAAGGGAGCGAATCGTACTTTAAAGTACTTTAACTGGTCTTCTGAATTAAAATCACTTAGAACATCTCATAAAGTGGATGTGATAAAGTAACTAGGATGCCATGTTCGAGCTCAGAGCATTAAAATTCTTCTGAAAAGTATAGTCTATATTAACTTTAAAAGTATATTCTCAAGTTTTTGTTACTCCACTTTTATTGGGCTGGGTTATTTTTTTGAATTTTTATTTCATTGATCAAACAATTAAATCAATAAGCTTATGTGCATGAAAGAGAAAACGATAAAAAAAGAATGTTTCTCTTTCGCTTAAAAGTTTAGCTAATGTATTAAACAACGTATACCCACCAGTCGAGGCCTCTGTAATAATTCTTCCCGTTGAAAAATTGAATCTCCTCGAACGTATCGGGGCTTGGTAAATTGCTGCTTATCGCCGGATGAAGGGACAAAAATGTGTACAATGCCGTCGTCCCAGTCTTCTGCGGTCCGATCACCAGAAATCTCGGCAACTGATCGCACGTCTTGTTCTTCGACCATATTCGCTGATGTCGCTGATCGTCGCAGGGATTCTTCAAAAAACAAAAGAAATGATTTTTTTATTCAACGTAAATATAGTTAAAAGGAAGGAGAATGGACGCGAATGCAGAGAAAATAAAACGTATGAAACTATTTTAGACAATCTTGTATCTTTCTCGTTATATCCTTAGCATATATTTTTTTCTTCTATGGAATTTTTATAGATTAGAATTTGGTCGGATTTTGCTGTAAGATTTCATTGATTTTAAAATTTTTCACTTACTCCCCAAACCGGATCCATCTCGTCCGGATAGAGTTGGAAGTACTTCTCGCCCAGCTGCAGCGGTGGCGCGCTCGACAAGCGCAGATTCGTCCAGCACTGAATGAACTTGATGACCGACTCGAAAGTGTACAGAGCAAGTCGGTCGTTACCATAGTTAGACATGTGCGTCATGAAAATATTTATCTGTAAAAAGAGGAGGGAGCGGCGAATGAGAATAAAATAATAATAGTCATAATAATAATAATAAAATCGAAGTATTTTCTAATCAGGCCTATTGTTTGGAGTCTCGTGGCACGTGTATCGTCTGAAGAGAGTACAAATGGCTTAAAAAAGCTTGGGCGTATAAAGACTGCATTTTTAAGCTAAACAATTATTGTTTTTTATTATTAATTTCTGCGTTGTCGCGGCGACATTTGCATTGCCATCGTGAAATAATTTTCCATTCTTCGATTTGATTCGACGGTTGACGTGTGATAGTTTTCTATCTTTTTCTTTTATTCCAAAAAATGCGATGCAAAAATGCGGCATTTCGAACAAAATCGAATCGATCAAATTTTTGGTAAATAAAATACAAGAAACACGTGCCCGCGCGTATAGTGCGATTATGATTATATAAATTATCGATTATTATTCAAAGTAATGTCGTTTATTTCCCTTATATATATATATATATATATATATATATATATATATATATATATATATATATATATATATGATTTGATCGACGTATTTCGCAAAAAGTGAGCGTGGTAAAAATAAACAAAAATCCTATGTATGTATAGTTGCAGTACTTGTCCTCCCGTTTTATCGAAATCCTTTTCGTCTAGGAACGTGAGTTATTCCACTTTCTAAAAAAAGCAACAACAAAAAAAAAAGAAAAAAAGAAAAAAAAGAAAAAATGCAGAAAAGAAATATGATCATATCGACGCATATGGACGTCCCGCCCATATATATATATATATATATATATATATATATATATACACACACGTTATATCTCGACACCTACCGGATTGTAAACGATGGTCTGGAACAGTTCGCCGCCCTGAATCGACTCGTCCAGCTTATCCCGGCCGCCGGGATACCTCTCTATAAATATCGTGTGCGTAAATAGACCGCACGTCTGCCGGGGCAGTACCTGTAACGTAAAGCAAACAGGGACGTTATGTATGGTTGCGCGGCAGGAGGGGGAGAGGGGGAGGAAGGGCTGCCCCATTAACGCCCACAATGCGCATTATGGATTTCCCGCAGTTTCAGCGCGGGGAGGGGGCATTGAAACTTTGACGTGGCACGCATGCACGCGAGCGGCTCTCTGGACAGCATTATCGCTGTATTGAATAGCAGTCGCGTGTATATTTCAATACGGATGCCCGTTTGTTTGCGCATTAATAGGGAAGTAGCCTTTCGGGCCCTTTTTGCCTCCCTATTTCAGATATTTTTTTTTCTATTTTCATAGCGCTCTCCGCGCTAATCAACTCTGTATTTTTATTATTTTTGTTACAGCGCAGCATAAACTCTATTTTCATCGAGTTGGATTTCTTTTGTGACATAAAATGAACTTATGAAGGTATTGTTCTTTGAGTACTTTATTGAATAGAATTCTCTGGTTTAAAACTGAATGGGTAAGGTATTTATAAGTTGATAACTATTTTTGTACATCGATTATTGACCTTAGTAGTTTCACGATCTACGATACATAAAAGGGATGCTTTAACAGATAAAGTATTTTAACAGTACGAAATCTTTTGAAAGACATTCATGTCAAACGAATATCTATACTAATCTGTAATAATATTAACAGTATATATATATATGCTTGTGAACAAGTGTAACAGAGACACAAATTGTTATATGCCGAAGAAGAAAAAAATTTGATACACTAAATTTTTTTTATCGATGCATCCTTTTTTAATCATATATATCAAAATCCACACAGTTCGGGACGAGTGCCGATGCCCATATAATTCCGATTTTTTTTCCGATACGGAACTGGCTAAGCTTGGTATAGAAATCTTCTTGCAATTTCTATCGTCAAACAAATAAACGTCATCAATGCAAAATCAGCAGCGTGCCTCGTACATTTCCATATAAATTCGTATCGCATAGTTCTTGCCGTAACGGCATTAACATTAAATCTAAAACTTTTGATTTTTAACCTTCGTCTCGCTCCGCCGTCTTATCCAGCGACTTACGTACTTTCGAATAATTTCTCGTAAATTAAATCGGACGGAAAGTAATTTAACTTCTATTAGATTCGCTTTAAAAACAAAGCACTGCGTCAATCAGTCAACGTATTCCCAAGTCAAACTTTCAGAAATTTAATCTCTCGCGCCCGTACGATTCCCGCTACAATAGCACAAACTTTTCAATATATACTTTCTTCCAGAGAATTCTTCGAGGCTATTATAATAAACCACTGATCTCGTAGTAACTCTGTTTTCATTTTCTCGTTGTCTCTGTCTCTCTCTCTCTCTCTCTCTCTCTCTCTCACTCTGCAACCAATTTATGCAATAATAAAAAATAAAAATCATTCTATGCAGCTATTTGATACATTCATTTATTTTTCTTTATTTTTCTTTTTATTCTATTTTTTTTGACGATCTTATGGTATATTAAAAATAATATTCATTAACCTCTGTAATCAACTGAAACAACTCAATAATACAAATCTCTGCATTTAATTCTAATTACCTTTCATTATTTTCAATCAGACTCAAATGTAATCTTAATTTAATTTATTTCAAATAATTATACTTTGTATTTATTTCTTAATATATTCACAAAATATAAATTATAATTTCTGATATTTATAAATAATAGTATTCATGATTTTCTCAAAATCTACAACATAGTGTGCAAAAATAAAAGTTTCTCTATCTATCTATCCGTCTCGTCCGTTCTTACCATGATGCCGCGATGCATGAAGCCACGCCTGAGCCTGGCCGGCCTCAGATGCGGATACTCCTCGGTGCTCGTCACCTTGATGTTCCAGACCTTCTTCCAGGCCTCGTACAGGCCCTCGTGCACCGGATAGACGCCCGAGTGATGGGGACTGACGCTATAGCCGCTGCCCGTCGGTATGCCGTGCTCCTTGGCGAACTGCTTGTTCAGCGCCATGTCCAGCTGTAGATGCGTCACGTTCTCGTAGAGATGGGGCTGCTGATGGTTCCACATGTGGGAAAACCACGTAAATCTGCGGCGGAGGAGGGGGAATAAAAAGATACGCTACATAAGTATAATCGCGATATAGATTTTTTCTGGACTATAAATTATCAATACTTTTTTGCTTTCGTGAAAACTAGAGTTATGAGCTAAAATTGATAATTAAATTTGTATTTTTTTGTAACTGTATTTTCAAAAATAGGAAAATAGTTCAATATTTTTCAACAACTCTAGTTATCATGATAGCTACGTGTCTGACGAATCTATGATTAAAAATACAACGAATTCAATCAAACAATTTTTATGGGCCATAGACGTATAAACCATAGTTCCGAAAAAAGTTTTACGAAAAATAAGTTTAAAAGTTCAAGTTTGTATGAAGGTACTCCCATATCAAATTGCGAAAATTTGCTTTAATTTCATTATTTTACTGTATATGCCGAAAATATATTAACAAAAAGTAATGGATTCTTGAAATCTTCAGACGAGATGATACATTTCTTTCTTAGACCTAATCTTTTTTTTCTACTCTATGAAGTTTCCTATTGTAGTAGTCATCTGTTTTTAATAAATTATGTATAAATATTAAATAAAAAATTTCCGATAATTCTCTGTAATATAAATTTATCTAATATCTACCATTTCCGTTCGAAGTAAATATATAAAAAGGACTGTGATTGTTGTTGACTAGCTGAGAGTCATTTCCGAAGTAATTTTTTGCGTAGAATTCAAATCCAGAGTCCGAATTTACCCACCAGGTCAGATTGTTTAGATGTCCTAAACCTAAAAGCGCAAAAAGGCGGTTGGTATATCCTTCCTCTTTAAATCTTTTAAGATTTGAGATATCCTTTTTTTTATCGAAATATTATCGATGTAATCAAGTATTTTACAGGTTCGAAACAGATCATTTCCGTCGTTGAAAAATTTCCAATATGAGTGATGCAAAGATAAAAGAGGGTATAGGGTATATTTATAGGTCCTCAGATTCGTGATTTAATAAAAGCAACTGACTTCGAAAAGGTGATAAGTGTAAAAGAAAAACAGCCTGGATAAGTTTCAAAAAATTCTGAATGGCTTTTTGGGTAACAAAAAAGATTGTAAGTATGAAGCGCTGATAAATGGAATGCCAGCAAGTTTCGAAAAGGTAGGTTGTATTATGAGCATAAAGTTACACTACTTGCATTCTCCTTGGAATTGGTTTCCTGAAAATCTATCTGATGATAGCGAAGAGCAGGGCGAGTGTTTTCATCAAGACATTGCAGAAATGGAAAGACGTTATCAAGGAATATGGTTTTCAGATGTGCTAACTGACTATTGCTGGTCACTCCAGCGAAATGAGCCACATAAACAATATAAAAGGCGATCTGGCACAAGATCTCTCGAACAAAAGCAATAGAGATTTCACAAAAGTCAAGAAGATTAGATATGCTTTACAGCAGTCGTACGCTTCAAAGTTTAGTGCTTCAGGACAAAAAATATTGCTTTAAGGGTCTAGAGTTATAGTGTGTTGAGGTTACAGGGCTTAAGAGTTAAGGAAATTACAGTTTGAGAGTCTGGGGTTAGAGCCTTGCTTATACCATATTTTTATACTCGGAAAATTAGCTGTTTCAATACTCCTAAAATACCCGATGAAAAATGTTCATCACAAATTTTAAATATGGATTTTAACGGGTAAGAGTAGGACTTTCAGTACGACTTCGCTGTTTTTAGAAGAAAAAAACCATTTCCGCGATATCATGAGATATCCTCAAATATTCCAAAAAAAATCACCTTTTCTTCCCTTTCAGATGAGATATCTTACAAATCTGAGGTGATTAACAAATTCTAATCCCGGACTCGAATTCTAGGTAAAAAATTACTCTGGAAATGACGCTCAATTGACCAATAATGAATCCATGTACGTTTGCGAATTCATTGAAGAATCATAAATGAATCAATAATAAAATAATAATTTTAATTAACAATAACGTTTTCAACTATACTATAAATTAAAATTACAAAAAAACTATTGAAATAGTTTTGTCAATAGTTTTTATTAATGTAAACTTAATGTTTTAATTTTAGTTTTAAATTTCTGTAGAAAATAAAGCTTCTTGAAAACATTAGAATCAATTTACAATTTTAAAGTAGCTGAATAAATAATTTAACTATTTATAAATTCAATAATAGAGCCCAATTATAATGTAGCTTTAATACATATAATGAATGAACAACAGATGATCCTTAGTTATTATTAATATTTAATATTCATTTCAACAATGAACCGCCGACATTTCCGTCATTAATTTTTATAATAACTCTATATTATTAATTTATTGACATATTTAAATAATATATTTTTAAAATTAGATGTATCATTATCTTCGAATTAAACCTTCATCCATCTCCTATTTTAAAGTATCAATATATTCGATGAAATACGTAAGTGAAATAAACGTTTAATAGTTAGGGGATAGTGGAATAAAAATCGATCAAGTTTCCAGCTATATATAGATAAAATAAAAAAACCTTAATTAATTTCTATGATTAATTTAAATATTTTTTAAACCAATGCAATTTTCAGCCACTCAACGGAATGGAACGAACTTTATTCCAGGTTGCATGTTTTAACTGATTGTAGATTACTCTATTTTTAGCTAAAAAGCAAATGAATATTTAATTTCTCAGCTCGTGAAGTTCAATGCTGCATAATTTATTATTGTACGAAAGCACTTTAACTCTATCGAGTGTTCGATTACAATTTTTAATTATACAATTAGAAATTATGCTAAATCTATTCGCTTCCAATAAAAAATATAGAAGATAAAATTGTTGAACATTGATTAAATAAACGTATTAATATTATTTCTACGAATACATATTTGTTAGTTTTATTGTATAGATACATAAATATATAGCAAATGATACATAATACAATTGAATACACGAAAATTTACCGTGTCAATTCTATAGAAATTCATAATAAAATATAAATAAAATAAAATTAAACATATGACAAATAATATAACCTATCTATGTAGCTGCAACGAACTATTGAATTAACAATCATTTAGATATAAATTTATCATATGGAACTGCTTTGATTTAGTCATTGTAATAACCCCCTTTTTTAGGTTTCTCTTCTATGTTAGTTAGATTTTGAAAGTTTATTGGCAACGAGTTAAATAGTTTCCGTACAATAATGTCGCTATTTTTTAATGCAAGGAATTTTTTAATTTTAGACAGAATTAAATCTTCATTTCTAGTATAATAATATTGTATTTATTATAAAAATCTAATAAACTTTCCGTCTCAACAATTTCATTAATGTGTAAAGAGAAGAATATTTTCAGTCTTTAGCATTGTCATGAGTTCGATACAACGTATATTAATTCGATTGGTTTTTTAATACTGAAGTGAAATATGATATAATGCAGTAGATGAAAAGGTTAAAATTAATATTCAAATTATGTTTAGTGTAATTCCATATAATGATTACATATAACATCGGTTATCTATATTCGTTTCATGCGTAATCGGGAAAGGTGACATCGCCAAAAGTACACGTGGCGAACAATTTAGGATTAAAATAATGCTGTTTTCTATTTTTATTCTCGGCCGATTCAAGTTTTGTTGTTTTGTTTTGTTTTGTCATACTTACATTTTTAATCGATCCATCTAGTCATAAATCATTAATATAACGACGACTGAAAATATTAACTACATCCGATTAAATGCTTCAACAATAAGATTCCTACTTTCTTCTTTTATGGAAAAAATTGAACCTTCAAAATTCAAACGTTGCCCTTATTTTACAAAAGTAACAATTAACTAATTCAATTTTCAACAAATCACGAATTTTTCAGGGGAAAAAATTCAAAAATAAAATGGAGACTATTGCGACGAAAAATTTGAGAATATCCTCTTTATTCGGAATTCGAGTTAAAACATTTCACTTTGCTTTAAAATTTATGATAAAACACGGGCAAATTAGTTTTTTTTTTAAATCGCTTTTCGAATACTTTTAATTTATCAAAGATCCCATTTAAACACATCCTAAATAAGCGTTCTTTCGTTAACCCCTCGATTCGGTGGCACCGAGATCGAGGCATCTTAACCGATCAATTAGAATCCAAGCGCACGAATATAAAAGAAAAACAAGCGAGCACAGACCTGTCGACGTTCTCCAGCAGCATGTCGTCCCCCAGATTCTCCTCCGACGTCCCGTGATGGAAGTACTTCCCGGAAAACCCCAAATTGAACTTGAAGCCGGGCACGAGGGCGCGTATCCTCTGCTGGGTCGCCAGCAGCGCGAGCACGTCGTCCTTCCTCAGCCGGGTGCTGCGCTCGCCCACGAATATGTCGTCCACGTCCACGAGGATCATGCGGTTCAGGCTGAGGCTGAGCTGGCCGTGCGACAGGTAGGAGAGCGCGTCGAGGAGCAGGAGCTTGTGAAGCCAGAACTTGAGGCCGCCGCCGAAGAGGACGCGCTGTATGCCGTCGTAGCGGCCGTGGTCCTGGAAAGCATTGCGAACGCGCGCGTGAGATAGGAGGCGATTGAGGACTGATATTTAATTGTTAAATAAGGGAGAGTTCAAGGGATTCTGAGATCGAACCTCGTCGATATAGCGGGGCTCCTGGATTTGTTTACATATACCTCACGCTAGCGCAGACCTTTTCATTTGTAAAATATGATTTTCTCAAAGCTCGGGCAAAATGTCATTGTCATTTCTTTCATTCGACTATTTAACGCCCTATTTATTACGTCCGAGCGTTTGAAAAAAATAGCTAAGTTGAAAAAGTAGTCGTTTACTCTGAAGGCTGCGTAAAAATATCTGCAGTCGAGAAAAATTCGTATATTTTATTAACAAATTAACATAATAGATTCAAAATTATTACCTCAATTAGGATGTTTTGGATCACTGCGGAGGAATTTCGAAGTTAACAGGTCCAATAAAATATTTCGTTTCCATACAACAGCTTATTCGATGTGAGCTATTATTTGTCGTATATGAATAACAAATTTATCAGTGTAAGCTGCGTGTCAGCTGATTACACTGACAAGGATGTTTTTACTAGTTGCAATTTCTACGAGGTTAAATTTTCAATTATTTTAAAAAAAAAGTTAATCAGCCGCCATAGAAATATCGATTTTCGGAATATTTTTAGAATCTGCTTTTATGATGCTCTATGCTATCACATGTATAAATCAACAGTATTTCAGATTCATTTTGTCTAAGCATGCAAAAAATTCATACGGTACCGCGTAACGCCACAACTGGGAAAATATCCAATTATCTAGCATTTTTCCATCTTGATAACGGTATTAATAGTAGATTTTATTGATTAATTTAAATACTTATTGTCTGACCAAAATTAGAAATATTAAGATTTTTATGCCAAATAAATATTATAGATTCTCTTACAAAGTGATGGAAAATACTGTTACACTTGTTGTGCTCCTTATTCTAACTTTGGTACACTCGTAAGTTCTCATCGGAGCTTTTCGCATTTCAAAGGTTTGTTTTTAATTCACTTACAGGTTTTTAGGGGAAATATACTTTTCAGAGTAAAACTTTCATGTTCCGCAAGTTTATTAACAAGTGTAATGAAATATAGTTCGAGCGGAGCAATATTTTAACGCGATATAAGTTATGTCTTTAAAAAGTTAAAAAGCGTTTACAAGACCGATGCGTATAATGAAAACTGTTTATGAAGCACTATTTATACGTTGCTTAATTTAAGAGATAAAAGTTTGAAGTTTTTTTGAATAGTAAAAAATAAAACTGAATTTCAATCTAATTAGCGAGCTATGAGACTCCACAATGAATCGAGTGGAGAGTGTTAAAAATTACGAATAATTCTACTACAAAAAAATGTAAATGTAAAACAATGGAAAACTAAATTACCTTAATTCGTTTTAAAACATCGATGAATTCAAATATTATTGTCAGTACACTATAGAATATAAGTGGATCAATAATATCCAAATTTTCAAGAAAGACAGCATTTAGTTTTGCTTTTATTATCTTGTAATTCCTGATATTGCCATTTTTTCCACGATATCGCAAAAGATCCTCCAACGATAGTAAAAAAAATATCTATTAAACTAACGTATATGAATGGGATTGTAATTTGGCTCTGCGCTGTTTGAAAGCTCCAGCGTAGGATTATAATGCCTGCTAGGCTTAGCGATTCCATTCTCAAACACGGACACTTATCAGTTCACCCTCGTATGAAGAATATTCACAATTAATATAGAGCCTAGTGTGTACTATCATGGTGAACATGAGAAAGATCAATTTTATATATAGTTGTGTTTTATCAATGTTCCTGTAAAATCATCATTTATCCCCGCTTAATGTGTCGATGCTGGTATTATTTATTTATTGATCGATATTTGTAAAATACTTAAAAAATCCTTTATATAAAGAATGTTTTACCTGTAACTAATGTTCACTACGAGTTTAAGTTTGATAAAATTTCATTGAAATTTAACGAATAAGTTCATATAATTGAAATAATAACGATCCCGACAACGAATTCGATCCAATTATTACAAATGATTATATTTTAAACACTCAAATGCATATGCGAGACGGTAATCACATACAGTATTTCGCATCCACATAATTTAACAAAAGTATCATCCACGACGTACGCGCGCCTTTTTAACAACCGAAATAAATGACCGTGAGTAGATATGCGTATGTGAGCGCGCGCGCGCGCGCGCGTGGAGATATATACAGAGAGAGAGGACGTATCGCAAATTAAGTATACGCTAACGACGTGCTAACGGCAGCTAATCATCCCGATAATTCGAATAATCCCCCTTGGCCCCCCACCGCCCGGAATAAGAGGCGGGTCCAGTCCTGGGCTATTAGGGCAGCTCGTTTAACATTACACGCGGGCGGGACAAATGTAGCGCGCTCACCCGCCTCCAACCCCCCCCCCCCCAGGCCACATTCACCTCACCGTGGCAAGCGCGCGCGCGGCGGGCGGGCGGGCGGGCGCGATCCTCTGCGAATTTCCACGAGGAATGATGCACGATCACGATTTCGGTAGACCGCGAGAGAGTGTGTAGGGCTGGCCCGATGCACTCGACTGTGCCATCGAGGTAGGGCGGGGGCGGTAAGGGCTGGGCAGAACTCGTATAACGTTAGTATGGGGCCAGAGGTAGAGGTATAGAGGAGAGTAGGTAGGGAGGAACAGAGTGCGAGTGAGAGAGAGAGAGAGAGAGAGAGATAGAGAGAGAGAGAGAGAGAGAGAGAGAGAGACAGGGGGGACGAAGCAGAGATGAAACAGCAAGTGCGAATACGCGTTCTCGGAGATGGACGCTATTATTATTATTATTATTATTATCATTGTTGTTGTTGTTATTATTATTATTATTATATTATAGATTCAGGAAAGGATGAGATTGTGGTAGACCGAGTTATTGCCTCGCTGTTCAAGAGAACGGACAGATGTAAAATTAGGGGGATATCGGACAAGTTAGAGCGGGTGGAAATTACGGGAAAGTTCGATTTTTTTTACGGGTCTTGAATGGTCGCATGCAGCCAAGGGTGTTGGATCTGAGTCGACGTTTTTTTTTCGTGTGGCAAGTCGCACTTTCGTATACGTGTAGTTCTCGTATCGAGGCCTGATTTTTATTACATGGGTTACAACGAGCGGTTATTCAAAATACAAGGTAAAAACTTTATAACTTCGAAGGACGCTTTGATATCTCAGTTGTTTTATTAAGTTTTGAATGCGATAATCCTAATTTAATACCTTCTTTAATGATCAGCCTTTAATGCAACAAAGAAAGTTTTCGATAAATAAACAAAAAATTATGCAAAGGTTTTGAGCTACTTTATAACCTTGATTCTTTAAAAATCTTTCGCTAAAATGTAAACTACACATGACGTGATAAAGTAGTAACATGTACGTTTGGTCGGGCCTTCGTCTGAACAGCAGATCGTTTGCATAGACATCATAATACGAATAATTTTAAAATAATCCTCAAATTCAATTCTATTAAAAGCACTGTCTGAATAGGAGAATAATTGGTAGTTATATATATATATATATATGACATCAATAAGTAACAGAGACGACCTCTTTGAGGCGGAAAATTTATACCTGAATATGTTAAAGAATAAACTAGTTGACATTTTGCAGTATCAATATTAATGTTCGCGAAATGGATACCGTTGAAAAGTATGAAAGTTAGAATAATAATTATAATTATATATACATACTATAATAATAATTCGTAATATTGACGCAAACGATATTGAGAACATCTGTACCAAAGACTACTTGTCGTAGGGAGAAATATCCTGATATTTATACGAGCTGTTCGAATATTTCGCGACAAAAATTCATATCATGTTCCAAATAGCTTACGGGGAATGATCTCCTAAGTTAGCGTTCGATCGTTCTTCAAGTTTCAACGAATGGCGATATGAACATAAACTTCTGATCCCCCTTCAATTTCACGAACGGATGACAGCGTTGATAAAAATCATTGTTACGTCCGACGAAGACCGAAGGCGCGGCAATGATCGACTTTTCCAAGATGTACGGAGTATCACGAAATTAAACGAAACGTATTATGTTACATTCGCTGATTTAACGCACGTGATGGGTTATACATAAACTTGGCTTTGGCCTTCTCAACGACAAGCCAAGAGAGCGTCGACGTCGGACATCTCTCGACCTGGACAGTCGATTGACGGGGGAAATTGATTTGTTTTCTACTTTTTTTTATCCAATATCATAACCGATACCGAGCCATATAGTGCCGCGAATACGAGCCCTAAGCAAAGCAGCGACGAAGAAAACGGAAGAAACGTTTCTCATCCGCGACCAAATAATAAAGGAATGTCGGACAAGACAATGCTAATTTTTCCCTTCCATTACAGAGCCAGTTGATCCAGGAACTGGGGATACTCGCAAGGCCGATGCGAGCAGCGTCCGAAGGCAAAAGCCAGAAATACTTCGTTGCTCGCTGAATAGATTTTTTTTTTTGCTGGAGAACGCATCCGATCCAACCGCGCCTGCTTGCGACGCAAGCAATTATTCCATTGTCGTTGTTCGTCCGACCTCGCACCGTGCGGCTTTGCGTTCCTTTGCGTTTTTGTTCATTGATTTTCCAGTCTCGAATGAAAAACGAGAAAAAGCGCACGTGTCGAGGACTCCTGCAGAGGTGTTGAGACACGAAACGCTTGGCGAAGAACAAACAAGCCTCTTTCGAGCAGCGTAAGAAGCGATCGGCGGTTCGTACTGCAGCCGAAGGAAATAAAGCCTGAATAAATATAGTCTCTCTATTAGAAATCCGACATGTATATATATATATATATATATATATATATATATATATATATATATCCATAGCGACCATTTCGCGAGACGGGCAAGCGCGCGAAATCCCCGGGCTCTGGCATATAATTATAATCCTCCTCGAGGCCGAAGCGCCGCGATGCCGCCACCGCCGCCGCCGTCGTTGCGTCCCGACGATTGGCTCTTGATTTAATTATCCCGAGGCGACGCGCGGCAACGGCAGTGGAGCGTATACGCGGCAGCTGCGCCCGGTCCCTCTCCTCCCGCCGCCCCTCGACACCCACCCCATTTCCGCGGAAAATCGCGAAACTGTCGCCGTGGCGGTGGGGGGGGGGCTGGTGGGGCGGTTAGGTCGGAGTCAAGCGCCACCAGCGCGCGCTCACTCATAATGAGCTTATCGACGACGGATTATTATTGTTGTTGTTGTTGTTGTTGTTGTTGTTGCTGATGCTGTTGGTGTTGCTACTGCCCCCACCGTTGCCCCTCGTCGCGCGCTAACAAGCGGCTCGTCCTCGGGAGTACCGCGCGAGGAGAAAGCCGGCGCGCGCTCGCTCGAGAGGGGACGCGCCACGGATGTCGACTGTCGTTGGATGCAATTAACGGTAGCTGCCGTCGGTGTCCCTGAACGCGGGACGAGACGGAGGGAGGGAGCGCCCGCTTCTACCCCCCTCCCACCCAGCAGCCCCCTCGCGTGCACTGTCACACAGCGCGCTGGGCGAGATGAACGGAGTGACGGTTTGTGTGCGCGCACGTGACACGCGGGAGCGAGCGGGCGTACGTCGCTCCTCTCGTGCCCCCCCCCTCTCTCTCTCTCTCTCTCGCTTACTCTTCACCTATCTATATACCCACCTATCCATCTATCCCTCTTCGAGGCATAATATACGAGCCGCACTCCCGAGCACACATGCACACAGATACATACATCCGACAGTGGGTTCGAGGCTCTTCCGAGCGTTTCGAGGAAATTCGGTTGTTGCACGTATAAGCGCTATGATTATTGGAATTGCGCGTACACCCGCGTGAGGCACTCGCCGACCATATATATATATATATATATATATATATATATATATATATATACACTACACTGCAGTTCGGTCAGGAAATTACAGCTTTCTCTCTCTCCCTCTCTGTATACTATTAGGTCGACTGTCGCGCAAGGCCTATTCCGAGTATGAAGCCTCTGCTGACTCGTCAGGTATAAAGTTCGCAAATATATATATATATATATATATATATATATATATATATATATATATACGGGTTTGTTTGCTCGATCACTATAATAGAGAGTTTTCTTGAAAAAAGTGGATGGGTTTGCGGAAAAATTCACGGGGCCGCGCCCATGTGTCAATAATACTTCGTAAATTATATGCTTTCTTTTCAAATTAATATTTTCATTCTAATTTCCTGTACACAATTGTTTGTTTTCTCTATATTGAAAAGTGCACGCAAAGAATTTAATTTTCGTTAAAGAAGGATAGTTTCAAATGGAAATGTGCCAATGGGATTTTTTAAATTAATATGCATTTTTTTATAATAAAAAAAAGGCTTCGATAATTAAAATGACACTTTCAACAGTTATTTCTTTCAATTGAAAATTCTAAAAAACTAATCAGATCAAATTAATGATCGAACTTGAATTTTTTTTCTTTACGAAGGTCTTTCAGCATTTGCTGAAGAATTTTTCAGCAATTTTTCAGCAATTCATATATTAAAATTATACGGGATTTAATTGAAATTTTAAGAAATATACATTTAAGATATATCGAAAGGGTAGATGAGAACAGTAGAAATTATTTATTTATTAAATAAATAATAATGTATTCAGTGAAGAAGGTAGTATAATCGTTATTTCGTTTCACCGTGTCCAAGCGAAAATTTAAAAATATTTTTTATCGTGCCATAGAGATAAAAATCAAACGAAAGCACATGAGCTCAAAAGTGGCTCCACCGATGAACCCGCAAAATAATTATGTTATTCTGGGGACGACTTTTTTAATATTAACACACTACGTGTAAATAGTAAATATGAAAATATGAATTTGAATTAGAATTATAAAGCTGAAGAAAAAAGTTAACATAAACAGTCCTCGTGTGTATTATACAAATATATATCATTTTAAAGTAGACATTAACTTCGAATTTGCTTATGATGCTTTCCTGGAAAATATGGATTAACTTAAAAATTAAATAGATATAAATAAATATTCTGTTCTCGTCGGGCAATATAATATTTAATTAATGAATTACTTACAGAATTCCAAGTAATTCTTTTTTTCATGATAAATAATCCGCATTTACAAGCCCGATTTCTTGAATATTTACAAATAAAATGAACAATTAAACAGAATATCACTGATGCATGCATAGGTTGATCAGGCCAAAAGATGAATTATTGCATCTACGTTACGTTGAGAAAAGGCCATTTATAGTTATGCCTCTAAAGCACGATACTATTGTAAATTTTATTAAGTTTTTTTTTTTCACACGAGTAATCAGTATCAAGAATTCATAATCTTCGCATTGACATTCGTAACAAGGAACGTATTTTCATTTAGAAATTCTAAAGATTTAATTGAATTTTTTAATTTCCCTATTTTTCATTTTACACTATGAAATGAAAACGAAAATCTTAATTATCCGCATTAATCTAAAAGAAACGCAACGAATATACCTGCTAATTATTTCTTATATATTTAGTATTTCTCTGACGAATGACGAATTATTCTGAAGTATGTCGAAATGGACTGCGGGGAAAATTAATGCGCATGAGTAACAATAGCGTCTTACAATTGATAAGCACCAAAGTGCGTGTGAATATTTATCAAGATTAATTATTCTCGTATCACAGAAAGTTTTAAATAGCAATTAAGAGAGCATGTTCCGTAAATTAATCTCCAAAGGCAATCTCAATCGGATAAAAGAAAAAATCATTCGAAAGTCAAAATAAATGATAGTCTAGTGTGTTTACCATGTAGGAAACGTGGCTTGATATGGGCATGGAATTTTTCAGAGGTTTCGTTTATGTTTCGTAAGCGTGCTTCAAAGTTCTTAACATGCTAATTAGTTCAAATGATCCATAGCAACGATATTTGTTCCTGTCCACTGTAAATACAATTATTTCCAAACGAGACGCATGTCCGTAGCAATTTATTTTTTAATCGATTAAAAAGCCAAGTCTCTGAGGGAAAAAGGAGGTTTCACAAAGTCCGAATACTATTTTATTTCAAAGACCTTCATAGTAGAGTTACAAATCTATGTTATCGAATTTTAATAAAACCATTTCGATATAATAAAGCAATTTCCACGAATATTCTATTAAAAATTATGTACGATGTAGCTAATATCGATCGGATTAATAGTCACATTTTTAAATTCTCTTCAAATTACTCAGCGGAAACATTTGAAATAAATAAAAACAGCGTAATATCTAATTATTTTCACTCCAGTGAATTATATTTCAAATCGAAATGAAAATCAGAAAATCAACATCCTCGCAGAATCCTTTCTGTATTGAGGAAACGAAAAAGAAAATTACTCATAAGATGAAAATAACACAT
This sequence comes from Sycobia sp. Sy_11, assembly GCA_018907035.1. Lineage (NCBI taxonomy): Eukaryota > Metazoa > Arthropoda > Insecta > Hymenoptera > Epichrysomallidae > Sycobia > Sycobia sp. Sy_11. Next base: position 598,137 of record JACCIC010000134.1, read on the forward strand.
CCATCATCTGTTCTGTAAAATCAAAAGCAGATATCAAAACTGTTCTTTATGATGCAAACTCAAATAATCATTTTAATGATGCACATTGGAGATACTACAATAAGGCTCTTCCACTTAGAGATGTAAAGGATTAATGTACAATAACGCTGTAGACGCCAAAGTAATGTAAAAAAATACATTAATTTTATACTAGAATAATTTAATAATATTATATTGTATGCCTACAGTCGCTGTCCTTGACAACAGTACACGTTATATGTCTAGAAGAAAATTTTCAAATAACAAAAACTGCACACCCCTGTTTATTCCCGCGAATATTTAACTTACTTGTGTGTCGATCAAAATATTAGAACAAAATAAAAGCGAGAAGAAAAGGCTTTCGAGCAGCTGTAAAAGATAGTTTATTTATGTAAATGCGCGACTTAGTCCATCGAGAAACGATTCGCCCCACCGCACAGCGGGGCGAGAGGGATAGAGATAGAGAAAGCGAGAGAGAAAGTGAGATAGATAGATAGATAGATAGAGAGAGAGAGAGAGAGAGAGAGAGAGCCGGGGAAAAATATGCAATCGATAACGCCAGCAGCTCCGCGCAACCTCGTCATCCTCATCCCATCCGATAATCACCGCGGCAGGTTATATTCGCAGCTACCCTCTGCCCTCGCGCGAACGGTTTCACGCAGCAGTAGCAGCGATTCGATTCGCAATTCGCGTCAAGACCCGACGTGGAAGGAAGCTCGAAGGGCAGACGCGAACGCTTGGGAAAAGTTTGTATAATTGAATATGCGCGTCGACGAAACCGCCACGCGAGGGCTTCGTGCGCGCGTTAGCGCGCGCCCCCCGAGCCCTTCAAACGAACGGCCGGTTCCGTTACACACACGGGTCAAATTAAACGCGAGAGAGGTGGATGAACGGGGGAGGGGGAATAATTTCTTTCTTCGGCGAAGAGTCGATTGCGAAGTCGATATGGACGGCTAGGTAGTCGCGTATTTATTCCCAATTGTTGATACGGGCGAAAAAAATTACGAGTATATAAAATAGGAAAATAACACGAAGCAATACTATAAATCATGTGTAAGAATACAGCGAGTGTGTTTTATCAATATCAAAGACCGTTGCAATGGTAGTGCAAGAGAAATGGGTATTATTAATTAACAAGGGGAGTCTACAATACAGCGGATATCCAATCACTTCTATGCGAATTATATGCAGCGAAAATGATGAAAAAAAAAGCTAATCCATTACCTTTCTTTGCTTTAAATGCAGCATCTTTACATTTATTTTTAATTAAGACTGTATAAAATAACATTTTTACATTTCTTACTTGACTATGCTTATAATATATAATACTGTTTCATTAATACAACAATATATACAATTAAACATTGATGAATATTTCTATATTTTTACACTATGCTATAGAAGTATTTATCAAATAACCCAAAAAATTTAATTGACGATAATAATTTATCTAAAAACATATGAAGCTATTTTATTTAATTGAATACATTAAAGTATAATAAATTAATTTTGAGTGCACACGTACAATTATTTTCTAAACAAGTCTTACCTCAATGAACTGATGTTATTTCTTTTTAATTTTAGTTCTCACTATCTACACACTTGTGAGCTACAATAAATAAATACACTCACTCGCCGAATTCAAACATTTGAACCATTCTTCCTAATAAATACATTCGTACATAAAATCAGGAGGGAATAATATATGCATACATACTTCTGAGTAGTATTTCACTTGAAGGGCGTATTTGCTGTTGTATATAGGGTCACGACAAAATGAGCCGACGCTGTTATTCCGATTTGTATATACAAGTTAAAATTAGGGGAATTCGGAGAGAGAGAAAGAGAGAGAGAGAGAGAGAGAGAGGATGGAAGTAGAACGAGGAGTAGTTTCGAAATTTTACCCCATACACTGTACAAAAGTACCCCAGCTGCGCGCATTTTTGCCAGCTTAATGTGCTGCTTTTAAAAACGAGGTAGCTTACAAAAAAAAAAAAAAAAAAAAAAAAAAAAAATGGAGAGAGAGAGAAAGTGCGAGAAGAAGAAATTTTTTCCGGAATTATTCGGCCGCAACAGGGTCGAAAGCTGCGCCACGAAAAATAGGCGGTTCGTTCTCTTCGGGCAGGTGGGACGGGGCGCGCCAGCGACCGACGACGCGAGTTTTTGAGGACAAAGGGCGCGAACTGGAGGCCGTGGCGCTGACTCGAAGGCGCGACACCTTAATCGCGTTCCTTCGGCCACGTACGGGCTCTATATACCTCTATACTCGCACTTTTGACGCGCGAATTTAGTGGTTTTGTTTGTCTTTTCTCCTTCTTTTTTGTCATTTGAAAATTTCTGTCTTTTTTTTTTTAACTCGTGCAAAGTCGATTATACGTTTCTCGATGCACAAAAATTGCGCGTTCGCCCTGCTAATGATACCGCTTAGACTTGTGTCTCTTTTTCCAGGGCGGGGGGAGGCGGACAGGGATTAATTTTAGATAGAAGCTTTGCGCGTTATGTTGCGATTATGTGCAATTTTCATTTGGCAGGAGATTCGTTATTTTCACGTATTAGTTGTATTTACACTCTTCAGAAACTGCTTTTTAATAATACTCTGTAAATATTTTAACGATGCATGGGCAAAGTGGAGGATTTATTGTAGATTCAAAATCAACGTATATCAATACGACTCGTAAACAGAGCATATTTTTTTTTATTTAAAATTTTACTAGAAATTCCATATCCGAAGTCGATCAGGTTATTATATATGCGGATTGATATTTTTATTGTGATTATCCACCTGCCATCATGAGGTTTTTTAAAATTTTTAGTAATACACGATAAATGAACTTAATGTAACAAGTAAAGAAACTAATTTTTTTTTTTAATCGAACAATCTTGTACATTTGATTTATCTGAGAGTAGGGGAATCACCGAAGTTTCAGCTTATATCAGATACTAATTTTACGGATAATCGTTGGGTGATCGATGATCGCGAATTCCAGGTCTCTAAGAGATAGTTTAAAATTTATCCGGAAAAACTTTGTATTCTTATAATAAATTAGGTGGACACTGACATTATTTCCATTTCGTAATATATAGCTGTACGAATTTTCGCTTGCTATAATTTAATACGAATATAATATTTATTTGCATGCCTGTAATTTAGGAGGAAAATCTATAAACAAATAAACGAGAAGAAGGGATATTCTGAACCGTATTTTTTATTCTTAAGGGAAAACTGCGCCGATCGAACTTTTTATCAATATCGGGCGAATTATCGATCGGCCCTTAAGCGCCAAAATACCTCTTCAGCCGGGGGATATACCGTAAATTCTGCCGACGCCCGGCGGAGCGGCCGCGCTCGCGTACGCGCAGAACGTAAAACAAATCACCTTTTATAAAAGTTCTAAGCGCGCGCCCGCGCCCGAGAAAAAAATCCATAATGGCCCTCCTCTCCCATATCATCCGGATCTTTCGAATAATCTTCTTGAGCGTATAGCCGTCCCTCTCACACTCACTCCCCGGCCCTCTACCCGCGCAAAATCTCTTGTCATCGAAAAGGAATTCCGGCAAAGCCGATTTGACGGCGAGGTGGTACAGTAGGTCGGATAAGAAAAAAAAAGAGAAGGGAAGAACAAAGTCGAAAGAGACGACGCGAGGGAATCCCATCCCCCTCGAGCGTTTAGCGGCGCGCGCGCGCGCGGGCGGGTGGGCGCGAGCTCGTCGGCCTGAATTTTTCAGGGCAGTGCGCCTGGAGCTACTGCCCTCCCCTGCCCTCCTCATCCACATCCTATCCCACCACGACGCTGGCTTATATATCATTGAACTTTGGTTTTATCACATCGGTTCCGAAAGTCGCAGAGGTGAGGGTGGGCGGGGGGGGGGGAGGAGCTCCGACGTCGGAGAAAAGACTCCGTTACCCCTTCTTCCCAGGCTTTCTCCGAGCTCTATCTGGTCTCATCTCTTTCTATCGCTCCCTCTCTCCGACTCCCTTCTTTTTCCTTATCTCGCGCGAGCGGCGTATAGGCGCAACGGGGCGACACACATACCGACGGCGATGCGCGTCGTCGTCGTCGTCGTCGTCGTCGTCGACGTCGTTGGCCGTCGACGTCAATACAAAGTGGTCGCAAAGTTTCGCGCGGATGCGCTCGCGTCCTCCCGCTCCCCTTCCAGGGCAAGGTCGGAGGGGAGCGAGGCCGCGCCAGCGTATATGGGTTTATGGCCGTGACATGTGTCCTCCTCCTCCTCCTCCTCCTCCACTCCGCCCTCGCCGTCTCCGTCGCCTGTACACGCCGACGCTCTCGTCTCGCTCTATCTCGCTCCCCCTCTCGCTTTGGTACTGCAGTCGCGCGCAGCGGGGGGTGGACGCGCTCGGCGGAACGGAAGACGGATGGGGTGGAAGATACGTAGGAGGGGGGAGGCGGGGGACGGAGGAATAAAAATTTTCTAAGGAAGAGATTGCGCGAGCTGACGGCTCTGGGGGGGAGGGGCAGGGGGCGAGGAGAGAAAGGATGTTTCCGTCCCGCGCGCGCGGCTTTGTGTACACGGCGAAATCTTCGGACAGTTTGAGCCGGTAAATAATTTACTCCCGTCGACGTATATCTTGGATTATTCAATATTGAAAAGCTTTGGGGGCTCCGTCTTTCTTTCCGTCGATCTCTCGTGCCGAAGTTCCGACGGAGGCTTATTCCGCTCCCTCGGCGCGAAGTAACGGTGGAGCACCGCTGGATGCGCAACTCGTCGCGGCATCGTTCGAACGGGTCGAATAAGGTGTATGGATGTACAGTAGAGCGAGTATTAGCATACGCGCGTTCGAATATGAATCTACTGAGAGCGCTCATTATCTGAGTTTATATTCAAGGCTCTCAAGCGCGAAACTGAGTTTTCCAACTTTTTCTCCCCCCCCCCTCTCTCTCTCTCTCTCTCTCTCTCTGTATCTCTCGTTTATTCTGGTACTGCGTCTATTATTTCATGCTTATTATTATTACGGAAATACTGCTCTCGCACGGTGTTTCTATACCGCAGCAGCTGCTTTTTTTCTCTAACAGAATGGATATATATTATATACATGAAAATGAGAGCTTTCAAATAATTAACCTTCATTTATAATTTCTTTTATATACCGAGATATTGTTTTTGACGTGGTTCAAGTATAAATTTATATTCATTTTCAGTTGCAAAAAAGTGAACCTTTTGGTTGAATGATTTACTTTATTTTTGTAAAAACATATACGAAATAATTAAATTTACATGAAGCAATCAGCTATCGTGAAAATCTTTTTTTGTTTTCAAAATGACAGGTGAAATCCCACGGATTGCAAGCGTGTAAAAACGTACAGCTGTTCGAAATATAACGAAAATGTTCGATAAATTTTACATTTTTTTTTAAATTCACAAGAAGCTTTTAGAAGTATGAAGGAAAAAATTTATTATTCTTTTGAGATTTTTCATGCACTGACAGAAGCTTAAATTATAAAATATCCATTTATAGGTCGAGATAATTGCATATTATCGTGCTTTATTTTAGTAAAGTTTAAAACTAAAAATAAGCTCTCTGTTCTTTTGCAACGAAATTCAACCGTTTAACTAAATTTGTTATTTATTAAAAGAACAATTAGTTCGTATTAATAGTTTTCTAAAAACATTCGACAGTTTCACAATTAATAGTTAACAATGTCCCAGAGTTAACAAAGGAAATCACTTAAATGTTATGAAAAAATTTCTAAATACTTGATATAATCACTCGCTAACTTTGCAATAATAATTTTTTTTTCATCACCGAATAAGACGAAACGCAAACTGTTAACATGGATATATATATATATATATATATATATATATATATATATATATATATACATACATATATATAGCTTCAAGTCATTCCACGAGCGGAAGTTAGATTGCGCCACACTGCCGCGAGGCTATACTTGATAAAGCTATACTAAAACTTCTATTAGAGTGGCAGTTGGAAGTTTGCCAGCAGTTACGCCGCTTACAAGTATAAATTACGGGGCTGCTTGCCGCTCCTGCTCCTTTCGTGTTTACGTTTTTCTTCTTTTCTTGCGGACGGAAACGCGCGCGCGGCCCCCGCGATATTTAAATATACAAGAAAATAAATTATTCGCCCATTTTCGATAAGTTCGGGGTCTATTATTAAGGCTGTTCGCGGGATTGGAAAGAGGAAAGAAAAAAGAAGGAGCTTTGACAATATAATAATGCAGCTGGGACGAGGCAATCGCGCGGAAGTGGACGGAACCCGACATTATTATGTGGCAAAATGGAGTTTTAACGTTACCCTATTGATTTCGTATTTGCATTAGAAAATGGGAGGAGGGATTTAAAAGTAGCGATCGAACAATACGAATTCATGATTCCACTAAAGCGAAAGTGACAATGTGTATATAATAGACGTTTAGAATTTGGCGTGTGTATGCTTGTTATTAGCCTTTCTCTACCTTTCTCTGTCTTGGCCCCTTTCTAGTTTAAAGGACAAATAAATGAACCGACCAGTGATTGTCACTGTATTGTACAATCACTGCTTATTCGTCCGTTCGTTAAAACTACGCCTTGCCTGACCACACGTTCCAATTACTACTTACGAAACTTGAATCCTGTTACTTTTTTACTACTTATACGCATAAACACAATGGTTACAGGTATTATGCTCATATTAAGAATTGGACGTCAATGTATATCACTTTGAAACTTAAATAATCAAGAGTAGACAGCGACTTTCAGCTCGCCATATAATTGCGTGTATATGATAAAGAGCGCATTAACTTTACCCCTCAACCAGCCTGTTTTACATTCAGGAATGTATAATTCGAAAGGAAAAAACACTCGTAGCGGTAACAAAATTTAATTGTTCATTTGGAAAACTTTTTAACGAGTAACGGCCCATAGCTCTTCTCGAGAGAGCTTGTAAATTTAAGGGTTAATTGTGGGCCGCGCGCGCAACCAAACTTCGTCCTATATATATATATATATATATATATATATATATATATATATATATATCAAACATAAGCACAGTTTGCGTAATCGCGCGCTCCGCCTCTATCTCGCCATGGATAACTCTGTAAAGCTTCCCGATAAAAAAGCTCGCGGGGGACAACGCCCTGGCCCCATTATCCTCCCTCCGAAACGCCATGCATTCGAGGTTCTAGAGGAGGGATGGGGGATGTGTGCAAAAAGTTTGATTAATATTTAGCAGTTCTCTGGCCCGACGCAATATTTCCCGGGACAGGAATAAAGGCGGGGCGCGGTGAGAGAGCGAGAGAGAGAGAGAGAGAGAGAGAGAGAGAGAGTGAGAAAGCACAAGAAGGGGGAAAAAGAAGTGCCACGGGCTCAACGTGCTCATCCAGCGTGCCCTGCCGCCCGTTTCCCGGCCGCTTTCGCTGTGCCCTGGAATCTTGCAATCGCGAATTCCGGGACCGAGCCGGCCAGAGAGATGTAAATACTCGCTGGTGGAAGCGAGCGCGAGGCTACCGCTTTTCCCAGGGTGGGTCGAAAAAAAAAGGAAACGAAAAAAGGGGGGAGGAAGAGCGACGACTCGCCGTGGATTGTTTTGCCCCCCTCCATCCCGCTCTTCGTGCCGCGTCCATTTTTCTTCCCGGGATTCTTACGTTTCCCGTTTTATTCTTCGTCTTTCTCTTTTTGTTTGGCCAGTCGTCGTGTTTTCGCTCGCCCTGTCCCTTCGCCACCCAGGCCACCCGTCCCAAGTGACCCTTTTACGTATGTATACCCTTTCGTCGCGGGAAACGATTCTTTTTACCGAGGCATTTTCATCCCCCCTCCTCTCGCCCACACCTCCCATTCCTCTTTTTCGGAGGGGAAGGGCGGGCGAGACCGAGAGAAAAGAAAGACGGGGGAAACTAAAAATTTTATTTCGCTGTTGGGAGGTAAGGGTTGTAACGATCGCGTCCGCCTGCACGGCTGAGGTAACAGTACTATATATATATATATATATATATATATATATATATATATATATATATATATATATAATAGTTGATTTCGAAACTGTCGACCGAGGAGATAAGGGGCGACGATGAGTCCCCGTTCTTAGCGCAAGCGCCGCTATTAATGGAATTAGGGATTTTAGTTTTCTTTTTTAATATTTTATACCTGTATACCGCGTCAAAGATAAAACCGGGAAGCTCGCTCCCTTTTACGAGAATTTGAAATTGTTTTAATTTAAAAGCGTAAGTTGGAGCTCATCTGGGAGTAGAATATTTAGAAGAGTTTGTATAAGCTCGAGAATTTTACGGTTGGGGTCGAGGGGATTTATTTCTGCAATTAATAGAGGTAGCAAAAAATATACAGTGGGCGAGAGAGAAAGGGAGAGAAATTTATAGATGCATAGATATTTATTTGTCTAAATAAGACACAAAAAGTAATGCAGATCAATTAAAGGAATGGATTCAAACATACAGTTTCTAATCCAAAGATAATATACTACTATGCTACAGATATGCCATATTGTCAAGTACATAAAATTTCAGTGAATAGTATAATAAATACGATAAAATATAAATATATAAAAGTAGGTTCACTCTTAATTCAATAACACGGAAAGACATAGATATCAATAATATTAAGATATTCAATAAGAAAATCTGTATTAAAAACTGAACGAGAGACAAATAATCAGAGAGAGAGAGAGAGAGAGAGAGAGAGAGAGAGAGAGAGAGAGAGAGAGAGAGAGAGAGAGAGAGAGAGAGAGAGGGAGAGATTTCCGATTTATGCATTATGCGAAAAATTATATCCAACTTAAACACATCTATAACTTATTATAACACAAGTCTTTAATCTTCATTAAGATCCTAACTGAAGGATGAAAGTTATACTACCTTTCTTTATGTTGAACTATATCTCATCTTAAAAATTACTGTGTTTACGGCTGCATCGTACTCCATGATATAAAGCTTTAAACAAATAACATTGCATTCTACATTTAATCTTATTACTCCAACTACACGCAGGCGAGCTCATCTCGGAATTCTTGCGACTTAAGCGCGAAACTTGAGCGAAAGCGGAAAGAACAATATAGCGAGCAGAAGAAGGGGGCGGGTGGAGGGCAACATAACACACGGCAAATTTGCCCTAAATCAAACGCGCTCCGCTTCAGAATTTTCCCTCTATACGCCCGGTGAGCACGTTAGACTCGTCTTTTCTACGCCACGCCTTTCTCTTTCTCTTTCCCTCGCGCACCATCTATAATTTATCTCACCGCCCATCCTCCCCGTTTTTCTCCGCGCTTCTGCTGCCGCAGCCGTCGCCGTCGTCGTCGCCCGTCGGATAAAGAAAACCGTGAAAGTCAGAGCGGGGACGGCACGAGCATAGAGCGGATTAAGAGGGCCCACTTGATAATTTGTATTCTTTCTTTTTCCGGCTCGCGACGCGAACGGCGAAACTCCGGAGATTAAGGCGAACTGCTTGGATAGGCTCCCTCCTTCCCCCCCTCGCCCACCCTCATCCAGCTCTTCCCCGCAAACGGACGGTGCGCTATCCGTCTTTGCGGCATACCCTCGGTTATTCCAAGATATATCGTTAACGCGGAGTATTTTACATTCATTAGCCCGCTGGACCGCCGTGCGCATACAGACGCGATTTGGTGCCTCTGCGAAGTTTGCCCCGGACCCCCTCGCCCTACCCCAGTCCTCCGTCGTCCGTTGACGCGGCCGTCTTCGAAAGCGGGCACTAGATTCGAGTCTACTGGAAGTTGTCGTTTCGCGTAACGATCCCGCTGTTTATATCCCGAAGCATAAAACGGGGATATCCGACTACGAGCGTTCAATATTTGCTTTAGCAAGTGAAAGATCAGCGGCACGTTATCGGCTTGCGCTTAATTGCCACGGGAGAATTGTGTAATTATTCCGGAATTCGCGGCGGTTTGGGGATTTTTGTCAATTTCACGCGGATCAGACCAGTTACCATTGAGAGATTGATATGAATCGTTATAAAATGAATGCAGCGTACATTCACTTTTGAAAAAAATTAATTCATGTCACGATTTCGTTGATGATATAGATGTCTTCGTTTTTATATTAATATTTAATCATTAGAGTTCATCTCGATTTATTTTTAGATTTCGTATATTTTTGGGAAATCGGCCAAATAAACATTTGCAGAGAATCTTGTTTTTATTATTACGTTTACTAATAGATTAAGCAAAAAGTTTAACAATTAAAATCGATCAACAGCTTTTTAATCATTCAACTAAGTAAGCATCCACTCTTTGATTACGTATTAAGTGCCTACTTAGAGGAATTATTAAGACGATCATTGCACGTACAATTATATGACGTGATTTAACTCAAAACCATTCGAATTGTAATATTTACTGAACGGAGTTCACTAAATGTTTTTATATCTTCGTTGTTCGAATAATTTGATCAATACTGATAATATCCTAACAGACCATCTATTCTCCAGTGTATTTTTTTCTCTTTTAAAACTATTTCATTCAGCACCTTTCCATACTTCCGTATTATTAAGAAAGGTCCTCTTAAAAAGTATTCTATATATATACAGTACAAATGTGTGTGTGTGTGTGTGTGTGTGTGTGTGTGTGTGTGTGTGTGTGTACACATAATTAGTGAAAACGATTAAATTTAGAATTACTTGTCATACATCCTTTTATCGTTGTACAATTACTCTGCTGTATTGTCTGCTGTTGTTAATATTTTACTGTTTATTATGACTGTATTCATTTGATTCAAATAAGAATCGCCAGAGCATGTATACAAATAATTGAATTTTGACGTAAAATGCATTCATTCGATTGAATTTTTTTTCCATTACTTTTTTATTAATTAAAAATACGTTCTTGTCTTCATATTATTCCAATAAATGGACATTATACAAAAATAATACTTAAATATATATATATATATATATATATATATATATATATATATATATATAAATCCATTGCGAAGCAGGATTTATGCTTATACGTATATTTGGCCGTTATTAAAGTTTAATTTGAAAGCCGATCTGCTTACGCTAAAATTTTGCGCAAATGTTTGCCATTTAGTCGATCGGACGGGATCGAGAGCTAAACTTTAAAATACGGTCGGAGCCTCGGACTGAAGTACAGATAATCCCAGTGGAGCTCTACAACGGCGCATCAGCGAGCACCGAGTCCTCCGCCGCCAGAGCAAGCGCGCGGTACGCGATTCATTTATTTTATGCCCAATCTCCTCTCGACAGTGGCTCGGTCAACAAAATAAGAATTGCCAGTGACTGTGCGCGGGAGATGGAGAGAGATAGAGAGAGAGAGAGAGAGACAGAGTCAGAGAGAGAGAGATAGAAATAGAGAAAAAATGGTTATGAAAGACAAATGACAGACAGAATGTATTTGCGTAAATTTTTCGCTTTATTTTTATTTTATTATTAGTATCACCGCAACAAAAATATTGGCCTTTGTTGTACGCTTCAAGAGACAGCATTGAAATTTTCTCTTCAAATCAATATTTATTAAGAATTATTACTCTTACTCGCAGCATACATTTAAAAAAAAAAATTGAAAAACCGGCGTCGATTTAATATGCGAAGGTGTGATTTTATTTATTATTTCCTACAGATCTTAATTTTTTATTATTTCATTATAAAATGTATGCAACTTTTTATTACATATTAACACATTGATATTAATTATCATAAAATATAAAAGTATCTTAAATATAAAATATAAAAGAAATACTTTTATACATGCACATATCATTCCTAATATGAAATTTTATATTTCTTACTAGTATTTTTTTTACCGTTCTGACATGCCGAAAAAATTAATTTATTATATTTTTCTAAACATTTTATAAAACGTAAAATTTCTTTTTGTAGCTGGTGATCTAAAATTGTTAAAGTAATCTCAAGATGTTTTATTATGATTACTATTATTTTGTTAGAAATATTGACATATTTTTACATAATTTCAAATAATCTTACTATAAAAACAACTTTAACTTGTACCGTGCTAGTTTTTTACAATGATTTTGTTAACTGAATATACAGAAAAAAAATGAAATTATACAATGAAATAAGCCATATCTTCTAAAAAAAATGAAACTTAACCGCACATGGATACGTTAACTAATCATTTTCCATATTCCTTCTGTCATAACGCGTTTAAGAATCCAATAATTGGTACGATGTAGAAAAGCGCAACAGCCATAATTGATCCTTATTATTTTGCTGAATTATCCTCGAAGTAAGAAGCTCGAATATTCTCCTCGTCTCGCGGCAGCGTGGAAATTTTTCTGCCCTCCTCCCCCACTCCGACCTCATACCTGCTGAAATAAGAGGCAGAGAGAGAGAGAGAGAGAGAGAGAGAGAGAGAGAGGGGCGGCAGAGAAAAAAGTCGGCACGAACAAAAGTGATCAAACAAGTTAAATTGCGAGTGGCTATGGGGCGGGGGTGAAAAAAACACTGCGGGAAGGACGCGTAAAAACGAGGAAGAAACAAACCGAGCCGAGAAACGGCTGCGAGGAGCAGAGAGAGGATATATATATATATATATATATATATATATATAAATAGACAAAGAGAGAGAGAGAGAGAGAGAGAGAGACGAGAAAAGAACGGGTGAGCCGACGCACCGCCGGTCGCGCCCGACGTTGGAGAAATGACCGGCTAACAAACTGCCAGCACGAAGCCACGATGAATGCTTCGGCGGAATTTCGCCTCCGTGGTGCAGCGCACGATATAACTGCGCCGAGAGCTGGTGAAATGATGGGGTGGGGGAGCAGAGGGAATGACGTCGGTAAAAGAAAGCCAAAAGACGCGAATCGGAAGAGGCCACGGAAGAGAGGCGGAAAATGGATGCGGAAGGGCATCCCTTCTCTCTCTCTCTCTCTCTCTCTCTCTTTTTACCCTCTGGCATAGCATGGAAAAACGTGTTAAGGTAATGCTACCGCGCTCGCCGGGCACAAAGCGCGTACGTAAGAGAGAGGGAAAGAGAGCCCTACATAACGAGAGGGGCGCGGCTGACCTTTTTCGTAGGGCGCATTACAGGCCGCTCGCGCAAGCCGCACTTTTGTTTGTTTTTTTTCTTTTTTTTTTTTTTTTTTAACGCCTACTAATATTTGTCGGCTGTTCTCAATGCACAATGCACGCGCGCATTTCCCCGCGGCTTTATCCCTTTTTTCAGCTAAACTCTACGAAACCCTTCTTTCTTCATGTTTATCGTATAATGCGTGGAACGGGCGTATCGAGTCTCGCCCCAGTTAGCGCTGCCTCGTCGCATTTTCTTAAAGAGAGCTTTTAGGCGATTCACGAACGGGTTTGAGAGGAAATCTTCATTTATTAGGATATTATGAATCTGTCAGTGATCATATTAAGGATGCTCCTTTTCTAAACGAGTGTCTAGAGAGTTACAATATTTGTATAAATTGTTCATTGGATACGCAATCGCCAATACCTGAACATAAAGTTTCAGAACGAACTGATCATGAAATAAAAATAGTAAAGTAAATTAAAATCGTCCATAAAATAGGCATCAACGGCATTCTCACTTTCTCGCTCTCTTCTTTCACTTGTTGTGAAACAAATGAAAGAAGAGATATTCCACTGTAACAGTATGAAATATTATTCAACCCGCCTCCAACACTCTGAAAAGTGCGTAATGATATTTTTTGATGAATATATTTAACATGTTAAATAAATTCAATAAATGCACGGATTCATAAATTAATAATTTTTTAAGATTTGAATTTCTTAAATTCGGTTATTTAATCCATTTAAACTTTGAAAAAAATCATTTTTTTCAGCATTCATAAAACAGTAAGCCGAGAATATTGTCCGCATGAGCCGAGATTATATTTGTGTAATTAAATTTTTCTTTGGGAAAATTTTCTCTTAAAAATTTTTGTCACTTTTCTTTTTTAAAAGCTCCGACCAAGTTTTTATTATGACATTTTGACGTATCTCTCGCTATATTTTGACATTTTACAAAGAGAGTGCGAGATATAATTTTTCAGGTCTAGAGGATAATTAAATTTCATCAAACGCTGACCGGAAAGAGCTAGTCGGAGAGAGAGAGAGAGAGAGAGAGAGAGAGAGAGAGAGAGAGGAGAGAGAGCGGGAAAGATAGCGGCAGAAAATTACCGAAATAATTAAATTTACGATTCTCTTGCATGAGATTATACATTATATGTATGGAGGATATTTAAACTTTTAAAATGAACCATTTAAATTATCATATATTATTCGGAAGGAATTTTCATATAAATTCGTGTAGAACGCTCCACCCTCAACGCGCAGCCGGATTTGGCGTTAAATGTTATAATATACATATAGCCATGCATCACAGCGGCAGAAATGGACGGATCATCCAGAGCGCAGCGTGCAAAAGGTTTGTTGACGATTAAAATGCGATTAAGCGTTACTTTCCTATATATATATATATATATATATATATATATATATATATATATATATATATACATACTATTTCTTTCCACCTCTCGTCTCAACGAGAGGCGGCTGTGGCGCATCAATTGGCGCGCGCCAATTTAACGTAATTGGCTTTTCACGCGCGCATGGAGCAAGGCTTAATTACCCGAAAGTTAATTGTTATAGCCTCTCCCGCCTCACCCCGGATAACGGAGCTCAGCTCGTCTATATATATATATATATATATATATATATATATATATATATATATATATATATATACAGAGGTGTGCGAGCGAGTGGAAAATGATTGAAAATAACTCGTAGGCCATTGTGCGATGCTGCTAACGAACGATCAAAAATCCGATCAACCTTTTTTTTTTATTTCATCCTCCCTCGACGCCATTTCGACATTCGATAATTCGATTAGCGGCCTTATGTGCTAAATAAACGGAGAGGACAGCGGATGATGTTTTTCATTAGAGCAGCGATCCGGATTGATTAGTTTTATTGTATCGGGATGTACGTAAATTTTCGATCGATGCATTTTAATTGGAAAAAAATATTAAGTTCAATACATTGTGGAATGTAATAATTTCGTATCAGAGCTTGATGGAATTTTGCAATGAAGGTCTCTCTTTAATTTTTATAAATATATCGATATGAATGACTAGATCTCAAAATGAGAAATATTACAAAGTAGAAAAAGGATTTTTGATATTTAGTATTTGTAAAGTGAGTCGCGTGGCAAACGTATAGTGACTGGATAATCAAGCACTTTTACGTGATGCATTACAACAGAAAATAAAAATCATATCTTTTTTCGTTCAAATGTACATTTACTCCCTTCATTTAATTTAATGCTGCATGAAACGGTATCATTTATCTTTTTCTCTATTCATATACACTTATAAAAACTTGTTCATACTATCAATCGATCTAATTTCATTGAATTGAACATAATATGCAATATCTTTTCATTAATTTAATTATATTTAAGCTTATAGATTGATTTATTATTTATTCTTCATTATGCATCAAAAGATCTGATATAGGATTTACTTAAAATGGAATTTATGATATATAAGTAATTATATAAATACAAAATTCGTTTAATTTATGTATTTGAATAGTTGATTGCATTGTACATAAGTAAATATAAAAAAACTGTATATATTGTGTGACTTTCGTTTGTAAATTATGCCAGTTTGTGCCATAGAGCATGTCAAATAGTGAACAATATAAATTAATTTTATCTAGTTCAATTTAAGAAAATGCTTGTTTTAAACATAGTTTTTTATATATCTTATTATTCAGTTCTGTAATGGAGAACAAGATGTTGGAAAATCCTTTTTTTACAGAACACCATTCAAGAACAAAATGAGCAGGCAAAGGATAACAATTATCGATATTGTTAGATTCTGATTGTAAATCATTTTATATTACATTTGATTTTCATAAATAATTTTATTATTCATATCGGTGCTAGGAGTCGGCAGATTACCAGATAAGAAATTTTTTAAATAACAAAAAAATTATGTGACGGTGCTTACGAATTGAAATTATTTTGCTACGATTTCTTATAGATAGGCTTTTAGATAATTTTTATTAAAACAAAAAACAAAAAAAATTACAAAAAAAGTTACTGAAAATATTGTTATAAGGAAATCAATGTTTATTCGTTATCTAAAAGTATTGTTTACTTTTTAGTTAGTTTCTTACCATTTTTAGTCCAGAATATTTTTAATGTTTTAAGTTTTGAGCATCTGGATCATAAATATTTGAGTATATAATTATATTTCAAAATAAGATACTGATTAAACGCACGGTAAAATTTTGATTTAGTTTTTTTTATACTTATAATCATTGGTTTAATAGGGTAAATCTTAATGGTATAGTATGAAATGACAGCCCCTTCTCTCACCGCCCTCTTCGAAAGATAAAAAAATATTACTATACTGTTAATCAGGCGTGTGTGTGTTAAAAAAAAGTAATTAAGATGATAAAGTTTTTTTTTATAACTATGTCTGAAGAGCTGACGTTGGATTTATATTTAATATATATACACGCATCGCTGTTATATATAATTATGATATACTAGCAGCAGACTCCAAGTTAATGTAAATCTTCAATTTTGTAATACTATATACTATATAAAAAACCCTAAAACTACTATTATTGTGACTTTTATTTATTTAATTTATAAATAATTGTAATCCCATTTATTTTGAATTATTTAAATGAATGTTTGAAGAATTTATTATTCTTTTTACTGATTAAATACATCAGTTATTATTCTATCAATGATTCAATTTCTATTGAATAAGCGCGAAGTCGTACACAGTAGAACATTAGTAAAATTTTCATGTATTTTTTGATATTATTTTATATAAATTTACACCCTAATAATATCAAATCACTCTGGATAAAAATTTAAATGAATTTTATGAAATAATTTTAAAAATATTGAAATTATTTCCAAATCTACCAGTGAATTTATAAATCCTTTTTATGCGTCACGTCGACGTCAGTGCATCAACAAAATTTAGTCTATTTCAACGACCAAGATAACAATGTAATACCACTAAGAGACAAAATACTTTTTACAATTTAACGCACCTGGACATACATATGTATGTTGTCTTACGGCCCGACTGCTTGATATACTAAATACAGCTGAATTCTGAAAATTACAGCACCTAATGTACGTTTCATTGTCATAATGGTCATTCCACTTCTTTGGAAATAGATCAATATTTTTGTGATGGACAGAAAAAAATTAATTAATTCATTGAAAAAATTCATGTGTAATATACAAAAAAAAGTATCAAGTGAATTTTCTAGCATTACCATTAAGTGACATTAATTGAAGATAAAATTAAAAAAAAAAAAAAATCTTAAACAATTGCAGAAGCATCGTTCTCTCACAATTACTTGCTATACGATCCATTTTTACAACAGAATCTGCCAAGATATAGGCCTACTTTTGCCTTTGGGATGATAAACTTCTAAAGTGAAGCTAAGAGAAAAGCGAATGAATTCAAATACATTCAAAATCCATTCAAAAAGGTCACGGCGTAGCGTTCCGGAATATATTTCTCGGGCTTTATTCTTTCCAAAATCTGCGCAATCCGCACTGTATCCCGACCCAGCCATATTATTCTTTTCAAAATCCCTTGGCATGGGGGGAGGGGGGAAATTCAGGTCGGGAACGAAGCACAGCAGCTCGTCCCGACGAGAAAAATACTATTATACATGTACACCGACCTGCATGACCGTGGCGAGGGGGCTGCGATTGTTGGCGTACTCCAAGCTGTCCCGGTGCGCCCAGGCCAGGGGCTCGTACGTGCTGTGATTCGCCTCGAAGATGGTCCAGTCGTAGCCGGGCAACGGGCCCCAGGCGGTCTCCCCGGCCCGGGTCAGTCGCAGGATCGGCGAGGCGGCGTTCAGCTGGGCGTCCTGCGTCGAGGCAAAAAACAAACATGCAGCAAAATGGATAGACGTTGGCTTTTCTTTCATGTATATCTGTGTCTGTGTACGGAGAAAAATCACCACGAAGAGAGACTGTGACGGATCTTTGGAATATTCGTGTATATATATATAAGGGCTGGAGATGGGAGAATTTCGTGGGCTTTTTGATTATTCCGCGCGCGAGCAAAACCTCGGCGGCTCGGCTTAAGGCGATAGACCGTAGGGCAAATATGGAAAATGGGACACGGAGAGAAACTTTTTTTCTTTTTTTTTTTCGTTAAACCTAACCGAGCCGGATTTTAAGAGGGTCGAATGGAAAATCGCGGCTTTATTGGACGATCCTCCGTTACGCGGCTCTTCTTCTTTATACACACATCTGGATATAACGTCTCGGGGGGAAAAAATGTATCTTAAATTAGTGTTTTAAAAAATTCGTGTCGCCTCCTACCGCCAATATATATATATATATTTTTTTATGAATTCCGTTACGAGCGCAATATCGCCGCGCGCTCCCGCAGCGCGACTTTTTCGCGAACATCGGTAACTTTTTGAAAAATGAATTCATATACTTTGCGGAGGCCCCGATGCGCCGTATAAAGTCGAGGGAGGGAGGGGGAGCGCCACCTCTCCGCACCCCTCCTACACCCTACGCCTTTATTAGTTTTCTTCTTTATCCGTCTTTTGTCGATATATAGTTCATGAAACGTTGTAAAACCTGGATGCAGCCGCGCGCCCGCCGCCGAGAGAGCTGAATTTCGACAAGGACGGAGTAATCGATGTCGCGAGGTGGTCCAATAAATGTTGGAGAATTTTGAAAAGGTTTCGTCGAGGTTATGTTATTAATATTAATTTAATAAATGATATATATATATATATATATATATATATATATATAATTCATAAGAGTACGTTTATAGATAAATTGATTAAAATGGTATTGTTTGAAAAATCCGTATAAATCCAGAATGAAAGTTTAAATACAATGTAAGCGTGATTTCATATATAATTCATTCATTTGAATACGTAATAATAATTAATACATTAAAAGAGTTATATGAATTCTACTAATTAAAAATAATTATACTGCAAATTATATATATATTATGAATTATGATGGAAATATGATATATGTGTAATTACGAAATTTTTAAAAATATTTATAATGAAATATTTACAGAGTTTTTCAGTGATTGGCATGGAAACCATTATATATTATATAGAAAATATATTCAAAGTCAATAGTAAAATACCCACCACGACATTATCACAAATATTTTTGGATCTTAAAAATGCAACATTAATTTCATTCTAACTTTCATTCTTTAAATATTACTTTGTCTTTAAATATTACTTTCGAATTTATGAAGCTAACGAATCGATTTAAGAAGACATATACTGATCTATTTATTTCTTTTCTTTCTCTTTTCGAAGCCCAACTGTTATGGACCTTCGATTATCTAATATGACGATTAAAACACAAAAGAGTATAAACATAATTTTCACAATGGAAACCTCTGATCTTCTCAAAATGTTCCTTCGATGACATAAATGCATTTATTAAATAATCAAGTTTGTTTTATTAAAAAGATTCAAGATGATGGGATGAAATTTTTCTTTTTACCATTAGTTAACAAAATATGACATTTCTCCACCCATCAAACCCATTAAGAAAAAATAAATTTATGCAATATACTATTATGATGTGGGGAAATTAATACACGAAAATGAAGAAGAAAGGCAATGTGTATCTAAAATACAACATATATATATATTCTATTCGATTCGTAAGATAACTAAACATGTTTTTCACTCAAGATAGTCGTAGAAGAAAATTGTATTGTGAGTCCTTTGTATGACAAAAAAATTCTTACGAGACTTGTGTTATAGACTCGATTTGATCGTTCGACAAATATCGACTCGTGTCGGAATTACCAAGTTTGCTCACAAGTTTGACTTTTTTGCGCCTTTTTAGGGTCATATTAAAAAAAAAGCGGGGTTTGATAAAAAAAAGCGAACATGGGGAACGGAAAGACATGGAAAAAGTATACAGTAAGATGTATTTTTGTAAAGATTCGGTGACTCTATTTTATAAGTGTCAGGGACTAAATCAAAATGATAAAATTGACAAATTACAATATGAGATCTAAGTGAATCGAAAATTGTTTCACCAGAGCCTCTAATATTTTTGCGATAATAGAAAATTCAATATAATAAATCGAATAAATGTTTCTATTATATCCTCGAATTTCGTCATAAGTTTCATTAAACTTCTTGGATTAGTCCTAAAGATTTGTCAAGTTTTCTTATGGATTATAATTTATTATTTCTTATACTCCATATATCATAAATATTTCAAAACCATCAAGTCATCGCTATTTTTAAATGTAGAATTTGAGGCAAAATATAGTAGAATCCGGTTTTTTTCTGTAGCAAAGAATCTCGCTTCGATGGCTATATAAAATTTCGATATTAACAGAAAATGGGCTTAATATATTAAAAATTACCATTCGACTACTAAACTTTGCATTTTACGACGAATATCACCCCCTATCCCCTGTCTCCGGAAGTGCATCCATAAAGAAAATCACATATAGTAAAGACTCTTTACGCTTGTATATATACGAACGCATGAAAATCCCAAATATTCTACCTCAGTCTCTGTCCCCCTTTCTCGGGGCACTCTGCATATAATATGGCATATTCTTGTCCACCCACTTCCCACCCCCAACAGTTTACCCGCTTACAAGAAAAAAAAAAGAAGACACTAACAGTATAACCCCGCGTTTTATGCCCGCGTTGTCTGGACCGTATATACATACCTTCAGCCTCAGATTCGTGTGCACGAAGAGGGGGAAGCCCCTGAGCTGCGCGCCGACCAGGCTCTCCTCGCCAGGCCGCGTGAACCCGACGATCCCGACCGAGTACTCCCGGCAATACTTGTCAAGTAGCTCCCTGTTCCACTTGTCCATCTGCAGGTACTTGTTCAGGTTCTCGAATATCAGGACCCCGTAGCGGCCCTTGTCGAGGTTCGTGAGGACGGGCAGGGATTTACCAGCCACCTCGACTTTGTACCTGGCGAACGATAATGGACAAATTATTTATTGGGGCTTGGCTTCAGTGTGGTGAATATATATATACACATATACATATACGTTTAACAATGATCAAGGACGTAAACGATAGTAGCTATATGCATAATGACACAGTGTACATATTTCCATGATTTGTCATGGTATATAGGGGAAAATGATGTGTAAATATACAAAACAAGGCAACGGCGAGTTTAGGCGCTGGGTTTACAATTTTCACGTCCCATGATTCTGATATATACCAAGCCGTATCGGTCGAAATTCGAATATGATTTAAATGATTTATAGCCGTATGCATTGTAGTTTTTCCTGCTTTTTAAAATTAAAGTAAACGACAAATAGAGCATTTGCATTAATAATAATCTTGAAATTGTCAAAATTAAATTGCTAAAGGTTAAATAATGTAATAAAAATCACCCGCAGACTATAAGCTACAGTCCATTAATACAAATGTAAATACGTGAAATTATATATTAATACATATTTAATTGCATGAAATTGTAAAAATAAAAAATATTTAATAATTTACATATTATTATGTTACTCCCATGCACTATTTATCGATTTCTTTAATTTTAACCATCAGAATAAATGTGACGAACAGGCGGTGATCAATTATTTTCAAATTTCAAACTCTATTCTCACAAATATAAATCAGAAATGTATAGATTAATTGATAGTTTTTTAAAATAATGGAAAATTATTTTTAATTATTTTTACAATATAATTAGTGGCAAAACTTCCGTTTAGATATAAGAATATGCATAATAAAAGTCCTCCTTACGAGGAGTTGTTATAGTCACTCACGGAGGGAATGCAGGCTATATATTCCTTTAAACTCAAACTTAATCATGGCGTAAAATAGAATAAATCCAAGGTAACATAGTATTCATATTTCATATGCAATTTCATTCAGAATAGCACTGAATTTTCATTTAATTTTTTATATATTTTTATAATTTAATCGCGTAATAAATGAATCCATGCTAGCGAGCATTGATAACAAACAGTAAAATATCGCAAATAGATTTTTTATCAATAAGGATCTTTATTAACTTTCGTATCTTTTTAAATAAAAACATAAAGTAATGATTTTGTGCAGAGATGAAAGAAGATAAAAAAATCTTCTTTTATATAGAATAAAACATGGGCACCAATAAAAATTAATAAAATATCTTTTTTTATATCATTATAATGAACGATGAGCGTGCTTTCATTCTATGGCCAAAAGCAGATCTCTCTCTCTCTCTCTCTCTTTCTCCCTCTCTCCCTCTCTCTATTTATTTATTAAATGGAGCATTTCTACTCCCTCTCTTTTAAAGCATGATGAAGACAGAAGCCCTCTCGCTTAAATACCAATCAACCAATTCCCCAGTTGTATGACCCCTTGAATGGTCTCATGGCTCAAATTTGTCCCTTTCAGCCAACAGAATAAACGTTATATATAATTATAATATTGAATTCCCCCTTTATTTTTTAGTAAAGAATCCGATAACCTTCGGCGGCAAAGCCGACGTATAAAAATCTCATCACTTCTCTCTCTCCCTCTTTCTCTCGAGGATGGACGATGGAGCAATAAAGGATTTTTTTGCCGCCCCGCATTAAGACTAGGAGGCGTCTTGGAATACTGATGGATTCCTGAGTATCCTTCAAGTGCCGTAAAATCTCGCTCGGGCTTCCCTCTTCAATCGGTCTCTCTCTCTCTCTCTCTCTCTCTCTCTCTCTCCTTCTCTCCCTTCTCCTCTCTCTCTCTCTCTCTCTGTCTCTCTTTCTCTCTTGAATTTAATGGGCGGTGGCAAAAGAGGGCATATAGGGCGGCCGCGTTCTAGCCGTCGAAAAGGGAACAAAACAATTTTCTTCTTATTTTTTGTGCGCGCCACGGCTGAATCGCGGGGCGGCGGGAATGGAGGTTATATGAGAATATGCGGTCGCTCGCGCCCGTTAGGTGCTCGTCATCAGCGTCTATTGTTTGGGGGTGGGGGTGGGGGAGGAGAGAATAGTTTATAATTTTGGAAACTTTCCTCCGGGCAAAATGAATTGCATCTGCACTCTATCGATCCGAGCAAACATAATTTTGGCTAGCAAAAAAAAAAAAAAATTTAGTTGCACGACGAAAAATACGGTAGAAAATCTGTATTCGCGAAAAGTATAACGATTATCATTGATCAATTCAGAATTTTATATATTTGGTCATTATTCTTTTGATTTTAAAAGCACGAAATATTTTCGTGCTTAGAAATGCAACATATGATTTATGCTATATTGTAAAAATGATATAGAACGCCACAATTTCCTATTTTAAATTCTTTTCGTTTAAATAGGATATTTTTATCCAGAATTTAGCCTCTTCGGTACGAGAATGAAAAAAAAAGAAGAACAAGAAGAAGAAGAAACAATCCAAATGAAGTATTATTAATGCATAGTGATGGTACTAGATACATTTACGGGCGCATTTATAGAATAATAATAACTCTATGAAGATTCACCAGAACTATAATGCTGTGAATTTTAATTGGCAGTAACTAAACATCGATACGAGCTTCGCGTATTTTTAATCGATTTTTTTATTCGGTCAAAAGTAATGATTAATAAATTTCGGCATCGAAATATGAAAAATTTTGAAATTAAATCATTATTATTTCAATTTGTACTTTAATACAATATAATTCTTGAATTTTTTTTATACCGCGCACGGCGCAATATTTCAACTGATAAAATTCGTGCTCGTAATTGTGCATTAAGCTTGGGAATTTCGAATTAGCTGTTCAGCTTCGCATAATGCCATTCATTTGCCAAACGAGAAAAAATTGCTACGATTTTTATCGCGTTTAAATAAATGGCGCATGAAATTACTTTCTTTTATTCCGTCTCTTATGAAACGTTCGCTGCTTTTTACAATTCAGTATACAATCACTCGAGACTTTGATAGAATTTTTTTTTTTTTTTTTTAATGCAAAGGTAATTTGTCATTTTTAATTTTTTAATAGTCCAAGATTAAGCCGAAATAATTGGCAATTATCCGAGACATTTGAACTCGGCATGTACAGAGGATTCGCAGTACAGAGGAATGGCTTGATTAAAAAAGCTCCTCGGTTACGATATTCTTTAGGCAAAATGAAAGATTATTATAAACAAGTTTAGATACTTGGATACAAATAGTTTAAGCTTTTTTTAAATTTTCTCTACAATATTTTTTTGCATTATATTATATATTATGAATAAAAAATCCTAGCTCGAATTGAAAAATAATCTATATAAAATATAATTCTCCTTAATGACGTAAATTAATGTTCGGATGAACGAATGAAATAAATCTGCTTTAGCATTTTAAATCGGATTATCGTTAAATATGATGCAAACGCATTATAATAAATCGTATACATTAACGATCTCAGACCGTTCATTTTTTTATAACAATTTATGAACGCAAAAAAAAATTCTTTAAAAAAACAAGTCTTACGAATAATGCAACCGTTTAAATGCAATCTAAATATTATATCTGCGTCGGAAAAGATTTTCACGCGTGGACGATAATCGCTAGTACGCGTACGTTTCAATGATTACTATGATTCAAACGATATCGTAGAGAAACATTAAATAATTGGAGAATTTAGTTAATCTGGTCCCTCATTTAGATCTACTATTTATTTATCCGCACTCATTGCTACTCTGCTGCAAAATTTAAAGTAACTAGACCTCAAACAGTGTGGAAATGAGATGATTTTAAAAATTTTATCTATAACCGCTGGTTGTCAAAAATTTTCAGGGCATTATAAATTTTAACGTTCATTGACAGAAGTGCCTGATAAGTTACATTAAGGTAGAATGGGCTCGAATCATTTTATAATCATTAATATTAACATTCAGAAACTTCGTCTTTGAAACAGTCTACTTCTTACTCGATCGATAAAAATTGAATTTGACGGCCATTGATTAACCAACGATGCACGGATTCGCTCGATTCACGAATATCGCAATACTAACAAATTTCCATATTTATATACGATCATTATATGTATTTATCGAATGAAACGAGGGAAAAAATGAAAATTTTCAAGAGTAAAATTTTCTACATTTCATACATACATGTTCAATTTATACTGCGTGTAATATAGACGCTCTCTTCTGGCTCTAACCGCAACGATACTGGGGGGGGGGCGCACAAAAAACAGGCTTCACCCCATATAACGTTCCGTAATTGTGGATTGTTTTACTATACTCCTAGTATGTACATTGCTCTCCCTCCGCTCTACATCTATATATTATCTTTTTCTTCTAAAAATCGCAAATATATATATATATATATATATATATATATATATATATATGTGTATGTATGTATGTATATAAAGACATACGTCCCATTTCCACTGTGAAAACTTCCCCGGGCATCCAATACGCACGACCGTGTGGCTCGCCACCGCCGCGATATGGACAAGGGGGCTCGTTGATTTTTAGCTTTCCAATCCAATTTCTATACAGCGGCCGCCCGGCGGCGTGCATATAACGCGGCGCGAACGCGCAAGCGCGCAGGGGCCAGCATTGTTTTGAAGGATATTGTTTTAAAAATGTCGCGCAGAGGATTGGGCGAGGAGAGGGGGGGGGGGAGAACTTTCCGAAACATGTCGTAGCTCGACGCTTTCTGGTTTGGTGCACTTCCGAGCATTGGTGTATTCTTTGGTTTCCCAGTACTTCTTTTTTTGCATTTTAATGAGCTCGAATAAGGCACATAGAATGCGCGAATATTATACGCACAAAATGACATCGTTTATTAATTTTTTTAAAGAATCTAATTTGCGTATTAAAATCTGAAATGTACGGTAGTTTTTATATTTTTGTAAGACAAATCGTTCGTAAAGATTAGAAAATAAAACTATTTTTGTGTATATAATAAAAATTTTATTTTTATTACAGTTTCGATCCTTTTAAGATATTCTGTTTGTAGTGCTAATTTATTGCATTACCGGCATTTTGAAATAACAAATTTTCATCATAAAATCATTTTAATGATTAACGAAGAGTTAAGCAATAATTTGTTTGCATTTGATAAATAGAATTTTATTCGAATAATTCTAGTTTTTTTATAAAACAAATACAAAATCATCACGCGCAATAAATGTACGCGTTCCATCATTGTCCAATAGATCGAGTTCTGTGAAAAATAAAAAAAAAGTCAGATAATAA
Source organism: Sycobia sp. Sy_11 (assembly GCA_018907035.1). NCBI lineage: Eukaryota > Metazoa > Arthropoda > Insecta > Hymenoptera > Epichrysomallidae > Sycobia > Sycobia sp. Sy_11. Next base: position 624,287 of record JACCIC010000134.1, read on the forward strand.
AAATAAATACACCGATAAAAATGGGATAAAAATATTGAAAATATTTATTTCAACATTTAGAGTCAGAGATAAAGTTTATCGTACTATTTGATTAATTGCAAATCATAAAAATATACAAATTTGTCTCTTTCCATTTGCACACAACTATTCATACACAACTTGATCCAAATAAAAGCTACTAAACAAAAAAGCAGTTAGCCTGAAACCAAATTTAAGCGACATCGTCTCGTCCAGCAAGATCGAAAAAAATTACGTTCAAACTATCGACAAAAAATTTTCTATGTGTCGTACATACGCGCATCTAGTAATTTTCTTCACATTTAACTTTGATTTGCCAGCCTCTTTGAGCAAACACAATTCCGACTGATGTACATATTCAGGCACCTCTGTAACTCTTTCTCTCTCTTTCCCCCTTCTCCCTCTCTCTCTCTCTCTCTCTCTCTCTGATTTCCTGTATATCTACTTCCTTCTCTTGTCAGTTGAACAAAACTGAAATCTCAAACTAAAGCAAATCTCCGAAAATATATGTCTGGAAGCAATTCTATTATATATACATATATGGTCATGTTTCTTTGACATGAGAACCGAATGAAACGATACAGCTACAGCTTCGTGCGCAAAATTGCGACGTAAACTATTCAATTCACCCCTCCCCCTTCCCCCTCCCTCTTTATCCTTCTAACGGTTCTCGTCCGACCTCGGATTTTCTCTTACTTTCTGCAACCTGGTACATCATTTAGAAATTTTTGCATTTTCCCGAACCCATTTTGCGAGTTTCGAGGGACCGCAAAGGAAAAAAATCTCTCTTAGCGCTAAATTACTCACCGCCAGATGGAGGTAATTAAAAATAAAAACCACGCATTGTAGAGAGAGAGAGAGAGAGAGAGAGAGAGAGAGAGCTTATAAGCTCGGTCTGTACCGACTGTCCCGCTGAATAATGAAGCTTTAATGAGGGTACCGACGCGAGAAGTTTCATGGAGGAGGAAGGAAGAGACGTTCGTCCTCGCCCCGCCCGTTTTCCACTTTCCCCGAGAATTATGCTCGTTAGTTGTACGTTTAGTGTCTCGCTTTAAAGACGCGCGAGAGTAAAAACGCTTTTCAAACGTTACTTCAGTTCTTTTTTAATGCTACACGCACTCGTACATCCCGATTACGCACACGTTATACCTATCAAGCGTCCTGTCCTTCTCTCTCGCCCCCCCCTCTATCAAGGAGAATGGAGATCTTCTCAACGTCGCGAACGAGGAAAATATGCGCTGCGATATTCGTTCACGCGACAGCGATCGTAAGAGCTGTAAGTTGATCGATTACATTTACAATTAAGTACAGATGTATTTGGATTTGTTCGTTTTATAGTTCAAAAAGAGAAGAACAATATAACAATGAAATCATTATCGTGTAGTGCTTTGACTTTTCAATAACTCAAACGAAGATTTTAATTAAGTTTTCTAATACTGCTAATTATGTAATATTGATAAACCATTTCTTCAATTTTTAACTCGATTTACCTTGTAAAATATTCGACTGCCAACTATTTTTAGAGTGAATTTTATCTTAGGCGAAATGTGGACACTGCAATAAAAGTAGATTTTTTGTCTGTTTTTACACTTTGACTGAAAATTTTTGGGAAGAAGCACAAATTACCTGAGTCTCAAATAAATCTTCATCAAAAAAAATATTCTTAATTCTTCAAAATTATCAAAAAATATCTCGCATTTATGCAGAAATTAATTACTATAAAATAACTAATATGAAAATCTAACAAATATCAATAAATGGCGAAACAATTATTATTTTGTATTTCTTGAAAATTCAATTCATAACATTAAAATTATATATTATATACCAGAGTTGAAATTTTTTTCATTGGATCCTCCGAGTATATCGTTCATGCATATTTAACAATAAATAAATAAATGTTTCAAGCTATAAAATATACAAAACTAAGGCCTACGTATATACGCATATACACACAGACAGCTAGAAAGTAGAAAATTCAACCGTACAAGCGCGCGCGTACGCCATGTATACCGATAAGCAACTGTCAGTCTCTTCTTCCAAGCAAGTTCCTATCTTCAACCCCCTACCCCACCTCCGTCCATCCTGCTCAGAGGGAAACTTCTGACAAGGCAAGCGCACATATGCATACACCCATAAATTATGCCGAATGAGAAATTCAGCGCATCTCAGATTTTCCATCGCGCCAGTTTCTGCGTCGGCGTCCGGGTGAACTTTGAGCCTCGGCTCCACCTCTTCTTTTCTAAATAGGTCGAAGGAATATATATGTGTATGTGTGTGTGTGTGTGTGTGTGTGTGTATCTACCTATGTTCGTCCAATTACCTTGCTACCGGGCTAAAGAAATGTACAATTGAACCATTTCACTCGCCTGCATCCCAACAACTCTTCCATATAAATACTAGCAACCCCGCCTTAAGAAACTTCTACTAGTGCAGCAGTATGCATGGTATTATATGTATATGTGGATATATATATATATATATATATATATATATCCGATGCACGGACTTTGACGATTCTCGCTTGGAAAATATATATATAAACCGGCATAGATTCGCTCGTGCGCGATGCTTTAATCGCGTTACCATTGCAAAGTATATATATATATATATATATATATATATATATATATATATATCGGATTACCCGCTTCACTACGGAGCTTCTTGAATTTCTCATTTTGGGTAGCCCTATCCGCGAGCGGTCGCGGTTGCGGCGGCTCCATTCCTCTTCCCTCGAATATGTTCGCCCGCGTAGCCGCGGCGCGGGCGTCGGGGGCGTTTTATATCTCGTTTTCAAATCTCGAGGTAACTTCTCTATACCCCCTTTAGGTTGAGTAATTCATAAAATTATTACACTCACACACGCACGCACGCGCGCGCACAACACACACACACACACACACACACACACATCCATATTACTCATTGAACATTTCTCAAATTTCAGAGTTCGAATAAATTCCAGTAGGATCGAGCGAGTTCTAGCGGAATCACAGATTTGAAACGAGTTCCCAAAGACTTTGAATGTGTCGATAAAAGAGTTCAAATCCATTGGTGAAGATTGGAATAAGTTTTTAAAGAGCTTGAACGAGTATACACGCAGAATTAATTCGAATAAGCGCTGAAAGAGTTGGAAGTTGAAGTAATTTCAATGAGTCTCTAAAGATGAGGAATGTGATTGCAAAGTTCCGATGGACGACACGGTGTTCAACTGAGTTTTCGAACGAATCCACGCGAATTCATTTCGTAACATTCAGCAGTTGCAGAACCCAGTCGAGCGCTCTGTACTCTTTCGAACGCTTTGAGAACTCATGAGATTCTTTGCCAACTCATCGAATAACACACCCGACTCATTGTGAATGCATTTGAAGCCCCTGCGAACTTCAAATCTTTGAAAATGTATTTCGAACTATGTACGACCTCATCGGGAGCTTACAATATAACAAGTTTGCACAGAATGTACGTTATATATGAAACATCGCAGTAAAATACGATAGAGTTCCTTGTTTAAAGAGCATCTCAAGTTATTTTTCGCTGTTTTTTTTTATCAGAAAAATAATTAATATTGTAATTATTATTGCATTGATTAAGAGAAGCTTGCAAAGGGACTTAGCATTTTATTGTATACTACATATGTCTGACGATTTAAGTGTTTACATCATTACTACCTTTGGCCCATAATACTTCCAAAACGAATTGCACGAAATAGAGGAGAATATTTTAAGTAACTTGTATTTAAGAAGTTTATTAATATTAGTATTAATTGAACGGTCATTTTTCATTATTTATATGCGCTTATTATTTATAATTTATTAAAAGTTATTAGTTATATTTAAAGCTTGTGTAACAGATTTCCATTCACAAATAGTAATAATTTATATTAGTCGTTGACATTTCAATACCGCTTACAAGGATAATTACATTTCTGTAAACTAGCAGCGATTTCTCTAAATAAATTAAAAATTTAATAGCGAAGCTTCTTTGACATTGTTTACTCATTGCAGTCTGATAATTTAATTTAATCGAGCAACTTTTTCCATGCGAAACTTTCAGTGAGAAGCACTCATTTCATTTTAATGCATACTAAAATTAGAAAGAATATAGAATATCATCCGTAATTGTGATTCTTTATCAGGACATTCGCGTATATTATACGGAATAAAATCGTATACGTAAGGTATCCCCCCGAGCGTGTTTATTTGAGGAAAGTAAATGTTATAAACGCCTGTAGGATATGAATATATATATATATATATATATATATATATATATATATATATATATATATATATATAATTGGGATCGAGACAATGTTTTCCGAGAAAATGATTAAGCACGTATAAGACGTTGCGGGGGCTCTCAGCGGTATATGCGCTCTCCTATCTATTCTGCCCATATATGAAGCAGTGAGTGGAGAGAGGGCAGGAGGGGGTGAGAATCCTCTTCTCTTAGCGCGACGGCTATAATACGCCACGGGCAAGGACGTGTTGGATTAGAGCGAGGGGATTTAAATCAACGATCTTTCATTGCGGGCTGGAGGGGAAGGATAACATAGACGGGTGGGGAGAGAGAGAGAGAGAGAGAGAGCGTGAGAGGAGGAGGAGGAGGAGGAGGAGAAAAAATGGGAATCCTAGCTCCGTGTTCCTTTCGCATTCGCAACGTGAGAATGAAATGTTGCTCGCTCTTTCTCTAATGTAATAATCAGTTGGTCGCTGTCGTCGTCGACTTATAACATTCAATTCTTTCTGGAACGGGAGTCGAGTTGAGAGTCATAGGTAAAAAACGACGAGGGGAGGAGGGTAGGAGTAGAAAAGTGAGGAACGGGATCAGAATTCCAAATTTTAATGTGATTCAGTTCGTCGATATAATAAGAATAATGAAAGTCAAAATCATACTGCTCATAATTCTTCTCTTCTTTTAATTTTTTAATTAAATGCAATTCCGGCGAGGATTTTTCTTATTTTTCTACGATTTGTTCTGTTACTGATTGGCAACGTTTTTTTTTCTTATGTAAAATTATATATTTTTAATAAATATGTTAAATTTAAATATTATACAAGAAAAGCAGATGGGGAGAGAGAGAGAGAGAGAGAGAGAGAGAGAGAGAGAGAGAGAGGAGAGGGGTGAGAAAGTTTCTTTTTTCCTTGTACTCGTCTCAAATAGAAACAAAACTGTGCATTTAAAAATATTTGTAACATATACATACATACTGGTTTAATAACAGAATTCGATTAATTCCAAATTATAGTGTCAATATAATTTTTTGTTTCGATAAAAACATAAAATATCTGGAATTCAAGTCATGGATACTTTATATCAAAAAAGCTGAAACGGAGATTTCAATCGTGTTTAACATTATATCAAGCATTACGTGCTTTTTATTTTATAATTATTTGAACCTCAAGTGCGAAAATAAAATTTCCAACTTGCAAAAATTAACGAGATCTGAATCAAATGGATCGTTTCGTTTCATTTATAAAACTGTACACACGCCGGGATCGAGCAAACATTCAGAAAACTGTTTGGTAATAAAGCCTTCAACCCGCTGAAACCACCCATCTAAGACTTTTGGGAAATTTATAAATTACATCCCGCCCCAACTAGAAATAAACCGAATCAATGAATGGCTACCGCTTTAACCGCTCCTCTTACTCCCTCTCTTCCTTCTTCTTCTCCTCTCCATTTCACTCTCTCTCTCTCTCTCTCTCTCTCTCTCTCTCTCTGTCTCAGCAGTTGCTCTTCGCGCGCGAGCGCACCTAGTAGCACGCGTCGGCTTCTTATTTCCCGTCTTCGCGAGGCGGCATGGGGTCGCAGCCCTTCCCATTTCTCCCCGTCTCCCGCGAGCACGGGGCGGCGGGCCGCGTTTCGCAATTTGCCTCCCTCTCATGACTTCCTGCGGCGCGCATCCGCGCTCTAAGGAATTCGACGAAACTGGGTGTACGTCTTTCGTCCGTCCGTTCGTCGTCGTCGACGTCGTCGTCGCCGTCGCCCTAGCCGTTCACCGAGAGGAAACAGTCTGTTTGACTTTGGAAATTGACGCCCGCGCGCGTTCGAAGGGAGCGTGAAACGGCGAGGAGGAGGCGGTCTCTGATGGATGAGGTTCGAGAGAGAAAAAGGGAGGGAGTGGGAGAAAGAGAGAGAGAGAGAGAGAGAGAGAGAGAGAGAGAGAGAGAGAGAGAGAGGGAGAGAGAGTGAGTTTGAGCCCGATCGGAAAAATGACCCTGTGTGGAGCTTGACTCGAAACGAGGCGATATTGAAAGGGAGTCTGCAGCCGTAACGTGCAAAAAGTATCCGTTGGAGTTGAGGCTTTTTTTTCTCGACTAAATCTTCTTGCACAAATGACTCGGGATTTACTTTAGCACAAACGGCTTTATATTCAGTAGAGCTAAGCTATATTTAAATTGCGGTTTCGACATTTTCTGTAATGATACTTTATTTAAATGGAATACTCGTGCAGTAAAATATATAAAAAGAAACTTTACAGGTAGAAGAGTCTTAAAGGTGTGATTACTTACGACTTGCGCACAGCTATGCACATAAGACGGTTTTCTTTCATTCGAAGAAAATCACTGTTTTATATTTCGCAGAGATATTATGGATGACGATTGGTTTTGGATTACTTTCTTTTGAGTGACAGTCTTCAGGGATCAAATATTAAAACAGTCTGATTCATTTTTCATTGGATATTAATCTATGTTAAGCACAATCTATTATTTCGACAGAAAAGTATTTTAATATTCACAATCTCTTCGATTTTTCAAATGTAAAAGACTTTAATAGATTGGAACTATAATAAAATAGGATTAATAAACGCAGATAGAACATTATATAGAATAAAAAGTATATTTTAAGAAGATGTTCTTTATTAAAATGAATTATTTTTTCTTAAATTTCCATTAGCGTTGTCTAATTCTTTATTGAAATTTGCCGATATAATATTGATAGGCAAGCATTGAGAAAAATTTTAATGAAATCCCATATGCTAAGAAAGTAAGAACAAAATTAAGGATGAATAGGAGAATTTATTCTGGTGAAGCTGGTTATTAAAGAAATTCATTCCCGAGGAGGATTCACGACAAGGGACTTTCTACCTTGCATGGAATCCCTATTAATCTTTTTTTTACTTTTGTGTTATAGAATACGGAGAGGGGAAGTTTTTCCGTCGTAAGTCCATGGAAAATATCATTAGTGAAGAGGGTGTGCGTGAATCAACCCATGAACTTAACCCGTTCGTCCATGCGGTATCACATGCTTCAGAAGAATATATTTTTTTTTTTTATGTTATTTAACGTCGCTCTATTTATGCTTCCAAATATTGGTGCTAATCAGCAACGAAGATCTACGATGTGTTTATAAACAAAGCACATGTAAATTATCACAGTGGTGCTTGTGTCAATCGGTCGAGACCGGGATTTGAACTCGGATCACCGAGTTACTAGTCCTTCGCTCTAGCGATCGAGCCATCGTAGGCCTCAATCAGAAGAATATTCATCAATAGTGCTCATTCGTGAGGTTGATTTAGAAGACCTACCTAAAATTAATAATAATCGATGATGATGGTTTATTGATCTGCTGAAAGACTGACCTAAAGTGCACTTAGGGAATTATTGAAAAAATTAAGGGTCTGACAGTGAGGTGTACAACCACACTTCAGAACGACGTCACAGATACAGAATGGTCTTGACTGACCATCCAGACTTCATCTTCAATCGTGAGAAGGACGATCCCCTCACACCAAACCTGTTCAATATATTTTGAAATCATGCACCATATCTTGATGTATCTAGATTTGCTTTACCAGTAAGTTGTGATTCAAGATTTTTTATATTTTTAATCATTATTATGTTTCACATAAATGTATCATTGTGGCCTTTGGGATTGACGAACAATTTTTTATTGGTTCCAAACTACTTTAGGAGAACGAACCGACACTATATCTATGCAAATGAACTTTACTTGTTAATAATAAGTGGCTACGATTTGGCGAGTTTCTACTTCAACATATTAAATTAATTGAAGTATGCCCGGATTTTACTATCCTTCCAGGCAAATATTATATAGTAAAGAGATTCCAGACGGACACTATGGAGCTGACCATCTTGCGTTCACTATTATTTTCTCATTCTAGGATCGAAACTTTGGGGTTGATATATTGAAACTGTGGTGATGAGCATCTGTGGTTGATCCAAGTTCTTTTTGACACAGGTATAACACTCACATTTCTGAGATAACATTCTATATACAGATCGTTATCAGTGATGTTTTTTCCATGTAGACACTGAAAGCTAATAGACGACACTAAGGGATTATTGATGCATCCGGAAGTCTATTCTATGTTAAATTGAATTAAAATTTGCAAAAATCTGCTTCGAATATATTTCAAGTTCTTCATTGATGTTACATTGCAGACCGTAATATTATCACTCTTTCAATATTTTGGTTACTTATGTTGTACAAACATGAATTTTAAGAAGTACAGATATAATATTACAAAAAATTATGGTTAAACCGTCCAAAATAATTTAGATTTCGATAATAGTACTCTGAAAATTATATTGAATAATGGGATAAGAAAACAGTAATTAAGCCTATATATTATACATTTTTTATGATATCTATAAATTAAAAAACAAAGTTTGAGACAAGAATTTTGGTCTCGAACGTATTAATTTGCCCAACGAAAAAATCTCATGAAAGCTTAACCCTCACCCTTCCCGGCTTCCCACTTAGGTACCTCAAAAACCCTCTCCTAAAATTAAGCTCCTCTCTATCCCCCTGAAATCTCTCTTGAAAGAAATGCGCCCTCCTTCCCTCCGCCCCGATCACGACTCCGTCGACTCCTTCCTCGGGATCCCGACGCGCGCGTCGATCAGCGTTAGCGTCGAGCACCGAGTTCCCGAGTGAGTAGTGCGGTGGCCGCGTGCCGCTCAAATTACTGCTCAGTGCCTCCCCTCCCACTCCCTTCTCGACCGTGTCGGGAACTTCTGGACGCGTTTCCTTCGAGGTGCGGCGCAGCGGAGAGAAAAGACGTCGGAGGGAGGCGGATGGCGCGGATAGGCAAAGAAGTTACGAGGAAGAGATCAGAAGCAATTAGAGACGGTGTGCGAGGAAGTAGAGATAAAGAGAGGGATAGAGTGAGAGAGAAGAGGAGGGAGAGAGCAAAGAGTCTCTGGGACTGATTAGAATAATGCGAGATGAAGCCGGAGAAGAGATGGGTTGGGAGAGACAGAAAGAGAAAGAGAGAGAGAGAGAGAGAGAGAGAGAGAGAGAGAGAGAGAGAGAGAGAGAGAGAGAAAGAGTATTAGGAGGCTAATTTAGCCCTTGATTAATGGCAGCGTCGGCGTTGGCGGCGTTGTCGCGTCGGTGGAGCTTCTCACAGAGCGATTGGTAGTCTCGGTATTTGGGGGGTGGGGGATAAATTGAATTGCGCCAGCAGTGCCTTAAGTCGCGATTTGTAGATTTATGCCTCGTGAAGAGATAAAATTTTGGGTAAAGTATTAAAATGTTAGGATAAATTTTTTTCGCCGTAGTTTCCGATTTTTTAATGCGCGGTTTAATGCGATTTCAACCTCTATATATGTTGGCTAAGAATCAAACATTTTTACGAGTGTTTGCATTTTATTTGAATAAAAAAAAATTGACATGTTTTCGTATAAAGATGCATGAAATGTATCCGATGATTATTGTTTAATAGCTTAAAAATTTTTCATATATAAGATAATTGATATATTATAACAGGTCGAAAGAATGAAACAGAAAAAAGAAAACATTTTTATTTCACCAGAGTCAATTAAGTTTAGCCAACTGACTGTTGATTAAGTTTGATATATAAATTATTATATAGTCATGAGGAAGAAAACTACGTGTCAATAGTATTATTTTATCTTCTGATTTCCATTTACATATAAGAATCAAAAATTCAATTGTTCAATGTAAGAATATATAACTGTTCACGATAATGGAGTTAAGTCAATTATGAATATTAACTAAATACTAATAAAATCACAAGTGTCGTTGCTAGTCTTGATCACCAAAATCAAACCATGCCCTGCATACAATTTCTTCTGCTGTTCACCGTAATTGTATACAAATTATGCACCGATAAGATTAAAATTTTTCTTTTATATCTGTAAAATGTCTGTATCTATATATTAGGTCAAAATAGCCTCTTATTGAGCATGATTTAATAATGCACTAAAGCAAGCGCTATTCGTTCAATTGTGTTCTACAAAACTAATAAATATTTCTATTGATCTTACAGTTTTTTTACAAAAAAAAAAATATGATGACAATGATTCTGATTGTCGGTTATAGATAGTTCTGATCAGCTGTAGCCAATATTATACCTGGTACGACCCTTAGCAGAAGCTTCGTCTATTCGAATTATAACAAAACGAATCTCCATTTCAAACCGATACGTCGAATTTCATTTTAAGGAAATATCGTTTCCTCGAAGAAACTATACGAGAAACTCGTCACATTCGATAAGCACCTTACGTATACGCGCATAGAATGTCGAAGCCGATGTTCATTAATAAACGAGCATATCTAAGTTCTTTAACAAAGAAGAAACAGTCGCAATCCGAGATCGTTTGTCGCGATTATATATCGAGCGTCAATGTCGCAAAAAAGGCAGGGGTGTGAGGCTGTGTATACGTCCAGCGGCCAAGCCCGAAGTCCGACTTATGCGGAAAATCCCCTCTCATCGTTGTAGTAACGGGATACTCAGACGCGAGAACCCCTTGTATCACGACTCGTATATATATATAGTTAGAGAAGCCGATGCCTTTGTCCGAGTGATGAGGTGGGGGGTCGATGGCGTATGCTTCCTTGTTCGTCCAGCCGCGACATCTTCGTATGTGCATGTATACGCGATATCGAAAGAGAAGAAAGAGGGAAGAGAGAGACAGAGAAAGAGATAGATAGAGAGAGAGAGAGAGAGAGAGAGAGAGAGAGAGAGAGAGAGAGAAATTTTCGAATATCCCTTTCTAGAGTGTATATAGGTTGATAGAATAGATTCCCATTAATCTGAACCTCGAGGGGTTGGGGATCTGGCGCGACTACAACCCCTTCGCACTCTAAAGAATCGCGCTCTATCTTTATCAGGTCTCTTACAACGCGTGGAGCTGGAATCTTGAGCTCTCCTTTTACTGGTCGCTCTCTCTCTCTCTCTCTCTCTCTCTCTCTCTCTACATATATAATCCTTTTAGGCGCGACTCTTTTGTTCCCGCGAACGAGGCGAGTTCTCTGTTAACATCAGTCTTTTCTCTTCTCCCCCTCTCTTTCTCACTTTTTCTCTTTCTCTCTGTCTCTTAAGTTCATTTGTTCGTTCTTTCGTTCGTTATAGCGCGGCCTCTCTTCAGCTCTATCGAAAAGTATTATATATATATTAAAAAAGTCGTACGCATGCATCTTCACACCCAAGTGCGCGTGCATACACACGCTCTCAAAAAAATCAGCGCAGTTACGTTTTTCCTTTTTTCTCTCAAGGTCTTCCGTATGTATTAAGGGAGGAAGAATCGTTCTATCGGTCGAGTTTTGTTCTATTTGAAATGGGATGATACGAGTATGTATTTTATAGAGCGAGACCGATGGATGGAATGAGAAATGCCAACGAACTTTTAAGGATGTATTGCAGTTTATAATGAATATGATCCTGCATTCTTCAAAACGAAATATGTCATTAATAAAATAAAAAGATACTCTGTCTAAAATTTTACGAAAAATTATGGGATATTTGAGAAGTTTCCGTCATTTTAATTGACACGGATAATAAACACGGATTGTCTTGTGGGATGAAATTTGATAACTTCGATTGTTTTGTCGATATTGCCGAACAAAAATGTAGAGAAATTTTGCTCTAGGCTCTTTAAGAAATTGTACAGTGATAAATAAGTGTCTTAGAAATAGACGCGTCTTCAAATATTTATTTACAAAATGGAATAGCAAAGTACACTTCGAAAACTAAATAGTTTATGAAAAATAAATAAACAGATCAATTTTCCAGGAAGAAAAACTGATTTTTATCGTTTCTTTTTATCGCTTCAAACAGATACCGCATTCTTGGGCCTATTTTTGTTTTTTAACATTGGTCGTATGTCAGCAATAACCTTTACTTGAAAAATATGTCTTTAAAGGAGGGAAATCAAGGGAAAATCTGTATAAATCACTGGAATGCACCAAATGGAGAGTGATTCTAGTTTTGAACAGTTCAAATTCAAATTTTCAATAAAAAAGGTATCTTTGTTGAAGGAGCCTTACTAAGGTGATAATTGAATATTTTTTCCAGATAAACTGTTTGATGTCCCAAAAAAAATGGAGCTCTTTGGATTTTTTCTTCTTAAACCGCTTAGTAATCGAGATATTTCAGTGTGAAATTTAAAATAGAGCAAACTATGCGAATATGCACTTTTTAAAACGTGAGGATTTTTTAGACTGACGCATGCAGGACCACAGTCGTTTTCGGGAATATCGTTGACCCAGACGACTTACTGTAGTATCTTTCAAGGAAAGCTGATTAGATACAATGAAGTAATCGCAGTGTTTACATAGTTCCTTTGCTAGATTTAGACATGTCTAAATAGACTTGAATAAGATTTAAGATTATTGTTAACTATTTTCTGATTTTTCGTCCATGTTTGATTAATTTAGAGGACAATACTCTATCAAAAGCAAAGAAATACTGTTTTCCAATTTAAGAGCATGATCGGTATGTGGATAAAATTATCTACACGAAGTTAAACTTCTGAGACAACTCCATTTCCCCCTACTGAATAGATTCAATTACAGAAGTTTCGCAATTTTGGCATATACAATGGCAATGTAAGATATTTCCTTTTAGCAAATTAATATAATGCATTATAATAGAGCATAAGAACTTTCGAGTCAAATCAAATACATGGGAATAAACTGATATCCGAAATCATTCCCTCGCATTTTACGTGGGAGCCATTAAATTTTCACGTAATTTGAATGTGAGGCGCGTGTATTGAAAACGAGTAGCGCAACGGTATTGTGAAATAAAAAGTTTTCTTTAGATCCATTACGCATTATATAAAAAATTTTCTTTATACTCTGATTGAAGAAGAAATTTCGATAATACAAAGCAATTTCTCTCTTTCAATATAATACTATTAACCGAAAGTGAACAGATAGTTGAGACAAAGAAGCGAAAAATTCGCGATTCAATGAAGAATAATTCCATTGTCGATTTCATTCTATAAAGTAGCATTGTTTTTGTACATTCGCGCGCACAAGCGCGTGTGTGCACGATTTAACGCGAAACAATAAGTCTGAATTATGAACGAAATGAACTAGCCCATTATCTAAAACTCAGCAATTTTGATAACAAACGAATTTTGTATGGGAGTATTTATGCGCGAATTTCCGTTATGAACGAGAAAGGGGCGACCTGCCAGTTCGACCAATGAAACCCGAGTCCCCGTTAGTCTGCGCCAATGCAATAAGATCCCTCCTCCCCTGTCTCCTGCCCCGCCGCCCTCCTTCGTCCAACTCCGCGGAATCTCGTTAAGTCCGCCGAGCGGCGACGATGGGCAGGAGGGGGAGGGCCAGAGGGGAGTTAGCGCACGGCGCCCGATCAGTCTAACGAGCGGGAAAATCGCGTTAAGCGGGGCGATGTGTACGGCGGCGGCGCAAGTAGAAACAGTCGGCCGGAGCCGTGTCTAGTCAGACGAGAGGCGGCCAGACGGGGCGGCGCGAGGAGGCGGTCCCCGTCGTACAAGGGCTCAGACTATGAGACTTGGTTGTATTCGTTGATTTTTTTTTTCTTCTTCTTTCGCATGCAGGAGCGCAGAACCGTGGGAGAGGGGTGATGGTGGTGGTGGGGGGGGGGGGTCGACGTGCGAAATAAAGAGGCGACCAGACGCGAGGGGCAGGGGGGAGATACGGAAAGCCGCTCGGTCGCGCGTTTCGAACGAATTCCGACGAGGCGCGAATAACTCGAGGTAGCCGGGCGCGGACGGATGTAACGGCTGCGGTGCGAGAGCGCGCTTTTCGGATTTCGGCCAGAGTCCTCCGCGGCAGGAGGCGGAGGAAGAGGAGAAGAAACGGTTCGCAGGGGGAGGGGGAGTGGTGTTCGAGAGTTCCCGTCATCCGGGAGGAATTATTCATGAGGAAGAAAACTACTGTCTACTGTGTGCGCTGTGACCTCCTCACCCCACCCACTCCCCCCCTGTCCCTCCGACCGTACTCAAGCTCCCAGGGATTTTTCGGTAAAACACGTCGGGCGACGCGACCGAGGTATTAATCGACAAATATTTTAGCGTCGCCGACCGAGAGAGAGAGAGAGAGAGAGAGAGAGAAAAGGATAATTGTTTTTTGGAAAGCATGTTAAACAGATGTCGTCGCCGCAATATCGCGTGTTTCGTGATTGTAACACGGTTCGAGCAAATTCAATTTTTTTTTTTACCTGTTAATTAAGATACATGATTTCCTGTCATTTTTTCCATGACGAATTAAAATTCCATTGTAGTATTGATCTAGAAAATCGACATTCTAATATATCCTAATTTCAATGTGCTATAAGTACACTTTTTCGAGATAGTTATGATATTTTAGGAAAAAATAGGAGTTTTTTTTACTCATTGATACTTAGATTATTACTACTTGTGTATTGACCGCTTTTTGGATTGTTTTTTCTCAATGATTATTCAATTTATTAATAGTAAAGTATAATAATATGCTGAGGAATCATTGTGATATATATTAACCTATAAACAAAGTTATGAGAGACTTATTTAAAAATTAGAAATTACTGTATAATTTTTTAAATGCTTTGGATAGATTCTGAAAAAAAATTGAAGGTATATATTAGTATTTATGTATTCTAGCCACGTGACAACGAAATATTTTGTACGAATCAACTGCTGTATATCAAGAACGAAAATACAGCATATCAAAATGATTTCTGAAGGGAAAAAGTATGTACTCCATAATTCCATATAGAAAATTTCAGGTATTGTACGTATTCTTAATAAATTAAGATTCAGCATTAAAAAAATCTACAAGAAATTATACATCACAATTAGGTAGACTAATTTTCATGAACCGTATAATTATATATAGCCAATGAGGTCGTAGAAGGCATCTCTGACGTGACGTTAAAAAAAATCTTCTCATGGATATTCGATGGAACGATCGTCCTCGCTTAATTACAGAGCAGAGAGAACGCGCGCTCGCATTGTGTCCGGCTCAACCCACGTGAACCGGCATTGTATACGCACACCATTGTTCGTCAAAGAGGCTCAGCGATAATACGCGCTTCGTGCTTTGTGCTTCGCGCCCTCTAATTTCAGTCCACTTTTACAAATGCAGTTGAGAGTCAAGGCTCGAGCAAAAAGGCTATTTCTGCAGGCTTGGCCCGATGGCTCTCTAAATAAGGAATTGTACTTACGATTGGGCGTAGAGCAGAGGGCTGGAGAGAATTAAAATTTCAGAACGGCGCATAAGAAAGAGTCATCGAGGGAACTGAACCAATTTAATATTACGCATGCGTATAAAACAGTCAAAGCAAGCGAAGCTGCGACGATGGAGGCACTAGTTAGCTTAAATACTGCGCGCGGCTTAGTCTGGGCGGAATTAATAAAGCCAGAGCCAGCGTCGATCTGCGGACGTGACGCGGTGGGGACGTTGGACGTAGGACTGAATTTGAATTTATTCGAATCGAAGAATGGCGAAGTGTTTCGGGAACGAAGTGTAAAATTATTCAGGCGCCTCATCGTCATTCCACCTTCGTGCCTTTAATTTGCATTTATTCCTCGAGTTTTGCCGCCGCGGCCGCCGCGGTCCGCGCTCCCGTATTATACCGAATCAAAGATTTCTGGCCTTAACTTGCTATCAAACTTTCACAGTTGTTCCAAGACGAGCTCTTCTCTTTGCTCTCCTTTCGCTCGCCCCTCCCCCCTTCTCTCTCTCTCTCTCTCTCTCTCTCTCTCTCTCTCTCTCTCTCCCTCTTTCGGTTTCTCTGTCTGTCTTGCTTTCAGCATTTTTGAAATAAAACCATGAAAGAAGTAAACTGCAACGAGCCCACGGGGGGGGGGGCGGAGGATAAAAACACACCAGAGAGGGTCCGGAGTGGAATAAAAGTAAGCATCAAGAAAGAAATTTGACGCTTTCGACGCGCTCGCGCAGTTTGATTAGGCATTTGCATTTTACGGATCGACTGTTTCGCGAAAGGACTGTTTATGTGCATATGTGTGTGTGTGTGTGTGTGTGTGTGTGTGTGTGTGTGTGTGTGTGTGTGTGTGTGTGTGTGTGTGTGTGTGTGTGTGTTTGTGTATATATACACCGACGATTCCTGTCTTATTCTTTCTGTCTTCTCCACCCCAACCCCCACCCTCACAACCACTTCTTTCTTGCCGCTTCTTTCATGCTCCTCCGGGCGCGAGGAAATCCTCGATTGTTCGCGATGCGATTGGGAGAACAAAGTTAGGAAAAGTGTGCCAATCAGGTAGAAGAGTATCAGAACGAGGAAAGGATGGAGGTGGCGGACGGAGAAGGCGGCAGTATTCGTGCCATTGGCTAGGATGAGAATCCTCTGAAAAGACGGAAGAATACACCTGGACGAAAATTTTACGGAGGTAATTGCGAGAAAAAGAAAAAACTTGGTTTTATATAGGAATAAAAAGAATTGCGTAAAGAAATTTGAGAAATAGGAATAAGTTTGGATTGCCAGATGCTTTTGCAAGCGTGTTTAATTAATACGATTTACAAATGGCAATGGGAATTCATAGATCGTTGCTGATACATTCTCTTGTTGGAATTTTCAACAATAACCATCCAAACAGGAATCATTGTCTAATCCTGTTGCAGATAGTTATTTCCCATTTTCGTCGTCAAGATTGGAATAAATAGAATATTGACATACTACGTTAATTACCTTCTAGATTCAAAACTAACGTTTTATCAATGAAGTAATTGGACAATTGATAATTTTTATGTTTTCCTTGCAATTTTTATAATAGAAATTATAATAAAATATATTCAAACTAATATTTCAAATGTTATAAATTAACTCTTGAAAAATGAAAAACGTTGTTCTTAACTCTTTGGAAAAAGAGTTAAATTTAGCATTGAGTCGTAACAGAACCGTACGCATTAACGGAAGAACAGTGAAATATAGACTGGAGAAGAAATAATAGAACACCCGTAAGTTACGCACCCAAGCACGCACGCACGCAGGTAAGCGCACATACACACATGCACCCACACCGACAGCGCACAGTTTCTCAAAGTTAGATTGATTTTGTTAAAATCGTTGCCTTGTTTCGGATTAACCCTGTACGGAAGTTTGAATTAACCGTTGATAAATCCGTTCCTCTTCACCTTTTTCTTCTTCTGCAAGCTCGCATGAAGTAACTTCCATGAAAGATATATATATATATATATATATATATATGTATATATGTGTGTGTGTGTGTGTGTGTTTGTGTTTGTATATATATATATATATATATATATATATATATATATATATATATATAACGAGAAAGGGTAAGAGGGAAGTTGGGAGAGAGAAATATATTCTCTGCGCGCCTTAAAAGCTCGGCGAAATGTGCGGATGCTACTTCCGCCTCTACCTCCCTCTCTCTTTTTATACTTCCACCTCACTCTCTCTGTCTCTGTCTCTGTCTCTCTCTCTCTCCCTCTCTCCCTCTCTCTCTCCTCTCACTATAGCTTTTCCACGCGCACTTTCTTTTTGCAATCCTATCCCACCTTCTTTATGGCCGGGCTACCGATGCCTTTTTTTTGGAAGTTGTCTGTATGTCTTTCTCACTCTCACGCTCTGTTTCGCCTTTTCTGCCTCTCAGTTGCGGCGGATCCCGAAAAAAATCCGCTACGTGTTTCGATTTTCGAAACGCCTCGATCGGTAAAGTCTTTTCCCTTCGATAAAAATCGTTGCCGTTTAACTCAGAAACGATGCTGCACGAAGTGCAGTCGCGCGCAGGGTGCAAAAAGTTGGATTATTTCTCAATCTATTTCCAATTTTTATTTGCAATTCTACTCAGTTAGGTTACTTTCATTCAGTGATTATTATGATTAATACATAAAATCGACTATCAGATATGAACCTCTCTAAAATAACATACGAAAATCGATAAATATTTTTTGTTCTAATTTTTCTTAAATTTATTGTTTAAATACTTAAGTTGTACGAAAATAATTTACAGAACATTACATTGTACTATTTAGCTTGCGAAATTGAAAATGTTAAACCAAATTTCCATGCGTTCCTAATATTAATTCACATTGAAGTTAAGGCATTCAGAAAGCTTAAAGTTGCTTTTGTTGAATTAACATCTGAAACAAGTTTCCTCGCCGCTCGTGTATATTAATAATACATAACCAGAGCGAATAAAATTACTAAACCCTCGAATTCTAGCTAACGACTGTATAAGCAACAACTAACATTGCGAGTTGAAATTTTGCAAAGCTTCGTAACCAAGCATATATGTATAAGTCAGCCAATCGAGAAGATATTACAAAGGGCCGGTCAAAATTTTTCATAAAAATTCTCGAAATTCCGTGAAAGGAGACCGAGCCGCCCGAGGGACGCAAGTACGGCCGACAAGACCATACCGCGGCGTTTCGTCGCGCACAAAGTCCTTCTCTGCCTTACCGCGCAAAGAGTTTCCCGTCGTTCTCGTCTCGCATTTTGACTCAAAGTAGATCCGACAAGAGTAAGGGAGAGGGAGAAGAAAAAGAGAGAGAGAGATATGAGGAAAGGAGTAAAGAGCGATGATTACGGGCGGTAGAGTAGTTTTACGACAAAGAGCCAGAGAAAGAGAGGGGGAGGAAGCGAGTGAGAGAGAAAGAGGCTGATTCGAAGCACACGGTCCTCTTCGCGTAAAGACACGTGCGTCTTTTATTCGTTTTTTCGATATCTCATCTCTTTCTCTCTCGCTCTCTCTTTCTCACACACACACACACGCTCTCTCTCTCTCTCACTCCCCCCTCTCTATCATCTCAACCCTTCTCTTCACTATCACTGCCATGTCACGAGCTTTGCGCCCCAAAGACAGAGAGAGAGAGAGAGAGAGAGAGAGAGAGAGAGAGAGAGAGAGAGAGAGAGCAACAAAACATGCTCTCGCGTGGCTTCGAACTCGACGAAAGAACTGGCGAGAATAAAATACAGCGAAAGAGTGGGTTAGCCAGCACCACCCGTTTTTCCATTTTACGCTCTCCTCTCTCTTTATATATATATATATTATACGTAAGCACTGATAGGATGTAGGGAATCGTTCTCCGCGCAACGTACGTACGCCACAAAGGGATTTGTTTCTACCGACGCTCGTATCAGAATTTTTTGTTTATTGCAATTGCACCATTGGGGATGGTCAAGATCTGGGAACGTAATAAGCGAGTTCATCTAATTGTTCACGGACCGGTGATGATTGTTTCCCCACCGTTATCCTCTGAGCCTTCCAAAATTTTTCGCCACTGAACAATGAAAGAACAAAGGTGATATATATCGAGATAGTAATGAACAAACCTGCAAGGCTGCGAATGTCTCGCTTGTTTAATGCCACTGCACTTGCTCCTAGCTCTCTCTCTCTCTCTCTCTCTCTCTCTCTCTCTCTCTCACTCACTCTTTCTCTCTATTCTATCCTCCTTTCATCAATTTTCAAAGCTAGCGCGGTAACGGGCGAATTGAATGATCGGTGCGAGAGGCCTGGTATATATAAAAGAAATCGCTCGTTGCAAAATCGATTCGGTCGAGTGGAGCTGCTCTATTCGTCTCTCGCCTCCTTTACAAGAACGTTGATTAATCGCGTAACGGCTTACTTATTCACTCGAAAGGGAGAGAGAGGTTGCGGTTGCTAGACCAATTACGGATTCGCCCCCATCCCTTTTCTCCTCCTTTCTACACTCTCTTTCCCCCCCCCCTCTCTCTCTCTCTCTCTCTCGCTTCTCCCCCCTTTCTCATAGCTTTCCTCTTTACAGAAAATCAAGGACCGCGAGAGTGGAAATGTATATATTAAGAGAGACCGAACTCAGTCAGTCAATTTTTTTTCCCCCTATTTAACTGGAATAGCGCGTCGTCACCTTGGCTTAGCTGCTAGTGGGTCGCGTCATGCTTCGGGACATGTAGTTATTCATTAAAGTAATTAAACCGTGACAATCGCATCCGAATGATCAAATTGTGACCCGTTTGTCGCTTTTTTCTTATTGTCCTCTCCGTGGATGTTTTACACCGAGCCATTGAGGCGACGCAAAGAAGAATGGGAAAACGGTCGGAAAATAACGCGGAAAAATGCAGCCTGGGGTTATAGAGTGGGACACGGCAAAATGATAACGACGATTAATTTTTACCATTCCCGGCACCGAATTAATTTACCAAAGTAGGAATAAGCTTGATAAGGCAGCTCGCGATGTCCCTACGCTCCTATTCCTTATCGTCCCGCTTTCACTCTATCTCTTCTCTCTCTCTCTCTCTCTCTCTCTCTCTCTCTCTCTCTCTCTCTCTCTCTCTCTCTCTCTCTCTCTCTCTCTCTCTCTCCCTCACTCTATCTCTTTTTCCGTCTATCTCTCTGCCACTCTCTCCTTGTCTCTCTCTCTCTCTCTCTTTCTCTCGACTTGGACAGTTCCGATCATAAATCATCGTTCGATAAATGAGCACCGGCGCCGTCACAGCCACCGTTTCCGCCCCTTTACATAATTATATAGAAGATTTTCTTAATTGCCACGTCCGAGAACTGGGCGCTCTTCGGTTAATCTTGCATTAAAATTAGAGAAAGAGAGAGAGAGAGAGGAGAGAGAGAGAGAGAGATAGAGACAGAGAAAGAGAGAAAGAGATGGTACATAGCGAAACTCCCTCCTTCGATTATTCGCAAATGAAATATCGTTGCCTTCCAGTACACTCTTAGACTTTATTTCTACATTAGTTCTTTGCATGCATCTTTAAAGTATGTATATATGCGCGCGCGCGCGCGCACGTGTTTGTGTGTATGATCCAATTGATAGAATTTCAACTTCAAATTAATAAAAAGAAGTAATATAATGATAATAATATGGAACAATTATTAGCACAAAAAGAATACGTTTAAAAAAAGAGGAATTTATAATTATAAAAATTATTTATGGGCTAAATTTTTAAAATGTAGTATTAGTTTCCTTAAACAATAGGTACCAAATCGTTAAAATATAATTTTAAACCAATTTTTTTTAGACCATTCTCGATCTAAATCGCTTTTTACATAATATCGATAATATCGATCATAAATATAAAATATAACAATTTTTAAAAATCCTTATTTGACGCAATCTTAGGCCAAATGAGTAGAAGTATTGAAAAAGCAAACATATGAATAGACAGATCGAAAAATAACTACTCAACAGTCTCGAACCACGGTCAAAACACTAGAAGTGGCAGGGACCTAGTTGAGTTATGAAAAAATATACATTGCTACACCTCCCATATGCCTTACATGCATAATTAAGCACATTTTCAAATTTATTTCTATATTAACTTATTTGAAGCAGTTTGATACTCTATAATTACAGTAATTTTTATAAATGCACTTTTGTTCTAATTATAAATTCCTACTTTACTACCATACACGGTCTGTTTGAATTATTTTGCAGTCATTTTCAGTAAAAATAAATCTCATATTCTGTAAGCCGTAATTCTTATAAAAGATTACTTTCATACTTATCCTTCTATGAGCAACATATTCACCTGTGTTACAAAACTGTCGATTTAGTAACTTTTCGACCAGCTAATAATCGGTAGAAATTTTTATTCCGCGTTAAAATAAAATCCGAATGAAGACGAATCTGTGGCACAAGTATTTATTTTTATACACTCTTTTCTTTCCATCAAAACTGGATGAATCGACAAAAGCCGTTAAATATATCGTAATGTCTTGCTCGAACGCAAGAACGTCTTCCTATTGATTTTACAGTGATTAAATCCCACTTTGACTAGATATGATATAAAGACAAACTGTCAATTTGATAAAGAAGAGGTTTCGGAATATCCCTTTTGCAGCGAATCCGTACAGGCTCGCAAATTAATCAGAAAACACAATATTCACGTGGAAAAATTTTCTAATAAAAATTAAAATACTCTTCCGTAATTTGACCGCCAACTGTATATATCTAAAAAGTCATAATTTAACAGATTAATACGTTAAATTTTCAACTTTTCGTTTAGAAAATTCTCTAGAAAGAGAAAAATTCTTTATAACAAAAATAGAAGAGCAATGCTCTATGCCGAATCTAAAAAATTACTTAAATCTATAATAAGAAAATGCACTTGCGAAACTTTTATAAAGCTTCGGGAAATTTTCGAATTTCCAAGAACCTGCAGTACATATATATGAGAAAGGTAGAGAGATAGAAAGATAGAGTGAGAGAGAGGGAGAGAGAGAGAGAGGAGAGAGAGAGAGAGAGAGAGAGAGAGAGAGAGAGAGAGACATAGAGACAGCAAGTAAAGTTTCGATAAATCCGCTGAGAATGTATCAATTTTGCCAAACTCCCCGTGCACCGCACCATATACGTCGCCTTTACCTTGAATATAAAATACGGACCCGGACGCGTAAAGCGTCGCTGCGGTGTGTCCGTGTGTACACGAAGCCGAGTTTATTATTCAACAACCCTGTCCACTCACCCTAGACCCCCTCCCCTGGCCCGCACCACCCATCTATATACGAAACGACTTTCAACTTGAAGAATCCGTTCGATGCGGGAGGGGGTGGGGTTGAGCGTGTGGCTTGGGGTGAGATGGAAAGGGAGGGTAGGGCAGCTAAGTTTATCGGCGAACACGCGAAGAAGTTGCGAGATTGCTCTTCCCACCCCCTATCCTCCCTCAGCGAAGGTATTTTTTTCGCGGCCTCTCTCTCGGCCGGCCGTGGTTGGGAGAAAAAAGCTGCGAGTTGCGCGCGCGTCGATGGGTCCGCATTTACGTTGCGCTCAGGCGTTCCCGCATGCGAGCCCAAATTATTATTATTATTATTATTATTATTATTATTATTATTATTATTGTTATTGTTATTATTGTTATATATATATATATACATACATCTTTCACTATAAATTTATATTTAAATAGTTGTGCTAAAGAAAAGAATTTGTGCTAGAAATGCACACTGAAAATAAAATTTTCTTGATTCAAGTAAATATATGTACTAGTAATCTGTTTATTTTATTTCGATAAATATTTCGAAAAAATAAATAAATTTTTCTTAATCTAAAGAAATATTTTCTTAGCTATAAAAATTGTTAAAAATCAATATGAAATAATTTATTTTTGAATTGGATATTAAACGAACTTATTGAATCAAACATACGTAAGTAAACAATTACTACAACTCACAAAATATTGATTTTGCATTGAGGATTTTTCTCTCATAAGGTTTCTCAATTGAAACATATCCTTTCAATTAATTATATTATAATTTTATCTCGATTATTCTAAATAAAAATCTTTGTTAAAAATCTTTTATAAAAGCTTGTACTTAAATTAAGTAAGTAGTTATTTTCTCAATAAAAAATATTCATTACATAAAGGTAGGAACTGAATATCTTAAAATATATATTTCATAAATATTTACAATAATCAAGTACATTATTACCAGTAATGAATGTTACTTCAAAGGTATTTCAGAGTTTTTCCTTGCACAAAGTAAATTCCTGCTTTGTAAAATGAAAATATATTTTTCGATCAAATATATTCTGATTATTTGATATTCTGACAGTTACTATATAAGGAGCCTCTGAATTTTATAATTCACAAAGTGCTTGAGGAAGCTTTTTTCTTTTTGTACGAAATGACGTTGCGTTATGTTGTTGTACGTAAAATACAAACGAATATATATATATATATATATATATATATATATATATATATATATATATTGATATGAATAAGGCATGTAATAGGATGTAAAGGGAAATATACTTGTATACATACTTGTAAATATAGCGATCCACTGTATCATTAAGAATTGACTATCATCTTTTTTCTTTTATCGATTTTTAAATAAAAATATATGATTTTTAATAAAAATTAATAACCATTAATAAAAAATTAATAAAAATTAGCTTAGTAAATCTTCTTGAAATAAAATTTGATTAACTTATTTATATCACAAAAATAGTTACTTAAACAATAAACTAGTCTAGAAGTTTCTCAACAAATTTTCCAAAATTATGCGTTTTTAGGAATATAACACCCATATATAAATATATATATATATATATTATATATATATATCTATATATATATGTTCAAATCAAGAAAAAAATAGTTTTAATTAGTGGAAATTAATTAATTTTCTTTAACAAAATAAATGTTCTTTAATATTTGGAATTTTTGCCAATCCATTACGCGGTTAATAATGGTGGCATGTATAAAGAAAGGAATTTTATTTAGAGTTTATGTAGATTTTATATAGATTTTAATTTAGAATTACAACAATAATATCTTAACAAATATGCATAAGCCGAAGTAAAATATGGGAAGTCATATAGATGTTTTATGGTTTTCGCGAGCAAAACTGAAAAGTGGCATCTCTAAAAATGACATCCTATATATATATATATCAGCCGTGTACACATAACATTTATTTGTAACAGCATCAGTGTGCGCTAGACTGTCACGGTCGTCTCCATTTCCAAGTTTCCAAGCTCATTTTCCAACGTTCCGATATTTTGTGGACAGATTTCCTGAAAATTTTTCCCAACATTTGACTGACAGTAAAGGATGAAAGCCTGTGTTCATTTTTCAATTCGTATATATATATATATATATATATATATATATATATATATATATATATATGTTATATTGTTATACAAGAAAGCGAAATCGTCATTTTTAATATACAACTTGCTATAAAGAGGCATAGAGAGATAGCTTTTATTTACATCATGGCAAAAATATATGTAGTCATGCGAAAATAGTAATAAAATATGAAATATATAAGATTTAACCGTAAAAATGTATGGTGTATAGAATATTATCCCATTAATGATACAATTAGATCACAGGACAGGGCGTAAAATGGTGTCGAGAGAGAGAGAGAGAGAGAGAGAGGGCAACAGAGATCAACGAGCTTGCGTAATAAGTTAATGGCGATCGTGGTTCGGTGTGGAATTTCATGGTATTTTTAAAAAATTTATAGAAATCCCTTCTACATTTTAATTCCATTGGAGATTTTATTTCAGTTCTTATGAAATGTTTGTATCATTTTCATGCGATGGAGGGCAGTCGAGACGTTTATCGAATTAATAGAAACTGGAGGCAGGTGTCTGATATCTATTTACAGACCTATTTTCCATTCTACCTCTTATTAACCAATTATTGGCCAAATTGTTAATTCCCTCGTTTGGATGTAAAATGCCAATTTCCATACCGATGACGAAATGTACTATTATTACACCGATTACATTATGGATGAAACCTTTGTCCAGTGATTTTATATATTTATCCGATTTTTCTCGATTTTACACAAGCATTGGATTTGGTTCATCATTGATCATTAATATAATTTGGATTTTATATAGAAATTGTTTGGTTAACATTTCAATCCGCATCATAGAGAACAGCCGGTGTCAATTCGAAATACCGTATCTGAATCCGATATACTATATAACTATTACATTTGTTATATATATATATATATATATATATATATATATATATATATATATATATATACCGCATAATTAACGAACAAAGCGAATATGATTTTTTAATTTTTTAAAACGAATTACCGTTATATTGAAGATTCTCTCAATGACTTCTCCATGGAGTAGATACGAACATATATACAGTAAAATTAATCAGCCATCAGTTTGCATCGAAACCTCGTTTATATTGAAAGGATATGATTGCCCAATCAAATGAAAGTCGTCTCGCTCTCAGGATGCATAATGTTCAGTGATTCGTTCACGTACGTAGCAAAAGATTTCAATTTAATATTTGATTATCATCTTGGAATAATTCCGTAATTCTGCTTCTGATTAAACTTTCAATCGATCCCGGTGTTATTTTCGACGTTGCTACGGAACCTATTGATTTCTTTAAATGTACACACGAGTTTCAACGCGATTAATACAATTATTTTATACTTTTCAAGGCTTGATTATGACTCTGTTTTAACGTCGTCTAGTCCTATATGGTCTCGCTATTATAATTCATCGTGCAATCAGCATAATTTCTTGGCAGGTACACGTCACTGAAGCTCGGGAAAAAAGTGAATTTTACGGGAAGAAAAGTTTCGAATGAATGTTTCGACCAGGAAAGATCCAGGAAAAATTAAAGCTGTAGGATAAAGAGCCTTTTTCGAACAATAGGTACATCGGTATTTGATATGCTTACTAGTATTTCTAATAGATAATACAGGAATTTTTAATGCGCACCTAATTAAGAGAGCCAGAAATCTATTCACAATAAAAGTACGAAGGATTAATTAAAATTAATGAAAGAGTTTCCATATTTAATGTCATAAAAATATAATTATTTTAATAAATCAAACAAGATTATTTCCTTCAAAAAATAAAATTGTCGTTTTTTGTATACATTATACTTACATGATTCTATATTTCATTAATCATGCCTTTTTTAATTGAATTTCTACAAACATTTAACAGTCTTTTTATTCATTCTCTTTTCCAACTAAACTTCGAAGGATACAATTCAAGGGGGGGGGGGGTCATAATTTCATATATTTCTCCTCAGTTCGAACGCCGCTCGGAGCAAATCTTTGAGCACTGATGTTCCTTCATCTTTTTTTTTTCTTCCTCCATTCGGAAGAGCGCGCGTGCAGCTCCTGCCATTCAGCGGAGCTACACGGACCTCAATGCCGCCCTCTCAACAATGGAGCCAATTTTGCGGAAAATCCGAAATCGCACGGGGC
This sequence comes from Sycobia sp. Sy_11, assembly GCA_018907035.1. Classification (NCBI taxonomy): domain Eukaryota; kingdom Metazoa; phylum Arthropoda; class Insecta; order Hymenoptera; family Epichrysomallidae; genus Sycobia; species Sycobia sp. Sy_11. The sequence goes on from JACCIC010000134.1 coordinate 651,190, forward strand.
AGCGAGCAGCCCCTTTGGCTCGGCTCCTACACCCCGCCCGCCCGATTCCCTTTCTTTTCTGGACTATATATGTATGTATGTATATGTATATATATATATATATATATATATATATATATACATATATATATATATATTAATGTATATATATATATATATATATGCGTTTGTGTGTATGAGTGCGGTCAGATTCCTACGGACATAATTGAGCGTGGCCGAATTATTATGGAGAGGGGCGGGTGGTGCGCTCGATAGCCTTCCAGAACCGCTTCCGGTCAATTTTCGACCCGCCATGCACCGACGATCTAAAATCGATTTGCAGACCGTCGGCGAGTACGCCGTCTATCCGACGAAAAAGAAAATCACTTTGTTACATCGTCCGCGCGATACGTGCATCGATCGATTTTTTGCTTCCTAATATTAACGACGGTATGTAGAGGTATATATATATATATATATATATATACAGTCTTCAGATACACTTCTCTTCTTTATAAAATTTTGCGACTGTGGGATTTTTTACATTACATATTAATAGTGTATTATCAAAAGAAATATTGAGATAGAATTGATCCTGTAATTAGGTGTATTTTATATTTTACATAAAAAAATAATTTAAATAAATTTTGGGTAAAATTTGTCTTTTTGTAATTTTTGTAATTTTTACAGGTGCGTATATCGATCTACATTTTGGTTTAATTGATAAATTTAACCGTTCATTATCTAGAAACATCATACTAATTGAATTTTATGAACACTGTTTCAAAATAGCCAAGCAAATTTCATTTGTATAGCTAACGTATAACAGAGCATGAAACTGACATATATAACCAAAGATTGTCTTAAAGATAACTATATGAACATTTTGTTACATGTAGACTTCAGTTGTTGCATGCTTGTTACACGCAAACTTGATTTTTTTCCCGCGGTCGTATAAAGTTCGTGTAAAAATTGGCAATATTAGAAATGGAAAGACAAGCGTACTCTGGAAATATTTTACAAGAGGAAATCTCACTAAGTAGGTACACAATGTAACCGAAATTTCAGGAATATTTGGTAACATTGTATAAGAACCGAATTTACATTCAGTTACCAAAAACTTAATTTTCAGTCACGTAGTGTGCGACTCAAAATTATTAAAATTTCATGCACTTCCAAACCGTGCATGTACGTATCTGTAAGTACGTTATATAATCCTTTTATCATCTTAAATATTACATGCATAATTTTGTAAATCTAGGTCTTCTTTTTGTTTCAACTGTACTTCTACTGTTTGCGTGGGCGTGATCGCGAGTGCAAATACAAAAATTACCGTATGTAAATTACATGTGCCAACGCAACGTGATCAAACACATGGATTTGCGCGAGATTCAAGATTTGCCTCATTCCATTTCATTTTCAGAAACTTTTCCAACTGTGAACACACGACATTTTTTTCAAAAATTTACGTTGTGTAACGTACATGTAACGATCATTACGGGTACGTTGTTTCATCTAAACTTTTTCACCCCTCTCTCTTACATATCATGTACATTCCCCACAATCTTGAAAACTCAAAAGCAAAAGTCTGGAAAGCCGACGACCAAAGCTTGTGCCCTATATATGTTTATGTCTTAAACAAAAAAAGAAAAATAAAAAAAAAAATACATCTTGAACAAATTCCACTTCACGACGGCTCTCGTGTACTAAAAAGCATAAGCGCAATCCCTGAACAAAGCGGAGAAGAAAAAATAACGGCAAAAAGAAACAAAACAGAATATCCGCACGAAAATCAGAACGGAAGGCATTGAGAAAGTCCTCGCTGCGCGCGCAACGCTAAATCCCAGCAGCCGAAAAGTAAATAATAGGTCGAGCGATTCGCCTCGTCCTCCCTTATCTCCCCCTCCCACCCAACGGAAAAAAATCCCCCGGCTGAATTCGTCCACCTCCGCGGAAGGGGTAAAACCCGCGCGCGCGAATCCTCGCTCCGGTCCGCGATGGCGCGCGGCAGCGCCGCAGCATCGGTCGCCGCGGTTCACGCTTCGCTTGTCCCCGACGCGCACACGGCAGTTCTGCAGGCTCGTTCTGATGCTCTTTTTCTCTAACTCGCTCCCCCCCTCCCTCTCCTCCCACTCTCTCTTCCGCCCAACTAGATCCGCAAGCTGTTTTTCAACGCTCACGGGGATGGAAAGAAGCGGAGACGCGGATCTATTTCGGATGGCTCGCATATTTTTGCCAAATGTCTATATATATACCGGTGAATCTCTCTCTCTCCCTCTCTTTCTCTCTCTCTCTCTCTCTCTCTCTCTCTCTCTATATATATATATATATATATATATATATATATATATAAAGCAAACGGGGGAGGGAACATTTTCACGGAGCTCCCGCGCATGGCACAGTTTTTTTACTGTGAAAAAGGAGATCGGTCGAATAGTATCCTTTATATATATATGTACATATATATGCGCGCGCTAGTATATGTGTGTGTATTGTACACAATTTTTCCTTTTTTCCTCTTTTATTTGCTTTTAAAAAAATAACCGAAAGGTTCATTGTTTTATTACTTTTTCTATATTCCTTCAAAAGGAGATTACAGATCCTATACGTAAAAAAGGAATGAATAAAAATTTTTTGTTTTTTATTTTTACAAGTTCACGTAGGATGGTTCATTTAATTCTTCATTTTTTAAAGAATTTATCGTCTGAATGCGAGGGGAGCTTTCATCATTTTAATATAATAGTTTATCCGCTTTATTATAATAAGAGGTTCCAATTTTTTCATAGTATGGAATATTTGCTTGCGTATCGACTGAATTAAAACACACCCGCGGCTTATTAAAATCAGTTTTGTGAAAGCCGCGATGAATTAAATTTCAATTATTAAGCAATTTTCGAACGTTATTTGTACGGCGTGTTAATTAAAAATGAATTTTTATTTGTTAATTACACGATAAATAACGAATGAATTTAATTTCATCTTTCATTAAAGAGAAATTAAAATAAAGAAGATTCATTTCAATTACTAATTGTACGATGAGTTAATTAAGAATTATATTTTAATTCTTTAATTAAAGCAAGCTTAATAACTTAAAATTAAATTAGCAAATAATTTATTGTCTTACAGCCATGGATTCCAACGTATTTCTTTATTTATCGTAAATAATTCATAGTTCTAGCAGTATAAATTTATAGCTAAAAGAACAGTCAATTTTTGATTTCATGATGATGTTTACAACGCGATAATTCAGTATTTTGCACATAATTGTTTCTAAAATTTGCTTAACTGTATATACTAGAAAGCAGCTTATAATAATAAGAAGAAATCCATCATGATAATCGCGTTTTAATTAAATATGCCGCATCGATGATGCGTTCTCGAATAATAATTAAAATGTTTCTTTGATTTCACCACAATTCTATAATTAAAATTATATAGGTATAATTAAAATTATAATATAATTAAAAGTATAGGGTCACATTATTACAATTATCAAACATTTTATTAACGTGCATCATTACGAAAGTAATGAAGAATATACGTATTTGTATTTTAACTGATTTTTAGTATAAAATAGTGTGTCATTGACTTACGCAACCAAAGTTGAATCAGCATAATCATTAATGGCTCAACTTACCTGTAAAAAAAATAAAAATTTCAAATTAGATGTATTATTAAAATCTTCTTTCATTTAATATATGTGCAATATTCTTCTGCATAATATAAATTGTAAAAATTTTCTCAATTTGCAACGACGAACAAAACGCAGCAAGAACGATCAGTTACGTTACCCACCAAAAAATCCAAATTCAGAGTTCTTTTCCATGGAAAACATTTACGCCGCGGCGTGTATTCAAATATATACCGGATGCACTCCCCCCGCCACTGACCACCCACCGCCCCGGCTGTGTCTGCTCGGTGACGCGGTCGCACAATGGTCGGGCGACCGCGACGAAATATTGGTCCCTTCCGTGCAATGTCCCAATATACAGTTCTCTCTCGCCTCTGACGCTTGCCGCAGGACTGCTGTCCGGAGTGTATGTGTGTGTGTGTGTGTACACACACCTCGAAAATGCTTCGTCAGCTCTTCCTCGACAGTCGTTGAGTGGAAGAAATACGGCGAGAGAGAGAGAGAGAGAGAGGAAGAGGAAGAAAGGAAGGGTGGAAGGGAGAGAGAGAGATATCGAGGTCTGTCAAAAGAGCCCCCCGCGAGAGAAGCCAGCGAAGAAATGGCGAACTTTTACGGATGGACTGCGCCCGAGCGCGCGTTTCCGTCCTTCGGGGCATAAGGAAACTCTTTCTCGGTGGCGCAGTGCAGCCGGCGTTTGTCGGTCCGCGATAGGATGAGAGAGGTGGGAGTGGGGGGGGGGCGGAGAAGAACTTCCGATACGCGTCCGAGGAGTCCCCCGCGGCCGCGGCTCCTTTTGCATTATTATAATACACCTCGGGTCCGTGGCGCGCGTGTCCGACGTATATATGTAGATGTGCTCGCGGCTGGCTGAAGCGCCGATGCCTGGGAAATTAGGCGGGCATTGTCTGTTTCCTCTGTTTGCCGATCGATAACGCCACGTCCTCACTTCCAACGCCTCCGCAGTCTCGTCTATCCTCCTTCTCATCCCCTCCCCGACCGCCAACACTGGTTTGATTAACGGATGGAATATAAGCGGAGAGGTATTTATATACATGTATGTATATACGTATATCTATAGCTGACGTGTTTACCGTGAGCAAGAAATTGTTTTTTTCGTCTTCGTTTTTTTTTTTTTTTTTTTTTTTTTTTTTGAAGGGAGACTTTATTTAATTAGCGTCGGTGGTGTTGCTGGTGGTGGTTTAACGCTACATCCTTGTACAAAAAAACACACAAGCATGTATATGCATACGGTTCGCAATGTATTGTACAAAATATACAATCGAATAAAGATATTTATACGGGTGCGATAAATAAACGCGAAATATTTTTATCCGACCAATCTTTTTTTTTTTTTGTTTTTTTTTTTGCTTTATTGCACGAAAGTGGTTTTATTTATGACATCTCCGTTTGCAGAGCGAAAAATCGGGTCACCGCGACTTGAAAATAGAAGAGGTCGTTTAAGCCCTTAAATCAGTGAACAATATTGACTCCGCGTCCGATTACGATTTTCGCCCCGATAAATATCGAGAGAATATTCATTGATTTAATGGCGTCATGATAATTGACGCTTTTCATTAGCAGCAGCCCGATATCTTGGAGGATAAAAAGTTTAGACCGTTCGCTTTAGCGACTGTAACAGTCGCCAAAGATCGTTTTTAGGCGTTGCTAAGTAGAACAAATATATAATTGTTTGAATTCGTCATCCTGTTCCCTCCAAATCTACGATCAAACCAAATCGAAAATTTGAGAATAATGTCATTGAATTCTCCGACAAAAAGTTAATTATTCAACATATTTATGATTTGAAGAAATTCGTGGGTATGTAATCTTCCCGGATGTTCATCCATGCCTACTGCCAAAGACGCGCGGAAATTGTACGAAATATCCTGCTTGGCAGCTTAAAGGATTTCTCTTCGGTTTATAGATTTGTTGCTTGAAAAGAACACGTCCTATTTGCTGCACATCGACAAAAGGACATAAAAAATCTGAAATGTACTACTGGATGGATTAAGAGAGAAACAAATTGATTAATAAAACAAACGTTACGTAATACCCCTCACACTACGTCTCTGCTCTACCTCTACAAAGCATGATTTATGCACACGCTCTCTCATCGATAAATTCCTCGCCCCGCAACGAAATCTCGCGCGCGAAACTATAAGCGCACCGTTGACTCTCCGTTATAAATGGTCTCACCGGCCTTCCTCCCGTTCGCCCATGTAATACGTCCCCCCCCCCATACACCCCGTGAGCGAGAGTTTGACCTTTATTAATCGCGCATGCATGCTTATTCTGCAAAAGATACGAAAAATATAAAGGGTGTCGTAGTCGCTTACTATGGAATCATGAGAAACAAAGCAAATCTAGAGAGAAATGGAAAATCACGCGGAGCAAAAAGAGGAGAGATATATTTTCCGGTGAAAACACGCGCGCGCGCGCACACACGCACACAGGCAGAGAGAGGGAGAGAGAGAGAGAGAGAGAGAGAGAGAGAGAGAGAGAGAGGAGAGAGAGAGAGAGAGAGAGAGGAGAGAGAGAGAGAGAGAGAGAGAGAGAGACGCCTCGCTGTCAAAAACGGCCGGGGCGCAATCAGTACGTTGTCCTTGCCAAGCCCGGCCGCGGGCTTCCGCGGGCTTTCTTTTCGGGCCTGAAAGCCTGAAATAAATCCACATCAGTGCGAATACATGCCGCGAATAACGTGCAAAAAGAGAGACAGAAAGCAAAATAGAGAGAGAGAGAGAGAGAGAGAGAGAGAGAGGAAGCATATAACCAGGGGTGGGTTGGTCCTTTCTTCCTTGCCGCTCTTTCCGTCAAGTTCTGCTACATCCACGTTGTTATTTTTTTTTTATCTCGCTCTGCGCGGTAATTCATCGCGTTTCTCCGCGCGCGCGCGTCCGTCTTTTCGTGTAATCCGTGATGCCTCCCCGCCCCTCACCGCAAACAGGGTTTTGTTCGTCTTCCGACCGCTGAATCGCCTCTCTCTCTCTCTCATTTTCGCTCTCATTATGCTCGCTATTTTCTCGTACGTTCGCTCGGCTCTCTCTCCTCTATGTTTAACCTTGTTGGCCATCCGCGCGTAGATATATAATAATCGCTTTACAGCGCTACGTTGATTCAGCGCAGTTTCCCGCGGTCGTTTTAATGCTAATGAAGTTCGGCTCGCTTGAAAAGATTACCCTGATTAAAAACACTTTTTTTTTTCAAATAAACGAATATTTCGACCATATCGAATGCACGATTGAGAAAATATCCATTTTATCTTATATCTTATAATAGCTTTAGATAAATTTATATATAGACATTCAGTGTATTACAGAGGGGTGGAAATTTGACAATAGAAATTTAACAGATAGCCAATTGGCTAAAATTTGCAAATTAACGATAGGATAAAAAACGCTAATCCTAGCTGAAGTTGACAAAAGAATTTAATACACATATGCATATGCTATTCAATCCGTATATATGGACTAGTTGCGTATGCGGTGTAAAAAAAAAGTTTCTCCGAAACGTGAGCAAACGCCGAGTATATACGATTGCTGCTATACACGCCTCTTCTTCCTTTTATATATATGTATAACCAAAACATCCCTATTTCATTTCTCTTCGTCTCCGGTGCAGTGCACGAGCAGCGTGCGCTGTGGGCTCGGGCTACACTGCAAAATTCAAAATTCGCACGGCGCGCGAACTCTCGGTTGCGGCGTAGTGTAGATGGAAAGAGAGACGGCGCGCGGATGGGAGAGGGGAGCATCGAAGGGATGCCACCGCGACGGTGTGTCGTTCGATCCGCACGCGGTTGCTCCACTGGTGGGTGGGGAGGGGATGGAGTGAATGGCACAAGCAGAGTCTGCAGGATAGAACTTTTTCTCCGCTATGTATTGCTGCGCGTCCGTCCCAGATCGACCTCAAGTTTCCTTGACACGTTCGTCCAAGGTCGCGATATGTTTCCCATCGAGTCTCGGACTATAAGCGAAATATTTGAGAATTTATTGAAAAGAATTAATGAATGTATTGAAAAGAACTAATTAACGAGTATCCATTAACCTTCGTACTGTGCTGCGAATTGACGAGTTAGCCTGAAGGTTTTACGGTTGAAATTGGCATATTTGTAAAATGCGCCCCTTCGTAGCTATCGAACGAATGACATACATAGAAAACGACTGGTTGGCCCACATTAGCACCGTATCAAGCATCTGAAACCTGATGTCCACATCGATTGTTCGTTTACGTTTGAAACCCAAGCGCATTATCCTTCATCTCCGTATACACGAAGCTACACATTGGCCCAAATTCAACCCACCCGGCCCCCTAGCGTACACACGAGCCACGCACATCGGCTTTTCATGGCGAATCGAACCCTCCTGGAGGGAAAAGGGATTTGGAAGGATCTTAGGAAGAGAGAGTGAGAGAGTGAGAGAGAGAGAGAGAGAATGAAAAATCTGATATATATCTCGCGCGATCCGCGAGCGGGGAGGATAAGTACTATATATATATATATATATATATATATATATATATATATATATATATAGAAAGAGAGAGAGAGAGAGAGAGAGAGATGCGCTCCAAATTAATAGGGTGAGAAATCGGCTCGGGGAAAGGGAAGGGGGTAATTAGGCGAATACCACGGAGGGGGGGCGGTAGATATTAGCTCCAGCGATGGCGCTGCCGGCTGCCAAACTGCGCCTAGGCTAAAACCCGACACCGGCACCTTCGCCTCGTTCGACGGCTATCCCTTATCGGCGTTGGATCGGAATTTATTTGGGTCGCGCGGTTCCCCTGATTATCCCGCTGAATACGCCTCCGGCTCATTGGTTCCGCCTCTCTTCCTTCTTCTCTCTCGCTCTCTCTCTCTCTCTCTCTCTCTCTCTCTCCTCTCTCACTCTTTCTCTCTACCTCTCTATCCTCCACCCTTTCATCATTCCTCTATAGCCTTCCTCGCTTTTATCGGCTTTCCGAGATATAGCTTCGAGCATTTAATGCTTCTCGCTTATATAGTTCTCTTTTTCCCTTCTGCGATTGAGGCCGCGCACTTGTGTATTGATATATATATATATATATATATATATATATATATATATATATATATAAATTCAAAGCCGCTAAGAGCCGAGCAAATTACCGGATCCACTCGAAGACTCCTTTTGTCACATTATAGTCTCCTTCTTTTTCGCCTCCTCTATTCTTCTACATACCGCGTGGAAGACCTGTACTGTTCATTTTTTGCTTCTGCGTCATTTGCGCTAATCGTGACATTCCCTGTCTAGATTACGTCGGATACATATACACCGTGTTTAACAAAAAAATAGCCGGTCTGTGGCGGATGTCTTTCTGCCGACGTAACTTTCACGAAAGCAGAAAATTATGTTTTATTTATATAATTTACAAATGTTTTTCCAATGCACTTTTAATGAGATTGGACAGATTGGCCGACCACTGTATACAAGAATTTCAGAGCGAGGATTAATGAAGTCGTCCAAATGGCTAGATAACGAGAAAATTGTCTGGAAAAAAAACCACCGTGAGTATACGGATTATAAGCTCGAGTCCATCTTAACTGCATTGTTTGAAAAGGATGGCGTTGAGCGTGCTGCTTAAACAGATTATTCGCTAAGCTACGACGACTTTGCAAGTATAGAAAATTAAAGAATGTTTCATAGGTATCTTAATAATTCAATAATTAATCTTGACGAAGGGTACATTAAATGTAATGACATGAAAATACGGCCCGTATCACAATTTACTTATATTGAAAGATAATTATCAGAAATTGAAATGAACTTGTAAGTTATTGTACTAAATTCTACTATTTTATAAATCTACTGTAATATCATGAACTAATATATGAAATCATTTAGTTTTAGAAAATAATCATCTGGATCTTTCAGATACTTAATAATTACAATGTAAGACTTGATAAAGTATCAAAAATTCGTACTAGTTGAAAAGTAGAAATAGTTCCTAATTTCCCATAAGAACAGTGATATGATCCTTAAATATATTCCTTAAACGGAAATTACATTATTAGATTAAATAATTAAATATCTTAAATGGTGCTCTCTTAATACCATTTTATGTTACGAGATGACAATGAATTCAACTTAATGTAATGAATGAAAATCAAGACGAAAATCTATCATATTAGATTCAATATGAAAAATACTCGTACGAAGTTTGAAATATGTTTTCTGGAATAGGACATACGCAAAACATTCTAATTTGTCCATTGCAACTGGCTTGCATATTATATCTGGTTTAATCAATTTGATTGTTATTATTATATACACGGTGACCCTCGCCCGTCCCTGTACTAATACTGACTAATAAGTCCGTTATCATTTCTTCTTTAAATATATATATATATATATATATATATATATATATATATATATATAATATAGGGATTTTTCGAAAAATATACAAGAGATTTCTAATTTTTTTATCGAAATACTTTTGAATTTATCGAAATCACTGGACTATGCAGTAAAACTTATTTTTTTTTTTTTTGCAAAATAACCATTTTAAATAAACAATGGGCTTTATCTGGGAAATGATTAATTTTAGGACCTTGTAAGGTAGAAAAATGTGCGCGCGGACTATTCAGCCAATCGTGCACAATTAAATATCGCTATGATACATGATAATTTACGAGTTTACATTATGGACACGATAATTGCGACCACGCTTCCTGATGATATTCGATCCTATATTGCGACCTCTCTCGGATCCATTTAAAGTTCAACCTGTCGCGCCGCGGTCGAGCATTTTTTAAATTCCTTAAATAAAAAGTAATATTCTCCTTCGATGAATGTTACGGGTCAGATGCAGGCGATGTTATAAGGTAAACTCGTAAATAATTTCGAAACTTACTGTCGCGCCAATTATTATTGCAATCGAGTAAAAATTGACGAATTGTACGCGCTGTGATGAGCTGACGAACGTACATCCTGATCCATCACAGTTAGTGAGCGTCGACGAGTCTTTTTCGGAAACACGGTGAATGCAAATTCGGGAACGTCGCGTAACTTGTCGTGTCGACTATATACGAACTTGATTTATTCTCATTTCAATTGCATAAAATTCTTCGTACTATAATAAAAAACACAGTAAAATCATATAAATATCGAACGTATACTGTAACGTAAGAATCGATGAAGTATTTTTACGTCAATTCCGTATATTTTTCAATACAATTATCAAAATTAATACAGTGTTATATGGAATTCGATTGTAATATTTTCGAGGGCTTATATTATCGACAGATCGTTCGATGAGCTTGTGTTCAAATGTATAACAAAACAATATTTTCTTATTTATATGTAAATTACGCCCTCCAAGTAAATAAAGGACAGAAACGATAAAGAACAAAAAACAACCCGTTCAACTATTTTATTATCTGAAAAAAAATCTTTTACTCGGCAAAAACTAAAACGATCATAAAGCAAAATTGCCGAAAGACGGCGATTTTCCCTTTTTGCCCTATACCTATAGATACCATATATATATTTGTTCCCTCTCTATTTTTAACTTCCCACGCCGCGCCGTGCGGCCGAGACCGCTCGCGCGCTTTTCGTCTCATTAGGGGAGCGGAGGGAGGACAGCGCCGTGCCAAAGTGAATGCGCGCGCGAACGCGCGTTCGCTATGACGGCGAGGAGGGAGAGGGGGATCAGAAAACGAGAAAAGCATTATGACGCAGCGGTACCGGGCATCAGGGGGCTTGTCTTGTGTCTCTCCTCCTTGAGAGAAGAATGGGACCCCCCGTTCTCTTCTTAACGAACTCGTCCTTGTATACACTGCTCCTGTACTTATATATATATATATATATATATATATATATATATATATATATATATAGACATACCTCTCACGATACTTCACTTTAACTCCATCGACAAGGGCAGTCTCGCGTGATAACGAGCGGGAGCGAGAGAGCAAGAGAAAATAGAGAGGGAGAGAGGGAGAGAGGGGACGACGACGAGAGTCGGTGTGTGGCACGTATTTGGAATCGATTTCTCGCTTCTCTTTCTCCGACTCCTTCCGCGGAGGCGATAATGAAACTCGGTTGTGTTTCACCGACCCCGTTCATTACGGGAGTCGGTCGCCCGCAAAGGAAATCGTTTTGGGGAAACACGGCCGTTCCGATTATTTTCCTCGTTATTTATTTTATTTTTCTACTTTTTTCCTATTTTTTCTGAACATGGGAGCCCGATGGATCGTGTTTGTTTTGCGCCGACCGCCTAGATCGAGGAGATTTTTACTTTTATATTTTGACGCTTCTCTAGAAATACTCCCATTGTTAATTAGTTAGACCCGATTTTAATAAGGTGATTTAATAATGTATGAGAGAACGTGCTAGCATTCCTGTACGCTCTGTTTTAATTTCAAGATAAATTAATAGCAGTCTCACTCCCCTCCCCCCTCACGCACTCTCTCTCTCTCTCTCTCGCTCTCTCTGCCTCCCTCCCTCTATATCCGCTCCTGTGATCGTGGCCGCGGTCAGGTTTATTGCGGCAACGTGAGCGGACCCCTGCGTGCCTGCGCCCGATTGGGGATGAGGAGAAGGGCATCGGCTCACGCGCGCCAGCAGCCAAGTTTATCTTGTCCCATATTATATGCGCGGGTGGTCCCCGGGCCCTCCGGCTATATACATATAGAAGTTAATATATACTTTAAGCAAAATATAAAATATGCGCCTTCAAAAACGGCACATCGAGATGAATCTACGCTAATGGTATATTTTTATGTGGAAAAATTTAAATATATGAAAACGCGTACATGTTTCTGCGTGCGTGTGTTTGCGAGGTATGCACGCGAATAAGCATTTGTTGCAAGACGTGTTTCGGGGAAGGGGTAGGGCGGATTTTTCCCAATGCTGGGAGTGCATATATGTACATAAGTGAAGTGTAAAAGGAGGTATTAAATATTGGAAGAAGTCGATGGCAAGATTGCGGGAGGCCGTAAATGAACGTTTCACGCGTATATTTAAATGTGGAAATTTACGCACAGACTGTTATTTGCTTTAATAGGAGAGGGTAATAAGAGTGTATAAGGTAATAAGTTTTAGAGACTTCACGTCTCGTTCATTTTTTGTTTCAGTTTTTTTTTTTTCAAAAATAATAGACTTGTCAATCCACTCTTGTCAACGAAATAACCGATTTCAACAATCAACATATCTAATTCATTATCGCATTTGGCTCTGAAATATGAGTGACAACGTTTCTATTGTTCCCTGGTGCCGCTAAAGTAGAACATGAGTTTGTATTTTTAGTAGGTCACAACCTTCGTTTCCATCGTTATTCCATCCAGAGAAACTATTTTTCATGTTCATATTAACGTATAAAAAGCGGATTTTTATAAAAATATTATTTATTTGCACAAATGTCGTAAAGTATAAATGATTAATGTAAATGAATTCTAATATTGTCGTGACATGAAAACTATTAATTTAGAATTTACGATAAGCGTTGTAATATTAGTATGGAATATTAGAATTTTATGTTAAATACCAAAATTATTTTTTAATAAAAATTCATAAACGATATGTACAAGTGATTTTTTACGATAATAAAAAAAATGTTAATTCATATTAAAATTTATACTCGAGTAATAGCAGAATATATACGATGAATATTGACCAATTCATAAGTAAGATCATTATATAAGCTTACTCAAGTTTTTTATATTTCTAACTATAACGCATAAATTATTAAAAAATAGTTACAAAACTTATATTATTATTCAATTTTCATTATATATAATATTTTATATGATGGAATTCTTTTTGAAAAATAGGAATCTACGGATCATTTTACACATAATAAGAAATGAAAGAAAAAGAAATAAATTTAATGAATTAATTTAAAAGTCTGTAAATTCTATTGTCAATCGCTCAATCACCAATTTGTTATACATATATGATTCTTTTCTTTCTCTTTTTAAAAAATAAAATTAAAACAAACGAAAATTATACAATATAACATGATTGTATGTTAGCAATGTGATATATAAGAATATCTCGCTCGCTCTCTCTCTCTCTCTCTCTCTCTCTCTCTGTGTGTGTACGCGCGCACGCGCGCGTGCGTACGTGCGTGCGTGCGTCCGCGTACGGGCGCGCGAACGTGTGTATGTGTGTGTGTGTGTGTGTGTAGATAAGGTATATTACACTGTCTGCACCCGACGTCTGTCCTTGACAATCAAAACACATCCTTAGATTTCATATCTCGCTTCACATTACATGAGTGTAACATATTAGGCTACAAAATGGTTATTTCGAAACGATTTTGAAAAAACCTTTTTAGTAGTTAAATTCGCAGATAAATAATTCAAATTAACATTTCTCCATAAAGGCTGAATTAATGTTCATGAAACTTTATTCTATGGCGAGAAACAACTAAATAAACTTGTATATACATACACATACACACACACACGCACGCACGCACGCACGCACGCATATATATATATATATATATATATATATATATATATATATTTGTCACCAACCTATATTCCACTTCGAACAAGCTTTACTAATTTTGTTATAGAAAAGGGCATATGAAAAGAGGCACTTTTCAAACCATTAAATATATGTATCTCTAGGAACTATGATAGAGCGAATGAGAAGGATTTTTTACTTTCTCCAACATGATTTCTCTAATCTATCTTAGCCGTATTGAACGTTTCAAAAGTTACCCCTCGAATTTAACATTCCGTGCCAAAAAATTATTTCGAATGGACGATTGTATTATAAACTCCCAAACCAAATAAAAAAAAACGAGCGGGAGCGTTAGAAAGAAAGAAAAAGAGAGGAGAGAGAAAGACAGCGAGAGAAATGTGAAAATAGAGTAGATAATTTCAGCTCGTTTATGTTTCCGGAGCCCTAAAGCACAGAGTCATAAATATTTAACTGGCTTAATGCTTCGGCGCCTCACCCCGCGCGGCCGGACGTAGGCCGACAATGTATTAAGGGGCGAGAGAGAAAGAAGAGATATCCGTATACACTAGATATTCGTGTACACACACCCACACACTCAGGCATACACGTACACACACGCGCACATATATGTATGTATATATATATATATATATATATATATATATATATATATATATATATATATACACGTCCATACAAATACGGGGAGAGACGTCGGGGGCATCCGTACGACTCGACGGGTGAAATATCGATTCCTCGTAAAATTTCCCTAGTTCGAGAATACGGGAAGATACGAGAGGGGCCGTTGGGAGGAGGTGGGGCGGTATTATTCTCTCCATGGCTGCATTTATAAACGTAGCCACCTGTGCGCTCATTGAGCTCACTGGCGCCAGTCCAAAACTCCCCCCACCCCCCTGCCCCATCCCTCTCTCACCCTTTATTCGGAAAAATTCGCGCTATCGCTCCTTCCCGTTGCTCTGCCCACCCCCTCCCCGCGCCCCACTTTCTTGCCGGAAGGAGCATCATCTCCTTGGGCGCTTTCATCGCGGCTGCGCGAGCGCGCGCGCGAGACAGAGCCGGGGGCGTTTGTTCTTATTCCGGGGGGCTGCTCTCTTTCATCAATCATTCCCCCGTACCTTTGACTTTCTCCTCTAATCCACATTTTTTTACCCTCCCTCCACCCGCTCGGAGTTCGGTGAGAATGGCGGCTCTCGCTGCTCGGCAGCCACCGCCAATTTTTTTTCACCTCGTCCAACTTACAAGGAGGGTAGAATTAAAGTTCAAGTAGGTGTACGTGCCCCGGTTTTTACGAGAAATCTCATCGGAGTGATAAATTGGGGGTGAAGGGGAGGGGGTGGAGCGGGGAAGCATTTTGGGATAGCGATAATCTTTTGGCTGTGAATTGAATGATATGCCACGGTAGGGGGCTGCTGAGTTAGAAATGCATTGATCAATGAAGTGATTTATAAATATGACGACAAATTTGCATGGATCGCGAATTTAATTTTTTCCTTCTTCATTTTTTGGGGCTCGGTGGCATATGAATAATGCATTTGATGAATAATTGATTCACATAAATTAATTCGATTCCGCGAATGCGCAATTCACTCGAAACAATTTTACGGAGAATAGCGCTTATCTTAAATAAATAATTCCTATTGTATGAAAATCCAGTACCCCTTTTCATGTATCTCACATAACAGAAAATTGGAACAAATGATAGGGATAAGGAAGTTACGGATAAGGATAATATTACGACTAGAGAAGAAAAACAAAATTAAGCCCGTGAAATTTCAATTCTTTTCGGAGTAAAGATCGATAACCGTAGAAAAATCTTAAAAATACTAACAGTTTACTAATGCCAATTGTAAATAGCTGCATATAACTTTAAGCGGACAACAATTTTTATGACATTTATTATGATAAAACATAAATGTCTTGAGACATTTCGCTGACATGAAAAAAAAAACAAAATAATCATCTGCAATGTTAAATTATGTTTTTGCTTTTTTCGTCTGTAATTAATAATTGCATTATTTATACTTTATGTTTCTTTATAACTGCGACTAGCGCTCTTCAGCTCATCGACCGTTGGCTCAACTTAGGGTCACAGCTGATAAAGTTTTTTCATTTTGTATTGTTCGATATAGATGGAGTGTATTAATAATTTTGACTATAGTTTTTATGATTTGGTTTAGTCCACCAGAGTCGAAAAAGAAAAGTGGAATAAACTTTTGAATTGACTCGGCTTACATTTAGCTATCTATAACAACTTTTCTGACCTAATATGTTAAATTGTTCCATGTACAATCTCGATTATTTAGATTATTTTTAGAAAATAAAATTTCTGCGCTTTTAGAATGGAATAAAAAAAGAGAATATTATAACATAAGAATCGCCCAATTTACAAACAGTAAAAAAAATATCACTATTTTCTGTAGAAAAAAAACCACTGGAGAGGAATAAATTTTATTGAATGTACTTTTGCCGAAAAATACCGTTTTTTATTTCTTTCTTTTATTATTTTTTATTTTTCGATCTTGCGTAAATTTAAAATTGCATACGTGACACTTTTTTTCGTAACTGATGCGTATAACTATGAAAAATTCATAACAAAAATAATGACATGTATTCTAAGCTACAGAAGCTTAATTATAAAATATATAAAATTGACGAACTATATGTACGTTATGTATATTTAACTATGCCTGGACTACGATAAAAATAGTTGCATATAGTTTTAATGTCACACCAGATCAGAAAATAATGAATATTAAATGAAATTAATAAAGTTTAATAAAGAAAGTTATTCCTGTAATGATAATAAGTCGTTTCACTTCTGAAAGCAATTGCTATAGCAACTTCTCGAAAATAGTATATAAATAGACGTATTTTATCATTAATTTTTCCCCATTCCAAAACGTTCGCTAGCGCAGTATAGCATTGACAGTTAACAGAATCTTTAACAACATGAAACGGACAAGTACAGGGTCGAATAAACCTCTCAAATTATTGTGAATTTATCAATTTATTATAATTGCATCGCTCCTGCTATTGCCCGTTTCAAACGAGCCAATTATTTATCGCGCACGCTGATCCGCGTCGTCTTCTATTTCCTCCCCGCCTTCGTATATAAGACTACTGTTCTTCATCCCGTATTATACATACACGAATTAAACCATCCACTTTCGTCAGACTCTCTGCGTATTCTACAGTGACTTGGCCAGGACCAAAAGTCATATATAGTTTGACATGTGCGTACCTCCATATTCACACTGTGTGTGTGTGTGTGTGTGTGTGTGTCTGTGCGCGTGCCCCACGCGAAGTCGAATGGTGCAGAGGATGTTGCATTGGAGTCGCCAACGATCAACCACACCCGCCCACGTATCAGTTACAATCAATGGATCGAGAGCGAGAGAGAAAACGATAACAACGCACATACGGTCGTATATTGTGTAAGGTTCGGACGAGGCAACGTAACAGTAGGTCAAACGGGATCTCCGACAATCTGTCGAGTGGATTCGTGCCTCGGAAACTCCACCTCACCCCTCTCCCTCAACCCCACACACGCCGCGCCTCACCCCCATCTCTCTTTCTCGATAACTCCGACACGATCCGGCTGTATCGTTCGCGTCTGGACGCCGGATCGGTGCGGGGACGACGCGCCGTTCACGAATGCAATAATCTGCAAACGAACGGCAATTACCTCCTCCCGCCCCACTCGTTGGACAATATATCATTAGCACGGTACAACGAATAGTTATGCCAAAAGACGATCGTGACCGATGGCTGGGCTCGCTTGAGAAGTGTTTCGATAAATCCCGTTGAAGATGTAAGAATGAAATGAGCAATCGCGTCGAAATTAATGCATCGAATTGCTCGATATTTACATGGAAATCAATCTTCTTTTCAGTTTAACCTATTCACGGCAAAACGACTATCTTGTACAGCGCCAGAAAAATGTATATTTCTTATGAAAAAATTCGTTACAGCATTAGTAAAGTATAGGAGCTCTTTATTCGTTCGAATTTCCATTTTAGACTCTAGCCATTCTATCCCTTCCGAGTGGTGAAAATGGGGTAGTAAGAACTTTTCGCGGTATAAACAATAGAGAAAAAATATTTTTACTTCACTTGGTGTATAACAAAGTAAAATAAGCTTTACAGTCACGGTACAATGAAGATTAATGTGAAATATTCTCGCTTAAAACGCACTATACCGAAATTGTCGACTCAAGGGTTGGAAATAGGGAATTTCTTCAGATAAGCGGAAGAAAATTCTTATTTTCACAATACAGAAGAAAATACTGTATAATAATCGATTCGACATGCGTGCTTTGGTGGTCGACACAAAACTGAATTTGGAATTACACTATAAAATACGAATGTATTGGTATACATAAAACATTGGTGAAGCAACTGCAGAAATGTAAGCTTGTAGTAATTAAGGGACAAAACCCAAAGTCGCTGACAATGGAAGCGGCTACAAGAAGGATAGAACAATATGGTCAGGTAATAAATGACTGTTTAAGCTTTACGTTTATGGCTTTCCAATTATTACGCTGATTTTACTTGTTTGCGAAATTTCAACGTAAATTTATTTTGTTTTAAATAAAAAATAGATACAAAAGTGTAAAGTCCGATGAAATAAAGTATTCTTAATGTCATACGATGTGTGTAGCAATTATTATTTTTAATAACAAATACGAATGTTCCCACTACTGCGGTATATAATTAGAAATCATGAACGGCCCTTTCAAAAGGAAATAATAAAATCAGCATCAACAATATTATGATACACAAATTTCTTCATACTTTGATAAGGTCTTTCCAATTAAACGCTGTATTTTTTTTAACATCTGCTTAAAGGGCAATATATTATGCAATTCTACAAAAACCAGGAATATTTATTATAATCCTAATTCTAAGGGAGAAATCTATGACATTTTCGAAATTATATGAAATCATAGTATCCTTGTATTAACCAATGCATAAAAAAATGCTTGAACGACATCGTATCCCCACCCCTACTAAGGCTTGCAAATCTGTGTATATTTCAAGTCATTCTCAAAAAGAAGGCTCGTGCCACGCATCTCGATTCTTCACAAGTTGTTAATGATATTTTTTTAATAAGACATTCGGATGCATAATACAATTATTATATATACGACTATTAGTTAAGCCAAATATAATTATAGGCTACTGATTACTCTTGACTAGTGAAGGCGCTATTCTACTTTGCTTATACTAGATAGACGAATAAACTAATTACAAGAAATAATTCAGTTTCAGAGTACATAGAATAATAATTCTTTATTAGACTGGATATCTTCTTTTTTATATTCTTATATTCAAAATCTATATCATATTCCTTTATATTCAAAATTGATAACTTTCTGATATTTTTAATATACAAAGAAATGGTTGTGAATACGTCTTCAACGTATATGGTCTTCAATGTATATCGTATAGTCAAATATAAAGAATCCATGCCGAATATTTCATCAAGCATACATTTTGTTACGTAAAAGCCATAGCAGAAATAAGCAAGATCAGAAAAAGATAAAAAATGATTGATACATGAATTATCTAATTTGTTAAATCATTAAGAAAACCTTATTAGGATTCTTAGACTTACCACAATATTACGATAAACTATATAGTTTGTTCATTAAAAATTTTTAAATAAAAGTCACACTTCGAGAAATATTTCATATCAACGAAAACAATTTTGCAATTGCTGCGTGCAAACGAAGACTTTTTTCGATTTAAACAAACCATTATTTTCACTCATATTTTTTATAAATTTAAAAAATATTCGTTGTTATATTCCGTGGAGCTTGTCGCGGTCGTGCTTTATTGAAATATTCATTGTGGAATTGCAGGAATGAACAATTCTACAGCGGATATTATATGGATTTCCATTAATATACAGATGCGCATAGAGAATCAGAACGTGATCAAGAACCTGATATTATAGCGACGGTATTATTTTGCCTAAATTATCGGGTACGTGCACAAACGCGTATACATTTTTTTTTTTCAATTAAAATTACAAAATGTACAATTACGCCAGATGCTAATATCAACGCATTGCTAGGACTGATGAAATAATAGCAATAGTGTCGTTTTGCATCGGCAATGACTATACGGTTTTATGAAGGCATCGTAGAGCACGAGCCTTTCACGAAATTTCATTCTGCAAATCGTAGACTAATATTTTCATTATTATTGAAACAAATTCAATATTCCGATCGTCTAAATTCATTGAGGGTGAATGCGCCGAGTGCCAACTAACCGATCCGTGAAATTGCCGCTGCATCGGCTTAAAAAAAAAAGTTTTGGCGCGCACGACATAAGGTACGAACGATAGTCAACGACAAGACAAACTTGTTTTATGTATTTCATCGAATGGAATTTCAAATTCGGCATAGAAAAATTCGCTTCGGTCATTTTTTCCTATTTCTCCATCGTTTCTGATCGACTGCACTAATTTTCAAAGAAAATCTCACTAACTACTTACAGTTTAATATATCACGATAGAAAATATATTAATGTTTCGAGCATTATTTATTGTAATTATATATATATATATATATATATATATGTATATATATGTATATACACTAACATATATATATATATATATATATATATATATATATATATATATATATATATATATATAGAAGAGAAGGGAGCGAGAAAGAGAGAGAGAGAGAGAGAGAGAGAGAGAGAGAGAGAGAGAAGTTTGTAGAAAAAACCTCTAAAAAGAGCTCAGCAGTAACCTTTGTTCCCGCGCGGCGCTATATTTTCAGCGGATCGTGCCGTTTACGAAAATCGTCTCCCAATAAATTTCCTCCCCTCCCTCTCTCATCTTATCCCCCTCCCCGCCGCTCCTTCCACCGACAAGTATATACGAGGAAGTATCATTTGGCGAGTATAGCCGCGTCGAAATGCCGCGGTCTCGGCCGAGGGCGTATATAAAATCGGCGCGAGAAATTTCGCGCGCAAGATTCTCCGCACGGAATACTCATAAATACTCCCACTCCCACTCAGTCTGTCTCTCTCTCTCTCTCTCTCTCTCTCCCTCTCTGGTCCTCTCCTCTTCTTTTATTTCCTGACCCCTGACAGCGGATCGCGCAGGGGGGTGGGGAGCTGGGAAGGTTGAGATGGTTAGAAAAACGACGGAAGCAGATATACTACGTATGCGCGGCGTTCAGGGGGGTGGGGCACAAGCCGAAGAAAACGGTGCGCGCTAGGTATCTTGCAGGCATGCAACGAACGAGCGGGTGAGAAAAGCGCTAAGAGGAAGAGACGGAGGGGGTGGTCGGAAGTTTACCACGGAAAATATAACGCGAAAAAGTTACGGCTGCGTTCCTCGTGCATAGATCATAGATCAAACTCTCGTCGACTTTGTGTGTGTTTTTGTTGTTGTTGTTGTTGTTTTTTTTTTGTTTATTTTGCCGAGAAGGGGGAGGGGGCTTCATGTGCAAGAAATTCTTGTTGATGCTTTGGTTCGGAGGACGGTGCGGCGGCGGCGCCGCATCAATGCGGAATATTTAATTAATGAGTTTGCTGGCTGTTGTGAAAGACTCGGTGCTGGCGCGACGAAAAGGGCGTAATAGTAATTATTTATAATTACAAATTTAGATGGCCCGTTCCGCTCTGGCTGCTGTTCTGTTTTTTTTTATTGTTACAAATTGCGTATTAAGCGTGGATTGTTTTTCGGATCATATTATATGTTGAAAATAGTTTAGAGAATTTCGCGCAGAGCAATTATATGATAGAGTTTTAGTTCATAATATAAACTTCTATGAAATTTCAGTATATAGTTTGCAGTAAAAATATAATAAAAAAAATTTTCAATGCTTCAGATATTAAATTAATGTACTGAGCACGTAACTGATTTATACTCAAGTAGTCCATTATTTATGAAATTATTCCTCTAGTATATTTACTCATAAACTTTTGTCTCACTATAAATGTTATGCGAAATTTCAATATAAATTGAAAGTTATATTATGTTAAATTAAAAGAAGTTAAGAACTATTATATTGGCACTAATGACTATTAGAAGATACTGATCAATTACATTGTGAGCTAATTATTCATAGACTTTCGAGATTAATTTTCTAAAGATAAATTTTTCATAGAAACACGATCAACTGTAAAATTTTTGTTTCATGCTTATGAATAATTCTAAAATTAAAGTGTTTATTTATTTTAAGAGGAAACTGTACTTCAAATCAAAAAATGTTCTTTAATTATGGTTTAATTATGTTATCATTGTCAAACAATAATTTTTTATCGTCATTGGAGTCTTTAGAATATTTAATTCACAACTTCTTATAAAATAAATAATATGATATTTATATTTGGAGATATCCATGTCACTATCTTGCTAGTGATCTGAAATATTTGTAGAATTCAATGCTTTAGAGTGGGAAAAAGAATTGTGCATTTAAACCTTAATAAAACACCTGGGAACGAGATATTCTATTGTCATACTTTTACCAACGGTAGCTCGTCAGATTGCTACACGCAAAAATAAATAGTCATCGACTGTCCTCTTCATTTCAGAGTAAAATTTAATGTCTGTGTAAAATTCTAGAGCCAGTTCAAGAACATATTGACTCGTGTTGACGATTGCTCAAGTCCAGCTATCATCCGACTGTGGTATAATTCTTTCAACGATAGATAATCTAAGGGGTTCCTCTATGCTTATGTTTCTTATTCTTTAAAAACCCTTTTACTCTGTTAAATCCTAGTTAAAAGGACACTGTATGACTTGTACTTGTACCCTATGAACCAATTACTCAGAATACTTTTAATCTTTTTATGTATATTAGTAGTATAAGATTGGCCCTACCGTTTCAACACATTATGTTTATATAGTTATGCATCTGCCACAAATCATCTATTAAATTAAATTCCTTACATCTATTTCAATGGCACACATACTTCCACCTGAAAATATAGGTTATATCTTCTCAGCATAAAAACTGCATTTGTAAGACTTTGGAATCCATATTTTATGCCATATTCAGTAAAGATATTTTCCACGATATATAGTCCACCTGTCTGTATACCAAATGTCACTTCCAAATTTTAGGTTACTCTTCCCATATTCTCTGATCGCTATCTTGATCTTTTATATTTATCCAAAGTAATTGATCTTCGTAATACCACCCCAAGGAAGCTCAAACACCGAGTCTTCTAGGATTTTCTTGCAAGCTTTAACATGGTAATTTCCAAATTTCTTCTAATTACCAATGCAAATCATTCTATACGCTGATAGCTATCTCCAGAAGCTCAACAAGATTTAAGCTCTTCAAATCCAGTATCATTTGAACGGTAACAGTAGCATCTCTCCTCCTTAAGCCAGAAGCTTATCGTAGGAAGTCTGTATAAGTGTTACCCTTGGTTACTCTCTACTATAACAATGAGATTTACGTCAGCTTTGGTTATAGTATAATTTGACGGGCCCACAAAACTTTTTGTAGTTAAATCATCTATCCTATGTTCATAACCACTATATACTGCAGACATATGTTATTAATTTTTCTGTTTTTCACGAATCTAAGTTGACCTCAGAATAGTTTCTGTCTCAGTTACCACCTTGCATATTAATTCTATACTCCAATGAAGGTAGTTACATTTCCTTAGTCATTTCATCGGTTGAAGATGCTTACTGTAAAATAATCATAAGCTGAACGGATTTTATCAATACTGTTTCGATTTGTGTGAATATAAATTCATTAATTAGCCACATAGTCTTTTTGTCACTACATTTTTTTCATTATTCATTTTTATATTTCAGAACCATAAAAACAACATCTACCAGACTAGGAATGTTATTACGTTATTGCATTATTCATTACTTGTTACGATATATGATTCGGTCGAGCGATTTTTTTAATCGACGAAATCGTTGTTTCAATATCGCAGAGAATCAGACATTCAGAAATCACGTATTCGTTATCTATTCCAGCCGCAAAGAGGGTACGTGATACAAACATTATCGTTGATTCAAGCGCGCATCGCCGGATCACAGTTACAGCAATTCAACGCACACAATGTATGATTTTGTTGATAATATAGCAAACACGCAGGCCTCTAATTATTCACACAAGAATTGAAATTCATTATAGCGGCCAGACGAAGCGCAAGCATCGGTTGAGGTGAGGAGGGGAGGGATTCTATATCGTTCTCTCTTATTCAAAAAAGAGATGCAGATATGGCTTTTGAATGTAAATTCGATAGGGCAATATAATCCATCCCCATTATATGAGCGTGTGGGAATGCAAAATAGGAAATTTCTCTTTCTGGTGCATATAGCGCTGTGACAAATTTTACCTCTTTGGCCCTCTCCCTCTCAGTCTCTTTCCCTCCTCGATATTAATTAATCTCGAATTCGAAACAAGGGGAGAGGTAACGACTCAATAAATGTATGTTTACTTTTTTGCAATATTTCTTGTATGTATCTAGATATACAAATGCTGAAGATAACGCGGTTGTAAATAAATCGTATATTTGTTTATTGCCTTGGACATGAATCATTTTGATCGAGTAATATTGTGTCCTCTATGCTTTTAATCGATTATTGAATGGAAGATGCATCATTGTAAAGGATTGAATTTTAGCTGCAGATACAGTAATATGCTCTTTGTCATTTAGACATTGTCTGGTTACAAGTGAATATTGACGCAGATGTTTTGTTTTGTGCGATACACGTCCTTCACACGCAATTTATATGAAAAAAAGGAACAGAATGTTTTTCAGTATTTCTGTCCTTATTTCCCTCTCTGTAAGTTGATAGCTAGCGAACAGGTCAAATTTGGAAATAAAAGAAACTTTTTTCTAAACAAAAATAAAAATGAGATATAGGTATCGTAATTGCACGATAAAACTTTCACAAATAATGCCGAAGTTTTTTTAAACAAAGCATGCCTCCACGCTATTACCCGTACTACCTCTATTGTCATCGTCAATTACATACCATAGTGTAGTTCGTATCCTTCGGCCTTTTAGCCTCGCTGCAGCGCAGGTTTGCGCTACATTAGACTCATGCGCGCCATCTCTGCACTTAGGAATATACTCGTATTACTTGTATATATATATAGTTAGCGTGCCGGTCGTTCGAGTTATTAGGAGAATCCGCAAGCTATCCCAACTTCCCTCGGCCTTCCGTCGCATTTCTGGACGTATTTAAGGCTAGCCGTAATTATCGTTTACGGTGCGAGACCCCCTCCCCATCTCTATATTTGACGCAGTTGGACTAGAGTGGAAATTCGCCTTTGTTGGGCCGCGGAATTCAGTGCACCGTAACTCAGGATATGCATTTAATATTTAAATATATAGAGATTGCAGTTAAAATCAGGTCTGACTCGCCATAAAGTTCGCGTCGTTTCAATACGATCGAGAAGACGTATTCGATGTTTCCTTTTATAAAAGAATTTCGGATAAGGTAGAGAAGGTATAGTGACTGAATGATTGACGAATACATGATTGAATATCTGGGGTTTATGTTCGAGTCCATTGTATATCGATTATTATCAAGAATCGAATCCAAGACTCGATGCATTTCTTCAAACTTATCCAGAGAATTATCGATAAAATTGCTTGCTCATCGAATTTCAGCCTCGAATAATTCAATAGCAGCATTAAGATATATTCCAACTAATGAAATTATCCCGTCGTATCTTTACTATGTAGTATATGTGACTCGAGGGGATTTGTTTGTCGAATGCTACTATAACGATGTCATTTAAAAAGTTTTATGCACTTGGAAATAAAGAGAGGCGCTTCTTGATATAGCAGAAATAATTGACCCCTGAAAACTTTATGGCCTTACTTTTTATGGAGTATGAAAAGAGCTCTTAATTGATATATTTTCCATCCACCGTTAATACGAAAGGGGAAGGCGGTACGATTTAAGCTCTTCAAAATGTGCAGATTATATAGCTCCCCCCTCCCCCCTCCCTCTCTCTCTCTATCTCTTTCTTTCTCTGCCTCTCACTCTGTGTAATTATATTTTCTTGCATGAAAATTTCAGAGAAAATGAAAGAGTTTCAAAGTCTCATCGCTTTTGACTGAAAATTCACAGGGCTCATAATGATAAGCATATTAAAACTTGGCGATTCCGTGCAATCGTTTTTGAATGAAAAGGATTGAAAAAATTATCATCTATAAGGTTTTACCTCTTTTATTGAAAAATTAAAATAAATCTATAAATATCAAGCAGTGCATATATATACTAGACGTAGATGTTCAAAAATGCCTATTTGTACATGTTTGATTATTCTTTTCCTAAATTATCACTTTCAGCTAACAATTGCTTAAAATTGAGATTATATACGCATATCGTGATATTTCAAAAAACTTTAAACAAATATTGGTTAAAATTATATTAAAGTATTTCTGAAATTCATGGAGGGGATAGCAACTACATGTAATGAGTGGTAATTTTCAAGAATTCTTTACCTTTAATTTTTAATATCGTAATGCACATGAAAAACTTTTTTTGGTGGAACGTCCTTAATTTTTTAAATCTTTAATGAAATAAATACGTAATTCCATTAGCTCCAAATGAAATAACTATATAACCCGGTAAAGAAGAAACTTAAATGCATTGACAACTCTAAAAATTACATTCAATCTGTGGACTCTTCAATCTGAATGTCATAATTCTGGACCCACCATAATCAAAACGAGTTTATCCTGCAATGTCTAAAAAAATAATGTCTAAAAATTTCCTTTAGCATTCAAAAATATGCATTACTTGCTTACAGTGTATTCTTTCCTGTATTTTATTCTCTTTCTACTGACTTCTAAAGTTCGGCGGTTATGAAATTTCAAAATTATTGGTTTCTTCAATTTCGTCTCCATGGGTAGGGGGTTTATTGAATTATTGATATATTTGACGAGATTAGGCGAGATTATGCCGTATTGGAATTAAATGACTTTGTAATTTAGATGTAGTGATTCTAAAAAGCTAAACATAGCCAAACTTCACTCGCGATTCTTTTATAATTCCTTCTAAAGTTATGTAATATAAAGTAGTTACACTTAAGCAGTATTTAGAATAAATGACCAACCGTAAAAATGGTCATAACATTCACAAGTACAACAATAAAACAATTTACTTTCTTTCCTTTTACAATTAAATTGTCATTTAGACGTTCAAGATACCTATATGCTAAGAACGCTGTAAACTTGTAAATGAATAAAATCATTGCTCTCGTACGAAGGAGCGCGTAACTCGGCGTCGAATTTCATACGTAACCTTATAACCACGGGAAAAACCAAACTTCCTCGAGGACAGCTGGAATTGCGCGCCGCCGTCGCGTCGGCTCACCGTTACACCCGGCAGAACTGCGCGCAACATTAACGAGCTCGAGAACAACAAATGGAAGAGGCTGGAGGGGAGGGGGAGCGAGAGATCGCTTCAGGTCCGCCATCGTCTTGAATTTATAACGGCCCTGGTCAGAGAGCTACCGTCCCCTCCTATCCCCCGCCCCCTTGACCGTTACGCCCTGCAATATACATCGGGGAGTACGGCACGACCCCGTTTCGAGCTACGCCGTCTCGTTTCCTCTCTAAAAGCTCGCCCTTCTACCAACCCCCGCCCCTCTTGTCACGGCCATCTCACCGAACGGTCGCAATGGAAGGGTGGAAAAGGGAAGGCAAGGGAGAGAGAGAGTGAGAGAGAGAGCGCGAGGGAGGGAGGGAGGGAGAATACGGAGACCCTCGACGTTGTCCAGCATTATTCGCTGGGCAAGTGCAACGCATTATACGTGTAATATCATTATTACTTGATATCGGGTGTGCGAGCGTGTTACTCGTTTCGTGTTATATGGCTCGATATATAGTCGTGCGCGAGAAAGAGGCAATTTTATTCCATTGGACTTTGGACCACGCGGCTGTTTTATGTGTGGATAATATCATGAGGTCGAATTTGTTTTTCCATTTTTTTCCTTTTAAAGAGAGAGGGAGAGGCAGGGAAGAAAAAGAGAGTGTGTGTCTGTGAGAGAGAGAGAGAGAGAGAGAGAGAGAGAGAGAGAGAGAGAGAGCCGAGGAAAAGGGATGTATAGGCACGGGGCGAGTACGGAAGTTTTTAAGCAGTTAGTGAGAGTAGAGGCAGAGAGCAAGATGAAGTTCCGCGCTGGGGCGATTTCAAAGTGAACGGAGGAGGAGCGCAATTTTCCTCTCGAAGGGAAAGAGAGAAGGACGGGGGCGCAGGGGGGTGGCGGACGGGAAGTGTCGTAATTTGCATATTTACCGGGAAGTTGGGCGGGCAAAAAATGTTCCCTTTGACTGCTGCTAACTAATTATTTGGTTTGTTAGTTCGAGTAATTTCTTTTATGGCGCCCCGAATGACGAAGGCGGTGTGTAGGGGACGCAGGGGCGGACAGTTTTTACACGAACTTTTCTTCCTCGAGAGCCGTTTCGAAATTATTGTAAGAATAAAAGGGAATTGCTTTATTTAATTAAGCTTTTACGTTCGTCCCGCGTCCCTTTCGTCGTTAATGAAAATCTGTAATTGTTTGAAGCTTTATTAGTACTTTGACCGGGGATCAAAGGGCAAAGAAAGTGCGTTGATTATATGCGGAGATCTTTTTCAAAAAAAGGTTTGGTTTTGCTCACTTTTCAGTTTAGGCCAGGCTGGGCAAAAAGTTATAAACTTTACATTCATGCGCCTTCGAAACTTAAGGGGTGGGGGGCCGCGAAGTTTGCCGAAAAGTGGAGAAAAATAATCACCGGCAAACATGGACTGAATTAAGGGCGCGTTTCCCCCCTTTTTTCCATTCAAATCGCCTGTTTCATATGAAAATTGAAAGAATAAATTCTATAAATAAATCATATAAGAACGTCGACTATGCAGGTATTATATTCGAATCGTTTCATTTCAACATTCTTATGGGCTTTCTTTTGAAATATAATAATCGCGGCATTGAATTAATAAAAATGCAGATCTTTTTAAGCGATTGATCCACCATTAAATTAAAAAAAAACTGTAGCGTTTTGAAATGGTCGTAGAATATAAGATTTTGCATTACTATTGATACTTTAATTTTATGCTATTTTTACTTTAATATGTTCGTGTCTACAAATTTTTACAATGAAAGCTTGAAGCAAAAGCGCCAAATTCAAATATAACGATTGTTTATTAGCCTTTCATAATTAAATTGTACTTTTATATACTTTCACGAAAAATGCAATATTCTTGAGGCACGAAAGATATGTGCGATACCTACCCTACTCCAGCGTTTCCGCATAAGTGATCACCACCCTCACATGACATCGATCGATACATTTTTTATGGTCATTTCGCACGACAAATCATATCTACAATCTTGTCCATGATATTAATCACATTTTTCCACAGCAAATAAAATTTTGATTTAATCCGACGTTCGCGCATTTACATTACAACGATTGGATTGTAATACATTTGTCTCAAGTTTGCAGAATCTTCCACTTCTCAAACTATCCCTCCCCCACCTCTCTGTCTCTCTCTATCTATCTCTCGAAATCTCCGCCACAATCCAACCCAACCCATAATCCGTCCTCGTGGACGACTTAATACGACTCGTTAACGTTACTGGCCTGCAACGCAAAATGTACGTCTCGATGCGCGCGTCCGCGGTGCAAAGGCCAAAGGGCTGTATTCTACATAAACAATGCGACCCGCTACCAAGTACACACACACACACACACACACACACACACACACACAAAAGTGCCATAGTGCACTACTCTATTCGAAACTCGCCGTGCGCAAATTAAGTGCTGGCGAGGGCGAAAGAGAAAGGCAAGAGAAGCACAGAGCTGGACTATATAGAAAGAGTGAGTGAGAGAAACAGAGAGAGAGAGAGAGAGAGAGAGAGAGAGAGAGAGAGAGAGAGAGAGAGAGAGAGAGAGAGAAGGGACTGGCGCATGCAAACGCAAAACAAAACAGGGATACCGATGCGGATTTACTTTGTCGTTGTTTATAAGCTACTAATTACGGATATGTGCATGCGTATTTAAGCACCTTTTTCCGATTGTACAGCAGTTCCGAGTTTAACGTCATTAGCAATTACGCAACGATTCGTGTATAATTTGTCCCACATAATCGTGACTGACGTTGGCGGCATCAGTCTCGCGAGCGCGCGTTGAATTTAATACGTTCGCATTCAGATCGAGATTATAAGTTATTGCATAGAAACGAAATTTTGCAACTTTCATTCTCGTGCAGTCGCCGATGATTCTGTTATACAGCTATAGTTCATAGAAATTGCCTTGTATCAAAGAGCATTTGCAAAGCTTCCTCCTCTTTGAGCTCGTTTGTACAGAGATTTTTCAAGGTGTTTTCGGGATGCAAACGTTAATGATCAAATCTACGCTACCTCTTACGCGTTAAATAGGATTAGAATTGGGGTCAATCGTATAAGCTTATTCCCGGCGACTCGGTGCGCAATAACGACTTCAATCCGATTATTTCGCCAAATGTCGGCGAAAGAAGAAGCAGCCAGCGTTTTGGCACGGCGTTCGAGAAAATTCATAACGTTAACTGCCTCTTTCGCGAAACCTCAAAGAGCATTGAGGAAGTCTTTGCGTCTACCTGGGTATATCTATGGGTAACGGGGAGTATATCTAAAACTACCGTGCGCAAATCGAGGTAATTTTTAGATTTTTTTAAGCGGCACGACGGGTCAGCTGGCGGAAAAGAAAAAAAATTAAATACATTACGTACGGGTATTCTTCTTGGTTTTATTTTTAGTTTTATTTTATTTTTATTTCTAATTTTCTGATATAATTTATTGTAGTAATAAGTTTTATTTCAGATTCTACGGGGGTGATCATAAACAAGGACAGTCTGACTGTCATTATTTTAGCTAATATATGATATTATAAAGACTATAAGACCGATAAAAATATTTATTAATTTAATAAATGCCCTTTATTTATGTATATTCTGGATTGCTTTTTCAAATTTCATTGTTATCGTTATGTTATGAAATTTTAAAAACGATGTCATTTTTCTACGGCTTGATAAATTTTTTTTTGGAACATTGTCATAGTCTAAAATAGATTTAAATAAAGTTATGTATAATAGTAGTTTAATGTATACGTATAAGTATAACAGAGCATTTCTTTTACTAGGTCGATATAAAAGATTTTACGACAAACAAATCATTATTTGTGCAATGTCTTTCCGTCGACAAATGTCGTAAGATAACATCGAATTTTCTTACTGATCGCGATATTATACTCGGGGCGAAAAAACCTTCGAAAATAAAAGGGCTAAATGGTAAATACGGCCGATTCCATACAATTGTCCGCTCGCCCTGGACATTTATTAATAGGTGTCCCGCGCATTCGAATGCAGACGCTCGCACCCGCGTCGCTGGGTCGCAGCAACCAAATAACGCTTATAAGAGAAGGGGGAGGTGGGGATTCGAGGGAACGAGGGCAAGGGGGCGAGAGGCTTAACGAGATAAGGGGCTGTACGACTGCGCTCGCGCGCGCCGGCGGATGTGCCGCAGGTTGGCTTAGGTTAACGGGCGATATAAACCGGGCACGGATCGGATTGCTCGTATCCCCTCTCTCCGGCCAAGGAATTCCGAGAAGTCACTGTAAAATTGCCGCCTCGCTTAACCATTCCAGCCACCCACCACCCAGCCTCGCGTTTGATTGGATTACCAAGTTTTATCGTATATAGCCAAGCAAGAGCCCGACGGCAGAAGAGAGAGAGAGAGAGAGAGAGAGCGACTCTATAGGCCGAGACGTCGCGCGTGCACGAGTCATTGCGCGCCACTCGGGCGCAGTTGTTGCTTTATTTCAATTTGTGCTGCAGTGCGTATAGTCCCCATGGCAGACCGTGTATATATATATATATATATATATATATATATATATATATATATATATATATAGAAAAAGAGAACAGGTGGATTGAAGCCGCGCACATTGTTCGGGAGTCCTTTAATTTATAGGAAAAGGGGTCTCTTTACACACTTCTGTTTGGATTTAATCAAGCGCATTCGAACGATTTATTATTAGATTCGTAGGAGTCTTCGGTTATAGTCGATTTACTGAATAAATCAAAATTCAATTAAAAAAAAATGTTCGTACTGGCAGCTCTATCGTCTCCTGCGCGCAGCGATATTGTAAAAATAAAATAGATATTTTCAATTTTTCGCTTTGGTATCAGGAAATATTTGCAGAATTGTTACAGGGAAGCCTTTCTGATTCATGTAGAACACAATGTGAAAATCATTTTTTTCTACAGAGATTTCAATCATTTGTGTATATATGAAGAAATTCTATATGACATGATAAAAAAACAACAAGGGGAATTCAGAATATTCGATTGATCTACCATTTATTTTATCTGTTCACTTTCCATCTAAAAAAAAGAAGTAATTAAAATTCTCTTTCTAGACGAACATTGTCTGAAAATTTATTTATTCCATTATTGCAAATAAATCATTCTCCCCTGTAACAACAAATTTTGCCGGCTGTAACCCCGTAAAAGCAGATTATTCAATTTCGTTCGGCTGTGAGAACGGGGGAATGAGTATGAGAGAGTGAGCGGGGAAGGGTTGGGGGGAGGGAGGAAGGCGGAGAGAAAATGTGAGGGAATCGCCCTGCGCTCTGGCATAACTCAAAGCACTGCAAAATGCGGCGTAATAAAATTTCGAATGCAAATCGTCGTAATTCACCCGGTGCATTGCCAATGAGTGGTAGCGCCCCCTCCCTTTCCCGAGCTTTTCTTTTATATATATATATATATATATATATATATATATATATATATATATATCCAAAAGTATATTTATAAAAAACTCGAATCTTAAAAATTGCCCCTCGATCCCATCCAATTAAAAAAGTTTTCAGAATATAGATAAACTTCCTGTCCATCCATGACTCCCCCACCCCTCCACCATCAACCGACTTTCTCCTCGCAAACTCCAATTGATTTTAATTAATCGCTCTCGATAACTCGAAAACTGCCCGGAACGCATTACCGCTGGCAACGGCGGCAGCAGCAGCGGCAGCAGCAGCTCCACTCCGACAAATTAGTTCCCTGGACTCTTGCGCTCGCTGCTTTTCCCCCGACCGTCTTTCGACCAGTCGCAGCCTCCTCCGTCCCTGTTTCGGCCTGCACGGACACCGGAAACTGCTCGGAAAGAATCGTCGGGAGCGTCGTGATATTACGGCGCGACTGGGCCCCGGGCAACATTTGCATAAGTGCATTAAAAGTGTGATTGGGCCGAGTCCCCTTCGCGGATAGCGTGCAATAATTGGCCCGACTCGGGAATTGCCCGCCGTTACCGCGACTTTACCGCTTGGATCGCTTCGCCTGTATATAGACGATGTTCCTGTCTCTGCTCGCGCGTCCTTTTTCAATAGTCCCGGGTCAGTGCTATCAGAATCGTACGGAGCTGTCGGTAAGAATGGAGAGAAGGAGTCAGTGAGAGAATGAGATAGAGAGATAATTTAACGGCTGCAATAGCATTTTGATGTAATGTCGGTAGGATTGGTAGATAAGGAAGCTTTAGTTTCTTATATAAGCCTAGTAAGTTTTTTCTAAATCATCATTACGATTTACTAAGTGAGGCCGTCAAACTAAAGTCTCTTTTTACAGAGAAATACAATGTCCGCGTTTATTTAAACATTTAAGAGCTACTAAAGTTCGACTTCAACATTTAAATTCTGATGGTATGTCATGAATTCTATAATAAAAATCTTAAGTAAGAAAAATAAATTATCAAGAATTAAATGTTATTAATATCAAAGAAAATTTTTTCTGTTAATTAGATTTATTTATTTTTCAAAACGTTCCACAACTTTCTTGAAATGTCATGTCAAACCCTTTTTGACAAATAATTGGTTCAACAACTACTACATAAGGCTATTTTAGTTTAAATTAAAATTTGAAAAATATTCGGTTTCTCTTCATTCGATTAAAATTTGATATATTAAAAAGGTTTTACTGTATTAATAACTTGTAAAACACTAAATTATTAATTAAATAGATTTACGAAAGTATTATAATATCTAAAAGGTCATTAATATTCAATTATTATTATTATTATTGTTCATCAACAGTATTGCACTGTAATTGTCTGAATAGTAAATGTTTAATATTATGACAGTTTGCAGTACTAAATTTTATAAATAATATAAAATATCTATTTTTAGCAGATTAAATATTATTTTACATGAATGGAACCTTTATGCTGGAATATACTCGTTATTCGATAAAAATAAACAAAATGTTAATACTAACTGAGCAGTGAATACAAACTTAAAATAACCGAATTAACGAGAATAAAGTCTCCTAAGATATTAATAAAATTAACAAGGCCGAGGTACAGATTTTTATTCCTGCCCAATCTAAAGGAAACAATACCGCCTGACCGAGCGGCACGTTAAAAGAGCGAAACGCGAATAATAAATCTCCCAACGAGCTACCGGGCTCTTTTTATCCGTCAATTTTACGCATCGGCGAGCGCAAGGCGGGAGCATCTCGCAAAAGTTCCCTCCGTACCTCCGGCGGAGCGGCCCCATACCGGCTAATCGATCCGGGGGGGGGGGGTGAAGGCGGAAGCGCGCATTTCCCACCGCGAATATCAATCCAAATGGCGGGGGAGTTAAGTATTCGATACGCGAAACACACGCGGGACCAGGGGGAGCTGGACAAAAAATTACCGGATTGCTACATAGATATCACGTCTCGTCTCGCTTTCCTTCCATTCTGCTCTCTGTCTCTCTCTCTCTCTCTCTCCCTCTCTCTCCCGCTATCCGCGATTCTATACACACTCAGTCTGATTACCGTAATAATTCCGGAATTATATTCGCAAATCCGAGGAAGAGGCGCCTCGAGCGATGCAGCAACCCTTCCATGCACCCTTATCCAACAATCCCCTCCGCGTCGCCGTCTTACTCGCCCCCAACCCCCCTCCCTCGACCCCTGGCGTTGCTTACACAGGTCACGCTCGGCTAATCGTAATTAGTGCTTCGATCGGGCCGTAAACAAAGTTTAACCCGGACGCGGTATTTGGGGGGAAAGGGGGGCTGCAGGACCGGAAGCCGGGCGCGGAACCCACGGCCACTGCGGTGGAGCCAAACGCCCAATCCTCGTTCCGGACAGGACGCGAAACGAGAAAAAACCGGAGGACGGAAAAGAGTCGCGTGGGACGACTGGTGATGGGGAGGGGGGAGACGCGAGACGAAACGGAATAGTTTCAGGATGGGACATAAAGCCTTGCCGATTTCGTATGCTTCTGTAGAGCTGAATAAACAACGATAGCCGGCGAGATATCGCACAGAGCTCTCACATAGCTAGTGCATTACCATTATGGTTATAGTTAGCCGCGCTCCTGCATTACGGTTTGATCGGTCGATAAATACCAGAGTAACAGCGCTCGAATCCTGTTAACGGGTCGTACTACTCGGATTTTTGTTTTTCCGCAAAATTTTATTATTCTCTGAGACGATGTGTAAATAATTATTTGATCGTAACACTCGATGCGAAAGTTGAGGAGGCGAAATTTTTTGAAAAGGCCGCTCGAGCCCCTGCGCGCATTGATAGTTTCAGCAGGCGTGCACGGGAGGGAGGAGAGCGACGATCGGAATGCTAATGTAGAGGGGCAGCTGATGGTATAGAGCTGGGACAGCGGAGTACAGGTACAACAAACAATTAGCAAAACCACATTCTGAAGAATCAACACAATAAATGCATTTTCAAATTACGAACGCGTTGTTCTCGAAGCTGTACTTGTTCGATCGGTGTGAGTCCGTCGTCCTCGTGAGTTCTATGACTTATAAATTATTATGTTTGCAGTTAACGATTCAGTTAACAAGATCGATTTCTTGAAAAAAAAACAAAAGAAGAAAAAATATTAATTTAATACAGATGTAAAAATTTTCAAAAAAACTTTGAAGTGCGCACGCGCATGTGTGTTTGATAACTTTAATATATTTTTTGTAATCAATTATCTACCATGTCATGAAAAATTCGCGAAAAAAACCAGTGGAACCCATTACACTTGTTCTTGTTCGAGTCATATAGTTAATTAAGTTAGGCCAAAAGAAATTATAAGAGGGCATTTATTCCCCATTTCATTTTCGCACGAGCTCTTTATGCAACCGGCATCTTTTTTATATAGGAACTTATTTTTATGAAAAAGATGAGACTACTATGATTTCATTAACGTCATTAATTTATAGTACGTCTGATTATATAGAATATATTTGTTACAGTTCTATTTTCTGAGAATCAATTAAACTGATTATATAGGTATTTCATTCGATGTATAATCCTATGACTTAAGAATCGCATAATAGCAAAAGAATCTATATTTTTATATCGAATTAGCATACGGTTTCATATCGTAGTAAATAAATTAAGAGATAAATTTATTTTTAGCATTTGGAAAAATGTCATTTTGTAATTAATAAAGTATTAAAATTAACAATAATGTCAAATATAATCGAAAAAAAATGGAATAAAAATAAATTTAACTTGTAATTAACTTACTTGATGAAACTTAGATGCCCCTAATTATATACTAAACAATTAATGTTTAAGTATGTGCAATCTAAAATCCAAATATCGCTATCTGGCGGAACATGTGACTGACTCCCCTAACATTACTAAACGCAAATATCTACTGCGCCAACTCATTCGCTTATGCACCTCACGTTCACTCACATTATCATACAATGCGTAGATAAAATGAGCCATGAATAAGTCTTTTCGTAATTTATCATCTTTTTTAAAGTAAACTTTAGCCTATATTACGTCACAATACCAAAAATATATTTTATCTACATTTTCTTGCAATCGACTAAGTAGCCTTTGAAATTGTGATGATCATACAGGCAAACACTCGTCTTTATTTTCAATAGCGTGGTAACTAATGACTTGCCCGTATATATATATATATATATATATATATATATATATATATATATATATATGTAATATTTTGTTGTACATAGCGACGGTTTTCTCCCACTTTTTGTTCTCTCAAACTTCAATAACCTAGCTAACTTATAACAAATTTTGAATGAATAATTGAAATGCATAAAATAATATATTTCCTTAGTGCATATACGGGAAAATTGTGATTTTGAAAATATCGTATTAATGAGCAGTAAAAATAAGATACATTGTCATTTCTCAAGTGCAGTAAATTTTGGGATTTGAATGGTTCCATGAATGTGAAGTTAACATGGACCAAAATTTTTTTCTCAATGCTTTTTGTATGAAATTATACAGAATTCGTCAAATTATATATACGTCTGCTATCATTTTAATAATTCTATTACTTTCATTCGCATTATAATTGATTAACACTGATTTTCACTAACTAAAAGTGTAACTAAAAGTTTTTAAAAAGTCTGCTGAAGTATTACTTTATTAGAACAGTCTATTACAGACATTAGCCTTATTTTTACATTACTCAATAGTATACACGGAAGGTTAAAATAAAAAATTCTGTTAACGTTGTATTAAATGAGTTGGCATATAATGCATACGACGTATTTAATTATATTTATCAATCAACTTTCATTATACAAATAACGAAGCCATAAAAATTAGGAACTATATCTAATAGTGCTCGAATTGCCATGAAACTACTAAAAATTTAGAGTTGAAATTTTTTTCCTTACAAATCTGACTTAAAAAGTTCTTAAAAGTTGGAGTGGGATCTTGTTATTACGGCATTGGAATTGGATTGGCGGTAATCGCAGATGTCAAAATTATCTGAAATTCATTAAATTAGTTTCAAGAATCTTGGATATGTTTTTGGAGAGAATGAATGATCTTCAACTTATAAGTAGAATCTACTTTTTATTACGAACTATTTGGTTGATTTATTTTTGACGTTCATGTTGTTAAAATCTTCGAAGAAAATAATGAGTAATAATATTGTTATAATAAAATTACGCACCTAAGACTACGATAAAATGTAATAAAAGTAAATTCAATACTTCTTATATCGTATTCTATCTCATATCCTTCCCTTTTTCTGTCTCTGTCTTCTCTCTTCTCTACACTTTATATACATATATACATATATACATATATACATATATACATATACATATATATATATATATATATATATATATATATATATACACGCATCAAATATTCGAGAAATATTTCCAAGTCAAATGCCTTCGATTTACAGTGAACAAGTTGAATATCGAATATCCTCCAAGATCGAGATGGAAAAACTTGATTTGCTCGAAAGGCGGGCGATGCCAACTCGCGGATTCGACGATTAATTAGCCGGATCTTTATCATTTGACTCTTAACACGGAGTTTAACGCTGACAGGTAATTAAAAAATTTAAATTAGACTTCGCCGTATAGAAAGATAATATGGACTTCTAATTAAAGATAAAAATATATATATTAAATCTAATTTTTTATTTAAAAAAAAAAAGAGTTTCAATATGAAGCGTTGAAAACTTGATTAAGATTAATTAAGAACATTGAGCCGTGTTACCTTTAGTTTCCCTCGCAATTTTCTTAATTAAAATCATATCCCAAAGTTCGCACTCTTTTTTTATCAAGTCAAAGTTGTGAGCCACTTCTCCCCCCTCTCTCTTTCTTTTTTTTTACTAATCTATTTTTGGCATGCCCTTAGCAAAAAAGCATCCCCCGTCGTACATATTCGAATTTCAAACTTTCGAACGCAAAGTTTAGCGTAAAAAAATCGAACAAAGTTGAAACCGTTGAATTTATTCGCACGAACTAGGCACGAGAAAACATTAAATAGTTATCGCGAAGAGGGAACTGGAATGAATTCTGCCAAAGGACCGTTGAATTTTTAAAGCGCATTGTGAATGTAAAGATTCAGTGCTAAAAACTCTTTATCTTGTTTACGTAAAACTTACTAGCATCGACTAGTAAATAAAATAATGTTAACAATGAAAAGACAGTGAATTGGAAAAGTGGAAAAGTATTAATTAAATAATGTTGGAAATAACTTTTGATAATGATAATTTAATAACTGGTACGAATAGTTTGATATTCGGACATGATTTGCTATCATTTGTCATGTTTATATTTATATTAGAGTTAATATTGATTAAAAATTATTCTATGATGTTTTGCAACACAGTATGAAAATAAAGTGTATCTATCTTTTATAGTATTGATCCCTTACTGGTACTCGATATACTACATTTTAGTATACGATAATATTATATACGATCATTACTTAAATTTGAAAAAATTTTATAAAACTATGTAATTTGAATAATATGCCGAGTAAGATTTATTTAAATATAGATGATAAAAAACAATATTTATGGTAAATTTTATGTAATAATAGTATATAGTAATATGAGTGAACTTTACATATGGTGATGGTTTACCGGTGAAGTATACTTACGTCACGTAAAAATCTGTCACGTGATGGTGATTCGTAGATCTTAGCTTACATAAACCTCAACATTTGTATAGTATATATAATAAGTGTATTAAATAATGTTAAAGCAAAATTTAGTTTTTTTTTTTTTTTTTTTTTTAAGCTTTATTAACCTCCAGCGGAGGTTGAAAAATTTAGTTTATTCCACTTTCTTGGAAAGTGTCTTGGTCAATATATTTCAATTTCTTGGTTATTTCAGTACTTTTTTGTAGTTTGATTATTTATTTTTATAAAGAGGTATTTGTTGAAACGCTGAAAATAAATTTACCCGGAAATATGTCCAATGCGAGAAGAAATCGAATGCTAAGATATTATTTGACAAAATTCTGCTTTTCATGTGACGGAGCATAAGTTACAGGGTAGAATTATAGGAATGGAATTACTTTGTGTGTTGTTAAAAAAATAGTATATAGTTTGAAATATAATATATAATCGTGTCAGTACTGAAAATTCAGTTTTTTATCAAAATGAGACGAGGGGTGTTCGTTCTGAAATAGCATTCGTGAATATTTTCTGGATTAAAGCATCCTTCATATATATATGAGGAATATGTATAATGAAGGCTATATAGGAAGAACTTTTGTAATTAACAAACCAATTTTTTTTCTCCTAAAGGAGGTCGCGGTAGGAGTCGACGCCCTTGGGAGAAATTTTTTAATTTTGGCCTTTCCGTACACGAGTCGGAATTAGAAAACCAAGGGCGACCGATGCTCGTTTACGCGCGCGAGAACAGGGGTCGATGACTCCTTATTACGAAGCGTTTGCCAGAAAAATTACATATACTCACTTTATCCTATTGTAGACCAGCAGCTCGGCGATCTCCCGGCCGAGCCTCGAGTACAGGGTCTCGACGAAGACGAGGACCTTCGGATCGATGCGGAGCCTCGCCTCGCTCCGGTGGTCCGGCGCCTTCGGGAGCCTCGTAGCCCCCCGTAGCGTGGAGCAGCGTATCGCCGGTTCCGGCCTCGTGTCTCGGTGGATCAGGCTGCGAACAGAAGCGGAGAGAGGGCGGAATTATTGAGGTGCGAACTTTGCCGATGCCAAACGCACGCGCACGCAGACACCTATGCGTGTGTACGCTTATGCGCTTATGCGCGTTCGCGCGCACGAATCACATACCAACTCTAGCGCATAGTGAGGGTGGTGGAGAGGTGTTAATCTTAATAAGAGCTCGCGAGGTATTCGCACGCCCTCTCACCTTTCCACTTTGGCGCGGATGAAGAGTGGGGGCGAGTGAGAGAGGGAGGGGGGAGAGGGGGGCACGCTCGTTTCATGTACGAGAAAGAGAGAGAGAAAGAGGCAGCGGGAGGGGAAAGCTTTGTGTGGAAAATTAATTTAGTTAACTTCGCGAAGAGAGTGGGAGTGACTCAAGAGGACGTCGGATTGTGCTCTCCTCTCTCTCTCTCTCTCTCTCTCTCTCTCTCTTCTCTCTCACGTACATACACTGCGAAGCTGTGTTTTGTACGCGCCTCGGCTCGATATCATCTTGGCCTGGGGTTTAATTAAGACATTCCGGGGCCCTATCTCTCCCTTTGCTTTATATTATTTTACACTCTCAACTACATTTTCTTATAGATCTTTCTACTCTCGTCGACGAGCTCCGGCTTGGAATTGAATAGTGTTTTTTCTTTCTATCTCTATTCAAGGACCTTGTGCAGCGTGTATGTAGTGAATAGAAGCCCCGCCCCGGAGAGAAAGAGAGACAGACGGAGAACGCTCGATGGGTTATAGAAGAAAGGAATATCGACTTGTTTTCCAAGCAATGTACTGGAGCTCTCTGGAGATTGCGCAAACCATGCTCGGTTAATTATGGAGTATGTTAAACATGTGAATTCGACGTATACTTTAGTTTCTTTTTAGGTATTCAATATTAAACGAATTTTAGCGAAATCATTCGCATAAGCCAAATTGAATACAAGTGAGTTGAGTAATTATAAAATTTGAGGGCAGTTGAATGAATAGTACATTCCATATTTTTTACATAATATTTTTTTTTACAAAATTGTATTATTTCTCAGAAATACTAATATAAATTTAATTAATGGATGATTCTTATTCATTGATTATTTTTAATAAATACGAACGTATATTAATAAGTTTTCCATAATGATCATAAATTTCATTCGCTTAAGCCTTACCATACATCACTAACAATTTAAAAAAAAAAAGTACAATTCATAATTTTTTTTCTCAAAAATTAGACCCTGAAACTTTATTATCCAATCCATTTGCACCGAAGTATTATATCGAAACTGTTCGGGGAATGAAATTTTCTCTGTATTTACCTTCAGTGAAAATTTAATCAGAAAGCATCTATAACCCTGATTGAAATATAATGTAAAATCATAAGCAATTCGTAATACTCGTAAAAATATAAACGAAACATTGTCCATTAAATTATTTTTCATCATATTTCAATGAAAGTCACAGTCGACGAAGAATCCATCGAATTATTTCCCAATTGACCCGAATTTCTTCCTAAATAATTTGGCAAATGACAATGCCCAGCTAATTTGTGCCAAAGCTAAAACTTTATAAAAAATTCATCATTGACCTAAGAATTAATTACAAACAAAAAGCACAAAGATCAAGGAATCATAATTCCACAAACCAGGTCGGCATTGTTTTCAAATGCAAATGAGCAGTAAATGTAGTCTCGCAAGACAATGAACGCGGTGAGATTTACTGTTCCTCTCTCGGGTTGGATAGAATGATTGATATCCTTAAATAAGCCGTAACTCAATTCTCTCTTGAGTGAGCAGAAGAGAAACGATTTTCTTGTCGGAAACACTTCCCTCGCCGTTTTGTTTTAATAATAATAAAAAAAGAGAGAGAAGAGAGAGAGAGAGAGAGAGAGAGAGAGAGAGAGAGAGAGAGAGAGAGAGAGAGAGAGAGAGAGAGAGAGAGAGAGAGAAAGTCTTTCACCTTTCATCATCCGTACCGTTTGGCTATCTCACAAAATGAACTACTACTACTACTCCATAAAAAAGGAAAACAAAACTGATGAAAATTCAAGAACTTCAAACGCAGTCTGCTTCAAACTCAGACCAAAGTAAAACAAAATAATCGTGAAAAAAAAACTATTATCCCCATTAAAACATTCCTGCCACATCGCGGCCAAAGCAGTCTTCCATCTCGCTCTCGCGCACCACACCGGGAAGCACCGCAACTAACGCCTTTCTTGAGCGCGCAGCCCGCATCAGTTGCGCCCCGCTTTAATCACCTCTCGGCGCGCGGGCGAACAAAATTCTCAACCCCCGCAGCTCGTCGCGCGACGCGCCTCCACCGGATCCAGGCCTGATGTGGCGCTCGGTACATTAACGAAGCGGCCCGCGCCGTCGACGGGCGCCACGGCATTAGCGAGAGAGATTACGCGGGGTCGGGAGCCACGAGATATCGGTGCGACATCCCTCTCCGCATCACCCTGCCCCTTCCCACCCCTAAGAGCGGGCAAATACATACTTACGCCTCGAAGAGAGAGAGAGAGAGATAGAGAACGAGCGAGTAAGAGCAAGAGAACGAGATAGGGGTGAGAGCGAGATGCGTAATGGAATTTAAGCCCCTCGTAGGTCGTCGGTCCTCTTACCCTCCGCTGTCGGGTGTTGCGCGTGTGTGTAAGTATCTGTCCGACTGTATTTGTCCCTCCGAGAACCGTCGAATTAACACGTCTGTCCGTACCGCGTCTCTCGTCCTGCCGCGTATAATCGCCGGCTTTCTCTTTTTATCCTTCGCTGCCCTTCTCTCTTCCTTTTCAGAGCTCTCCTCCACCTTTCTAAGCCGTGCGAGAGACGCAAACACCGCGCCCGCGCGCGTCGGGGACACGAGTATTTACCAGATGAGATTCGAGATATATATATATATAACTCCGGTAAAGTTTGAAGCGCTCGTTCCACAGGCGAGAGAAACGAGAGGAAGGAAATGCCGGTCGCGGGTCGCATTTATTTAGCTTAGAAGAATTTTAATTAGATTAGTTAGCAATGAGGACGTCGATTAAAATATTGATAAAAGCGACGAGAGCGCGCGATTGCCGAGGCTCCTACCGAGACTGGTTCGTTTGTGCAGAGAAACCATAATAATAGGATAGCTTGAAGAACTCAGTGGGAAGTTCTTCGGAAATTAACGAGCTAAATAACAAGACGACAGTGCATAAAGTATATACGAAAGACAACGATAGTAATTATAATTTTATTATTTTTTTTTATTTCGGAGAGTCTCTATTGAATCATGTTATTTATTTACTCAAAATTTTCTTTTCAACGTATGTATTTCATATGAAAATAAATGGGAAATTTGTTCAGTGAGATTGTTGGTAGTAGTTGAATTTAATATGACCATCTCAAATGAAATACGTAAGAAATAGAGTAAAGAGTAAGAAATAATTTAAAAATAAATTCATAATTTTACTGCAATAAAATGAAAAAGAAAACTATGCCATTTAAGTGTGATACAAAATGAAAATCCGCAATATTCGAATAAGAAAAACTATTTCTAAATAACTTTAAGGATACAAATAGATTAAACAATTATTGATTCTATTTAGAGATACATCTCGTATAAGTTTTTAACAAGAATTTGTGAACAGAAATATTTACGAAACTGCATTTACATTGCAATGTTTAACGGTTTGAATGCTTAGGAAGCAACTCATCCCTCGATACTAAAATCGCAAATCATGTAAACCGATCAATTCAGGCTGCTTTTAATAGCACTACGTCCCTTATGACCGCGCTTTATGTCTGAAGACAGTATCGATCGCTATCACAAGAAGAATAGTAGGAATCCTTAGTGAAAGAGGTATTTATTGCAAAGGGTAAGCTGCTAAGAGGAAAGATTAGCGAAGGGTTTCCGAAGGAGCACTATCCACCTCTCTTGTGAAGCCTAGTTAATA
This sequence comes from Sycobia sp. Sy_11, assembly GCA_018907035.1. Classification (NCBI taxonomy): domain Eukaryota; kingdom Metazoa; phylum Arthropoda; class Insecta; order Hymenoptera; family Epichrysomallidae; genus Sycobia; species Sycobia sp. Sy_11. The sequence continues at coordinate 695,567 of JACCIC010000134.1, forward strand.
TCTAATACACTTTTTCGCATTCTCAGTATTGAACGGGTCTTCAGCGCTGGATATGTGGATGGCTTGGCTATGTTAGAGGCGATTATATAAGGAGTTGTTACCACACAATATAGAGGGAGCACATGTAAAAGTGAAGAAACGATGTCAAGAAATCTCCAGAATCGATCCAAACAAACAGTAGATTGTTGTCTTCAGGACAAAATTTAAGACTAAGATGCAAAAAAATATTTATTTTTCTATAGGCGCAATGAACTGTATAGGAAGTAAGTTAAATATCAAAGATATAGTAAGTTAAATCTTACAGATATTCGGACAGCATATACTGGTGATTAACATAAAAGTTGAAAGTCACTGCTGGTTGTATTGAAATCCAATCTGATTTAGATTATAATTCTATGATGAAAATTGATCGAAAGCGGAATTGCAATGAAAATCCTGGATTATATGCAAATGCATTGATCCTAACATTCGGTCTCACAGGAAATTTTACCCCATACGCCGACGGTCAAAATGTTGCTGTAACTAGATAGCTTAAACCTTGACATTTCAGGAAGAACTAGCACAGCATATAGAGATTGAATTGCAATGCGCAGAGTGAAAAAGTGTTGAAAATGGAAATGTTGCCTTCCAAAAGCTAATACTGAGTGATGGAATTTTCTAACCACATCAGCATTTACTAACAAAACTCCTCTGCTTAAAGCAACAGTCACAATACTAAAATGCCAAACAATGCAGATTGATGATTAGAGGAACAAAATAAAAATAGAAAAAACTATTGATTATGCGGGTAGATTCAGAAAATATATAGGAGAGTGGATTAGAATGTAAAGATATAATTTACTATTGACTCTTTTTATGAGCTAAAGGACTCTGGAAGATATGTAAATCTGTACTGACAGACGAGCGTCTATTATGAGCTTAAATTAAACCAATACTGCGTCGCAATAGCGTCAAAGAAATCGAACATACTCTACATGCTTTATGTATAAAATGTAAAGGACTCTGTTATCAGGATTACGAGTCATTTAGGACCTAAAGATAATGGAAATGTAGATAATTGAGGGATAATTTAGGGAAAAAAGGCTTGTAGTAGCTAAACAAGTATGTAAGGTAATGTATAAGTAACAACTATGTAATGCACTGGAAAAAAATTCGTAAGAAGCAGAAATTAAGTGCATATATAGGCTAAATCTTCTAGTAACTGGACTGAAATCCAGTTAAACACCAATTTGCAGAAAAATAAGGCGAAATTAAATCTGGAAATTTGAGCGTTATATCTGGTAGTTTTTGTTGTTTTACATATAATATCAAAGACTATAGTATTTGGATAAGGAGGGGCAATAAAGAAGAACAATTACACATGATTTCCTCTGTTCTAACTCGAATATTATTATGGATCATCGTCCATACTATATTAAAATAGTCCTATACATTAGACTTTCTAATGACAAGACTTAAGTATTCCTAATCTCGACATCCTAAATGCATTTATAATAAGAAATTAATTATTATACTTCCTTTACATATCATAATTCAGTCTTCACTCTCGAAAATGATTCAACCCTTGCTAACAAATAATTATGAAATTAAATAAAATGACTCAAATTCAGCCGAAATGATTTAACAAATAAAACGTTTAAAAAATAAAACCTATACGATCATATTTAAAATCATTTCATATGACTTCAAAATTCTATTAAATAACATAAATCTTCAAATAATTTGTCCTTAACTCCTTAATCGTACTCAACATCACTCGTTAATGTAATTTATACAAACATATATTTAATTAAAGAGCCAAAACATATTTTTTAAGTCTACCTGATAGATTATATCATTGTGTGGATGAATCTTTATATATCTTCAATCATTTCCATTAATATATATAATATGCGCGTGTGTATGTGTGTGTGCGTGCGTATGTATGTGATTGTTTTGAAATGAAAACATATACATTTTCATCTTCAAAATCGAAATTTTTTATTGCGTAACTTCACCAATCATCGTTGCCATAAAAATTTATATCGCACACCTGCACCATGCCACAATACTTATAACACCACGTCAAAGCTATAACGTTATAGGTCTCTCGCAAAAAATCTCGCTCATTACCAAAGCGACAATAAACGTCGATTTCTTGCAGAGAGCTACAAATCCATTTTAAGTACACCCTTAGAGCCGTAACGAAGCCTGCCCTTCCCCGCCCCCTCTGTTCGCGACAATTAGATATCGATCGTTTGGCAGCGCGAGCATTGCCGTGTCGCGGCAACGACCGTGGATAAGTATAAAAGCGACCCGTCGGCGCGCGCCGCGCCGCCACGTCGTTAAAACGAAAATTAAGCGACGCGGCGCGTGAAAAAAAAAAACACGAGCGGGCGCGGCTCGTCCGATAAATCACACTGTGGCTATATAAAGGAATTGGAACGCGCTGAAACATCAGGGATGCCAAGTTCAATCGATTTTTAGGAAAAAGCGCATTGGCTTACACGTATCTAGAATCATTGTTCGAATTTAGGTTCAATTTTAGAAAAATTAGATATAAAATAATTTGGTTTTATACACTGTAAGTTACAGTATACGAAAGTTCATTTTTTTTTTATAAATACGTTTAGCGGGATTTTTCATTTTCTAGCAAATGTAAAATAATGTACATCATACAGAAGAAATTATGCCAATTACTTGCTTAGTAAAAATCGGTATATCTGTAGCAGGAACTGAAGAAAACAATTTAGGTGATGGTCATATTTTAGTTTTAAAGAAAAGATATAATGTATAAAAATTATTGCCAAATATAATATTTTAAAAATTATTAATTATAGTCCTAAAGAAATTATGAATTATAATTAAGAAGGTATTGTTAGTAACTTAATTTGATTGACAAATACGTTTGAAACCTAGAAAAAAAGTAAAAAAGATAAGCCACTCTTAGTTTTAGAGCTCGATTTAGAGCGTAACTTTCTAAAAGTTTACTCTAACTTAAACAAAAAAAAAAAAAGAAGTTCGGGTAAATTGCAGTGCAGTTGCAATAAGAACGCAGCTACCATACAATTAGCGGAACTCCAAAACTCGTTTCAGCAACTAATTGTTCCGAAAGCAAAAAACATTCTGCACTTAAAAATAGAGATGGTCCGTGTGTACGCTGTAATAGAAACATATATGGGTAAACTAGTTAAACATAACGTATACACATCTCTATATACACATCCGCAATCCTACTACGTAAAAACAAATATGGCGATCGAAAAAGACGAAGAGAACGAACAGACGTCTTTAAGTAATATTCAAAAACAAAATCCTTCGACATTTACATAAAGAAGCTAACCTAAAGCTAAGATAAAGCTAACATAAGCTAACAACTGCATTTAGTAAAATTGTATGTATAATTTAATAATAAATTAATTATTCCTGAAAATCGTTCTCTAATTGTAACGTGTCTATGATTTTCAAAGAAATGGATTTTGAGCTTTTTATGCTAACCATTCAGCCATCATGGAGTACCAAACTGTAAAAAAACATTATATTGAATTGTGAAATTAGAGAATATATGTGGCCGCGGCGTTGACGAATGCGCAGCTTTGCCCGCGCTACGTTCAATAGGCCTTTTTAATCGAAACAGATTTTCGTTGAACGTTTTCAATTAGGATGATTTCTTCGTCGATTTGACTCTCCCTCCCCACTCTATATCTTTCTCTCTCTCTCCCTCTCTCTCCCTCTCTCTTAGCCGGGCTAACTGGGAATTGAATCAATCGACAGATTGCGAGAGAAAATCTCCGTTTGCTTTTTTTTTAAACTCGTCGCTGTTGACCCGTAACTCTATAATCTGCAAATATCACGCTTCGTGTGCTGTTTTCGCTTATTAACCCAATTTATATTTCCGCACTAGGTGTCATGCATTTTATTTATAATATAGATTTAATTTAATGGAAGTACTTCCCTAAAGCCTGAAGGGAACAGAGCCACCGTTTGTATAAAATACTATATTTAAAAGAACCATATTTTTGTATTTGATACAACTATAGCGACGATTAATTACTGCTACTATTGAAATTAATACAGCTTTTTATATTTGTCTCATTATAGGCAGTCTATATATATGCTTTTTTGCAATAAATACAACGAATTAAGAGGAATAAACATAGAGAAAAATTATTTTATTTAAAGTATTTTAAGTATTTTTCTAATAATATACATGTTATATAATTCATTATATCTTATATCACCGAATCATTATTCCACGTTAATATTAATTAAAAATTCCGATGAATTATCTTAAAGGGCCAATTAAAATTATCAATCATTCTTTCAGATATTCATATGTTACCTTATATTTATTTATAACAATAACAATAAACGTACTTACAAGTTAGTCGTTTAAACTATCCTTAAAAAAATATCATCCCTAAGCAAGATCACTGGGTCAGTATTATTAAGCTTATTAAGTATTAAGCCTATTTGAATTAAAACAAGAAGCAGACAATAATAATACGAGACTGAAATCAGTTGTAATTCATATATGCAACTTAAGCCCAAAGTATCGACGGGACAATTTTTCCGCTCGCTGTCGAATCGAACCTTGATTTTAGTTTATTAACCAATAAATTCCACAAGGGCATAAAGTTAAAACATTCCGACCAGCCGCGTCTCAACAGTCGTTACTTTGTCGCGACGCCCATGCTTTCATAAATACATCATCGCCTCGTGCAAAAATTGACAAAATTACGAGGCCCCGACATCTATAAAAAGCTATTTATATACGTGCGCGCGCACTCGCAGCAGCCGGCGCCGTTTACACATACTCCCCGACCATCTATCATGCAAATCAACCTCGCTCCCTCGATCGATCGATTTATAGACGGCGCGCGGTGCACGTGGAGGCAAACACATGCCTGTACACACGCACATAAATATATATATATATATATATATATATATATATATATATATATATATACACGTACGCGCGAACGATGATAATTTGTGTCCCTTCCCGATTCGGAATGCCAAACCGCGCCGGGGTCGCGCATTGACGGTGGTTGAGGCCGGGGGAGGGGGAGGGTGGAATACGCGCTTCAATAACGTTAAAAAGACGTACACGGCGCATGAGAGAATGGCCCCGTGTACGAGAGAGAAAAAAGAGTATAAATAACGCCCCTCGCCCCCTAGCGGCCTAGCGGGGTAATGCACGCGAGGGACACGGGGGAATTTCTCGATCCTCCGCGGATCATGCGCTCTCGCGATAGCGAGATACGAGCTATGCATAATCGAGGTCTCCCTATATGTATTGAAGGAGAGGTACAGGAAGATTGAGAGAAAGAGAGCGAGAGATAGAGAGAAAGAGAGAGAGAGAGAGAGAGAGAGAGAGAGAGAGAGAGAGAGAGAGAGAGAGAGAGAGAGAGAGAGAGAGAGAGAGAGAGAGAGAGAGAGAGAGAGATGAGAGAGAGAGAGAGAGAGAGAGAGAGAGAGAGAGAGAGAGAGAGAGAGAGAGATGCTCTCTCTCTCTCTCTCTCTCTCTCTCTCTCTCTCTCTCTCTCTCTCTCTCTCTCTCTCTCTCTCTCTCTCTCTCTCTCTCTCTCTCTCTCTCTCTCTCTCTCTCTCTCTCTCTCTCTCTCTCTCTCTCTCTCTCTCTCTCTCTCTCTCTCTCTCTCTCTCTCTCTCTCTCTCTCTCTCTCTCTCTCTCTCTCTCTCTCTCTCTCTCGCGTCTCGGCTCTCTCTTCTATCCTCTCTCTCCTGCTCCTTCTCTCTCTCTTATTTCTCTCTCTCTCTTCCCTTCTCTATCTTTCTCTCCCCTCGCTCTACTCTCTCCGTCTCTCTACTCCATTCTTCTCTCGAGATGTAATTTTTTTATCTTTGAATACAAAAATTGAATATAATCTTAATTTTCATGCAAAAGCGAAATAAAATCTATAATTTATACGAGAAATCAATAATGGTGATGATTAAAAAATGCTTTCGTCGAGTAAAAACGTTGAATAAGCAATTGCTCTTTACGTATTAAAACATAATCGTAACTAGAAAAATAAAATAATACTGAAGTGACATTGCGGAATAATTCAGTTGTATAAACTAATATTACAAAACGGTTTTCGGTAAAATAAAAATTTAACTTTAAATTTCTAAACATATTAAAATAATAATGTAATTAAAAATAAAAGATCAAAACACTCCTTGTATTATCGATCGTCAATTGGTCACTTAACGTGAATCCATTGTTTGTCAAAATCGGGCCGGAAACTCCTTACATAAAGACATATACTTGTACAAATTATAAATTATATATGTAGATCGGATAGATCAAAAATAATTCGGCAAATAATAAGAAGCGAATGATTTTGCAAATTCGGGAAGGTACATCTTCACTCTCTCGAATCGGCTAAATCTTGGATGACTCTGCATCTTATCAAAAAGGATTTCCGAAAAATCCTCACCCTGTGCTGGGAAATATTCTTTACGAATCTCAGTAGTGCTTTGGATGATAGAATTTCTTTTATCCCTTGTCTCAGAAAATCCCCCGGAAGATACCTGGAAAAAATACGCTTCAGATATTCCCGTGCATGTATATGCATCATCTTATATAATAGTACAGCTGTTAAAGATTATCTTCTGGAATCAGTACGCAGCTGTCCTAGGTACGCTCTACAAGGGATGACGTGGTCGATCACTCTGATGACCTTCGTAATAACGAATATAAGACAGTTGGTGGACTTGCAGTTTTCATCGAATTTCTATTAAAGCTTCTGTAATAACAACTGAGTCATAATCCCATTCAGGAAAATACGAAACCCTGGTAATCCTCATTCTTTAGTGTCTCCGTGCTACATGCGAGAAATCGTCTTTCGCGTGATAGTCGATGTATAGTGTTATATATATTCTCATCAGTATGTCAACACAGAATTCCGATAATAGAGTCACGTTCAAACTTATACAGATAGTAAATACAGCACTACAAAAGGGTAACATGATGTCATCTGTAAGACTAATGTTAAGTTCATTTTTTGCTTGTACTTACAAGTAATTCATCAAGGACCAAATATTATTACTATAGTTTTGCTCGCATTTATAGAGTCCATGATCGTTCGTTTCGATACTACATTTGGCTGTCGCCGTAGCGCTACCACCCCATTACCAAAATCACTGTGGGCTTTAATTCTATTAACTTTTTTCCTAAAAACTGAGAAAACGATCGAAGATTTTTATATAAACAATTATTCATTCAAAATAACAACATCGTTGTCTAGTTCTCAAATACGTCCATTGCAAATAGAGAAGCTTAAAAAAAAGGAAAGAAGAGACAGTAACTGATGCTGTGTAACTTTATCCGACCAGAAACGGCCAGCTACATACAAGCAACTATATATATATATATATAACAAAAGAACAGAGCGAAAGAAAGATAAAAGGAGACGTATAAGAGATCCCTTCCGCCCCCGGTACGCCCAGAAGCGACTACAAGACACGGTAGCCGCTTACCCTCGTAAGCCTGTCCTGAACACGTATGCGCGCGTAATCTCGCTGAGATACGACGTCTATATATATATATATATATACGATGATGCTAGCGGGGGTGGCCCGTTGCGCGCCGTCTGCGTCGCCGTTGAACTTCTTCCGTCCCGCTTGCTCCCCCGCTCACGGTCCCGGCTAAGCCTATTAGCGCGAGGAAGGTCTATGCGCGCTTCGGCAATGCGCAATGGCAGGAGGGTGGAGAGATGATCGGGCTAGCAAAATGTCATATACGTCGGATATACAGAAAAAGAGATGGCAATTTCGAAAATCACTTGCTTGCCAGAATGTAGATGTATGAGATGCGGATTTTGTTTTCTCATGCAAAATATGACTTTTTTAATCAAAGTGTGCTCAATCGCATAATACATATTTTTTCCATCTCTTGGATAATTTTTATGAATATATTGTTAGTAAATATCATTGCTTTTCATTGAAAATTATTCTTCTCTCCATTTTTTTTTCATATATATACAAACCAAAGCGCATTCATCACAAGTGTGATACATAATCGCTTAAAATAAACAGGTAATCGGAAGGAACTCGATCTGTTAAGTAAGCCCGATAGTTTAGAGCATGACAATTTAGTGACTGGAATACATAACGAATCTATTCAGCCATTTTCTTGCCTCCTTCGATGTTCTGGATTTATTTTTAATCAGAAAAACGCTGAAATGGGTCATTTGTCATTGGTAGCTATTATGTATTCTAGGAATTATGAGATATTCAGCTGCATAACAATGTGTTTATTAACTTATATTATAGTACGGACAGAACAAAATACCCACTGCTATTTCTATGCGAAATATTTCTGTTCACGTTCACGCTCGGCAGAGCTCAGAAGAGTCGATCTGACCCACTCCTAATGTCTCTATAATGTTCTATTCAATTACAATCTCTTCTCTATTTAACGGAGGCAATTTACTCTTTAATACTTTTTTTGTTTGGCCCTTTTGATACTATACGTATTTCTGATATTGTACGATGTTTTGCTGGAACTGTTATACTTGACTGAGTTCTTTCCTCCTTTATACTTAATAAAACTGAAATGTACCGTTTACAATTCGTGATTAGTCCATGATTTTCCATATTGATATTCGACGTAAAATGGTCTATTTATAATTATATCCTTTGACAAATTTCTTATCCTCTTCTTCATTTAGCGTTCGCTGCAACTGTACATGTTTCGATTCCGTTCACTGCGTTAGATTTAATTTTCTCTAACCTTGTTCGCATATCTCGCATGAACATTAAAAATTCAAAGGATCTTTCCATTGAACAATGCTCCGTACTACGATAATTGAATGAAACTGTTTCGAAAATATCTTCAATTTTTATTTCAGATTTAATTATTTTATTAATTTTAATAAAATAAAAGTCATTTATTCTTTCAGAAATAAAGCAAATTCCTTACTTCTATAATGTCGTCCAATATCTGTTACTAAATGATTTGTCAAACCAAAACGCGAATAAAAATTATGGAAATTTCGCTATGGTACTTTCAGTTTGTTAATTAGTTTTAATATCGATTACTTCTGACCATTCGTTAAACGCATCAATAGCAAACATAAACACTCGGCCGTAAAATGGTCCTAGAAAATCTCTGTGAATCCTAGACCAGAATGTACTTGGTCGGCAAGGATTGGGCGGTAGTTTAAGCGGCGCCCTACGTTTATGCATACTAGCTTTACATGTTAAGTTGTGCAACAATATTATAGGCTACCAAATATATGACCTCGCTCGCATTTTCATTTATACAATACGGAAATATGATTCGTGTAGTTCATCATGCCAACTGATATCCTAAACGTGCGGGTTACATCACAGTACTATAAAAAATGAATCTTTTCTTTAGAGTTTAATATCTTATATTATAGACGATACTTCACCAATAACTATACGATGCTAATGCTTTGTTTGTAGTGGGCGAGAAAAATGTTATATGTATTACGTTTTTCATCCAATCACACAGCTTTTTAAAGCTCTGACAGTGTTTCGAAAATGTGTAACATCAGATTCACCAAATAATTCGTATGGTTAAATGATTATTTTCTTCAAACAGTAAAAAAAATTAAATACCGTCTACGAATGCTCCTAATGCCGCACAAATTTATATATGAAACACAAAATATACACTACGCAAAAATTTTTTATATTTACCACCTATCCGCAATTGTCCCGTATCCATGACATAACGACATGACCCATTACCAAAACTTTACAGAAGAATCGGCATTTGTGCAACTTTAAATAGTTATTTTCAATTCGTCTTTCGTATACTTGTAAACCTCGTAAAAACTCTCTTTGCCGGCGTGCCGCGCATTTTTATTGCTGCACCTTCACCGAGCGAGGGAAGTAGGTAATTGGAAATGAAGACAGTTCTCCAATGGGCAGTACTGGTGCAGATTTAACACGAATTCCCGTAAGAGGAATTACGGACGGTCTAATATACTTACACAATGGTGTAGCTGGTTCAGAATATGACCACGCATATTTGATTTTGAGCAGTGCATGCGCATACGTGCATTGATATGATTACTGTATAAGCTACTTATCCTCGTGTAATCTATGTTCTTGTTTCTCAATTTAGATATACGCAAGTAAATGAGAACGGAGATAGTTGGAATGCTCGGCGTTCATATATAGAATACCCAACGAATATAGCTTTTTCCCAATGCGCACTATAATCTCTTTATTATGCTATAAAAAGACATCAATTCACGTCATGTGTATACACAGGCAAGTTCAAGCTTAAACGAATCGGCTTGGCTTTAAATAATTCAATGAAAAGACCGAAAGAATAGAGAGTTATCAATGTATAGTATGCAATAAGATTATGTTTTTAATGCTAATAACTCTACAGGTAAATTACAAATGTACGTATTTAATGTAATTAAATTTAACGTAATTAAGCCAATATGTGGTATATCATTTACGTAAGAACTTAATAAGTATAAATTTTAAATGAGGATTGTAAATTGTTTAATAGACACCAAATACATTACACGATATCTTTCAATTAAATTATTTTTATGTTCGCGTATTAGATTGAATCAAGTATCGGGCTACTTCCGAGTTTTTTTCCTTCAATTCTTTAACATTTTATGAAAGCCAATTTCTTTTCTCTACGATCTCTACGTAGGCATTTCTTTAAAAAAATCGGAAAAAAGATCGGTGAAAGCCTTCGAATCCTTTTAATAAAAGCTGGAGCGTTTATTCGTTCGTCAATTAAGAAGGAAAAATATACGATAATTAAAAAAGACTTATTTCGATTGTTTTTTAAAAATCTAACAAACATTTGCATCGGCGTTGCAGTCCTATGATAAGGACAGTCTAACTGTAACGCCGATAAAATGTTATAAGTATAAGCTGATAGATAGCTCGCTTTTTTATACCCACGCACTTTATTATTAAATCGCATTCTAAAGCAACGCTCATTATAACGCCAACGACTATTGCTCTGTTATCTTTCCACGCGCTGGATCGCAACGATAGCGCGAACTCGCGCTCGCCCGCATTACAACGAGCCGTCTCAACTAATGCATTACGTTATATAGCTTTAACTCACCGACACTCCAGTACACTAATAGGCGCGGGCAAGCTTATTAAACGGGCGAGATAGAGAGGGTGGGAGAAAGGAGCCACGGAGCCACCTGACCCGAATCCCCGGTACGTACACCCTCCAGGAGGTTCGCATATGTATATGTACATATAGAAAGAGGGGGGGAGAGAGAGAGAGAGAGAGAGAGAGAGAGGCCGCGCGCGTCGTCGCCGCTGCACCGACGCCGCGCGTGTAAACCTTAATGCGAATTTACGGTAACGGGTGCATATATATATATATATATATATATATATATATATATATATATAGGCGACCACTCCTCCAAACCCCCTCCGCCCTACGTCGCCCCGCCGCCTCACGGAAGCCTCTATACCGGAATAATAGGCCGTAGCTGATCGACGATTAGCGAAGCGTTTCGGGCAAGGCACGGGTGGCGCAACGACGTTGGCGCAGGGGGGAGGGGAGTGCGGTATGGCTGCAGGCAGAGGAGACGATCGCGAAAGCGGATAAGCCCGCTAACCCCACTTCACCACCCCGTTCTGTCTCGCTTGGGTTTCAACTCGACTACTGTTAAACTCTGTCTCTGTCTCTCTCTCTCTCTCTCTCTCTCTCTCTCTCTCTCTCTCTCTCTCTCGCTCTTTGTGCTCACCGCTTTCAAAGGGGTTAATGATATTCTGCTGTTATACGTGAGGTGTATCGGAAGGTGTATGTATATTATATATATATATATATATATATATATATATATATATATATATATATATACTGCAGGGGTACGTGCGCTCGTCTCCTAGAGGGTTCAAATATAGATGATCCTTGAGGTTACGGTCGCGAAGGCCCCCGCCGACGAGTCGCATTGGCGCTGCAGAGAGGTGGGAGGAGGGATGGACAAAGCCCAGGGGTTCTGATTTTCTCTCTTCCCTATAACAGAGCCTGGATCGTTGACGGATGTTATGTCGGGGGTGAAGGGGCTAATGTATCCAAACTGAAAGCGTTGCCATTAGGGAGTATTTTCGGTTAAATCTGAATTAGGTGTTTAATCGAGATGCGACGAAGCTTTCAATCGTTTAGCTGCAATAATTGAAAAACTATGTATTCCCCATGTTGTTGTTAAATCATCGCTAGCCGAAGCGACATTTTCATTAGTAATGTTCAGCGCCTGAAGGGAATAATGGCAGAATCCATGCTATCAAAAAGTTGCTAGACGAGCAATTTCGAAGGGTTAGTTATTTATTATGCACCTAAAACTTTCAAAAACTATAGTTAATTTATATTTAACTCATCGAGCGTCGATTCTAAATTACTTTGTGTGTAAATTATATACAATTATCATATGCATAATTAAATTCATTCATTGTCCAAATTGAATAGTAGATTTTTACTATTACATTCTATTGACTTTTCATGAAATTATAATATAGCCAGTCACGAGTTTTCTAGTTATTTCAGCGAATAAATGTATTAAACGGTTATGCAGGAGTAAAATTAATTAAGAAATATAATATCAAGAATATATATTCGTTAACTTCTAAAGTTCAGTATATCTCTCTTAACTTTTGCATGTTCGTTAATTAAAAATAATAATAAGTATATGTGGAAAACTATGAAAGAGGCATAACTGCAAAGGCCTCGGCGAAGGCGTATGACGTATATTTCGATATAATTTAAAGATAAAAGTAAGCAGAAAATTGAGCGATGTAAGTGCGCTAGCGCAAAAATTTTTCATTAAAAGTATCATGAAAATATATACATATTTCGCAAGTTAACTTCTAAGCAAAAATAATCATTCTATTAAGTTAAGAGTGTTATTGTTGAATTTATAATTCAAATTTTTCTATTGCGCATGACAAAGAAAGTAAGTAAACGAAAATGTAAAAAAATCGAACATTTATTTCATCAAAAAGTGTCAGGGTCTGTAACAAAGGAAAATCAAATTAGCCTGTAATTTCACTGTTCTAAAACTATTTCTAAGGTTACAACCGAACGTAATTTTTTAAACTACTTATCACTATACTACGAACAATCATTTGACGTTGGCGATAGAAAATTGATTGTATATGGAAGTTGTACACAATCAAATTATTGGAGTTTTAAAATTTTTTATTATTAATAACAATATTTCATCAGCACAGCATAATTATAATAAAAATTCATTTTATTAAATTATTAAAATAAATAATGCTAGATTTAAAATTTACCATTATTTCAAATAAATATTTTTGGAAAAGAGTGCAAAATATATTTACAGATTCTTCGTTATTGCTTAAAATTTATATTATATTGCATTTTTTTTTTCCTTGATGAAAGATAATTCAATAACACCGTTTCAATAACAATTATGAAAATATATTTTTACTCATCTAAGTTTATTAATATTTAAATAATATATTAATTATATTTTCAATTAATTGAAAACGAAATTCAATAAATACTTTTTTCATAATACTTAATTAATTAATAAAATTATATTAACCAGACTAATACATATAATCAACCTTGAACAGCAACGAGAGCATATCCAAATTTACAAACTCTTCAATTAACGTACAATTTCCCCCTCAGCTTGGTGCAAGGGAGCAGCCGTTATAAAACAATAGTTAACTACCGACGTTTATTCAAATTGAAACACTTTACCGAATGTTTTAAACAGCCCGGCGCTGTTTACATCCTAGCCAGGTAGATAAAGAAATTTGACACGCGCGAATCGGGGAGGCGGTGGGCTTAACAAGTGGCGCGCGAATAAAATCCAATGGCATTGTTTAGTATTACGCTCGGCGTGTATCTTTCAATGTTCATACACGGACAGAACTCGACGCGGCTCGACTTGACAAAGGGATGCGAGAAGCCTTTCAAAAGACCAAATGAAAACGGTTACAAAGAGAAGACGGGAAGAGGGGTCTTGATACAAAAAAAAAGGCGTAGAACTGTAATGTGAAGCCAATTCCGTAAGCTATATAAATTCATTGGCGAACGCGTGCACTACGGCTGTCTCCCCCCTCTCTCCCTCGCTCTCTCTTCTCACACACAGCTGCAAAAACATTTTTTACTTTTTTTTTTATTTTTGCTCACCCGCCCGTGATAGCTTTGCCTTTATTGAATATTTGAGCCGAATGAAAAATTTCAATTTGGAATTTTCACATTCTTTCGAACAGTCAGATAATGCAATGCAGATGGGGATAGAGAAAGAGAGCGTGGATGAGGGAGTTGGATGGATACAGAGTACACTGTTTAAACAGTTTTATTTATATTTTCGCAATGCATTTTACAACGTTTTTTATTATTTTTCAAATTTTTCTGGCGCATAATTGAAGAAATGCCCAGAGGACAATCCAAAAAAAATCTAGATTACTCGTTTACCTAAACATTTTAATGCTGATATTTTAATTGTTTTAGTTTTGCATACACTAATTACAAAAATAATTATATGCTCGTATAAGCCTATGGAACTTTATTTTCATAGCAGTAATGATACATTCTTATGAAAATGTCCGGATTGCTTTGAACTAAAATATTATTTGTCAAATATTGTTGATACTATATTGTTTGACAGGATTATAACCAAAATAATTCTACATATTTCACTTAATTCTATTTATTAGCATTTCAATATACTTATTACTTCATAGTTAGCCTGTAAAAACTTTATTTGTAATTTGCAAAATTTCTTGTCTTCTACCTATAAATCACTACATATATTTAATATTATTTCATATATTTTAATAATTTTACTAAAATTCTTTTAGGTTGATTATGCCGTCTAAAAAAATACAAATGACAACTTTCCACTCTCAAAGATTTCATTTGTTCTTTAATTTTTTTGTAAATTATGATATTTAATACGCAATAAGTAATTCGATACATATACATCTACTAATTTCAGTTTTCTGACCTAAAAATGCAAGTATTTTATCCATATTTTGTTTCATTTTAATGATGTGATTTAAATTCTACTTTTTTAATACTGTTTTGCATACAAAGTAAACTTTTATAGATGAAGTTTTTCTTGTTTCCTCAGTAATTTATTTATGGGATAGATTTTGAATATGGTAACATTATTTCTGTTTGGTATTAGTAAAATTGAAAATAAAAAACTGATTACCACCAAACAAAATTCATTAAAAATTTAAAATAAAAATTTTTATTTTAAAAACTGTTAATACTAACAATCTAAATTTATATTTAATTAATACGTATAAACTATATAATCTAATATTCTATATATATATATATATATATATATATATATATATATATATATATATATATATATTAATGATATTATGAAACTTTTTCACTCAACTAGCTCAATTCTTTTTATTAAACTATGTACAAAGATTTTCAACTTTATAAAAGAATATAAAAGTTCAAATGAACTAAAAAAGTATTTTTAGTATAATATTATTACACAGATGTAATATGAAAACTATATATAAAAAAAAAATTCTTTTGTGTTACATTTTAATCAGTTCAAATCTGAAATTGCTATAGTAATTCCAGAATCGACCGCCACTGATTATTCAAGTACGACTTTTTAACTACTTTTGAGTATGTATTTAATGGACAATAAATGATGAAAATTTTATGAAAAAAGTACTTTTATTCATATTTCATTCCTTCAATAAACGAAGATCGTGAATTGAGGCAAACATTATATCTATCCGCGATTCGGCAATGTTATCGCTCATATTTGAAGCAACTTGTAATATGAAGAAATGTTATTACTCATTTATATGTGGACAATTTTGTCAATGAAACCTTTTCCATCAAAGATTTACCAATGACAGTGTTAAATAAAGTACATAATAAACAAAATTTTCCCTATAGCCATGCCTCAACATTCATACGATTTTCATGTACATGATCAACGATTAAGCACCCTTGCACAATTTTTTACCCCTTTCCCTTCGTCGAGAAATCTCCGTGGCATACTCCGTGGCGTACTCCAACTTGCAATTCCCCGACAGCACTGCGACAATAATCAAAGTCTCACGCGCGCAAATCAAATTTGCTCTTTCCGCGTGTAACAACGGAAAAAGCCTCATAAACCCCTTCACCCCACCCCACCGTCCTCCGGGCCATTCCAATTTTACGCGTCTAACGTTATTAGCGCTCTCGTTCGACTGCGCACAATGGACGTGTGAGCCGAAAGGGGAGAACTTTTCGATGCGTGAAATTTCGCGAAACAGTAGCCGTCCAACTTTCGCGACACGCGGTGATTAACGGGCGCGCGCGAGCCGAATCGCGGATGCGGTGGCGAAGTGCGGGGGGGGGGGGTGAGGAACGCAGCAACATGGCCTGCCTGCAAACAGTCGCTTCGCCTCGCTTTCCGTCTCGCTTCTCACCCACCCCCCCTTCGCCCCTCGTTCATTCTCTCGGAAGAGCAAGTGTCTCGGACTCGTTGCGCTTGGTTTAGAAATGATTTTTCGCTTGTTATGGAATTTTCGAATTTATAACTTGGAATAAAATTTTGCGGCGAGGGGCCAATAAACGCGCAATCAACGTTTTCATATACCAGCCAGACTTGCCCCGTCTGATGCAAGAGGCGAAAAATAATTGGATTAAAAGTTTACTTCATCGCCGAGAATTTCGAGAAGGGGCAAGAGAGCGCAATTCAACGCTTTTTCATCGTTTTGCAATAAATCTACTCGAAAAGGCGAAAATATAACGGACAAGTAATAGAAGATATCTTTAGAAATCAATGGTACCCGTTGTCTTACTTCTGGGTCTAATGTATGACGCACGAAGAAACGTACTAAAACTCATTACTTTGTAATATCTATCCGACTATACTCAAAGAGAACATTTGTGTAGCTATTCTATTGAATACTAATTCGAATCAAAAAAAATGATAGAATTGAAATTATAAGTAAATGCATATTCCATAAATAATTTATTTTTCCTAAAATAGTCCTTTCAAAAATATTTATAGACCTTTATTAAAATGTATGAAAAAATTAATAAAATACAATGTTAATTTAATTCAGAGCATTGCTTGCAATTTTTAAAATTGAGAAGTAAATGAAAAAAATAGGTCTACTGTGACTTGATTTCAAGAGCCAAGGACTATAATTCAGTGGCCCAAGTTCAAGTCACGCTCTCGGGCGATCGACGCAAGTACCTTTATAAAAATAGAACGAGGTTAAAAAATATTTAAAAACTTAAAAAATCCTTGCAATACCCAATAGATTAATAATGAAAATAACACAGCTAACTAAGTTTAAATTTCGACTATAGGATAAGCGGAATAATTAAAAAATTAATATATGTATTCCATTTAGTTTATATTATTCTCGTACATTCTTGTATAATTTTATGTAATGTATATCCTGAATTACAAAAACTTTTAATTCTTAATAAATTATGGTACTTCAAAATTACAAATAATATATTGATTTTATTTAATATCATATTTTATTTACTTTTTATATATTAAAAACAAAAAATTTATTTTTTACTGCCAGTAACTCCTGTTCGAAAGAGGCGCAATGATTGAAGAAATTTTTTTTTTGGCAAATTGACCGTTCAGGAAAAATCCATTCAGCAACATTTAGACCATCTAATTTAGGTATGCTATAAATATTATAATATATATATATATATATATATATATATATATATATATATATATATATATATATATTACAAATGTGGATTATAAAGGATTCTATTAAGCAGACCAAAACCGAGTACTAAAATATTTGACTCACAATTTGTGCTTCGCATTTGAAAATATTTTTCTTTAGCTAACAGTTAAGAAATTATCAGTAAATAATTTTATTTCACAATCCATTTTTACATTTCTTAGGCTAAGCCCTGAATGTTGCTAGATTAAAATTTTTTGTAAATATATCGGATAAAGCGTTCGCTAGTGTATCGTATTATCCAAAAAGATATTAAATAAATTTTCGTTTGTAGAATTATTTACGATTAATGCGTGGGTAGTAAAAGATTAATCGGTGTATTGATGATAATGGATAATGATGAATCTACAATAACTGATTCAACTGACTTATCATACCGTAGAGTAATTATATACTTTTTATAAAATCATATAACTTCTGTATTCAGATTAATAGAAGTATACTAGAAACTCTAAAGTAATTATGTCACAAATGCCAAACATCCAAATCGGGCACAAAGATTCCTCCTAATCGATTTCTCAATAATTGATATTTAATGCCCTTTTTTTATTAAAATAGATTAAGACCCTGCGACCCTCGCCATTCAGGAGCCTTTTACAGGTCAGTGATAAAAAATCGATGGGAGGGAAAAAAGTGAAGATTATGACGAGGGACGGTGCGCGCATCAGCAAAAAAAGGAACGAGTAAACGAAGGATGTAAGGATATCCTAAAGACCAGATAAAAACCTAAGAAGGGGCTGGACCGGGCAGAATGCATCGAGAAAAAGGTAGAGGACGTAGTGTAGAAATAGAGCAAAAGGCTATCAAGAGGAGGAATGGGCGGGAGGGGCGGTAGTTATCAAGGGAGGGGGGTTATCCTGCAGTCACGAAGAAACGCCCGGTATAATAGACGTGGATCTACCGATAGCGTATATAGAGGAGCGAAACACTTACCTAGCTCGGCTCGCTTCGGCGCCACGGATAATCGACTCGTCGTTGAATTTGGCATCCATTCGCGAACGGAGGCGTTCAAGAGGCCGCTTGACCTAATATACAACGCGATTCCCTTTGTAGGTCGTAATTTCATTACGGGCTCGGCGAATCGATTGCCTTAATTTTATCGTTACAAGAGCCTTTTTTCCGCGATAGCTTGTAATTCGCCGACGGACGGACAGACGCGATTTCTACCTCTAGCGATGCCTCACAGCCTCGAGATGCAGAAACTGCGCCAAGTCTCGAACTTTACGGCCGAGCTGACACAAAGGGAGAAGACTGAGTCAGTCATCAGTTGTTATTTGTTAATTTTACGTTCGAGCGATTGTGAATTGGCATCTCTTCGAAATTGAAAGGTTATATAAAACGATAAAATTCAAGTGGATCAGAAATAATTAATCGAACCGAATGGATGTGGAAGCGGAACTGATGAGTGCAAAATTTTGTTAACTTTTTCCTTCTGTTTGAATGAAAAGCAGATCTGCTCTTTGAGCTCATATTTTACTGATTTATATATACAGCAAGTATTATACAGTTAATGTGAAATATTTCACATGTGACATTCTTCACACCGTCAATTTCATTAGTCAAAATGAGTTTTATGGATGTCCTTTATCACCGTATCAATGCAATTGATATCGAACGTTGAGATTCCAAGATCACCAATAACATTCACCGTATGATGTTCGACGATCGAAGATTGAAAGTCGATGAATAGCCTGGCATCGATGGCATTTCATCTTAAAGTGTACATATTTTGCGTGGCTATTTGGGATTTCGATTCGCGATTCCGCACGATCGCTCTTAAAGAGAACCGTGGTAAACATGTCAAAGGGTGGGAAGAATTAATCAACTGGGCTAGACAAAAGTAGTTCGTCTGCGATATTCGTTGGATGTAGCGTCGACAATTACTTCCTTTGTCGAAAAGTGAAAAAATGAGTGAGTGATAGAAGATGGAGATGAATAATGACGTCATTACCGAAAAAAAAGTTATTTTCAGGACCTTGGAATCAAAGCAACGACAGTCATTTCTACTGTAACCTTCTCAATTGCCGTAAAAGATGGTAGTACCGATAGAAAATTAATAACCTTTTGTAACTATGGAGTGCGAGGATAATTTTGTCACTTCTTGTTTGAATTAATTATAATTATTTCTCTGTTGCTATGTAAAAGATACACGCTACAAATTTAATAATATTCCTTCACGCGTAATTCTTAAAAAAGCTTATACACGTTTCATATTCATTTAACAATCCCGTTTCATATTCCCGAATCGTCGCTGCACAGTCAAATTTCCATTCCGAATATATGCCGTGCGTCAACAACGATTTCATAAAAAAAAATTCATCACCCAACGGCCCGCGAGACTTCTACTTCTCGCCGATTTCAATATCCTTGCCTTGAGTGCGGTGCAGTCGAATAAAAAAAAGAAAAAAAAAAAAGAATAAATAAAAGAGCAGGTTCGCCCTCCTCGAACCGGCGCCTGAAAATATTCCAACATCAATCCAGGCGAGTCTCTCGCCGTGGCAGGGAGAGGTAAACGCCCTTACGAAACTGGGTTGAGCGCACAGCATCCTCGACGAGAGCATTATAGGGCGGCTTTCTTCTCGCGGACGATGGGCCACTGAATTGGCGAGCCAGGAAGAGAGAGAGAGAGAGAGAGAGAGAGAGAGAGAGAGAGAGAGAGAAGGTGTGGGGGAGATGGAGAGCAGAGCCCAGTCTCGTTCGCATATTAATCTGGCTCGCCGGTGTCTACGTTCTCCTCGTCCTCCTCCGTCCCCCACCTACGTCCACGCTGAGGGCGAGAGAAAAGATAGAAGGAAGCAGTCGGCACCACCACCGCCGCACCAATACCACCACCACGTCGCGTGGTCATACAACAGCTCAGCGTACGCCCCGTATAGTAATGGTGGAAAGTTTTCGCCAACTTTAGGTGCGGGAGGTCGGAGGTGCCGATGAAATTTTCATGCGCGCGCTCGCGCTCGAGCCGAGCGGTGTTAGAGAGAGAGAGAGAGAGAGAGAGAGAGCGAGCGAGAGAGTGAGAGACAGAGAGGGTTACGGGTGATAGATCCACCCCCCAGTCGCGTGTGAATCCCAGTTTTAATATAGCGCATGCAGAAGAGACAGAGAGAGAGAGAGAGAGAGAGTGAGAGAGAAGATGAACGAGGCGCTCGACGAGTTCGGGCCAAGGCATTATATTCGACGCGTGGCCCGGTGATACCTCGAGAGAATTCGCCCCGGGGACGATGAATGAAGTAGGATGCGGGGACGGTCGGGGAGCAGTGGAAAAACCTTGATGAGGGCGGCTGGGTCGCAGGGGGCGGGGGCACAATTTTCAAGTGTTTAAGCGATATCGGCGTCGGACTAATCTGAGCGCGTTGAGAATTAATAGCTTGCGATTAGCCGTGCCGAGGGGCGAGACACGCCGAGGCGAGATGCGAGGAAGAGGATATATATATATATATATATATATATATATATATATACACACACGGTGATAGGGTATTTCGTTGCTGCTGGATATTTCGTGTTCCGGGCGAATTTTATCGTGAATCCCTTTTTCTTAATTTATTACAGGTAATAATTATTCTTTAACGCAGTATTTGAATTGGCACGGGCAGTTTGTGTTGGCGATCCTTCACGTAAAAGAGTTTTTTTAATATCCGATAGTATACTATAGCTGGATTTAACGATTGTACTTCTTCAGACGTTGATAGATTTGCAAAGGCGACTAGTATTGATAAAATAAAACCGCTGTGTCTGCCGAGAAACACGTGAGGAAAGATCAATCCTTATCTTCTTTATACGGCTCGCTAAAGTCTTTATGGTGAGCGATTACTATTATGAAAGGGCAAGGACCGCGACGAGCTCGTGCCTCACATTTGGAGATTAAAAGTCGATATTTCAAGATAATCTTGTAATTAATGACGAAGACGTCATTTTCTTTTTTATTTCATTCGAATCCGCACGAAAAATTAATCAGTCGGGCACTGCCACTGCTTTAGAAGATAAAAAAATAATATCATCTGTAATCTATTCATCGCCGGTTGCCACCAAACTTCCACAATTGTCGACGTTAAATTTCAATATTATAGCGTCAATAATAATACATTTAAATTCATGAAATATAGTTGCTTAAAATGAATTAAACAAAAGAAGATTTTGGATTTTTCGTCCGGATCTACGGATTGAAAAGTGTATAAAAGCAATTAAAGTCAATATTGGAATCATATAGATTTTAAACTTTCAATTTCAATTGACATTTCGAAATGGAAAATCGGTGTACATTTAAAAATTGTAATCAATTAATTTCTTGCCACGCTCGAATGGCTTACCACGATCAACCCCACAGAGACTGCGTGCAATTATTGATATAAAGGATGTATTAACACAGGGCATTCGGAGCCGATTCAAATCGCGCGACGCCAGCGTCTGCATAGGCAAATCAATTGTATTCAAGATTGCCGGAGAGAACATCTATCCATAGATAGGGATGATACCTAATAACATAATCTCCATTATACCCGACTAATAATAATTCAATACCGATGGAATTCACGTGGTATATTATCTCATCGTGTACAACAACAGCAACAGCAACAATAGCAATAACAACAACGAGATAATAGAATTATTATTAATTCAAATCATACTAATATATTATAAACAAATATCGGATATTGCATTGACCAATAAGATAATTCACAAATATCGGATGAATTGCATTGAACAGTAAAATAATTTGATATTCATATATATATATATATAAACGAATATCAAATGCCAACATTCTGAGCTTAATAAAATAAACGGCAAACCATAAAATCGAAAGTCGTCGTTTATTTATCATTCGTATACCAAAATACATTGACTCGAAACAATCGTCGACACGTGAACTCGATGGCTATACACGAAATTAATCTCACGGCGCTGAGAGGCCGATTAAATTTTTTCGCCTTCAACCCCATCCACCCCTGTCCTTCTATTGTTCCCAATTTCGTGAGACGAGCGATATATATATAGAAGACTACACAGTCGTATTGCTATATAATCGTACTGTTTACTTCCTCTTTACGGCCCGATCCAATCAATCCGAAGGATTTGACAACCGTCGCCGACCCCGCAACGAATTTCGATTCTCGCGCGCCGTTCGCGACGTACGCGTTAATTGGCTCTCGAACCACGGGGTCCTCCTCGTTCTCGGCCGTTTTACCTTGCGCAATCCTAACCTATAATTACGATCGAGTGCCGTGACTTTATTAACAAGCACGCGTCATTTTTCCCAGCATCGGATAATCGGCCCCGTACTAATAATCTCATTCATTGTATGATATTTACAATGGTCAAAGATCTTTTCAATTAAAACGGAAAGAAATCCGTTTTATGCTAATTATAAAATGCGCGGTTCTCATATCGCGGATGAACAATTCAAACGGTCAAACTTACGTGGCCAATGGTGTCGTATGCTTTTGAAACTCACCTGTAACAAAAATGAAAAGATTGTTTTTTTAGCTTACGCCATTATACAGAAGCTTTGAGAATCGTACTGTTAATATTTTAACTACTTTTGAAGCTTATTATAAGTTCTATGCTGTAACATGCTGTAATATCTCGCTTTTCTTACGCTTCAAATGGTAAAAGACCAATACTTTTAAGTATTTGACAGATATTTTAGGCTAAGCTGAAAACGAAAGCAATCTTGCCCGTTAAAAAATCTATTAAATTTCGGGGGGCGGGGGTTAAAATAGTCGGGGCCGCGGCGTTGGAACGTTTGCCATTGTACTGTTATTTTATTGCACTTTGGACCGCCGAAATTGCGCTTTACCGAGTCCAGTTAGTGAACCATAAAGCCAACCATCTACTGTTAGGGCATTTCACCAAATCTCGAAAGAGACCGTGATTGCTCTTGACCATAGTCCATTGAAAAAATGTGTTATTTAACTTTCTTCTTTTGTTCGTCGACCTTTGGGTTATTTTTTCTGGTCGCCATATTTTATCGGTTCTTATCTCCGGAATTGCAAGAAATTCCGAACTCCTTTTCATACCGAAATATTAATTTCGCTTATTAATTTAGAATCTCGATAATATGAGAAAACTATAGCACGGGATAAATAAAATCGGAAGATGAAGGGCAGATAAAAACTTTCGTTTACTTTTCCCCGACTCCACCGGCTAAGATTACCAACTTTCTCAGATATTTTTCCAAATTTATGCTTACCCCGTCGGACAATGGCGACCGTCGCCCCGCAAATAATAAACATTAGGCTGTATTGAAATTTTGCACGACGATCCACGGGCTTGCTTAGTGAACCATCAGGAGTATAATAGAGAAGGTGGGGCGCGGGGGGCTGGCTCCCTCTCTCTCTCTCTCTCTCTCTCTCTTCTTAAACTCGTTTCCGAGGAAAGTTTAGACGATGAAACCCTAGACTTTAGTACTCAATTCGCGGCGGACTTTTATGGATCATTATCTGCCTCCTATCCTGGCGCGCGCCATTCTTATATTTACCTCGCTCGCGCGCGCGGTCTGCTTTACAGCTGGTCCTAACTCATTCAAACATTAATTGCCTCTCGCTCTTTTCGCATACTTTACAGTCTGCTTTCTCTTTCTCTCTCTCTCTCTCTCTCTCTCTCTCTCTCTCTCTCTCTCTCTCTAAGTGTGTGTGTGTGCGCGCTCGCGCGTGTGTGTGCACCAAACGACACGCAACGACGCAAATGGAGAAGAAATCTCCGGGGCTTTCTTTCGTTCTGACTTTTAGCGGAGCTTTCGCCGGCGCTACGGCATTTTTATTCCCTGACCCTCTCCACGTCTACCGGGGAATCTCGCGAAAATCTTAAGGATTTCGTCGTGGCATCCTGGGTCGGAGGGGAAGGGAGTAAAGGGTGCGAGGATGGGAATAGCCGGAAGAGAAACGCTTGGTCACGGGACAGAAACTGCATGATAGGGGTGGGGGAGCTAGAGAAGAGAACGAGAGGAGAGCGCGCGGAACGCGCTGACATGAATGTCTATAATTGTTGAGCAAATTCCGGGGAAAATAAAGCGCTAGGAATCGCGCACTCGCATACACATACACACACACCTTGGTTCTGCGAAGCGGCGTTCTTCGCCCATCCTTTTTCTTCTCTTTATTTCATCCTCATTTCACGCCGGACAACTCGCTAACGGCCTTTGTCATTCTCGTTGGCTCGAGCGCACTCGAGGGGCGCGTGATTTTTCTTCTCTCCCGAGAAGAAAAAAATTGGCCTTTATTTTCCGGAACGTTTGAGCCGCGACTTATTACGCCGGAGCAATTAGGCCCCTCGGGCGATGCGAAGGTTTATTGAGAAGAGCGGATTTGAAGCCATTGAAAAGCGCACGGAACTCTGGCGGTGTTTAAATTTTGAAATTGCCCAGCCTGCGCTTTTAGCGACGACGTTTTCAATTCGATGAAATCTCAGGGTTGAAAAAAATTTCAAATAATCCACGGTGTTATTTATTATGTTCTTTTATTGCTGTTTCGTTATTTGTCGCACTGTGCAATATTATTAATGAAAATATATATTATTATATAATATATGTTATTATATTAAATTTATAAAACTGATATTAAAAAAAAAGCCGAATAGACGAATAAGTTGAATAACTGACTTGAAAAATGCATATTATCATAGAGGATACTTGATAGATCGTGAATCATTAGAACTACTGTAATGTATCACCCTATTGTCCTCGAAACATATCATCACGATTCATCCAATATCGAACTGATAAATCCGATTTTTCAGATCCCTCCCGTCGCATTCGTAATTTCGCGGCCTCGTCCGCACAGCGAGCAGAAAATACTAACAAGCAAGAAACTCGCGACGGAACCGACGGGGCGACAAACTCAGGCTCGACGACCAGGAAGGCGGAGGAAGGCGACACGAACGACGGTGGCTTCTCGGGGATTAGTAGCCCTCTCATCAAATCTTCAGGGTCCAGCGGGTGGCGCGCTTCTTGCGCCGATAAAATCCGCGTATATAGCGACAAAAAGCGAGGAGACAAAGAGATAGAGAGAGAGAGAGGGAGAGAGAGAGAGAGAGAGAGAGAGAGAGGGGGGGGAGAGGGTGGAGAAGAATCGCCGCGATTCTATTCCAATCTCGTCTTTCTTTAGCCACTCGCTTCTTATTATACAGCTCGGGATGACACGGGGCCATGTCCCCCTCCTCCGTTTTTGCGGCCACGCCGGCGGCGGCAGTCGTTACTCTTGTTTATATCGATAACGTTTATGGCCATCATCGCAGCGTATAAGAAAAAAACGAGAGGGCGAGAGAGAGAGGAGAGAGAGAGAGAGAGGGAGAGCGAGAGACGGAGAAGATAGAGCGCGGCTAGATAAACGCTACGCGACGCACGCGACGAAATCGCCTTTCGCTCTCGCATTCACGCGACGACCGCTCAGTGGACGGGTACAGGGAGCGACGACGCTGCGCGATTAGGCTTTGATTAGTCGCGCATCGTTGCGCGCTAATTGCGTGTGCGCGCGCACGAGCTCGTGCTCGATTAGCTCGACGCGACTGCGGCATTGCGAAATCGCGGCGTTTAAAGAGGAGGCGGAAAAGAAATGTCGAGGGGCGGCGAACTGTAACTGCTATTCACTTCGGTGCGATATTAATTCATATTTTTAAAACGTACCTTTTCACAAAATGGTATGAAATCGAATGAAAAATTAGATCTTTTTCCAATTCTCTCTCTCTCTCTCTCTCTCTCTCTCTCTCTCTCTCTCTCTAAATATAATTGGATATTAACGAAAGTAATTTTCAAGAATCATCCTATGTCAGGCAGTGAAGTTAATTAAACAGAAAAAGAGTTTTAAGTTTGAAGGTTATCCTGAATAACTGAGAGTATATATATATATATATATATATATATATATATATATATATATATTTATATTACACTTTATTTATATATTACACAGTATTTATATATTACACTTATACTGGTCGAGTAGGAAAAATCTCAATAACACTGAACATACAGATTTAATCTCAACGCTTTCTTCATTATTGATTTGACAATAGGGATTTCTCATTAGTCCGGGAAAAAATATTTAAAATTATTTTTCAGTAAATAGTATCAAAATCTTATGAATTAGCAAAAAAGTATATTTTTTTCAACTATTCAAGTAATTATTAAATTTTGAAATCGACTAAAAATTAAATCCTAATTCAAATCGATTTGGTCACGTGGCCCCGTAACGAAAAACTAGAAAATTTTCATAGACGTATATGTAATTAAATCATTCAAACAATAGAATTTCTATTCAAGGTCAAAAATATATGAACAGGTATGAACAAATCCAAATACTCAGTTTTACAATAATCAATTCAGTGAAAATAGAGTGAGAGCGTAGATGAAACGCTGAAAGAGATAGAGAGAGAGAAAGAAAGAAAGCAAATCAGTGGTCTGTAACTATTAAAAAATTAATATATATACAAACATAATTCATGGAGAAAATTCCTAATAAAATCAAATACATTTTATATACATGCTGGTTTCTATTATAATTTTTTAAGCTGTAATGCATGCTGAGGTTACAGTCCATCACTGGAAGTTTCATCTTCTCTTTCTCTCTCTCTTTCGTCGTCACATCTAAGCTCTCAATCTACTTAGCTGGATTGATTATGGTAAAACTGACTACATCGATTTGTTAATATATTTTTGTCATCGAATGGTATGGTATTGCCACGATGGTCTAATTACACATAATGAAAGGCACATACGAAAATCTTTTCTAGATTTACGTAACGGAGTTGTGATTAACATATGTTGTGCTTATTACGTATGAAATATATTGTAAATGATAACTTTGCTAATTGAAAAGTGATAATGTCAAAATTTTTTGTTGAGCTTTTAGTAAAATGGCGAACTCCATAAATGTCACAGTGACAAAACCAAGTTGGATAGTCCAGTGTCCCAACATTACGACCAAATATTTCATCGCCATCTAGAATGAATAGAGTATCAATTTTCATCCCTCTGCGAAACGGGAAGGTATTTGATCAGATTCATCTATCAAAGGTTGGAAAAACTGTCCGTAGAGCACGATTGTCAGCTTCGATTGCCGGCATTATTAAATTCATAATAAGGAATTCGTTACAGTCACTCACTTTTAAAGCATACGTATCTAATACGATCTGCAGGCGTGCTTGATAGAACCGAATAACTTCAGCTCAAATAATACGTCTATTTGTTTAATCGTACTTGTTCTTTGATTTCTTTTTTTTTTTTTATTTCCAATAATGATCAATCTGCCAATATTATCACTATTCCCTCATCGCTCAATTAGGTTATAAACAAAATACCGCGTTATTTCCGTTTACTTTTTTTGTTTCGATACACCGCACATAAAACACTCGTCCATCGCACAGAACGAGAAAGCGCAACTGTCAAAGCGCAGCTGAGAATAATATCGCTTAAATTATCAGTCACGCGATGCAGATTTAGGTTTTTGTTTTTGTTTTTTTTTTTTTATTTCATTCATTTTGGCGAGAGGGAGAGAGAATGAAAATAAAAAGAATCGAGGAAAATACATTGGGCAGTGTTGAAAAAAAAAATTTGTTCTTTTGCTGCGTATATAGCAGTAGAATGGCGTGCCGATCGTAATTTGGCCATATACACCGGTCTCGCGGGTATTTTTGAGGCGAGCAGGCATTCACCGTCAGGCATAACGAAATGCCACCGATCCTGGCCGGGCGCGGGCTCGCACGACACTCGAATGAGAAAGGGAGATAGGGGAGTACGAAATAATTAATCGCGTATGGTAACAACGTCGGTCTCATAGGCGCGCGGTAAGGGAGGGTCGAAAATATTTTATGCCCGGTAAGATGTAATGATTTTGCTTTCCGTAAGAGAAAGAGAGAGAGAGAGAGAGAGAGAGAGAGAGACAGAGAGAGGAAGAGACAGATAGAGACCCCGTTTCAGTAATAATTGATATTGGATAATAATTTGATATATTCGTTCGCGCGATTTTTCGCTCAGTACTGGTTTTTTTCTCCTTTTCCTTCCTAACATCCTCCAGAAAGAATTCGATTTGACTCGAACTTACGTAATTACGATTCATTTGATAAACACGGAAAGACAACTTCTGCCGCCCCCTTCAAACCGCTACGAATAAATTAAAAAACGGCGAGAACAGAGGGCTTTAAGGGATATTAAGCGGAAAATTGGGTTCCATAAAAAGTAGGCGGGAGGCTAATAAAACTAAAAAAAAGAAAAAGCAACAACGGCTATTATCAATAAAATATGATGCAATCAGTTTTTAATGCGATAGAAGAAGAAGAAGTAGAAGAAGAAAAAAACGTCCATTTTCAGCGAGAGTCTGATGGCGGGCTTTAACCTCATTTTCTTTCCGCTCTCGCGAGGCCGCGCTCGCAGCGGGATGCAAAAACCTCGATGCAGGCTCGCCCCCGTCTCCCCCAACCCCATCCTCGCATCCGCCCCTCTCCTCGACCTAATGCGCGTATTTCATACTTTCGGATAGCTTCGCTATTGCGCGACCGTGCGCCCGCGCAATTTTCCTCGTTCCCGCTCCCGTATCTCTACATTTCAATTAAATTTCTCAATCCTTTCTCATTATCGCGGATTTATTTAAGCTTCTTTATTTCATTAACTTCGTCCCGTTTTGCAATTTCGAATGTATTCGATCGGAATGTCTAATCAGTCGCGGAGAGATGCCGTCGTTTATCATTGGGGACTTATAACGATCGTTTACTATGACCTTACTTTTGCAAATTTTAACCTCTTATGAATAATTCTCCCCCCCTCCCTCCTCATTTTATAACTTCTTTTCTTTAGAGAACAATACATGTGTCCATCAATCGGGATCGATTGATTGATGAATAATTTCTTCGTCATATCATAGGATACCCTATACGGTAAAACACGGAAGAATACATAAGAAAATAATGTAATGCAATCAATAATAAGAATATACCAAAAAACAATAAATATAATCATCTTTTTGTAACAAAATCTAAACCAAAAATATACTAATATGCAAAAATAACAGCAACAAAATCAAATCTGATCTTGTAAATATATAAAAAGAGCTGAATAGAAAAGTGTACAGTTTATAATTGAACGACATGGACGCACAATATCGGACGCAGAAGCATAAGACACTACACTACTACTCGTAGTACGACTCAGGCACATATTGTTGTAGTAGGACGTGCGTGTGTATAGTTTTTCAAGAGGGTGAGGTTTTCAAGGGACATTTCGCGGTTAGGAATAAAAATGACGAGACGGCGGGTATTGAAGCAAAGCAGCAATGAGGAACCGCCGTCCGGCATGTTTTAGAGTGGGCGTATAGTTGCTCTTCTGACGTATGCGCACATTTCGCAGTTGACACGACTGCGCGTTTTATGCGCCCCTTGTGTGTTATCGTGGTTATGGAAAGTCCGAGGGAGACGGGATCAAATGCTCAATCGGTACGGAAAAACCAAAAAAAAAAAAAAAAATTGCCGATAATAAAGATGAGCGTAAAATCAGCGGTACGACACTACCTATAATCAAGCGTTGGCCGTACATGTACGGACCAATCGTAAGAAGGAGTTATATTCATAAGCCGCAAGCTTACGTGAACACACAATTGGTAATAGGATTATCGCATTATCGTACACTTGCGCGGCGGCATATTGGCGCGCAAATTTTGCATAAGTAATACCTGGACTGTCAAAGAGCATTGCCTTTAAGGGGGAGAGAAAGAGCGAACGCGCGCTCCTCACTCTATTATGTACATAACCGGAGCAAGTCTACGCATATACGTACATCTCTCGATCTGTCTACATTGGCTAATTGCATCGGAGTATGTGCCGCCGACCTATAGTGGGGAAAAATTATAGATTCCATGCTTGACTTGCGTAAGAAAGTCTCACTTAGAATGTAAAAGTCTCACAAATTTTGAATCACAGTTTTCTAAATAAATGTAAAATATTTTTTTTTTTCAATTTTGTTACACGAAATTGGAAATTATTATTTTAAAATAAAAATAAATGGTTTGCAAAGAAACGAAAAACAGAACTGTATATAATTGTCACCTTTAAGTTATGTATTCATTATTTATTCGGTTGTATTCTATAAATTAAATACAAAATTAAAAAATTGATAAAAATATGTTCTACAAGAACAAATTCTTCTTCAAATATACAAATTATATGTTGATATGTATTAAAATCGATATAAATTTACATTCATATTATTATGTATTAATTTTAATTTATTTAATTAGACTGTAAGAACAATAGAAATATTTATTAATTTATCTAAATACATTCGACATAAGCACAATTAAATTCCGTTCTTCAGGATTCAAAACTTTTACATTGTTAATTATATCACACTAAGCATGAAAGAAACAAAAATCAATAATACGTAAACATTAATATTTAAAAAATTTGAAGTAATTTTTATTCAAATATCTCAACTTCAGATCCTTAATCCTCATTTTTTTTCTCCAAAAGCTTTTCAATGGCATAGAATTCGTCTTCATCCGAGCTGTCGATTTGCCGAGCAATTCACTCCAGATATTGTTGCTTTGAATCTTCAACGCGCATCTTTTTATATGAAATTCTCGTGTCCGTTAATACTATAATTTTACGGCGGGATTATATCCGAATTTCAACCCCATTGCTGCGCGTCTTCGCCACCATGAGCGCTCGCATCGTCGCCACTTACTCAATATATAACGTCCATTCGACGTGCGAATAGAGAACTCGTCCAGAACGTATACGTGCATCCACGGAGATCCCGCGAAAAATCTACGCGTATATTATCACCGAGTACAATAATCGCGATAGGAAACAGAATCGAGCGGTTGCGCCGATATCCCTCCGCCCTCTCCGTCCCCTTATCGTTCTTTCTGTTTTTTTTCACGACATCTCGTGCACGTGCGAGCGCGCGCGCGCGCGCGCCCCACATAGCAAATCGACGCGCCCCCGCACCCTCTTCGTGTAATAGAGCCATATATGCGCATGCATATATACGCGCGGGCGCAATAATAATATACCGGGGCGCGCGCGCGCGCGCGCTCGCGAGATAGGCCGAGGACGATAGGCGCCAGCCCCCCTCCTCCCCCTGACCCTCAACGTCCCCGCGCGCGAGCTGCCAGTATATTATAGCCCATCGCATCGTCAGAAGGCCGCGCCGCCATATACGACCGTATCGACGCCCATACGCGTCGCGCGCGACGTCGACGCGCAGCTCGCTCGGCCGGAGGGAGAAGGAGAGAGAGAGAGAGAGAGAGAGGGAGAGGGAGAGCGAGAGGCAGTATGGTTCCCTATTTTTATTACTTTTATTATTGCTGGAATACGAACTTTCGCGCGCATATGTACGGCAGGCACGAAGGTCTGCGTGTTCGTCGCGCGTTCCTTCTCTCATTCACTCGCACTCTATATAGTTTCTTTTCGATGTATATATATATATATATATATATATATATATATATATATATATATATATATATATAGAGCTGGCGCCGTGTTCCGTCGTTCGAATTTCCTTTACGAGCGCAAGTTTGCGAGGGTTTGATTTTGTTATTGTTTTTAATCGTTCAAGCTTAGAACTCCGGGGCTTTTGTTTCTTTCTTCGTTCTTTTGGCGTAACTTTTTTAAAGGAATGCGTGTATATATATACACACGTAATCGTATTTCGTTGATAAGATGCGTGCTTGATCAGAGCTACACGGGTATTACTATATTCTAGCTGTACAATATTTATGTTTCAATTATTATTAAATAAACAATGCCGGCAATCTCTCTTTTATAAATTAAATTAGTTGATGCCGAAACTAAAAAATAAATCTGTACGTTATTAATTTTTTTATAATATCTTTATAATTTATTTATAATATCTTTATAATATCTTTATTATATATTTATATTAATATTTTTAGAATATTTTTATATAATCGATTTTTATAATTCCGTACAAAACTGTGATTATAATAGTTAAGTTATTTAGATCATTATTAGAAAAATATAATTAAACATCTGGTAGATTGATTGATTATTGATTCCATATTGGAATGGAGGCATTAACAATATCATTTTTAAACTGAAAAATGATATTTTATTTATCATAGCTTAAAATGGAATATGTCACCTTAAGGTGTTGATAAATATTTACGCTTGATTAATATTTAAACACCTTGAATGAAGTACGAAAAGGGAGGTACGAGAGTTTATCATATAAGGGTGCCGGCTTTGCTCGGTATTGTACAAGGTAACTTTTATTACCTCCCAAAACATGCCCAATAGAGTTTTAGGACCTAACGCTCTCCTATTCTCAAGATATAGTACGTTTTAACTTAAAATTGGCCTTACTTACCTTGAGTTCAATTGAATATATTCTATACAAAAGTAAAAGAAACTTTTTATGAGAAGCACTGTGTATTTCGCATTGGATTTGAAGAAAGAATTACACTTGAAGCAAAAAGTTCTACTAAACCTATATTCACTAACACGTCTATAGTGCCTTAGTTATCGTCCATTCAAGCTTGGTGAAAATTCGACTCGCTTTAAGCCTTGTGAATGGCTGAACTTGAAATTGGTTACGATTATAACATTATGTACTTGTGAACATATTATAAGTTTAATGGAATTTGTATTACTTGAAATGTTATTCTTTCTTGGAACCTGTTGAGATTAATGATTCTCACAAAAAAAAATTTCGCGGATGGGATAGAGTTAGGAACTAAAAGTTAGGGATCATATAGAACTTGATTACATTCACCTCCCTCAATCTGGATCGAATTCGTCACTCATAGCTCTTTTCAGGACGACAAAGTGAATTGATTATATTCCATCTATATGGCAACTATTTTATCAGTGATTATCGAACGAAATTCACTTTGAGCTAGCAAAAGCATTATGAAATACAAAGCATCACATATGGAATAAAATCCGTTTGGCTTCGAGATCCAAGAAAATGCGCGCAGTACTACCTTTTCCACATTTCAGCGCAAATTGCCCATATAACTTTATATATAACGCATATAATATATATATATACACAAACATACGAATTCCGTCACGTTCAAGTACAAAACTTTACAAACCTCTTTATACATTTCGAGTCGTCTGAGGCGACGTCGTTGTATACGTATTATTTGCACGTGTAAGTTTTTGCAAGGACAAAGCTATTAAAAAGGCATTGTTTTTGCATGTAATTTTTGACTTAAGCGAATCCGAGCGAGTGTCATTATTAATATATAAAATATCGAAGCCAATTCCATTAAGCGAACCCTTTGATATTAATGGAGATCGGGAGAGGCATCAAGCGCGCAATGATAAATACTTGGGCATAATTTAACGGTCACACACATACGTGTATATATATATATACATATATATGTATGTATGTATGTATGTATGTATGTATTATATATAAACCCGGCCTCTCTTGAAAGCAACGTCACTATATAAACGGCGGCACATTAATATTTGTCAGCATCCGTATTTCTCTTTCATTTATATTATATCGTCATATTTACGCCGTAATTATCCGGATTATTTTCTTGTTTTTTTTTTTTTATTTTTTTTTTAATTTTATAAACTTCTTTCGCTTTTAATCCTCGTCGGAGATTTTACGCACATCTTCGCGATTATTTTCGTTCCGTGCACGCACTCGCTGCTTAACTCCAAGGGGCTGCGGGAAGTTTCTACGCGAAAGAAAAAAACACGCAACGACGAGGGCATTTCCTCTCCCTCTCATTCTTTTTTCTCGTAGAAGGGCGATTAAAGTATGCATTATTTTTGGGTATTAAAGGCTTATAAGGTACTTGCGCCGACACATGTATACTTCTCTTTCTCCTTTTTCATTGCCCCACCACGCCTTTTAGTTTCCATTTTCGCCGCGCTCTTTTGCTTAATTATAAATTTAGATTTTTATTAATCTGTGTATTAAGGGGGGTAAGAATTAGAGTTTCACTCATTATCCTCTATGCCATTTCACTTTCATTTGGCTTCCAGTAATCTTCATAAATAATTATTTAACTTGGCTTCTCTCACTTAAAGGAAATATTAAAGGATTCACTGATTAAAGCATAATTAGAACTAGAAAATTATCATGCGTATTGATGTTCAAAAACTGTTTAAAGTCCTGAATTAAAAAGTAGCTTCGATATTATAAAATATATTACAAAAATGATTCACGCAGCTGAAACTTTCTTGTTTTAAATTTCAGTCGCAACAAATGCAATATGGCCAAAATCGTGACTTTAATTCTTATCAAATGACCAAGAACGAATGCCCAGACGAATAAATAAGAAAACTAGAACACTAAAAAAACAAAGTAGATTTAAAACTTTATATGAACTTCGCGAAGAAAAATACTTTATACGCGTAATGCGGCTTTCTCTATTATATACAAAAATTCCGAGCAAGAAAAAAAAAAAAAATAATATAGTAATGCAATAAAAAAACTAAAAGTTGCCAACTCATGCGCGCGCTTATAGCATACACACACCCCATCGATAAATCCTTTATCAATGTAAATTTGATTTGATTGCATAACTTCGAGTATGGAAATAACATAAAGCCACTTGCAGTTCCCCAAGCTGTAAACCCCGCTAAAGTAAAATGGTGGGAATGAGAGGGGGGTCGGGGAGAGACAGAGGGAGCGTTAAACTGGTTTTCATTTTAATGCTTGTCGATATCGCTATAGCGAATACATTTCAATCTGAAATCGAGGTCACATTCAATAATTTCAAAATCAAACCCGATTTAATAATGCAGGGAGAAGAAATGTCTTGCAACAAGAGAACAAAGTTGCTATAGTCCGAAATTAAAAATTCCCTTTGATTACTATTCAAATATTAAAATATATCTTGTAGCTGGATTTATAAAGATCTTTTATAACTGATCATTGTTTTGTTAATTAAAGATGATCTTATTTCTATAAGCAATGCCGCATATTTAGTGTCAAGATCAGTGTGATAATAGGCCTTTATCTATACAATATCCTAGTAAAGATAATTTTTTCCCTGGGTATTGAAAAGCTTTTCTCGCGTCATATCACTGGCTTATAATTATGCTATATATAAGTTATTAATATTTGTAACTAACTTTAACAATATTGTAACGAATATAGTATTTCCACCATTTTAGAAACATATATTTTACGTTTTTTGTTATGTTTTTTAATCCATTTTCTATATGTAAAATATTTTTCCTGAATAAGGTATTTTTTACAAAACAAAAAACACGATTTGATCTATAATAAATTTACGTAATCGAAAACAAACTGGACTAGGAACTTTATCTCATTACATAGAAAAACTGATTGTATATTTAATTTGTCAGAGGATAAATTTTATTCTAAACAATATTAATAATCTATATTTAAAAATATAATTTATCTCGACAGTAACGTGCCATAAATGGAATGGTTTGATTAAAAGATTTTAATCACGAACTCTGCAATACGGCAAGAAATTCACTGGATTGCCATATATGGAATACTGCAATCTCATCAAAATTTCTAATTCCGAGGCCGAATTCGAACGAACGAAGTACTAGGTCATTTTGTGATAAATTAATCCAAAACAATTTCACCCTTCAGCCCCATGCGTCATACTTGAAAATTCATCTCTATTATCAATAATTCATCGGACTCTTAGGGCGTGTCAGGGAATAATCTAGATGGAAAGGAAAAAGATTTAAACAAAGAAAGTGTTCACGTGTATATCGAGGAAAAAGTTTTAAAGACTTGTCTATTATTGTTGCATAGTGTTAATAAAGCGATCGCATTAGAAGTAATTTTAGGTTAATTTTTAAGTCATGTGTGTTTAATATATTTATATATCTTTTTAAAGTCAATTGAAGACGTAATGCGATTTCAGTCGCAGGCAGTAGCCTGGTAAAAAAAACGAACACCTTAATAATTGATTCAATTACTATATTTTCTTGCGAAATAGGGTGACAATGATCAATTTCTTTTTAATTAAAATTAAATGTTTAGAATTAAATATAGATACATTTTACTTCATTATTCGTTGTCTGTTAAATTTTTATCCTCCGTTATTATCGGAAAATTTTCATATAGATATTCAGTATTAAAATACTCAACATTTAGTCGCGTAATTGGTCTGATTCTTCAAAAATAGCGTATTGAAAAATTATTGGAATCTGGAATATTCCTTTCTTTTTTTCGATAAAATACTACTAAAGCGAACAGAATGACGAAAGTGGACGAGGAAACACTAAAAATGGAAATGAGTAATTGAAAAATGAACAACATTGGCGGAGAAAAAGTAGAGGGATGGGATAGAAACAAAATCGCGGAGAGGAGGAGGCAGGAAGGGGGTAGCATGGACCGAAGGAGCAAACTAGATCGAGGGAAAAAGGAAGATTGCTACACGTTGATGGCGTGGTTGCGTACGAGTTTTAGAGAGAAATCTAGAGAGGGCGAGAAAGAGAGGGGGAATCAGACACAGAAAACGATTCGAGAGCCTCTCTCCGGTGCAAAAACTTGCGAGGGGAAAAATCGATTCGTCCACCTTCGTCTTTCTCTCTCTCTCTCTCTCTCTCTCGACATGGATGAGTTTCCGGCACAATCTATCCGGGTGTGTCCAGCGATACTGATTTTGCGGCTGACGAAATTACTTCTTCCGTTTCCCAGGTTCCTCCTCCTCCTTCTATCGCGCGACGGCGATCATCCGAATGCTTTTGTACCGCACGAAAGAGAGGCTGCCACCACGTTTTCCCAATTTATATATATATATATATATATATATATATATATATATATATATATATATATATACACACGCTGGGTCGTCCTCAATTCGTTCGGCACCACTTTCGAAACGATCGTTGTATGATTTTTTACGACTCTGCAAATTGGTTCGCCAAAACTTTACCAATTCCCTCCCTTCTCCTTTTTCGAGTATTACACTTGCGGCAGACACTCGTCTCTGAAAATTTCAGGATTCGAGGCGTGATGATGATGATGATGACGATGATGATGACGACGATGATGATGATGATAATGATGATGATAATGGTGTGTGCATGTGCGCGTGCCAATCAGATGATTTATTAAGTTTGATTTAATTGTTTTACTAACGAATTTCCATCTTCCCTCCACTTTCTATTGCATTATGCGTTTATTCTGCTCTTATTTTACGAACAACTACCAAGCAGTTGTTGATCACTGCGGAATACCTTCTGCTTACCGAATAACCAGCTGATCGTGAGTTCTGTTCATTCTTTTATTCACGGTATATCTCGTACTTCAAGATTTAAGATATGTACTTTATTAAGTGTAACATAAACGAAAACGTGGTATTTTTTATAGATTCTACTATTGATATCTCAAATACTGCAGCCTTGACGCTCCTCTCAAGCTTTAGCTTCAGAGGCTTCGAAAGTCTAGAACTCTTTTATTTTTAACAACGCACCTGTGAAGATCAGGGTTACGTCTTCCAATCTAAAAAAAGGTTGGTTATATGTTGGATCAAAAAGAACATTATAAGAGTGTCGTGTACATAGAGCTACGCAAATGAAATTTTGTTTATTTCTATCTCTCGAGACTATTTTTCTTTTTAAAACTTAATTCTTGTAATAAGTACATTCCAAACATCGATTATCCGTAATGTTTTCCCTTACCCAAATCTTATTCAATCGTATATGATTATCGATATCACCCCAATGACTCAGCTTGATGTCATTAATAATCTTAGATAAGAAATTTTGGTGTGATATATTATTTAACGCAAGAAGGTGGATTAGTAATTTATGGTTGTTAACGAAAACTGAAATCTATAATTCTTGGCATCTATCATATTATAATTTTACAATAAACTATAAAGTTTACTCTTGCCATACGAGCTTCTTCCTAATTTATATAAAATTGTTATACAACAAAAATTTGAAGCCACTAGAATATTTCTATAATAGAAATTCTCATTAATCTGAAATTCACTATTCATTTTACAAGAATATTATTTTATAGTGCTTGAGCGTTTTTAATAATTAGCCATTTCAAACATATTGCGAGTTTAGTATACGTATATAAACAAACAGATCCGCCTTTTCATTATTCAGTCATTGTATTTTATATTTTGCAATTCAAATTTCTGTTTTAATCGTTGTATTTTTTTTTGTGTTTTTTTTTGAATCGCAGCATTGTAGTGCCAAGATATTGGTGAAATAAATATTATTCATTCGTTCTCTCTTTGTCAGGGCAAAGATTATACTTGCATAATAATCCCCATAATTCTTCCCTTGCCGCGCTTGTCGTATTTACGAGGAGGCAAGTGCGGCACGTTTTGCTGCCGCCGCTCTTCTGGCGAGCATCGATTTTATTATTAACGCTCGCGTTCTATAGCAAGATTAATCATACCTACCATCCCGAGTGCTTTCCCCCCCCCCCTCGTCGATTGAGGAACACGCTGCCCTGGGCAGCCGATTTTTTTTTGTTCGATAAAACGAAAAATTTCATCTCGCTTCTCGATTTTTCCATAAGCGCCCGGGTTTATTCGTCTATCCTCGTATTTGATACATTATACAGATATAGTAATTCGAATATTTTGCGAGAGATTATACGTACGACGTCGAAAAACCGTGCATTCGAGACATCCTGATATTTTTCCCCCGTCGCGAAAGAATCGACGGACGCGACGCAATTATTGTTATCAAAAATCCTTTCTCATAGAGTGGAAAATGCACGAAGTCGATATAATGCTCTTACGATATGAAATGTTTTAGTGAAACGAACGTAGATATAACTATATATATATATATATATATATATGCTATAGATGCCTCTTCTCCGTGATTCTTTTTCCAAACGAGCGAACATCCGTTTGTGCCGAGGTATATAGAAAGCTAGCGAGAGTCCTTATGGAATAGGCTTTACATCTGACATAATCGGCTTATTCCATTATATTTTCGAGCTTACGCGTGCCTGCATTGCTATATAAGAAAAGCACCATATGTTTTTCGCGATGAAACAACGGGAAAATTGTCGAGATGTTTATATATATATATATATATATATATATGTATATAGTAAATACACAACGAAAAATACACGATCATCTTACTTATATGGAGACATTAATGCACGACTTGGAAAATAGTTTACATTTGCAGAGCTCTCTATATCGAACTTATACCGGAAAAATGAATCAGTAGCTCAAAAAGACTGCCATATACAGTTCGGTTTGAAAATTCCTAACCGTACAAACAAGATGTTCGGATAAACTGATAAAAAAAATGTCGAAAATATTAATGAAATATTATTCTTCCTGCTTCACGATAAATCTCTATAAACAGATGAGTCCTCGAGTACCTAATTTTAATGCTTAAAATATCTCTAGTTAGGATATTATACATATTTTAAATTATATGTGCATGTATTCCTAACTAATGTGTTTTAGTATTTGTAATGCGCTCTGTTCAATATACATATTAGTTTAGTTAGGTTAATTAGAGAATTAAAGCTTAGCTTTCGATCTAATATTCGTATTATTTACAGGAAACTTCATATTTTGCATGTACCTCTACTGGGCTAATATAAGTATAAGCCTCGCAGACATCGAAAAGAATGAATGCAGTTTTATACAGCTTTGGTGAAATGTTGCAGTTTTGTAAAAAACAAACTAGGTATATAGTACATAATCGCTTAGGTATTAGTTATCAGTTTCAACTGATACGATTTACTAACAATAAGTCACTAATATCATAAATTCTTTTACTATAATGAATTTCTTTTTTTATCGATCACTCGAATAGTATAGCGAAAAACAGTGTCTTTCAATGCGTCCTATTAAAAGTTCAAACGCTTATAAGTGTGATCTGATCAAGCCGGACAACGAAATGCGATTACGAGTATGTATAGATATATGTGTGTGTGTGTGTGTGTATAGATAGATAGATGAACAATGATTCGGTCGCGCGTGCGCTACCGTTTAATGCTTTTCGAGTACAAACTAATTAAAATCGTAATTACGGAAACTCGGCGAATTATTACACGTTCCGCGGAATTGGACTTCCTGTCTCACTCTGTCGTTTCTCTCTCACTTCGAGTGAGTCGATTTCTCCCCCCCCCCCACCTCCTTCCCTCCCAATATTTATTTGTCTCTCGACAAAGCCAAGCGCGGGGACTGCGTGTACGGCGCCCGCCACCTCTATACCTCGGTACACATATTGTAAATACCTGTAATTATTGGCATAATTCGATTTATATTTAGCCAATGGGACCGAACGTGCTCATCTAGCGCGCATTAACCATGACGGGGCACGGTGGATGGATCGTGAAGAATTTACGAATTCGCCCTCGCATATTAATTAAATCTGATGAATCACGTACGATTTTAACGAGTATTAGAGAGAGAGAGAGAGAGAGAGAGAGAGAGAGAGAGAGAAGGGGTTGGTTATTCACAGTGACGGCTCACTGCGTGCGTTATGCGACTCACACACACAGATATATATATATATATATATATATATATATATATATATATATATATATGTAGGGCAAAAGGTAAAATCACTTTTTAAACAGCGAATATTAAAGATGGAATGGGAGAGGTCGCTTATATATGCGGGCTAATCAAATATTGGCACTCGATTTCACCGACGTTTCCGCGCTGCTCTTTCACTGCATGCGGATAAAATGCCTCTCCACTCTCTTTGGTTCTAGTCAGAGATCAAATATTGACGAGCAATGTTTATCCGCAAATTCATTCTGTTAACCGGGTATAACGAAATATTTGGCTTACATGTAGTAGTAGGAAAACAAGTTCAACGAGAAGAGCGACTTTTTCTCTCTTCTTATTTATATACTAATAACCTTTGAAAAATTATAACCAGGTTCGTTTTTAACCAAATTAATACTAGCCTTTACATAAGGATATATATCAGGGTTAGTTATTAAGAAAAGAACCGTTGGAAAAGTGCTAGAATTGTTAAAAAAGTTAAAAAATTTATAAAATTTAAAAAATTACGCGAGTTTTATAATATATTAAATTAATATTAAGCTGGATATGCAATGTTTTGGTCTCTTGATAAAATTTATCATGGTTACGAATATATATGCAGATATATATGATGGTAGATTATTACACCATCACACGTGAGACTGATTGATAGTAAAAAATTTGAATTTTCTATACTTTCCTGCTATAATTCGAAAGTAAAAATAATTACAGCAAAGATCACTATTATCGCTATCTGTATGTCAGGAAGCCTTTAGAGATACACGCTCTCATTGTTATAAAAACAAAATACGAGTAACTTAATGAGAAGCACTAGGCCCGCCAGCTATTTGCATACTAAAAAATAAATTATTAGTTCTTACTAATTAGTTTCTGTACTAGGTTACATAATCAGGATTATATTACGTACAAATATATTTAAACGAAAAGAACGTTCCAAACATGACTTAAATATATTTTTCCGCTTTCTTAGTATAAAAAACGAGTCGCGTGAGTTCTAAATTTTGACCTAGCGAGGCTTACCTATCTTGATTTTTTTATGCTCAAGAGGTCTTATAAATTAAATAATCAAGTTCTTGAAGAAACTTTTGTGTATTTAATAAAATTAAAAATATCTTAATTTTGTCTGCTTATAAAACAGTGATTTTTGATGGGTTGATAAGTGTTATGTGGATTTTACTTCACCCAGAACAATGGTTAAGTCGTAATTATACTGGCTTTAAAACGCGCCTATAGGCACAAATGACTGCTGAACATGCAGCTCGCTTGAATTAGCCAGTTGTTGTAGAAAACATAAATGAAAATCTTCATAAAATCATTCTAAGCCTCCGTATATTGAAATTATACGAGATGCAAAAGTTGAAGATATCGAAAGGCAGTGTTAATCGATGCGTTCAAGCCGGGTGCCGGATTCGCTCAAAATTGTCATCGTAAACAACAGTACGTTGACATTGACAAGCACGAATCGGTTTTACTGAAAGATGTGTTGTTACATACGTACTGAGTACTTTGAAGTATGTATGAAGAACACGTGACAAGATGACATACAGAAGATAGACCGAGTTTGTTATTTATTACTACAATATTCAGACACTTGGCTGCAATACATTGAACAAAATGAATTAAAAGTATATTTATCCTAATATATGTCTCTATAGTTATTTTATTAATTTATATATGAGAAAACTGTAAATAACCGAGCGATTACTAAAATAATAAAAAATATGTATAAATTCAATAAAAAGAAAAATTCCAACAGTTTAATTAGAACGCCCATGATAGTGTAACATCTCCGTTGCTATATAGATATTCTTTCAAATATTCCTCGAACAATAACCTGTTAATTTTCAGGTTAAAAATAAATTTAAAGATTGAGCAGGTAAGTCTAAAGTTTGCTTTAGGTACGTTGACACGTAAAAAAAAAAAATTTCCAACCCCTCCCGAACGAATGTCCACACACAGCTCAAAAAGCTGGGTCATGCATCGAACTATGGAACTCATAACTTTTCGGACTTTGGCAAAAAATCAAATCCAATTTGAAAATTGGAGACGGGAATGGAAAGAAGAATTGCGCACAGCGTTTCATTTAAAATACAAATTTTCCGAGCGAATCAACAGTCGGCGAATGGGTGCAACGTTTAATTATAAAATAGTACCCGTTTTTGCGGGACAGCGTTCGAACGCATGCGCGTGCACTAACTCGCGAAGTCGAGGAACGAAAATGGAAACATTTTCAACAAAGCACAAACACAAGTATGTTAAAAGAAAAAGGAACCAAATCAGAAGAAGCCAAACTACCAAGTGATCTCTTCCGCCCAAAATTACTTTTGTATCCACTTCACTGAAAAAATTCACCGATGGATCAACTATCGATTGGTCATTCTTATCTCTTGTTCTTGTCACTGAAGCAATAATATATATGTGTACTTAGTACGTTCGAGTTATACATGGCCCCGGCAGTCAGACTTTTGATGCTACGAGTAAAAAAAAGTTCGGCTTGATCAATCGCTCGATTCATTTATACGGTAGGTCCGAAAGTGTGCTATTTTTATTTCGTTTTTCCAGTTTCCCTTTATCTCATCCTCAAAAAAATGGACGGGACACTCCAAAAAGGAACTCTCCGTGTACAAATGTAAAAAACCTATATATATGGTAAGTACTGTCTATATACACGATATTTATCGTTCGTACAACAGACAAGCGACAAGAGAAGTAGATCTATAGGGGATAGCGGGCAACGTCGGTGCAGCGTCTCGAATTATATATACGTGTGCACAACTACACACCCACACATAAACCGACCCCCACCCCACCCGCGCGCTAATTATAAAGCCGGTCTCTTTTCATTCGCTATGTATGATCGATCGGTTGTTGCGCGCGAGTGTAAAATATACGGGACCCGTTTAGATATATATATAGTTGCAAAGCGTGCGGCGCAATTCTCTTGGCATTTCCGCGTATTTAACTATTTACGCGCACCGCCAACGCGGAGGGAAAGCCCGTGTTGGCAATTCGTAAAAATGAAGCCCCCGCAGCGATGAAAGGAAAGTGGCTTTCGAATCCACCTTGTCACCCCGTATTAATTGTATATG
This sequence comes from Sycobia sp. Sy_11, assembly GCA_018907035.1. NCBI lineage: Eukaryota > Metazoa > Arthropoda > Insecta > Hymenoptera > Epichrysomallidae > Sycobia > Sycobia sp. Sy_11. The sequence goes on from JACCIC010000134.1 coordinate 739,791, forward strand.
TCGTTGGAACACGCACTCGATAATAAGATTAGAAAATAGAAAAACAAAGCTTAGTTATTTGCTGATCGATGTACTGTAATTTCTTTAATCGATAACATATTAAGACAACGTTATAGTTGAAATTAGTCAGCAATAAAGATGGTTTATTGGTAATTGTCCAATTACAGCTGTGCAACAACAGGAACAGCCCACCTATCCAAAAAAAATGTATTGAAACAAACATAATTTTTAAATTTAATTTGGACCAACGTAAACGGGCTGTTTTCATTCTCATCCTCTTATCAGGGCAAAATTATATATATGAACATCGAAATTTAAACGTAATTATTAATTTGAACTACTAGTCACGTTTGAAGTACTAGTCAAAACGTGTCTAGCAGTTTCGACTGCTAACTACTTTGAAATTTTTATTTTCCTTAATCCAATTTTGCCCTGATAAGGGCCAGCGAACAAAAAGAGCCCGAATCGTTGGTACAAATGAATTTAAAGAATATTATTAAATAAATTTAAAATTATAAACTATCTTTCTTTTTAAAGAAGGGTCGTTGTATTCATCCCACAAATATCTTTTGAATTTAGTGCTGTCATTAGAATATTGCTAGATTAGTAGTAGTTAGTAGTTGCTAGATTAGTAGGTGCAGTGGCAGTAGTCATTTATTAATATATTTACAATTTTTAATAGTCTATTCAAATATAATAGATAAATATTTAAAGAACAGAGTACACGTTGATGAATGAAACAATTGATCAGTTACCATTACAATTCTACCTTTTCTTTTAATGTATCTCATTTAACGATCTAAGACTTGGAAAAAAAATAAAGAACCGGATACATGGAAGTCTGAAAACCATCAGTCGCTGCTCAGAAATTCCAAAGCAAGTCCGATAACCGTGATTTTTGTACCTGTAGGGGTTGATGATTTTTATCATAAAAACGACAATAGTTCACACTTGACGAGAGAATTTTTTTTTTTCAAATCCGATACAGAGTTCAAATCGTAGGCGTATTATCTGTTTTTTTGTCGACGAGGCAAACGCGTTGAATTTCGCATGACATATATAACGCGCCCCGCAATCCTACCCTCGTCTGTCGTGTGTATATCTATATCTATATATATATATATATATATATATATATATATATATATATATATATATATATATATAGAGAGAGAGAGAGAGAGAGAGAGAGAGAGAGAGAGAGAGAGAGAGATACAGTAGGAGAAAATGGACGTGCGAGCGTATAGTAATACCAGGTTCACGCGTACGTATATGCGAGGCTTTTGACCGTTTATCGGGTCATTCATAAATGTTCGAATCGTGCGCGTAACGGTGCGCGCGCGCGCGCGACCGATCGAAACGTTCGATGCGTAGTGTATATGCGACACAGCCCCCTCCCCCCACTCACCATGCTGTCGCGCATTATCTTCAACGTTTATTATGGTAGCGTGTGTATATTATATATATATATATATATATATATATATATATATATATATATATATATATATATATATATATGAGAGAGACGAATGGAGAGAATACTGATTCTCGTGTACAGAGCTGGGACTCGATTGTCTGGTTCGAGAAATCCCGCCACTGACGACCACATGTAGGATGCTTGAATATTCTCAATCAGAAGAATTAGAATATAGTAAGACATGAATGATAGCAAGAAAACTGCAATGGGATTCGATTTTTGAGCCGCCTAATTCTCAATCACCATAAAACACATAACAGCTGACTCTATGGTAGACTGTATATATTCTATCGTGATCATGATGGGTTAGGGATAAATTATTTAAATAATTATATTACTTTTACTTTCAAATGACGCGATTATTATGTAAATATAATTTTATAAATTATAAATTAAAGCTTAATAATATTGAGGTGAGAAAATAAACGTGTTGATCAATATCGATTTCGAAGTTTTAAGCTGATGGTTAATATTTCAGGGGGTATACATCGTTTTCCAGCTACAACTGACTGCGGCATAAATTGCAACACGAGCTAAATAATAAGACGCTCTTCGTAGCTCCGCGTACATTGAATCTCAATATGTTGATGCCTTGACGTAAGAGCGAGGATTACGCTCAAAGATCTAACCGTTCGGTATTACTGCACTTGTTTCACCTTCGAGATGGGGCTGACATTCCACTAGCTGTCACAGTGGCTCCTTTCATTTATATTTTACAAAATGAAAATTATACTTATAATGAAAGTATATACGATATCATGTCGATATAGTATATCATATCACAGTTAAATTCACGCGAAATAATGCAATCTGATCTAATATAAATTTTCTTTGATACTTGATAACATTGTATTATTTTTGTTGTAAATGGATATATGAAGATTTTTTATTAGTTGGAATGCAAATCTTTATTTGTGTATATTGCCATACATTCTTCATATATCGTTTCTATATCTTTACGAGTTATAGAGTAAACAATAATGAAATAAGAAAAAACATTCGTTCATATTGATTTTGAATAAAGTACCAGTCGCATATGCAATTCTATACGCTTAAAAAATACTTATGCAGCAAATTTTATAAGATAACGAAAAATTTCATTGATTTTTTCGCAATGCCCCGGTCTAATCGTTATCTAAAGCCAAAATATGAAAAACTTTCCTTTCGAAACAGGTTTTTCTTTTCATTTTCGACCAGGCTATAGCGGCAAAAATTTGAAAATGATTTAATTCCGTCTGGCCTTTCCAGATGTTTCGTATTTTTATAATTATAGTAAGTATGTCATAAATAAGACTATTAATGTCGGTTCTTGTGTATATTCCATCATAATACATTAATTCTTTTGAAAAACTAAAACTCTTGACAATACACAATTTTTCAAAACAAACCCTTATTATAACGTATTTTTTTCCGTTTGCTTTTGATTTCATGTTAAATTTTAAATAATAAAACAGAATTTACTGACGTCTAAGAAACATTTATATAAACATATTTGAAATTGTTGTGCGTAAAATAAAACCTAACAAAATATTTCATTACCATCTGTCAAAGATAGATAATGTTTTTTTAACTAAATATATATGTTTATATATAAATATCTATATTTGAAAAATCATTGGCAAATACTTTTTAATTGTATTTTAAATTAATGTATGAAAAATATCATGAGCGGTAACAATACAATGATTATCATCTACCATTGTTGAAAGTGATTTTGAAACATTTAAAAATGTAAATTAATTCATAATAGTCCAATAGTATTTTATTTTTTCAAAAACGATTTTGATATATATTGACGTATATACAAGAATTCATAATAATAACCCTTAAACGTAAAAATAAGAAAAAAACTGTAAAGTAAACGATAATAAATCATTTTTAGAATTTTGACGGCTATCGTACAGGCTGCATCGCGATGACTATAAAACTTCAACAATTTTTATCGAATTTTTGGCTAATTAAAACTTTTCCATTTTTTGTCCTATTTTGCCAGAATTTTTTCACTCAAATTTCGTCTGTTAATTTCGAGTGCCTACAATTTTTCAGGAAATCAATATTTTTAAAATTTCGTACGTATATCTTTCTAGGTCTTTTTATATAGATTAACGAAAATTTTTCTTGTAATAAATATATATATATATATATATATATATATATATATATATATATATATATATATGAAAAGTTTAGCGAGTTTTAAATATTTTTACGAATTAATTACTTTTTCATGGAGAATATTAAAAAAAAAGGTACTTGATTTAATATTACGATCTCTGCAACGTCAATTCCTCTTAAAATAATGAGAATAATTTTCTAGAATTTTGTGTGTTTCTTAAATTGGATAAATTTGAAATCATTTTTTATTACTGAAAATGTATGCATATAATATTATAACATATAGAATTAAAACACCACTCGTAGATACTGACAGTGAAAAAACATTTGTGGAAAATTAACTTTATTTAATCGATAATACTTTTACGAATAATTCGAGTAAAATTGGAACAAATATCTTTTACTTTGCAGTATTAACCCGAGAAGTTTGGAAAGTTCCTTAGTGAAAACTTTTAATTTTAATCTTTCTCCTTCCTCTGTCATCAAATTTATCGTTAATAAGAGATATATAGGACGAAAAAGCAGTTGTATATATGTATATATATATGGCCACAGAAATCACCGAAATCGCCAATTAACCACGAATCTCTTCTGAGTCATTCCTCATCCTACGTGTCTTCCAGCTCCCAATTGTTTAGCATGGAAATATCAACAACTTTATTGTCTCTTCTTATATTCGCGCGAACGGCTCAACCCTCCCGTGCGAAATCAGCCGCGCGCTCCAGTCCCCGGTCGCACGAATTATCGTAATGGCTTCCTCTCGCGGCTTCCTGGCTCATACATGTCGCGCTCCCTCGCGACCGCTTCTCTCCACCCTGGCGCACCGAGCGCCTGCGCGCAAAATGCGCGGACCGACGAGGTGGACGGGTGGGTGTAATGGCACAAAGGCACAAAACACACAAAGCGGTCTCGCGAAGGCTCGGGGCGCGCGGCCCGCCCTACCGTTACCGCGCCACCCGATGTAATATAATAACGTTAAGGGTTTCGCTTGTTTCCTGGGCGCTGCGTTGATCCGGCGCGCCAGGTCCAAGGAAGCGGCTGGCATCAAAGTGGAAAGGGCAATTAATAGGTCGTTCGAGTATCCAGCTGCCACGCGACCGGCGCTGCTCGCCGAGGGCTGTTACCGCGCACAATGCGGCGGAAGCAGTATATATACAGAAGGGAATAGGCGAAGAGAGAGAGAGAGAGAGAGAGAGAGAGAGAGAGAGATAGACGAAGATTCGCAATTTCAAGGCTCGACTCGGCTGTGGATACAGTATAATCGCCCGTTACTTATAGGGAACCGGCTTGCGTCCGCGAAGCCATTCTTACCAGGAAGGGGCTCCAGGAAGCACCTGGACTGACCAAGGGACGGTCCGTGGCTCTTTGCGCCAAAGTATTTCTTTGTTTTCAAGTACACACTATCGACAAAGCATACGTTCGTCTGAGAGTAACGTAAGATGGCCAAAAAATGTCACCGTAGTAAATTCCAATTAAGATTTTGAATGTCTGCGATTCACCTTCAACGCGCACTGTGTGTAAATGTTCTCGGTGCATTTGTCAATAATCGAAAAAAATTGCCATCGTTACCTTATACAATACTTTCATGTTAAATATCCAACTCCGATCAATGTAAAGCCTGAGCTACATTCTATCTTGGAAGGGTTCGTTCCATTCTTTGCACTAGTAAAATACGGGGTAAACGGGCTTCAACAAAGCCGTACGAGCTGCCAAGTCGACTGTCATAAAAACCGACCAAATGAGATGGCAATGCAGGAAATAAAGAAAAGTTATAAAGCGGTATTAGATAATAATGACTGAAAATGTACAAACGTATCATTATAAAAGATCAACTTTATGCGGTAGAAACCTATGAAAAAAATTGAAGACCATCACATATACACTTTTCGAGCTGAAGTCAGTGCAAAATTTAAAGCTATGGTAAACGATTTATTAAAAAAAAAGGCATTAAAGATAAGCAACATTAACAACATTAATTTATAACAACTTATTGGCTTAGGACTAATGTATAATACCGCTAAATGACTAGCTAGAGTTGCTAAAATCATATTGAAGATAATATTTTAGGACCTAACGTAATAATGTTATTGATACAATTTAATACTGAAATAGCGACATTATTTCCTTTTCAAATCAAAAATTTTCCTTTCGTAAATTATTTTTAATTGTGGATAATTCAAAATCGCATTTATTAATCTTCATTCGACACTGGCTATTTAGCGATTAGCCGACGGAGACTAAATGATCGTAAAATAAGTCTGTTCGATACATTAGATATTATGAAGAGATGTAGTGGGATGGTACAATGCCGTTAACTGGTTAATTATCTAAAGTAATTTATGCGTTAGTGTGTATACTAGCCGGTAGGTGGCTATATTTAGAATCTACTATGTACAAAACGGACAATTTTGCTTTTAATTTATATATATATTAATACGCCACTTTGATTGTACGAAATCTGTCCATGCAAAGCAAAGTTTATGACATTAACAGTGCTTATTAATTAGTTCTGTGTATTTATTCAGGATTCAAGGATACCCTCTTTTTCAGTCTAATTATTGAATCACAATTCAATGATGTTTTTAACACATATAGCTTGCTTCAGAGAAATATATATTGTTTTTGGATAATTAAAAACATAAATATCAAGATGTAATAATTATGAATATTTAAATTCTGAAATCGATAGTCTTTTACTGAAAATTTAGTATTTCTCAAAGGATAATATTTAGAATTTTCAAACTTGTTCAGAATATAATTTAAATATTCTACAATAAAAGGTAAATTTATTCTACAGTTTGAATGTTTAAATTCTTAGATCGGAATTGTAATCAGGTACTCTAAAATTTCCTGTATAAAGTTTCAACCTAATTCAGAATGATAGTTTTCAAATAAAATAAACAAGTTATTGGTTCCGAGGTCTTAAATGTCGAACTTCTGATCATAAATTTTTATTCGGCGATCTCGAAATCCCATATCCTACCTATAATTTTAAATCTACGTCTAGAATAAAAATGAGCTCCTAAAGAGTTGACGTCACATTTATAATCTAATTCAAATATCATTCCTTTCAATGGAACAATTATACATGATATTCGATTTGTAATTTCTATAGATTGTACCTAATTCGTTCTTATATCGTGAATGTCATATTTCAGAATAATAGAAATCGAGCGTATTAAAAGACAAGTTATGATAATTGTTATAACTTTTTTATCTGTTTTGAAAGTAAATATCATTTAATGTTAATGTTATACTTATGAGCTGCTGAAAAGCAGCAAAATTAATATTTTCAAGAACAACTTCTTCAATTTGATTTTTAGATTAAAATATTCATAAGTTTTTCTTCTCAAATTCTTGAGAAACTTTCGCCAATGATTACAATTTGCATAAATGATTTTTTAGCCTTTTATTACTGAATTTTGATTTAAATTCTTCTATTACATACATGCAAAGTATATTCTTTGCCTTATAAACGTTGTTTAAAGGTCTACACGTAAAGAGCTATTATTTATATTTTTTTTCCTTTCGAAGGCTTGTACCATATAAAAATCCATTTACAGCTATATGCAGCATATATCGCGCAGTCTATACACCCTAAAATATTAGCAAAGCGGAGAGGGCACTCACAGAAAGAGAGAGAGAGAGAGAGAGAGAGAGAGAGAGAGAATGACGTAGAGCGATTTTTCCTACTGATGAAAAGTTCTAATTAAAGGAGGTGCATGCGCGCGCGTGCACGCATATACAGGGCGAGCGACAAAAGAGGTGTTGAGCGGGGGGAAACAAAGAAAAAATGGAAGGTGAAATATGAAGAGCGAGGGAGTGGGAGAGAAATTTGCCAAGTGGTGAGGTCGTCGCAAAAGGGGGAACTTTAATAATCAAACACTTTCGTTCATTGCGCATCTCGTTTATTTTTCACTCTCCTGTCTCGCCCATTCGCCGCTCCTGCGCGGACCGCAACGTCGCCCCTAATATCGCACACCGTCTTCTTTTCCTCTGCACGCGCGCCGTGCATCGCTGGAGTGCGTGCAAGGACAAAGGGAAACGCGCGGCTTCCGCATTCGATGCGCGCATCAATTGCCACCTCTCGGAAGGGAGATAAACATCGGCGAGGGCGGCGGAGACAATGCGCACAACGAGCGGGCGGAGTGCAGAAAAAACGACGAGAGCGGTGAGCGTTCGAGATATACGTACAGAAAGAGATAGTGGGCGAGAGAGAGAGAGAGAGAGAGAGAGAGAGAGAGAGAAAAGAGATGGGAAAATGTATCAAGGCTAAATTTACAGAGAGGTAAAAGTACTAATTACCGGAACTCTCACGGAACAACCGCGGTGCAGAGAGCTCGGCTGTCGAGACCCCGTGGACTCTCGGAAAAAACAGAGGGTTAAAGGTAAATATTGGATGCTGCAATGGAGGCACCGAATACACACACGCACGCACGCCCGCTCACACATACGCCCACACACACGCGCGCGCGCTCGCTCTCTTTCTCTCTCTCTCTCTCTCTCTCTCGCAATCGAGTCGAAAGATTTCATATGCTTTGTCAGATTTTAAAAGCGCAATCGAGTGGAATTCCGGCTGTTGTTGATCTAAGATTTAGAGAGAGAATGAAAAAAAAAAAATAATCAAAAAAATAAAATAATCGCTGAACTGCAATTGTTTATGGATAAGTCATCGGAATTTAATGGAGATATTAAAAGTGAAATAACTAAATCCCATGGTTAACGAAATATCAATTTCTATCGTTAATTTTCTTTTATTTTTATTGAATTGCTGATAAATGCCAAATTGAAAAATATTATAAGCTAGTGACTGACAATAGAAATTCTATCGAAATATTCTAGAGTAAAAAAAAAATGATTCTCATATTGCCGTCAGTTCGTTCAGTACAACTGACTGTAGTTTCCGTCAATCCTTTTAAAGCCAACGAAGCTCTAACAATTACTTTGTAAAATCATATCTGGTAAATATTCTCCACAATTTGAGTTCAAAAGATCAACGACTGTATTTAATAAGCTACTGTATACTTTTCAATGGACTTTTACTTTTTATTAAAGGTTTTTGCAGTAGCTTGTCATTTTTACAGGATTTTCAAAAGAAAGAAGAAAAAATAATAAGTAAAAAACAAACTGAGAAAAGAGAAAATTCACCGACAGATATACCCGACGTTCGTTCCCGTTCAACGGGCACCCACCTACAATTCGAAAAACTAACAGACGCGCGCGCAAAAATAAAATCGATATCTATAGTGTGTATATGCGCGCGCGTCTCAAAATTCAAGCGCATTTATATATTGCTCTTTTGAAACTGAACTTTATATCTGCGCATATATGTACAAACCTATATGGATTCAACGTGGATCCAATGCCAGAGAGCCGAGGCTGTATATGAGCGCGCGTATATAACTGCCAGCGTTCTCGCGCGCGCGCGCGCGCTTCGAATAACAAAACGAAGGGGGAAAGGGATGGGGAATGAAAGACAGAGAGGCGGAAACTGAAGGAGGCGAAGGGAGCGAGGGGGTGGAGGGGGGGGGCGCCTCTATTCGCGCGCGAAATAAACGGTTAAAAATAAAGGGACCGAAAGAAGAGTGTATATAGGCAATTCGAACCGATAATTGGAATCCTAATCAATAGAGGGCGATCAGTCAACTATACGAAAGCACTACGAAGCGCTATTATATTACTACTACTGAAATTCTCTCTCGCGCCGCGCCGTCGGACGGTCTCTTGATACAACTCTCCTTTTATCTCCGTCTCTCTCTCTCTCTCTCTCTCTCTCTCTCTCTCTCTCTCTCTCTCTCTCTCTCTTTGTCCCTCTCTCACTCCTCCACAGTCTCTATATATTCGAATACACGAGAGCGCTCAGAACGGATTGTGCATGAGCGCGGGCACTATTGGCAAAGAATACGTCAGTCGCCTCTAAAAGGGCGCTGCTGTATGTAACTAAATATGGCCGACCCGACGTATAATGCAAATATTAAATGAAGTAACTTTTTTAAAAATATATAGTAGAATTAAATAATAAAACGCTTTAGGCGATGGCATTAAAGCAGAACCTTCATCGCGAAATCTGATACAATAGGCAATCGTTCCTATTCTTTGTCACATTCCTATTTATGTCGTTTTCATTTATGTAGCGCTGCTCCTAAATAAATGAACTAATTATTATATATTATAATTAAAAATCCATTCATATACATACACATTATAGAGTATTAAAATATCCCAATCTTTTCTTTATATTTGTAATTTTTCTCATTTATAATTTGTTAAATTTACTGGAATTGTTACAGCATATTTTTTAAAAAATCTAACGATTTAAATGTGCTTTTGGATTCGCATGAAAAATCATAACTTAATATACGTCACTTTATTCATACCTTAATAATAATAGTTATTTGCAGCAAAATGTAGTGAACAAGCAAATGGCTGTTTATTATTACTATTGGTATTTTAGTATACTCGTTAATTCTTCAAGTTTTTCCACTACGTCTACCTTATTAAACCGAGTTACTTGTTGAATTTGAGTATTTCCATGCTCGGAAGTACGATGGTAACTGCAATTAGTATTGATGCTTTTTGTAAAATTGCAGTCGCTGACTGCGTGAACATTTAAGTTTCCAATAGGGAAAGCGCTGAGAGAGAATAAAAGGGGAAGCTTATCTATGCACTCATATAAATATAATTGTATATGGAGACCGAGGGGATATAAGCGAGTTCTGGTTACCTTGCGTACAAAGAATTATTGTCGCCCAGCCCCATATAGTATAATACGAAGTCGGTGCGTGCGCGCAGGCGTAATTTGGCCCCGGTGCGTGCATGGGCGCATAGACGGCAGAGAAAAACGAATGAAGCGAAGAAGCTCGAGAACTAAAAGAAGAAAAAAGAATGAAAGAAAGGAATAACGATGTGGGGCGGGAAGAATGATAATGCGCGCGGGTCGGTATAGCGCAGTATAGAGATTAGCGAGAGCCCCGTGTGCGGGGGAATGAGAGCGTGCGAGGCGCATAGAGAAGGAGTGAGAGAAAGACAGGAGGAAGCAGAGAGAGGCAGAGAGAGAGAGTGCGTGTGTGTGTGTGTATGTGTGTAGGTCTCGCGGATGATTTATTCATCGAGACGCTTGGCTCTCTTATTGTGATTCTCTGCAACGCACGGGATTCGAGAGTTTGCGCGTGGAGGAGGGAGGGGGCGGTCTTCCGACTGAACGGGGACCAGAATTTACAAGGGTTTTTTTCATTACGTGGTGGTGGAGGGGTGGGTGGGAAAGAATCGTCGGGGAATCACGACAGAGTAGGCCAGAAATAGATGCGTCTTGGTCGTGGCCGAGTGCGGAATGGGTACTAAATGCCCCGCGTTATTTTTTGTCGTTCTTCATTGGCTCCATACGTCTATAGTAATGCGTAAGTCAGTGACTATATATTCCTATATGCGATTTTTATTTTATATGAAGATTTTAAAAGGTAAAATTACAATTAAAGTCGACATAATTAAATCGACATACTATGAATAGAAGACTGCTGTACATTTTTTTCTCGACTCATTGAAAACTTCGCAATCATTTTCTAACTTGAATATTATTTTCAACGGCCCACATAATAGCTTTTATATTATCTATGTTCTATGTAGCCTACAACTAACTAATCTATTATCTACCGAAAGTTTGGTTTTATTAAAAAATATGTTTAAAGCAATTATAGTTTTAAGGTAATGCATGCTCGTATTTATGAGAGTAATGATTGTACAAATAATGCTTTGTATTCATTAACTTTATTTATCTTCTCAAAATATAACTTTTAAACCGATCTTGCTATCTTTTTTAAAAAATAATTTGATATAATTATGAGGGTGCAGGCCACTGTACCTGTTTATAATGACCCCTGTAAACTTTAAAATATATAAATCAAAATTAATTTTGTGGGTAAAGGACAATCTGACTGTTCCGAGATCAAAAATTTTCTCAAGTCGCTTCAGTTCCTCATTAGAGATCATTTCTGTCGTATCGAACGTTTTCAGCCGCCTCGCCTGCTCTCCAGGGATCCTTTATATAACACCGAACATTTGAAGCCGCTTCGACTGTTCAGGGACTTAAAGATAGAAGTCCCTGAAGCAGCTCCAAATATTGGACGTTAAAGATGGGAAAAATAATTTTTAGTGAAGGGATCAGTTCAGATTATGCTTTACTAACAAAATTAAATTTGATCATAACATTTTAGATTTTATATTTCAAATACTATTTCAAATAGGGTTTCATTATAAACTAAGGCATTCTGACTGTCATAATTATATACTTTATGAAAAAGGCCATAAGATTAATAACAATATTTATTATTTTCATTTATATCAATTGATGAAAGTACTTATTAATTTAACTTTTAATCCTATACTGGCACATGGATTTTGGACTATTGGTGCATCATTTAATAATTAAAATTGTTGAAAATTATCAAAATTTGACGACCAGATCCTCAGATGGCCCTTAATTTGTTACGTTTATACTTTATAGAGATTTAATTTGTGAATGGGAAGAAAGTTACCGTAACAATATTTCTTTCCCTTCGCTACGATTAATTGAATTATATATAGGTTCTTTGTTTGTTAAATTTAACGCCCTGACTAATTCATACATATCGTAACAACTTTGCTATTACCAGTATTTTTTTCCTCGACAAATTCACAGACTTTAGCAATTGTCGATGTGGGCAAGGTTTGGATTTAAATGTTCTCCACAAGGCATACCTTCCTTCTTCAATTCCGCGTGCTCTCAATTAAAGCGCAAGGATTTTTGCCCTTAATCCTTTCATTTCTTAACCGAGTATAATAGAAAAATTATACATAATTAGGAATTATATGCGCATTAGTTGTGATTTATATAGAGTTACTTAGCTTGAGAGCGAGCTTAATAATTTATAACGGAAGGTTTTGCCGAGTAATTAACCTCTTTCTGGGCAAAAGAACTGCGTACAGTGAAAAAAAAATTAATATTCAAATCGAGAAGAGCCTGCGAGATGTAGAAAAAAATGGGCTGTTAAATAAATCTGATAGAATTTATTAATCATAAATTTAGTCAGAAAAAAAAATTTGTGTAAGTTGATTTCTTTCTGATACATATATCTTATATCTTATATACATATGTCTTATATACGAGGATTTTTTCTCAGATTATCATCCAATATTTTTAATCTAATAATTGAATTTGTATAATATAAAGAATATAATCAATTTGGAATTGATTAATGCAAACGGAAGCTTTATTTCAGACCAATCGATTATCATATAATTAAGCTTTAAAAGTATAGTCAATATTTAATAATTCCTTGCACATTAGTTGCATTTACAACAAGAATAAATCATTATCCGGAATATAGATTGGGAGTAATTTAGTATCTGAATAGAATCTTCATTGTATAGAAGAAATTTTTCATTATTTAAATTCCATCCAGATGTTCGAAACTATTAATAAATAAAAATTTTAATGATTTATACATTGGCACTTAATAATTTAAACCCTGTACTGAAATTTGGATTCTGACTGTTATAAGTTATTAAATTTTAATCCTGAAAATGCTCGGATTTTAGGATTTTAGGTCTGCAGCAGCGGCGGCGGCGGCAGCGGCAGTAGCAGCAGCAGCAGCAGCAGCAGCGTCTAACATAAAAGTTCTCGTGTATTTGAAGCTATGAAATAAAATCCTCGTTTTATTTGAAAATATTGTAACGATCGAATGCACTATATCGGAGAGCTACGTTAACAGTTTGTAAGCTCGCGGTTTCGCAATAGATTTTTACGATTTGAAACGCGAAACTTTTGAGAGATTTAACGGGGTGGAGAGGGAGGGGGGACCAAACGCGTGACTTATAAAACCAATCGCCATATTTTTGCCGCAACGCCTGAAAAGCTATTATGTGTTTTTTTTTTCTGCCACAGTTGCGCGTATTCTTTCTTTTAAGAGTATCGGGTTTCGACTGTACAAGTATTGCGCAATGATAATTCCTATATAATCAATTATACTGCGCGAAATGTGTTCCGTACTTTTATTCGATTTAATTAACGCAATTACTGAAAGACCACTTTTATCAATCACGATGACATTTCAACGATACTTCGAGATTATAAAATGTGCCCCCCCCCTCTCTTTTGCACGCCTCTTAACGGAGGCAGAAAATGTTTTAAGTACTCGTTTTTGATCAACATATGGCTAAATCGGCCTGAACTTCACTTAATATACAAGCTATCACAAAATAATATGTAGATACTCATTTCAATAAATGAAAATCTCGTATTATAATGTTAGAGAAAAGTTCAACAGATTATCCTACTTTAATTATGACGTTATTTACCGATCTAACGTACGAGTATATATTATTTGCAAAATTGTCATATTCCATAAAATGTCGATCGCTTTCCTCTTCTTTTGCCCTTTTTATGCTTTTCCAATTTATTTTTTTAACGAACCGTGCAATATTCGTATAGAATCTAGTCAGGCAGATCAACTATAATCTTACACATTCACTAAGAAATCTCATTTGCCAGTAAGATAATTTACTTGAATAACAATTTTTAGTATATAGGAAAATACAAGCGAAAGGCTACAAAAAGAAGAAAAAAAAACTAATGTACTTCCATCTTCCATTTATCACCTTCAATCTATGAATGCCCGCGCATACCTTTTCTTCCTCGGAACTTTGGCCCCGCAAATAACACAGCGTCGCCGCACGACTGTAAACAAAACCAATGAAGGATCGCTCTATCCCAAAAAAGAAAAAAAGTCTGTTTACGGAAGCGTAAACAGTATATATATATATATATATATATATATATATATATATATATATATATGTATGTGTGTGTGTGTGTGTGTGTGTGTGTGTGTGTGTGTGTGTGTGTGTGTGTGTGTGTGTGTGTGTGTGTGTGTGTGTGTGTGTGTGTGTGTGTGTGTGTGTGTGTGTGTGTGTGTGTGTGTGTGTGTGTGTGTGTGTGTGTGTGTGTGTGTGTGTGTAATGAGGAGGCGAAAGAGAGAGAGAGTCAACTGTCGTGATCCGCCTGTATGTACACGCACGTATATTATACGCGTATGATCCGAGCGCGAAAGAGACGTTACGGAAAATCGAAGTGAGGAGAGATAAGCCGGTAAAAAAAGCCGGTCTAAAGCCCGCCAGGCTCGTAAATTGCCAAACTGCAACGGGTAAGGGGAGAAAATGCACGCGCGAGCGACTAACGTGCGCGATCAGAGTCGCAGGGGTTGCTTCTCGATTCGATTACAGAAACACATACATACGAGAAGAGAGAGAGAGAAAGAGGCATGAACACAAGCGCACCATTCCCTCGTGGCGGAAACCCGTTTACGCCCACGCCTATCTATGTGTGTGTGTGTGTGTGTGTGTGTGTGTTATTGCAGGGTCAGGCAAATCGCGCGCTGGGGTCGCAAATGGCAAATTCGATTTTGCTCGCGCGACTTCCCCGCCCCAGGCCTCTCTCTTTCCATCTATATATATATATATATATATATATATATATATATATATATATATATATATATATATATATGAACGAGAACGCGCGAGCTAGCCCGTCTTGAGCGTGAATGTCTTTCTCTACACAGCCTTACAGCCGTTTCGTCTCTCCGATATAAGTACATAGAAGTCGGAGAGAGCAGAGATGCGAACGATCGATATTAGTGCAAACGACACAGCTGGACGACCGATGTACTACAGACTACTATATGTTTATATATCTGATTATCCTGGAAAATGTGTACATGCAAATGCAAACGTGCAGGCGAATTGTATTTTTGGTATTATTATTAGTGTACGTTAGAAGTGTGATGAGGGGGGGGGGGGAATCACAGCAAATAAAGCGCCTGTATTCTGCCTACAGTAGAGTATTAAATATTTAATTTATAATTGAACGATAATTTCAAGAGATAATTGATTAGATTTTTTTACGGAGGTTAAATATATCTCACAGAACTCTATTTTACCGTATATTTTTCATCCCGTTCAATCTTTAGCATACAAATACATTTATTGCTTATTTTACTATGAAATTTAATACAAAATTGGTTACTGAATTTCATTCGTATCTGCGATTGCTTCTAAAGCCGCTGAAACCTCATATTTGTTGCTACAGCATAATTAATGAGATGAATTGTATATGAAAGTTTATGTACTACGTTGCATTATAAACATAATTAATTCCTATGGAAAACTAAACATGGGTTATAATACAAGCAAATA
Source organism: Sycobia sp. Sy_11 (assembly GCA_018907035.1). Classification (NCBI taxonomy): domain Eukaryota; kingdom Metazoa; phylum Arthropoda; class Insecta; order Hymenoptera; family Epichrysomallidae; genus Sycobia; species Sycobia sp. Sy_11. The sequence goes on from JACCIC010000134.1 coordinate 755,614, forward strand.
TGAATTTGGTTTAATAAAATAAAAATAAGTTAAATAATTAAATTTGATTTAATAAATGCGAATGAAATCATTAATACTTGATTAATCGACTTCATTTTCTTTTGATAACTAAATAATCTTTAAGCGAAGTCGCAAAAATATTCGCGTGCATGATTTAATAAAAATAAACCTCTCGCTCTCTCTCTCTCTCTCTCTCTCTCTCTCTCTCTCTCTCTCACACACACACACACACACACACACACACACACACACACACACACACACACACACACACACACTATACTGGGTAAGTCCAAGATATTTCTCTGAAAGAAATTCAATTTATAAATAATCATCTATAGATTATGCATCCATCTCTTGTTCTCCAACTGCTCTGCTTTAATGCAAATACGTCAAAGACTCGGAAAAATTTTCATGAAGTAAATCTACTAGTTCGACACGATTGGAAAATAGCAGGCGATCAATAGTGGGATCGAGAAAAAGAAAGAACGAGAGAGAAAGAGAGAGAAAGAGAGAGAAAAGAAGGATATGTGGAACCTTTGACACATCAATTAAGTACGAAAGAGATGGTCAGTTGTTGACAGCGAACGAGTTTCGTTCACCTCACCGACATTCGAGGGATTTACTCTAATGCAATGCCGTGTGTTGCGTGTCGGGAATAGGTGGATTGAACGCAATGTGTTTGTGGTGTGTGTGTGTGTGTGTGTGTGTGTGTGTGTGTGTGTGTGTGTGTGTGTGTGTGTGTGTGTGTCTCTGATATACATGTGTGTCTGTATACATGTGTGTGAACGGAGACTCTAGCTGATTAGATGTGCTTCGCGATTCCAAGATTGGACCTGTATATATCACGCTACCGAGCGCTATATACCGGCCGCAAGCATTCGTCTTCTCTAATTAACTGAGGAACGATAGATCCCCTCAGCGGAATACTCATCAAGAGTTTCTTGAGTTTCTTTTCTGTTTCTCCCTCCCCTCCCTCGCTCTCTTTGAAAAATTGAAATCGTTCTGATATATATATATATATATATATATATATATATATATATATATATATATATATATACACGAGGACTGCCTGAAATTCGGCGTTTTTCGTGTTTTTACGCGTGCGCGCGTACTCGTATGATTCATTTGGGCACGTGTACGCGCGTTCGCTTGCACGCGCAACAAAAGTTTCTCCCGTGCCAAACGGAGGGGAAAAAATTCAAAAGGGATGTTCCACTTTTATATAAAGCTGTAATCGTGAATCAACGGCAAAGGTTGTTTACGCGCGCGCGCGCGCGAGATTCCCAAAGATCTATGCCTCGTGACTTTTAACACTTTTATGGCGCGGCGATTCGTATAACTTACGGCTAAGCTTCATACGGGCAGTTATGAACATAAAGAAAGGTAAATGACGAAATTCCCCGGGCGATTTAAATCATGGTAATGAAAAAAGTCAGCTTGGTAACTGCCGCGGATACGTATTACGCGGCGGTTTAGGACGATGAATAACATCCACGGCAACGCGCGATCCTGTTTTTCCAATTCAACTGCGCGTAGAGCTGCGAAAGATCGCGCGATAATGCTGCTCGCAGCGTGTTATAATTCAACTCTATATATAAAGAATTTGGGAGCGTTGCCTTAATATTACAGCCGAAACCATCGTGCCTCGAACGCGTCACAGCCAGGAAACGAATGATGTGCGTCGTAACACATCAGCCCGTCGCTCCAATCATTTCTAATCGACTATATATATATATATATATATATATATATATATATATATATATATATATATATATATGCGACATCCATATGTTTCTAATTTGTATAGTATGATAGCGTGCACACTCTAATCTCTATACGTTTTAATCTCTTCTCCGTCCTCCACCCCCTCCTCCTCTTTCTCCTTCCTCAATTTGTCTCGCCTAGACCCATTCGCTGCCGCGCGCTCGCACACTCCTGTTCTTTGGCCGAACTGGCGGCAGGGTTTTGGGACACCGAGGTAGTTATTAGAACGGCGAGGGCATGCGAGTGGTTATAGTAAAAGGTCTACATAGGAAGTCGAGCAGGGATGCGCGTGAACGTCGTTCGAAAGAGCGCGAGATTGGGAGAGCGTGGGCGTGTGGTGTGTGTGTGTGTGTGTGAGAGAAAGAGAGAGAGATCACGAAGGCGAATCGGAATTAAACCGGTTTCATTGCGGAAACGCATAGCCTCTTCATATATCCTGATTTAAATTAGGTCGGCCTCCTCCACCATCGTCTCTTGTCTCTCTCTCTCTCCCTTTCTCTCTCCCTCTCTCTCTCTCCCTCGCTTCACTACTACCACACTACTACTACTTCCGGGGTCGGCCGACTTTTGCTTGGCGCGCCAGCTTAATCTCCCCCGTCTCCCTCCATCTTTGGTGGAAATATATACGCGCGGTAGTCGAGACTATATACACCAGTATGGACTTCGAAGGACCCAATGGAGTCTGAGAAGAGTACAGAGAGACAGAGAGAGAGAGAGAGAGAGAGAGAGAGAGAGAGAGAGAGAGAGAGAGAGAAGATCGGGTTTTCGATAAAATTTGCCCGGAGAAATTTCCCTTGCGAGAGGTATTTCATGCGCGGGGCGGCGGGTTGGGTAGGGCGGTGGGAGGGAGGGGAGGAACTATATAGGGAGCGCACTTTAGTCTCGGGACGAGATTTCAATTAATTTCTATTCTCCGTGTAAGGGCGCCGAAGATGCGCTTGAGGGATAGAATAACGGCCCGGGTTACTCGGTTTTTCACGGCTGGATGCCCACACTGGGTGCAATTCCGGATGAATGTAGAAGATCCATTTATATCTATATATGTATATATATATATATATATATATATATATATATATATATATATATATATATATATGTATAATGGTACGAGAACGAAGCTGGGTAATTTAACAATTTGCGGTTATATTTGCGGAAAAGAGCTCAGTTCGCGCAACTAAAAGTTTAAAGGTTTACGGGAAGTGTCAGTGTGCATTTACTGCTCTACTGTATAACCAATTCTTAATCTATATCTAGTTTTTGAATAACCAAATTTGAATGTGCAAGATATTATTGAATAAATAATCAAGCCAGCAATGTACATTTTATATTTTATGCACCTTTTTTATATTATCAATGTACTTTTTTATAGAAATTGAACGATTATACGTATCGTACAATTAAATTGAACATAAATCGCAGGATTTTTAAAAAATTGATAATGTTATAATCAATTATATTCCATCGAAACTGATGAACTAATGTTTATATTAATACTTTCTTCGAGAAAATCTGATAAGAGAATTTACGTTCAATGAATTGTATTCCTTCTCTGTATTTATAATTCACCGGATATATTATTATTATTATTATTATTATTATTATTATTATTCATTATTATTGCATTGTTCGCACATAGTATAATAACCAACTTGCATAATTACTCTATGCGCAATTATATAATTAAGTAATTATAAACCACTATCACTTCTTTATGTGTTCTCATCTATAGTTTGGGTCACCTTTTTGTCAATAATGTTTTGCGGAAAACATGAAATGCTATACTGCACGAGAAATTCGAAGGTCTTCTGAAGCAGAAGGTTGCATAAAATCAAGAGAACACCCTGGAAAATTTATGAATATATATATATGCGAGCCTGCGAATGCAAGAAAATTTTGCAGCCTTAGACCGCGCTTATATGTTCGTGTGTTCACGCACTCAAGCACTACCGCACCCGCGTACGACACGTGCATCACCGAGCAAATTAACGCCATTAGCATCGCATATACGGGCTGCGTGCCTTCGCTCCCCCCCCCCCGCTGTTCCACTATACACATACACGATATTGGTTCCCGAACGTAGGACTAACGTGGGGGTGGAGGGAGGAGAGGAGCACCGCGTAAATGATAAAGCGTCACGCGGGAGGCGTCGTTCGGGACACGCCGCCGGGGCACAGTGCGCGCGCGAAATTATGCAAATGGGAATTTTAATTATCGTTATTTATACTTCGGTCTATATAATGCCGCGATGCGGGCGGCTGCTTATATACGCGAAAATGCGCGCGTTGCTCCCTCGATTATATTTGCACGGGAGAGCGGTCATCTCCCCCCCCCCCCGCTTGTCCCTCTTCTACGCCCCTCGCCCTACGCGCGGGCGCGCTCGCGACTATGCTATACATATATATATATATATATATATATATATACGCGGGAGTTATTTTTACCGGAAGTTTGCGCAGTGTCTACAGAGCCGAACAATGGTTGGGTGGAGAAGGGGGGGGGCGGGTCGAGATTTATTTTGCAGAGCTTTATTAATACTCCCCCTCTCTCGAACCTCCACCTCTCTATCCCTCCTCCCTGTTTGTTTACAGATTCGATGAATATCGCGTTCAAACGACGAAGGTATAGAAAACAAGATCGATTAATATATATGCGAGAGAATTCGCGAGCCGCTTTAAAGGAATGGCTTTTTTTTTTAGTTTCCATTCGGCATTTAAAGTTCTCTTTACTTCCTTTTTTCGTTATAAAATTCATTTCAATACGTTGAACTTGATCCATCAGATAACCATTGGGGCTCATCTTGGAGGGGTCTGCTTCGCCGAGAATGCCGAGACAGAGAGAGAGAGAGAGAGAGAGAGAGAGAGAGAGAGAGAGAGAGAGAGAGAAACAATGAGAGCGAGCAAGGGGGGAGAAGGGAGGGAGGGACGGTAATCAAATATTTCCCAACATCACTGAATCAGTGAGGTATTCTATCATGTAAACAGAGTATATAAGAGAACGCATGCACGTTATTAAAATTTCATTCGGAAATACTGGGAAAAATATTATACAACTGATAAAGGAATTAAATTATATTAATTGAATTTTACATATCCCTTTTTCCCGTGTTATTCAGTCACGAATATATTGATATTTTTATTTATAATGATAAAAATTTCCATTTTATAATTAAATTTATATGTATTATTCATTTATTTATTGCATCCTCCAATAACAAGGAATTCCTCTTTATAATTTAAGTTTTTTTCATTAGATCCTATTACACAATATTGGGTATATAGAGAAAAATTTTATAGTAAAAATTACAATACTGCTCAGTAATTTCTTTAGAGACCGTAAAAATTTCATAATGCACCATGGCTTTTACGTTTTATAAACGAAAAATTGTAAATTTACTACTGATCTTGTACAATTGATTTGAAAATATAACTTTTTATATTTCTATAATATTTTTCTACAGTCTAAGATCTAATTAGTAAAAAAATTTTCAAAAAAATTGAAAAAAAAATTTTCACTAATTGCATATATTATAAATGTAAATTAAAATGTCATTTCCATGCAGCTTTAAAAGTCTTTCACGTCTGGTGTATGTATATCTTTGGTAGATGTATTGAAATTTGTAATTTTTTAATAAAATAAATTAGTAATGCTTATGATTAAAAGTTCTTCTATTTCAAAAAATATGGTTGAGAAGAATTTTAAAAAATCTTCCGATATCCCATGATCATTAAGCATACATCATTTTACTATCCACAGTTTACTTTTTTCATTGGAATTTGACAAAATATAATGACCGACATAAAGAAAAGATTTTAGGCGTAACTTTTTCCTTCTGTACTAAATGCCTTACGTTTCTTCTAAAGATTTCTCTTAAAATTTACAAAAACTAAAATTTTTAGAATAAAATTCCTGTCAAAGTATATATAAGTAATGTAAATAGGCAATGGGATTTATCCTATAGATAGAGATAAATTTATTCTGAATAACTTAATAATTTAGTGATAAATATAAAATAAGAATATAAATTAATCTAAATTCAAGAAAGATAGATAGGGAGATGGAGAGAGAGAGAGAGAGAGAGAGAGAGAGAGAGAGAGAGAGAGAGAGAGGTGGAGCGAGAGCTTAATGAATCAACGGCGCTCCCTTCGTTAATTCTGAGTTTTCTTTTTCAGAAAATGATTTTACATCGCTATCTCTCGCCACCTGCGAGGTGTTGAATTATTAGTCATATAGGGTAGCGCTCGCGAGGAGACCGTACCAAGAAATGGCAAAGTTCGCGCCAGAGGTGAGCCAGCGAGGGAGTCGTGTTCCCGCAACTTCTCCCAAGATCGCTCCGCCGCCCTTCCGCTGAATTTGATATTCAGCTCACGCAGCGTTACAAAGGGGAAATAGGAGGCGTTCCGAGAGAAAGAGATTTTTTTCCTCCTTTTTCTTTCTCTCTTTTCTTTCTTCTTTTAACCGCTATATGCGCCTCTCCTTTTTTCGCGATTATTATTATATATAAGGCATGAGCCGGGCAGCATTCGTAAGCGGGGAATTATACAGGATGTGCGCTTATTATTTCCTGGGATATGCCTTCGACTTTACATCGTACCTGGTCCATATGCGGGAGGCTTTCCTTTTTGGCGGACTAAGCAATAATTAATATAGTTTACAAAATATGAGGATTGCTCACAGCGGCTCTTTCGACTCGAGCTCAGTTTTGCCGGTATTGCCTGAACATATGTGGAAGATATATATCTTATGGAATTATTATACTATCGTGAAATTTTTGTAAATCGGAAAATTCAGTGAATCCGACGATCGAATTCGAGAATTTCATAAAGACGTTTTACTTGATATGAAATACCCGAGCATTAAATTTTAGAAATATTACGTGACAATGAAAGAAGTAAGATTTTTCATTTCAATTAAGCCACACGTTCGATATCACTCGACCTTATATTTTACGACCTTATATTGAATATATACCTTTATATTTAAAAAAAAATCATTATTTAAGAATGCCCCAACCACGTCGATATTATCTTGAAAGTCTAGTTTAATGAATTTAAGAAGTCGATCGTTGATTAAACCATGGACTTGTAGAATTATTTTGATTTTGATCCCAAACTGAGTCTTATGAAAGGAATTGATAATGATATTGAAGTTTAGATGAGAGAAGATAAATTTGATAAATGTCCAAATTCACGTTTTACTAAAGACGAATACGTTTTATATAAAGAGGCGCATATCGAAAAAGAAATGATGATAAGTTTTTAAAAATTTGTAGAAAATTTTCTTCGAAAAAGTAAAAGTCGAAATATAAGCGAGATAATTGAAGATTAGAACATCTCATGATGTTGATATTACATTTATTTAATTATCACGTTGATTAAGCCAGTAAAAATATTGGAGAAAATCATGACAAATTTTTATTATGCTATTAGTAAAGTGGAGCGTCGGTATCAACTGCCATGGGACATCAAAATTCTGCCAAAATTTTGATGGTCGTAAAAGACAAACAAAATATAATTAAATTTTGTACGATTTCTTTTAAATATTACGTAAACAATTCGCCCCGAACACAAACTTCCGCTCGCAAGCGCAAAATGAAAAAAAAATGCCTTAGACAACTTTCCGCGCGCAGTCTTCGAGAAATTCAATCGCGTAGAAACAAATCGCGAGTGGGAAAAAAATATCCCTCGCGTATTTATCCACGCAAGCGAATGCATTACTCACGCGCAACGTTGGTGCCAGCGGGCATTATAATCTTCGCAATGAGAAAGCGAGAAATAATCTCCAGGAACAGCTCGTGGAAGATGAAATGGGTACCTCTATAAGCCTGTGCACAGCAGTGCGGCTCGGCTGTGCGAGCGCTAAAAATTTAGCCTCCGTCGGACGGCTGGAGGTGAGTATACGTCTTGTTAGAATTGTAAGCTCGTCGTGGCAGCAGCGTATGAACGCGCGAAAAGTAAGCCTTATAATTTACACCTTCTACCGTATCGCACGCAGCAGCGCGCGCCCCGTCAAAGTTCATTTTACCGAAACGACACCGATTGAGACTACAAGTTTTCTCGACCAGTTACTTTTGAATAACAATTGCGTTTAAAAGAAACTTCGAAGTTGTATGAATTTATTTATTATTATTTGTATTTCAATTCAGCGTAAAATGTAGATTTTCATGTTAGAAATGGTTATTATCTTCAAAATATCTTTCTCATCTCTTTAATGTCCAATCCAAGGTAACCATAGAATAGTTGGAGAAGAATGCTACCAATTTTCTATTATTTACGTACGATTCTTATTCATCATTTCCTAGCTATGACATAAAACATTTACAGTATTTTTTTAAACAGCCGTAAATATTTATCTTATTCTTTTCTCTCCAGATTTTTCTCAAATATTTAAAAACTATCTACTACCCCATCAGTTTAATACCACTTACGATATAACAACAAAATCAATGTATATTTCATTGAAAATATCCGAGAAAGGGCCCATTTCCGTACAGTGTAGTCGATAACTAAATTCTTTCAGAATCGCCAGTTTTCTTAAAGAAAAGTTTCTCCCAACAGTCGTTCGCTCCAAAACGGATTTTACCAAGTCTAGCATAGAGAAAATACCGATATATATATATATATATATATATATATATATATATATATATATACGCGATAGTGCGATGCCAAGAAAAACAAATAATCAGAAAAATGCCGGCGGACCTTTGCGCGAGTCGAGAAAAGAAAAGAATCGCCGCTGTGTTGGAAAGTTTTTCCGGTCACTTTTCCGCATCCGGTTAGCCGATTCCATTAAATGGACCACCATTCAATCCCCCCTCCCTCTCTCTCTCTCCCACGCTCTACTTGTCCACGCAGTTTTAGCAGTTAAAAGTTAGTCCCTTATATCTGTGGCGCATACCCTCCTCTCCCCCCTCTCTCTTTCTCTCGTAGTGTTCTGAGGGCCAGAATTCGTCCAAAAGAGAGGAAGTCATCGGAAGTCCTATACGCCCTCCACCCCCCCCCCTCTGTTACGACGAACAGGACCATGTTTCACACGAGGGGAAAGCGAACCGCGAACTGCTGAGATACTCGTTAGACTTGCGCGCTAGTTTGAGAGAGAGCGAGAGGAGGGGGGGGACAGCCGTCCCTTGCTTGAATTTCGGATCCGCTAATGCGCAGGGAGAAGACGCTAACTCCGCGTGTAGCGAGCATGTCGCAATCAGCATAATTGAAACTTGGAGGGGAAGGGAGGTGTCGCCGCAGCTGCGCGCGTCAGAGTTCCGAAGATCGAAGCCGTGAGAGTTTTTTTGTGTCCTATTGTAAATTCGCGAACAAGCGACCTGACGATGTTCGCGACTTCTTGTTATTGTACTGTTGTGTTTTTATGGAACCAATAGTTGACACACAATTGTATGATTGATAAAATAATTTATCGTTTGAAATTACCGGCGCTCTATCTTGACTCGCGCAACAAATTGCAATTGTTTGATTTAAAGGAAAAGAGCTTGGAAATTACGTTTCTTCTTTTCTTTCTTACAATATTGGTCGTATAGTCCACGGCTAAATGGAACTCGGTATAAGCTGCTTTAGAATTAAAACACGTAAAACGGGACATTATTTATGATTGTGCAGAGAAAATGAAGGGGGGAGTTATACGAGAGGCACGATTTTAATTAAGACCGAACAGGTGTAAGCATAATGCTTTTTTTAATGTTCTTTTTGCATGAGTTTATCGTAAAATTTAGTTCTAATGTGTGTTCTTGATTTACGGAATGGAATAATTTGCATTCTTCGCTAGAGTTCTGTATCCAGGATGTGTTTGCTATTCGTCCAATAAAACATTTCTTAAATCTACAAAAGGTTTTGTTTGCTTGAAGATTTATAATATTTTTCTGTTTCCTTTAAAAAATCAATAATAGTGAAAAATTACTATCGAGTAATAGCGTTTAAAATTTTAGTAAATGAACTTATTATAAAAATTTAATTAAAAGAATGATAGTGATTAGCATAATATTTAATAAAGACTTAAGAAAAGAAATTTTTGACTGCTGATAGATTATAGATTTGTTCAATATAATTATTCCTATTGATTAAATTTAAGAATGGTTCTTTTACCTGATAAGTGGCTGAAAAAGAAAACCTGTCACAGCGTTTTTTATTCCCTTCTATTTACGGAATTTTTAATTTCATAAAATTTTAAAAGAGAATAATTAAATAAAATCTATTTAAATATTTCTATAAAAGTGTATGAATTCTTTTAAAAATGATTAAGAATAAGCAGCTTTGACTGGTTTAACTTTGTGAAGCTTTTAAGAACATAATTTGCTATTAATTGTTTATTGACAAAATATCAAGGTTTTATGTCAATAATTATTACTTGATTCGTGTAAACAACAATGGAGACACCTATTGACAGATGTACCAAAGAGAATGAATGACATGCCTACTAGACAAACTAATAAATTAACACTGCTCTTACAGGGGCGGTAAGATTCATCGAGAAACAAGTGAAAAATAATGGAATGAAGTTGATGGCCTTTGTGGATATGAGCCTCCTTAGCAACACGACCAGACAAAAGATAACTCAGTATATAAGAATCGTGTATCCAAATTATTTACATATAGATCTGCAAAATGTTCATTCAGATTGATACAGAATTTTTGGAGATATTACTCAAAATAGAAACAGGGGAGTATCTCACATAAGCTGGAAAATACTGATTGGATAAACTCAAATGTGTATATGGCTTGATTTCTAAGATGACTAAGATGAATATATGGAGCAACATTTTTATGGCTTACATTCGAAGTCAAGGTCAACAGTAAAATATTAATTCGGTTTCAAATGTTAGAGCAGTATGGTCAAGATATTTACGAGAAACACTTCATGAGGACAATACTCACATCTGCATTACTCATCCGGAAATTCAAATTAGTGATCAATTAGATATATATTCATTCAATACGATCATTATAGGTAGTGCCTTGAAATCAAGCTTAACGCCGGCAGAGGTAACTTGAGAAAGGTAAATTTGAGAAATTGGTAAGCCACATGAGTTATAAAAGGAAGAGTGTATAATTTACTATTCGATTGTCAACAAATTAGAAAGAAATCTGTGCTAGAATAATTGTGCACGTGAAGAGCAAAAGAATAAGTTTATTTCGTACATTAACAATAAGTATATTTCGTACACGCACACGCAAAATTTTTTTCAAATAGAGACTAAAATAATGTAATTTGTAATACATGAGTAAATGTGGATTAAATGCAATCAGACATAGAACAGTCAGTATCTGCTCAGATAGTAAGGCAGCGTTATTTACCATAAAAGAAATAAAAGTATTTCGATTTAGGTAATGCTTTGCAAATTCGCTTGGAAAGAATTCTTCAGGTGTTAGGATATTATGAAATGAATGAACAATTCGATACACTGTCAAATAGGGGCTTACTATAATTAAAGGGTATTACAAGGTAATACTAGCTACTTGCAAAATAAACAATGCGTTAGAAAAGTGGCGTATAAGGCAAACAATAATTTTTGTGGGTGTGTATCTATCTAACAAGAAGATAAATAATATCAAGTGACTAGATAGAAATAGCGGGATGCTTGTAATGGAGTGATTTACGAGTGATTAACAAGTTGTTGCCTTATAGAGTGGAAATGTTTGAAATTGAGCGGCATAACTAGTTTAAATTCTAAAAACATTCAAATTATTTTGCCAATTGTTCCGCATTTTCCTATCCAAAATGTAGAATATTGGTGGTGTCTGCTACTTGTTCCAATAATTTAAGATTGTAATACTAGATTCTTTCTGGATAGTCATACAAAGCCTTAATATAATAATAAGTAGCTATAGTTTAAGCCGTTCTGAGATATTGGTCTATGAAAAAATAGCACGACGAGCGTTTCGACTAAGTACTCGATTGCTATATCCCCGGAACTAGGCTTTAAGTGATATCTTCATCAGGCCAATTGCAGTTCTTATATTGTACTGTTAATGAATTCATCATGATCTTGTATTAGTTAAAATTAAAAAATAAATTTGTTTTAACATAAAAAATGCCCATTAAGTGCAGAAAATAATATTGTTTCTCTATTGTAAGCATTTACTTTCAAATGTATTCACAATAT